>CM075851.1:73622848-74822848 GCA_037975125.1 Latrodectus hesperus | reverse complement strand
CAGCTTATTTCATCCGGATTACTGGAAATGATAAAAATCTATAATATTTTCACTAATTATTTCTTATGACTGAAGTGATGTGACTCATGTGTCTTATTAATTTTATATTATACTCAATTTTTATAACATAAAATTCATAAGCTATATGTGTCACAAATATCCTTTAATTAATTGAGTCTACTCTTTCTGACATTTTATGAAAAATTTTTAATATTTATTTAATATGGTGGCACAATGTAAGCTGAATTTCATTCTTATTTGATAAATTCTATGAAGCATTATCAATATTTTAAATTTGGTTCCCTCAGTAACTAGAACTAAACACTTATTATAAGCACAATAGCTTTTAATATAAAAAAGAGTTCACTTAATCATTTTTAATTTTTCCTTGCTATTGCAATTTTAATGTGTACCAATGCACAATATTATAATAATATTTTATAATCAAATTTGTATTTTTTAAACATTTCATTATTAATTAAGATAACATTTATTCTCTCTTATTTGTTTTTATCAAAAATATTTTATTTTATAAAGCAAAGCCTTAATGAAAAATTAAAAACTAGTTCATGTAAACAGAAGGAATTTAAATATTACTTTCAGTAAATTGGTGGCTAAAAATAGTTGCAGTTAGAAGTGTTATAATTATTCATGCAAAAACTAATATTTATAAACCTAGTAACACTAGATAAATATTAGGCCCCAATTTAAAAAATCAAGCTAAGTGTGGTTATTATTTTTCGATACTGAAGTATGAATATCCTTACGGTTAAAGATTATTGAAGCTTATTTTATAAATTATCTTCGTAAATTGCCTTCCTAAAGGACATTTTTAGAAAGTGGATCATATTTACTTCTTGCAAGGAAGAAAACAAGAATAACTCCTAAAAGATCATCTCAAGAGATGTGCATGCAGAAAACATAAATATACCTATACCACAACAATTGACAGTAGCTTGGATCAAACACGAGAACTCTTAGTTTATAAAGATTTATCCTACCACTAGCAAAGGTGAACTCAAAGGTATGCACTTTCCAATTTTTCTTTTTTCAAACGTTATTTAAAATTTTCAATCTGAGTATTTACATTCAACGCAGCCTTATCAGTTTATTCACGCTAATTGTTAATTTTTTTCGTAATTAAATTTGCCTTGAAAAATACTTTATTATCACATTTTAATAAATGAATTTTATTAACATTCAATAAGAAAATTCAATAATTTAAAATCAAGGGATAAATAATAAAAATTAATAAAAGCCGCAAGAAGTGTTACACGTTGTGAGTTAATAACCAGAAATTTTCTAAATTCTTGAAACTAATAAGGCAATCTATTTTTATAAGAGCTATCGCGTGTAAAGTACATTTATTTTATTTTATAATTTAAAACTCGAAGCTAAAACATGTCAGGTTTTGATTATTTCTAAAAAAGATATAGACAAGATCACAAATATATAAAGAAAAATAATTTGCCACGAGAAGAGAGACATTTTTTCGGTAATTAAAAATAATTTTAAAATCCTTGATAGTCTTTTTTAAACCTGTTTGAATGATATGATGAAAGCAGAGAAAAGGTTGAGTATCAAACTAAAATATTTTTCTTAGTTTTTCTATAAAATGAAATTTGACTTAAGATTATATATAAACGAAACTACCATAAAATTATTTTTGCTACTTCGAAATATTCTAATATTTTCTGATCTAAATGCTTAACTGGAAAGAATTAAATTTTATATTAAGAATATTTCAAAAAAATGGAGACATTATTATAAAAAATAAGTAAATTAATAAAATAAACGTATTAATAGAAATTTGTAGAACTCAATTTGTTTAAATCTACTGTGTGATTTATTTGATAATATGCGCTCTCTATTTGTACCATAGCCCAAATTATAATGAATATTTCTTAAACTTCATTTATTAATTATATTTGTTGTACGAATCATATGCAATGAAAGTATTCATTAATTTATTTTATTACAATAAATTTATAAATGAATTTTATATTTTTTATGGACATACATACAAAAAAGGTAAACTAATAAGTCATAAATGTATAAAAACATATTAATATAATGAAATATTTTAAATGAATAATAAATTATCAATTATACTATTATTAAAAATAAATTTGTTTTATGATGCATGAGAAATTATTTCCTTTCAGAAAGCATCAGAAATAATTCATCTAAATGCACAAGAAATAAATTTTTGCAATGAAATGCAATAATTTTACTGTCTCTTTCTTAGGGTGGCATGGTGTGGAAAGAAAGATATAAGTTCAGGTGTCGATTTCGCCACTAGACCGTGATTCAAAATTATGAAGTGTTAAGTTGTACTTGGTAGCTATGACTGTTTAATTACTGTGATGAGAGAAAATATGCATACTAAAGCTCTATGGGTACCATCATTTTCCCTTGTGGTGAGGTAATATGGAGGAGGTGGTGCTAGTTTAGGTATAGATTTCGTCAGTTGTCCATGATTCAAACTTAAGATGCATTAGGTTGTACTTCATATCTTTAAATGTCAAAATATCGTGCTGAGAGGGACATGCAGGCTAAAAATTTCTGCAAAATTCAACTTATCCTTTGGGCTGGCATAGTGTGAAAAGAACATTGGTGATTCAGCTGCCGATTTTGTCAGCTGTCTATGATTCAAAATTGCACAGTATTAAACTATGTTTGGTAGTTTTATCTATAAAATTTTCGTAATGGAAGGGCCTATGTATGCTAAAATTCTACATAATCCACCACTGATGCATGATATCTAGAGGATGGTGCTAGTTCTGATTTCGATTTCGTTGTTTAACCGTGATTCAAAATTGTGAAGTATAAGGCTGTGCATTACAGCTTAATCTATAAAACTGTCGAGCTGAGAAAGCCTAGGTATGTTCAAGTTTTATAGTTATCGTATTTTCCTCGCTGTGGGTCGCGGGATATTGAGAAGACAGTTCAACTTCAGGTCCCAATTTTGTTATCTGACGTGTTTCAAAATTGCGGGATGTTAGGTTGTACTCAGAAGCCTATAAGAAACATTACAATATCCGGTCTTAACATTTCGTATTATTCAAATTTAGACATTTAAGAAAAATATGCAGTTTTAAGAGTCAAATTTCTTTTTACAATCTCAGCCATATTTTTGTGTGAATATTTTTGGTGATCAAAAAGCTCTCTATAAAGCTTGCAGGAAACTGTTTGTTATTACATTTAAAAATATAAGAGATAGATTGTATTTCTTTAATTTTGGAAAGAATTGAAGAAATTCATCATATTTTGTCTGACCTGTATATATATTTCAAAGATATCTACCATAACTGCATATCATAAAAGAGAAAATCTAAACATCCTTTATAACTAAATTCAGAAAGTTTATGTCTTCTATATGTATGTGAGTTTAATAATTAAAATATTATATTTATATACAAATTATCTGCGTTATTTCAACTTTTTTGGATTGAAAAAGTATTTCTATAAAAACACAAATTATGCTGAATTTAATGATTTTTATACTTTAAAAAAATTGACAATCTTTAAATAATATTTGCTAGTGAATAATCATTTTTATTTTAACCATATGTTTTAAAGAAAAGCTAGAATATATATTGCTCTATAATTAGGAATGTCATAAAGAAGCAACTAAATTAAAAAAAATATTTTATCAAGAAAATCTTAATTTATGCAAACTATTAAAAAAATTGGTTTCCCTTTCTTCATTTTCATAAACGAGAATGTTCTTCAGAAATTAAGTTGGAAGTTAACAAAAAAATTTATAATTTGACTCACACAGAATAAGCGAATTTGAACTCAAATTATTACTTATATCTGTTATGAGACGAAGAATAAAGAATAATAAAAGCATTCAATAAAATGGAATTAATAAACCTTACTGGATTTTTTTCCAAAATGTTTTAGTCATCGTATGTAATCTAGTATTCCAAATTAAGAATTTTAAGGAAATTTTATTACATTATATTTATTTAAATACAATCAGTTAAATGCAGTGTTCCATTGCAATGCGATTTAAGATATAAAATACGAGTGAAGAACATAAATTTTTTTCTTTAACATAAAAACATAAGTGACATAAATTCTAATAGCAAGTAAGATTATAAATAACATTTTTTTCATTTTAAAATGTTTGTAAGTTGTAACAAACAATAAAGATATTTTTCATTTTAAAACAGTTAAAATATAAAATTTTCTCAAATACCCACATTTAACGCACAACTGCTAATAACGTATGCGAATTTTTCTAAATTATTTTATGGAAGTGTAATAAAAGAATTCTTTATTGGACTAATATAACATTGACAATAAACTGATATAAAATACAACTCAGGTACTTGAAGAATTCAACTTCAAAGGATGGTTAAATATTAATATTTTACGGTATTTAAGATAATTATTTTAAATTATTCGTATCTTTCCAATATTTTTCTTCAATAAATATATATATATATATATATATATATATATATATATATATATATATATATATATATATATATATATATATATATATATATATATATATATATATATATATATGTATATATACATAATAAATTTTATTATATGCAAATAAAAATGAATTATTTAAGGATTATTATTTATTTTAGAATTTCTCTTTATCATATAAAAAAAATTAAATTGTGATAAAAACTGAATTTCATACATAATTATTAAATAAATCACTTTTTAATTATTAACAACTTATTTTAAAAATTAATGTTCTACTTAAAATATTTTCTTAAGTTATCCATTAAAATTATTTCTTGCTAAATATCTATACAAATTATTTCAGAATTTATTTTTAAGTTTAATATCGTAATTGATTTCGTCTAATCATTATCTGACTTTGATTTATTTGGACATAAAATTTGGGTAAATTTAAACCATTCGTTTACAAGATTAATGAGGTGATAAACCAACTTTTCAAAGAGCAGTTTAGTTGAGGAATGTGAATAGAGAATGGATTAGATCAAATTTCTTAGCATTTGATTGCAAATATATTTAAATTATTTCTAATAGCAGTTGATGTATATGTTAAAGACATAAAACGAAAATAGTTTTCAAATTTTTAACCGTATAAATTATATGATTTATTATATGATGCATTTCATTTTTGTTAAAGCTAGATTCATGGAATTTAATGATTACGAGTATTTATTAAAAAAGCTTAATTAGCCTTTGAATGTTTATGAATGTTTAATTACTTTAGAAATATTTTTACATTTTTCTAATCCTTATTATTTTAAAATAGTATACGTTTATTGATCACTACAAATGTTACTTGATTAAATTGAACAGATAAAAATTAATTAATTCAGCAACAAATTTATCAGAAAATTTACAAAATATACGACTAAAAATTATTTATTTTAACTATTGCCTCTTTTTAATTCTCAAATTAAATTTATGATATCATTAATGGAAAAAATGGTTACATGGGATTCGATAACATTCAGAGAAAGTCGCTATCCTCAAAAGAAATCGATTCGCATTTCCAAAGCTTTCAAAAGAATTCTGAGCAGGCAAGTGTAATATCTGTTTTTGTTGACAGTTGATAGAGAAGAATAAATCGAGGAGAAAAATACTCTGAAGATGCGCAAGAAAGTGATAGAAAATTTTGACTTTCAGTAAGTAAAAAAGGAAAAAACCGACTTCCTACTTATATATAAATATCAAAACATCAAAGTCTCATTGAATGAAATATATTCGAAAATTAAATATTTTAGAAGCACTTTGGGAAATTAAATATTTATTAATAGTAATTTAAAATTTTAAACTACGTTTAAGAAAGGATATTTTCTCTTGCTTAAAGAAAGAAAGAAACCAGAAAATAAATATTTATAGTTTGATCTTATTTAATGAACATTTATTAAACGATAAAAAACTTATGTATTTTACACAAGCACGCTAAAATTCTATTTCTAAAATACTTGAATTTCTTATTTATTAAGTATTATACATTTTAAAGTTTAATGATTACCCAGCAAACACAAGCCTATCGGCATCCTTACGGGCCGATATCGGCAGTATTGGATAAGAGTCGGCATTGGCATGAAGATTTGGTAAAGATATCGGTTCCGTATCAGCAAGCGACATTAAAAATGTGCTTTTTAATAATGTCGGAAACAAGTATCGGTCCGTATACGGCTAACTGCCGGCAACTTGTGAATATCGTCTGCCGATACAGGTCTGATACATGCATTCCCATTCTGGGCTGAATATTATATGCGATATCGGTCATGCACACAATGAAGATGATGACCTGCACCAAGAAAAAGATCTTTGTCTTGTCTTACATTTTGGAATTTATCAATATTGTGTTCTCATGAAAGATTCCAATCTCTTTTCAATAACCACATCGAATTCTTGAAAAATATGTTTACAGTCGAGGATAAAAATACTCTGAACTGTGCTTTATGTGAACATTTGAAATCTTGAGAAATCATTTGCTGTATAGAATATCTCGTAGAATTTCATGTTAATGATTTTTCCCGTTATAAGTATTCCCAATCTTCATTTTTTTTAATGAATGAATTCGTAAACTGCATACATTGACAGGGATTTTGCCACTAATTGAAAAGATTCAGTTATTTTTAAGTGTACAAATTTTTTGAGTTATATAAAATTTAAATCTCATTTCGATAATAGTTCTCTCTTTCTCTCTCTTTTATATACTTCTTTCTTACACATTCTTGTCATGAAAAGTTGGCAGATAATTCAAATTAAGGTAACTCCTTCATGTTAGTGGATACAACTCCAACATTCAAGTGAAAATATTCTTGGGTTGAAATCTCGCTTTAAGCATGAATGTTTGTCAATTCGGAATTCACGTTAATCATCTATTCCTCCAAACCTCATGAAATCAATAAATGAACGTAGATTAATACAATTAACTGTGCTTTATGTGAACATTTGAATATGTAGCATTCATATTTTGAAGTACTTTTTGAAGTACATAGAAAATATAGTGATACTTATAGTATTTCTGTCTTTATAAATAAGGTAATTAAATAACCGTAACTCATAATTAAATATAGTTTATATCTCATTACTTGAACTAAATAAGTCAAAACTTTGTGGAATCAAATTTATCCATTAAGTTCTTATTTATTAAACATATCTTTATAAATTAGCCTTATTCATTACTATATATTTTAAATATTCTTTCCAAGTATTTCAAATTTTGCTCTGTTGTAATTTTTTAAACAAAATCAGATATCTTTAAAATATAGTATCAATTTTAACCAAAAAAACATACATTTCACGTTTTATTTGCTGTTTGTGCCAAGGAGATTTTGTTTGGGTTATATTTTTATCGATGTATTCATCACATAACTTATAAATCCTATGATACTTATAATAAATAATACAATTTAGTTAAAGGAATACAATCGATTTCCGGTGCTCGTGTTAAATTTCTTGCTAACAACAAATGTATTTGCTTCTATAGATATGTAAAAGTAACGGAAATAAAGCAACAAAAATATTTTAAATAAAAAAAATTTAAATAGACAGTTTACTCAAGCACAAGTGGGACCCGTAGTTATTTTTGTTGCTAAATAAATGTTAAGCTTCGTAGTGATTTGATTTCCTCTTTTCCTTCAAATATCAACGCAATTTCCGCAAAGCCATGATAGGAATGAATTGTTTAAAATAGGGCGGTTTCTACAGTTTCGATTTCAGATAAAACCGATATTCAATACTTTGTGCAACACGACAAAAAAACCACTGCGAGAAACATTTCTATGCACATTCTCATCCATCGAAGAATAAAATGAATGCAAATAAATCAAGTGTAATTCTTGCAAGTACGTTTTGATTAAACAAAAGTTACAAGAAAAAATGGAGGAGAACTTCTCATTTTTAACTTGTGACATAAATTATTAACAAGATAAGGTTTATTGACTAATTGCTACGAAACATATAACCTTGATTTAAAAAAATTTATTGGATAAAAAAATAAATTACTTTCAAGGATATTGCTAAAAATTAACTAAATAGTATCATTTGAAAAAATTGCTCCCATAAAACTATTTTAATAATTGTTCTGAATATTATATTTATTAATTGCTCTTAATATTATTTTTATTTATTTTAAAGAAAGAATAGAAATTTTTAAGAAAATCTGTGTAAGCTTTATAAAAAGAGCTTCAGTGGTTATAAATTTAATAAACCAAATTACTTTGAATTATTTAAGAAAAACTCCACTTTCTGTGGTTTAGATTTTTATCTCAAAATATCAAGTAAAAAATTAGAGCATTAATTACTGAATATATGTTTATTCCAAGTAACCTGTTTCGAGCCGATTATTGATAAAATTTTATGTTATAATTAACTATGCAGTGATCTGTCTAGAGGAATCCTTATATTATTTTTGCTTTAAAATTGTTTCGTAGTTGAAAAGAGATTGATGGCACGGAATTGGTTTGGTTTGGTTTGTTTGTCGCTCAACGGTCATTTTTTTTTGCACACGAGGGCTAATAAGACCGGGACTTACGGTTTAAAGTGGAATCCGAACCACTACAGACATCCATGCCCAAGGTGGGATTCGAACCCACGAACTGTTGAACCGAAGGCAAGAGCGTGATGGCACGGAATACGATGAAAATTATATCAGAAAGTCGATGTTTGGCTAAGTCAAAATAAATATTATGTTTAATTTCAATATTTTCATTAAAATGTTTGCAATTAATTTAAAATGGAATTGAAATTTCGATTTGAAAGTCTGTAAAATTACTTATTTCAAAATATAATTAAATGATGTGACATTACGCTTCGAAAAATATTTACAAATTTCTTATAGAAAAACCAAAATATTTTTCTGATAAGTTGAATTCGTTTGCATTACTTGTAAAGCTTCTGTAAACACGTTTTATGATATATCCATAAAATTTCACGATGTAAACATCTTTGAAAAAGTCATAAAATCAATATTTGTAAATATTGTTCGAACTCTACAAAGAAACTTTTCTCGATGAACTTCTATGCCTTACGCCAAAATTAAATGGTAATGTAACACATTTTAAAATTTTGGTGTTGGTATAAATTCAAAACAAATATTTAAGAAAAAGAATTATAAAATTTTCTCCGTATTTTATTTATAAGCTTTTTAAAGTTCGTTCCACCTTATGCTGATTCAAACTGTGATCGTAATTTAATAAATTGATAATAATTTAATAAAATTTAAATTTTTGGAAAATTAAGCCTTAAAACATTAAATTAGTTATAAAAATAATATCTTTTACATTTATCCAAGTTTTTTATTCAACATTTTACCAAGGAAGTACAAATTTGTAAACTAATAAATTACAAATAAAACGATAAAAAAGTTTCATCAAATTAAAAGGTAAGAAACAGTTAATAAATCAGAATACACACACAGAATTTAAAACAATAAATTAATAAAATAGAAAAACCAGAATAAAGTTTGAACAATTTAATATATTTTTGAAGGAACATATCTAAACTAAATATCAGTTAATAGTAAGCAGGAATAATAAAAGCAAAATAGCTCAAAATATTTAATTCATGTTTTTAGATAAGATTGCATGTTTAATAACATCTTTAAAAAAATTAGTTTTAATAAAATATTTTCAAACTGAAATTAATTCTATATTACCTGATAAATATGAGATAACTACATCTTTAAACTTTTATCTTACATTTATCATCACACAGATAGTAAATGTAATGATAAGTAAAAGGTAATGTCTTATGAATTATAATATACGAAAATGTGTTTCAACTATTTAAAATGAAGAAGTGAATAAAAATGTACAATGAAAACAATGAGGGAAAAAATCCCTTGATAAGTAACAACTTTTTGATCGGCAATTAAAGTATCCAATATAAAATTGATTTAAAAGGAAGCTAAAGGTTCCTGATCTGAAATTCCTGTTATTGCAACTAGACATAAGACAGGTTTATTTTTGCCTAATATCTTGCGAATGCTATTCAGAGAAACACTTACTCAGATTGATCACAACCATTTTACTTTGATCGTTGATCATAATCATCGCAAATGTTGTACAACAGGAGATAATTTTATGCTTTTGCTTTCTGCCTGCACGTCTGTTTAATTGGATGGTTGGGAAATTTCCTCCGTTGCGATGCACGAATATGGCCAGTTATTTATAAAAACTTCCTTCTAGAGAGCAATTTACATTGTGGAATTCCTTACAACTACTTAAGCTATTTAGTAGATCACTATTCAGTTGATGATATCAAATTAACTATGAGGACCACATTTTTCTTGCTTCCAAAGTAATAAAAAGTGTGTTTTTTAGAAGTCATTTTCAAAAATTTCATATATAATTAGATAATTTAGTCGTCTTCCGCTAAACGTCTAGGTTCATATCTTCATGTTTGAATAATACTTATCAGTCTTGGTCCAGTAAATTTTTGCATGATAAAATAAATTTAAAATTTTTTTTTAAACTTGTGTATATTAAATTTATTCTACAAATTTTTATATGCATTTAAAAAATCGCCCTAGATTTCCTGTTCAGAAAGATTATGTATTCTTATATAAGCCAATACAAGTTTAGAATAACCTAATTCTGAAACTTTCATCGGATGATTTTCCAGACATAAATTTAAATGTACAGCTTGATATACTAGGCATTGACAGTAGGACACATAGGCTGATATTTCGTAACTTTTAAGGAACATGTTAATCTTAGCACTGATAAATACCATAAAAACTTATTTGATTAAATCTTGTAACACTTGTAAGTGTCATTGTGTTAAATGATCTTCTGAGTGTATATATATATATATATATATATATATATATATATATATATATATATATATATATATATATATATATATATATATATATATATATATATATATATATATATATATATATATATATATATATATGTATATATATATATATAGATATATATATAAATAATAATAATTGAATGAAAATAATTTATTAATAAATTAATTAATATTATTAATAAAATAATTAATTAAATAATGAAAATAATTTTAAATATAGTCATATATGTGATATATTTTAACGATTACTTTGAGCAGCAGATTATGAAAAGTTACAGCAAAACAAAATAAGAACAAAGGTCGAAGAACACAGAATACAATAAACTAAAACAGCTGCAACAAAGTCCATTAATGTAATATGTCTCTTGCCTCCCAATAACACTGTGCGAGAAAATTCTTGCGCAGAGCAGAACAATGGAGAAGATGCGCAGAGTTCATCACCTCTCCAGAGCTGAACAGAATGTATAGAGAAAGAACAATTTTCTATCTATAGAGATGATTTCAAAAGAAGTCATGTCAAGTGGCAAGGTGGAATTCAGCAACCACTCTTACTCTTAAGCCATTACACCAATTCGGGATAGCATTCTTCCATTACTTACGAGAAATACAATGATGGAGTTATTCCTGGGCGCGTACTTTGATAGATCCTTTAATAAGATTTTTAACAGTATGGAATACCAAATATTCTGCATGAGTAAAGCACCCCTTTTATTCAGGAAGTCAGTTTTTTTATTACCTGAAGCTTCACAATGGGCGGGAACCTAAAAGACAAAAATATTCTTGAGTGATGCAAAGTTTTTCAGATAATGGCGGCAAGTATGTCCTGTGTTATAGTATCTGTAGCTGAACAAAGTAGCTTGGGAATCACTGAGGATAATTGCTCTCGGGAATTTTTCCAAATGACGCAGTGCTGAAACAAAGCTTTACGGATCATAGCAATTTCACCGTCAAACGCAGTCCATTTGCCCACATGGGTATAGAAAGAGAAAATTTTAAAGAAAATTCCGACTTTTGCGTTCGGGCCATCAGGCTGGAGGGATCCATTGATGAAGATTCGAATCCACTTTGATTGATGGTAAAAAAAATGTTTAAATTTCGTGAGTGAAGGCTCTCGGAATTGAGAGGTCAGTATTACTTTTAGTAACTTTTTGAATTATTGGAAAGATCGAAGTAGGGCGAAAAATAACAGATGCTGCCAGCGAGTTCGACATCGCAAACAGCGTTGTTTCACGGCCTTGGAAAACATTTAAAACTACTGGAATGTGTAGTAGGCGGCATGGGGGAGGTCGTGCTAGAAGTACGACGCCTGCAGAAGACAGATATATCGTCCTATCAGCAAAAAAGAACAGGCGCACCACAGCTCAGCAGGTGGCAAATCAGTTTCTTACTGCCTCAGGAAAGCAGATCTCCCGAAAAACTGTTGCCAGACGTGTGAGGGGAGGAGAACTATACGCCTCAAACCTGTTGTGTGTGTCCCATTGACCAGACAGCACCGTACTGCCCGTTTGAAATTGTGTCGTGAGCATCGCAATTGGACTGAACAGGACTGGGCATGCGTACTATTCTTGGATGAGAGTAAGTCAGTCTGTCATCGGATTGTAGATGCCAACTGATCTGGCACGAGAGTGGTACAGCTTATCGTCCAGAAAATATCCAGCAAAGGGACCGATATCCGACATGCAGTGTCATGGTGTGAGCCGGCATCATGATCAATGGCCGCACGCCCCTACATGTGGTTGCGAATGGGACTATGACGGGCCAACGATACATTAATGAAGTTCTACTTCCTCATTTTCGTATTTTTCGTGGTGCTGTCGGTGATAAATTTGTTTTTATGGACGACAACGTAACATGTCATCGAAAACTCGCTGTTCAGGATTGTCTAGACAGCGAGGGTATTCAACGCCTCGTATGACCATCACGTTCTCCAGATCTAAGCCCCATTGAAAATGTGTGGGATGCTTTGGGGAGACAAGTTTCTAGTCGAAACTATCCTCCGACAGTTTTTCCAATTTGTGATCCGTCCTTAGTAGTTGTCCAGCAGTGTATAAAAGTAAAATGTTGAAAGTTTTTTCTGTTGAATATATCAGCATTAATAATTGATGGAGTAACCGACAGTAATTTTAAAAATTCAATTTGTAATGCCTGAGACAGTAATTTAAAAATAATTGTTGAGAAAAATTCATGAATATACAATAAGAGTAACAATGATACATTTCCTGCAAAAATATTATGTACACTTTTATAAAAATCGTGCAAGAAAATAAAATAAAAGTACGTTCAAAGTAGTGCACTGCTGACGGACATTTAGTGGTTGCCGACGCAGGGCCACTTATCGAAAGCATTCGGTCCACTTACGGAATGATATCGGTAAAATATCGGGAAAATGATCATGTCGGCTTGGCCGATATCGGTCCACTGTCCCGCCATACTTTCGGCCATTTGCCCGTAGCGGACATGTTTTGACGGGTAGTGTTATCCCTTGCCGGTATCGCCCCGATGCGACTCTTGTCGGCAAGCCGATTTCTGCCCTTATAGTATCCGACATTTGTGTGTTTGCTGGGTTGGGTACATGTATATATATATATATATATATATATATATATATATATATATATATATATATATATATATATATATATATATATATTCATTCTGTAATCCCATTTCAATATTATAAATGAAAGTTACTATTTCATCCCCAGTTTAACATAAATTTAATCTACTGTTAATTCATTTAAGCAAATTACTAACTAGTAAATCTGTCATTTGTTGAGCGGGAATGTATACCATCTTCTATAGAATTACTAAATAAATGTTTGAGATTTTGACATTTACCTTTAAAATCGCAATGGAAAATTTAATTAAATTTGGAGATGACATTCAAAATGAAGTGTTCCCTCTCCATTGTCACTTAAACATTGTCTAGACATATTTAATATCATGTTGGCATTTTGATTAGAAATCAGTCCATTTCACAAGCATTAAAATGGGAAATGATTATAAAGGGACTCAGATTTGCACATTAAAATATTAAATATCGTTCCTATTTACAGTTGTTTTCTCATGTTATATACGTAAATAGCTTCTAATTTTTAAGCATTTTTAAATATTCTTTTGAAATTTCAAAATAGTATTCTGAACTCCAGATGATTTGAATTTCTGAATGTCTTTTTTATTTAAAATCTCTTTTACAACATTAAATTATTGAAAATATTAATTATAATTTTGGTAAAACTATTCATATACTTAAATATTTTATATAGACTGCTTATAATACATTCTTGATATTAATTTTATTAACTTACTTGCCATAATGTCAATTTTATTTATCAGAACTAATTACTCATGCCCTTAAATGAAACTTATGAGAAAATTTATATTTAAGGAATTATATGTAAATGATAATACAATCATTACATAAATACCATAAATGATCTTAATATGTTAATAAACCTAAGTTTTGCAAATTTTACTGTAATTTATTTATTTGTGATATTAAATAAAATGGGATATAAGTTTAAACCATGGATCATATTTTTTATATTTTATTTATACTAATATAAGTTCATATTTTCTATTCTTAGTTTTATTGTAATTTTATCTATTTGACTCTTAAATAAAACGAAAAATGAAGTTAAAATTATTACAAACTTATATTAGTAATTTTTTACGTTATAAAAATATTTACTACTCATAAACTCTAAATAAAATTATAGTGATTTTTTATGATGCTTAAACTTTATATGATAATATTAAGTGCACTTTCAAATATTTATCAATTAACACTTTTAAGAAATAATTATAACTATAATATTCAATAGATTTTGAAAACTACAAAATTGATTTAAATGTTTTAATTTTCATAATTTTCACTTTTTTATTTTTTTAATAATGAAGGAAATAAAATTACTTTTATGTATCTTTTTATGCTCATATATGCCTGAAGAAATTAACAGAGTTATTTTTTTTCTGAATTGTAACACATATGATTTGCGAACCTTGTGTAGTTATATTATGCAAATCAAAAATACAGATTCTTTTTACTTATTTGTGAGACAAAGCATCGACGAGAAAACAATGCTATTACTAATTTAAAAAATTATTATTTTAATGCACTAATCGATTTCAGTAAGAGAGAATTAGGAATTTCTTGTACATAATTAAATACCTACTATACTCAGTTAATGTACATATTTAAATGCTACTTTAAAAGAAGTATGAATATATAATTAATGAATTTGTATAAACAGAAAATTTGTTTCGAGAGCTATTGATTTTTAACATAGTTTAGAAAACATTTCCTTTAATTAGGAAAACATATGAGATGATATAATGGCTTTCCTCAACATGACTGAAGCTACTCCCAGAAAAGAACACATTTTCAGTGTTTTATGGAACTTCTGTTGCACGGGAAATTTTCTGCTGGATTACAGAAAATGATCCCGGTCTCTTCATCACACCTCATAAATAACCGTTTCCCCTTTAAGTAAATCTATTTTCTCGGATACAGACTTGATCGAGTTAGATCGTAAATATCCAGAATATCTGCATTACTTTTCCAGTTCTAGTACGTGTAATGACAAAGTAAAATGTATTTTCCATGCAAAAGATAACTAGGCAGTTTGAAAACCATTAATTAATAAATAATTAATTTTTTAAATATAATTATTTTTACAAGAGTATGTTTTTAATTATCTTTTTCTTTATAGATAATACTATCATTTTTTTTATAAAGCTGCATCTCTATCAAACTAGGTAAAGTATCTCTTAACATTTCACAAGGCTAGTGAAAAACAATTTATTGTAAAGGGAAAAAATCGGAAGCGTTTAGCAGTATTTTTCAATAATTGAATAAAATGTAAATAAAAGAGCTAATAGTGTAATTCACGGTAATTATTAATCGTAACGCTCTAATATGCTTGAAGTCATTAAATATGTTAAAAGTAACCGACTGTCAAAATATCATTAATACTTTAAAAACAATATTTCATAAATAACTTATAGTTATTAATAAACCATTCAACCACATTAGCATTAAGTTTAGTTTGAACCTTTTTGCTAATTAAATCACTTTGCACATTATAGATACGTTTTAAAATTAACTTTCTTAAATCTTAAATATCCTATTGCATAAGTTTTATTACAGAATAAACAAATTTACTTTGAGTATTGGATAACTATTAAAATAGCTAACTAATAAAATAGGCTAACTCTTTTCAACAGTTTAATTTAATATGGCTTTCTTTCAGAAAGAATAAAATAAATAAATTTCTACAATTTTCCACAGTTAAATTGATTCCGTTTTTGTGGTAATTTTTTACAACTATATATTTAATAAAATTATACAACCTTTCTCTTAAAATTTATGAATATTTGAAATGGAAAAATTTTTAACCAGGAAATTATCTTGAATCTATTGAACAGAGCATTTAAGAAGTATTCAATACAGTTTAATGAATTATTTTAATATATTTAAAGTAGTATATAAAAAAGCAACTGCAGTAAGGAGATTTTTCGCCTTTTTTCCTTGATTATTTTTTATTCATTACTTATTTCTGAAGATTTGTTAAAATAAAATTCAAAATAACTTTTTTATTCTTCTAAGATTTCTTTATCCTCCATATTTGCAAGTTTTATATAACCCATTATATTATTTGAATATACCTTTCATTGGTATTTTAAATAAAGTCTTCATTCGTCATCAAGGCAGCAAATTAAAATAAGAAATTTGAAGCTTGAAGAATTTTCAAGGAATTAATATGCAGTTTCAAAAACTATTACTTAAATTTAGGTATACTAGATTTCAATTAAGTTTTCTTTTACATAAAGATAATACTTCACATTAAATATTTGTCTCTATAAATAGTTAAGTCATATTATTATGATTAAAAAATTTAAAGAGTGAAATAAGAAATATCAGTTTAATTTCAAATCATGTAAGTCAGCATTCATTTAATCGTTTGAAATAAATTTTGAAATGTATATGAAATAGAATGAAGATAAATAGTGATAAAAAATTACGCTTAGTGCAGGATAATATAGATAGCCAACAGAATATGTTAGTTCTGTATGATGCGACAAATAGAACTAATTTCTAACGATAACAATGGGAGAAAGATGAAATGTATTTACATATAATTAGAGAATACTTTTTCAATACAATCTGTTTTTCAGTTAATTCAATCATTGTCCAGAAATTAATAAAACTGACATTTCTAATGAATTAAATAAAACTGACAAATTCTAATCTTATTTTAATCATTAATTTTTTGTCCTTAATATGCTCCATTATTATTAAATTTAATTCAATATTATATACAATCATGCGATATTATTAAAGGAAAAAATTTGAGTAATGATCATATACATTATAATGTTAAATAAATAATTAGAATAATTAGAAAAAATTTAAAAAGGAAAATTTTTATATTAAAGAAAATTAAATTTTAAAAAACAATAAGAGTTTAATAATATCTAAATGACTATGCCACTATCTATAAGGCAGTAGTTATTCATTCCAAAATAATAAAATGTATTAAATTATAAAAATTATCCATGTTACTTTGTGTCTAATTTAATCTAAAATAGTATTAGTCAACGGAAATCCTGATTAATGTTATTGTAAAAATAATAATACATATAAACATGAATACATATGAGGATATAAAATCTCTTGAGTAGGTAAAAATACTAACTAAAAGTTTAACTAAAATAAATTTACCGCATGAAATTCTCAGCTAAAATTATAAGTACTATTTACACATAAGATAAATTTATACCCATTGAACAATCAAGTTGAAGATAATATATTAAGGACAAATCAAACTCCATCTATATTAACGAGTACCAATTTTAGAGTCCAATTTTAGATATAAAAATATCTTGCTGTTAAAAAAAGTTTCTGAAGGTAATTATATTTACCTTAAGTTTAAATATATAAAACATAATAAGCAGTTTAGATACGCCACTGTACAGAAAATATTTAATTATTTTTAAATTGCTTAGAAAAACATTAATATTAGATTGAATTCTATAGAAAATTAATGCTTGTCATATATTAACTTTAGAAAAGATGTTTTTATAAAAGTGTAAAAATTTCATTTAGGGTATTTTAAACTTTTAAAACAAAATAATTTATCTAAAACTGTGTAAATGAAAAAGTTCTTAATTTTAATCATTAAATCTAAAATGTTTTATCCAGAATCAAAAAAAAATATTTCCTTATATGATATTTAAAGACAAAGGATATATTCTTTGGCATAGTTTTTTAAGTTATTAATTACATCTGTAAGAGAATTATCTACATCATTCACATTTTTAATTGCTAAAATTTGAATTATTATTCAATCTTTATTTAATAAATTGAAATTCTAAAAAACGGAATAAGGTGAACATATTAATAATAATATAATTAGTTCTTACAGGAATTCAATTTTTTACTTATAAATTGTTTTCTGAAACTAGATCTAATATTGGTATTTAAAATTAAAATTTATTAATAAAATCATATTACATCTGCTTATAATTTCCGAATTAATTACATTAAAAACATTGATTAGTTCCTCAATAGTACGGCAGAAGACATTCGTTTTTACAAACCCAGTTTATGAACATTCAGGGTTTTACGAACTTATTAGTTGGTTCCTAACAGGATCTCATGACGCAATGAAAATTTTAATCTTCATTTATGAACTAAACTTTACTTAACATTTATGCTTGATTATTTAATTAACCTTTAACTTAATATTCATGAAGCTAACCTTGAACTTCTAATTCTTAAACATTCAGTATTTTACAGACGTATGATTAGTTCCTTACAGGATCTCATAAACGCAATGAAAATTTTAATCCTATTTATGAATAAACATTTTTTAAAATTCTTATATTACAAACTCACTTTCATGTATTTTTTCTTTGTGTTTATTTTTCATACACACACACACATCATCTGATTCTTCCTTTTTTTTTATTTTATGGTTGAGAAATTTGAGTTTACTTCATTATTAGAGAATTCAAAATCCTTTGATTTGTAGAAAACTAACTTCAAATCATTAAATAAAAATTTATTTATGTAATGAATAAAAATAACTTCGATTATAAATCAAATAGCTTAAAATAAAAATTAAAAGAAACTAAGTTTTAGGAATCTATCATGATTTATATGACTAGATTTCAAACTATTAATTATTTCAAACCACAGCCTTAAGTATCATTCATCCCTGATTTTTCCCACCTAATTTAACTTCCTATTTTGCAAATATTTCAGTTTATTCATTTGAATACAATCAATAGCTTCAAGTTAAAATATCATAGAATAATTTAAAAGGAGTGATCATGTCTTAAAATCGACTCTTAAGACTGATGTTCAAGGCGCAATATGCTACTTTGTGAATGTATACCTGGAAGAATATTGTAGGAAAATGATGTCTAGGTCATTTTGGTTTGCGTTCTTTATTTGATGATTTTTAGTAAAAATTGTTTGATGATTACATGTTAGAGAAAATAATAAATGAATATGAAAAAAAACTTTCTGATATTAAAAAGGATGAGAATGTCTTAGAGTTTAAACAGTCAGCAAAACAATGTTAACTAAAAGTAATGGTATATAAAAGTAAAGAGGATTTTGTAAAAAGCAAAAGTGAAATGCTTTTTTACACATTTAAAAAATATTTTTGTAGATGAAGTTATGAAATAGAAAAAGTAAATGATTATATATTTTACTATGCATGATTTTTCATCAATAAAATGAAAGTAAGAATCCCTTTTAATAATGAATTTCATTTAGGATATTTTTTACATTAGATTATTAAATATTTTTCTAATAATATTTTACTTATAAAATAAAAGCAGCTGGGTAAGGGAAATTAATTTAAGAAATAAAAGTCTGAATGATCTTTCAACTTTAATAACGATCTTATCGAGCCTTATGTGTTCGTAAAAACGAGCTTTAACTGTATATAAAGTAAACTGATGTAAAAGTGTTTAAAATCAAAACTGTATCTAGAGAGAGTATTGAGACTTTTTTTAATATTTATTACTTTTTGGCGATTACTTATTATATAATATTCATTAATATTAGTGTATATTAGTGTATATATTAATATTAGTTCATTAATATTAGTATATCAATCTTTATAAAGATTTAATTCAATTTTTTCAATAAATTAAGCAAATTTCCCTCAAACTTTTAATTCCGCTTGAAAGTGATGAAAATTAGGAAGGGCACTATTAAAAGGTAATTCATTAAGTAAATTCCCTCCTTCTATTTCAAAATAGTAATCTGTTTGAGTATCGACTTGCGTAGGTGTTGGAGGAGTAAATCAAAATGACAATTGTTGATTTTAATTTATTTTTCTAAGCATTACAAAACACATTCAGAATCAAATATTCCTTCCTTTTTTAATTACATTCCGTTTTTTTCACTTTTTGTTTCAAAACAGGAAAAAGTACTCATTTTATTGTTCGTTAAACAAAATCGTAAATTTTAAGAGCATATATTTGAAACCATAAATGTTTTCGATAAAAAAATAATTGTCTAAAATAAATCTATATTTCTCATACATTTTTCTTTTGAGAGAGTATAACTTAAAAAATAATATAACACTTATCTAAAACATTCCAATGGAAGTCCGAAAGAAACTTTATCCTCTTTCTTTCGTGAGATCAAAGACAGATTGTTTGCTTTAGTATGATTTAAAAGTAGCCAAAAGATTTATTTTATTTCATTTCTATTATGCTGTCATAGATTTTATCCGGTATTTTTTAGTATATAAAATGCTCAATAAAAAAAATTGTGTAAACTTATTACAGAAAAGCTTATATCAGTTAGCGTTATCAATGTTTAAAGCTATAGATTTAAATAAAAATATAATTTCACTTCATTGTCTACAATCCGCATTTAAATATGAGAGATTTCTTTATTTATTTTTAAAAATTTTGCCTATCTTAAACATACAGGAAAATTAAAAAATCTTAATATAAAATGGTTTCATCAGGCATCTTAAAGATAAAGGACTAATGTATTTCCCTAGTGATGAATAAATAAAGAGTATCTGTTGCCTATTACATTAAAATTTCAGTTATTTATTCCAGTTTTTTTTATTTTAACTCAATTGCTAATAAGCAAACTCGTGTTCACTGTTAGATATACTGCTTCATATTACTTCCCTCTTAATGCTGAAATTGTTGATTATTATATTTAAGACATGAATTTCTGAGATCAAAATATAGTTAAATATAAACAGATAGCAATAATCGCTTTAGCAAAAATGGTATATTTATCCCTATACAAATTTCATATTTATCTTTGTAATTTTTCATTCACTTCCTTTCAATTTCAATTCATCAAGCAAATTTTGCCTAAATTTTAAATAGAATCTTCCTAAAAACTGTTGCATTGTTAATTTTTTCACGAATTTCCGCACGTATATGCTCTGTTGGAAATGAACATGAGACTATATATTTCATTTCTCATGTGATGAAAAAACTGACGAATGACGAATGAATGATCTATAATTTTTTTTTTATATTTTTCTATATTAAGTTAATATCTTCACTTTAAAAAATGCATTTTAACACTTTAATTTATTTATAAGTTAATCGCAAAAATTATTTTCTGTTGAATTTATAAAGGACAAAAGAAGAATTATGAAATCCAAAAAGTATTAGTTCTGTTTCAATAATAAAGAAAATAAAAGAAATTTCGCTTTATTTGGTGTCTATGATAGTAAAAGATAACTGATATAAATTTCCAGTAAAGTATAATAGTAGTCATGAAGTATGTAACAATATATATTCTCCTCTTTCTTTAGCGTTTTCGTTTAATGTAACCTGACGTAAGTATAATTACTACTTCCACATTGCTTCATCCTTACATTGCTTCATTTTCTTTTTCTTCAATACTTTATTAAAAGACATGGGGAGATTTGTTAAGTATTCAAGTTATATTTCCTATACAGATATTCTAATTTGGTGAAAGAGTATTCTGTCATGATTGTCCTTATATTTTTTATAAGTTTGAGTATTTTTTAGGAATAAGTAGTAAAAACCCATTAAAATTAAGAATGCTAAGCAATTAATTTTTTTCAGAAGAAAATGTTTTATTCTTCAGTCGAAATAACTCTTATTTGTCAAATATTGTTATGATATATTAGTCAGCTATTAGGATAAATTAGCTGTTGTTAGAATATGATAGTCAATAGTTATTTTACAGTCGAAAATAATGCTAAGATTATCGATTCTGTGAACTACTGCATTACAGAAATTTCGAAACCACATCTGTCCTAGAATTGCTAACACTACTGCAAAAGGTTTTGGTTACACAAAAGCTCTTTTCCATACTCTCTTCTCAAAGGGCGTTACAAAGCTATGACATGAGAACAGCTATCACATTCAAGGACACAAAAACTGTTTTCTCGCTTATCACTCCCACCACTCCTGTTCGATCTCGTGCTGTTTGATCCGATCCAAAAAATAATGGGAATGTTCTGCCACCAAGAATAAATAATACAAACTTAGAGAGTTTAGAGTTCTTTTCACATATTTTTCAAATTTGTGCGAGTAATACTTTTGAAAATATAGCATTTTCAAAACGTGTGAACCATTTATCTTAACCATATATAATTTTTGTTTTCTAGTCAGGTCTATCTCAAAATTTGTTAAGAAATATGAATGAATACAAATTTTTCTTGGCTAATTTCTATAATATTTTTCATAATTGGCGTACGTAAATGGTTCTAAGGCTTTCATGTTTGGCTCTAAATAGTGAAAACTACAGCAGCTATGAAATATTGTAAGGTACTTGAAATCAACAACAGGTTTTTCGAGAGTATTTTACAGAGCCACATTCATGTGCGTCAAAACAGGAAACCGTATGCTCATCAAACCCTAAACTCTGCAGGTATGGGTTCATAAAGTAGAAATAGATAACCTGTCCGTCTATCTTTTCTAATCAGTGACTGTGATTAAATTCTTAACTTTTTCAATCCGTAAAGCACTGCTTTACAGTTAGTTTTTGAAAAACAATTGGCTCAGATGCCGTATAATCCAGGATGCCAAATTCTGAGTTTGGAAATTTTTTGGGTGATTTTCTTATACATGTGACAATCTTATTTTTATTACGTCATAGATATGGAGACCTATAAAAATAATTCAGAAAATTCTATTTTGGCAATCTTAGTATTTAAGTCATCGCCCACGTCACAATACGTCCTCTTGGCAACATTTCTTCATCCACGACGTGATGTATTAGCCTCATTTAGGTCACTCACTGGTCATGAAAATTTTAATGTTGTGAAGATACTCTCCGCATTGTAATTTTATCCAAACATTTTGCCCGCTCAGTGATCTCAGAGAAAATATGAACAGAGTCTATGATCTCTAAAACACTCCTTGGCTATGACTCAGAAATCTCCCGATACGCTCTTGACAAAGACTGGATCGAAATGACTTCGGCTCATTTTTCGCTTTGTTAATCATTTCCTAGGATTTTACTAACATTTGTATTTTATTTGGTAAATTAATGTATAATCTAGAGAGTTGTATTTTACTATTATCCATAATTTGTAGCATTATGTATAATTTAGAAAATTGTATTTCATTAATATTAATTGCATTTTACTAACATTGCAATATTTTGCCTTGCCATTAGAAATAAGAAAGATCATAATGATTTATCTATTCAAAGAAGAAAAGATATTCTGATTTTGATTTATAGAATTTTGACCTATTTCTATATTCCTTTCACTGGGGCAAATACATTTAAATTCCTTGGGGTGAATACATATAAAATTAAATTCTTAAAATAGTACGTGAAGTTTATTCTTGTGTTTCATAATTTTCTTCCTAATTCAAATCCTTGTTGGTACTGTAATTTCTTTATATCTCAACATTAAAGAAGTCAAACATTTAAAAGTGTCTTAGCAATGGCTAAAACAAGAAAAATATTTAATGTGTTGAGAATGGTACAATAAGGATGTTTGTAAAAGACACTACCATATAAGTTTGTATTTTGTCAAAATAATCACATTCTAAAACATTACAGCTACATTTCTAAATATGCCTTAAATATAGAAATACTACCAATAGCGTTTAATTTATCCGGAAAATTCTATAAATAGAAAGACAATAAGTATTAATTATTTTAAGCTATTCTAATAAAAATACAAACTTAAGGTTAATATAATTAAATCCGCAATGAATATAGATTTCTGAAAAAACTAATGTGCGAAATGTTATACGCTGTTGTCATTCGGATTACACGTAATTAATAACCACCAAATAATAGAAAATTCACTTATTTAATTTATCTAAAAGATTTGCTTATATATATTATAAAGATATTAAATTAATATTTCGGTTTCGTATTATTGACAACAATATTATCATTGCATAACAAATGAATAACAAATAAGAAATATCTCTCTAAAATTAACTTCAATTATTTTATTGCTATTGAAAATTAAGAATTTATTAATTGTATAGTTTTATAAATAAATGCATATTTTAATAGATTGCGATAATTTAATCAATTGTTGTAAAATAATAGCCATCTTAGTGGTAATAATATCAATAACTAATTAAAACTCAATATTTAAAACCTCATCTAAAGGCCTTTTTATGCCAGTGTAAGGATTTTGGAAGCTTAAATTTGCTTCATGATAGTGATTCGATATTACATAATTACATCAAAATAAATAATGCATTTATTTGAATGAATTTTAGTTAATACCAAATTACTCTACTGACTTATATAGTGATTTACTCACTCAAAGTTGGATTATTTTACTATAAAATAAAATTTACGATATAAGTAAGCCCTTTATGACAAAATAATTTATTAATTATAACATCTTAATTGCTTTTACATTAAGTGATATGAATTTTTAATCAAACGAAATAAATGACAGAAATATTTACTATATTTGATATGAATTTAAACTATAATTCAAACATTACTCCTTTAGTAGAACAGAAATAATTTCATTTAACAGAAAGTACATAATTTATACAGTTACATAATTGAGAGTTTTTTTTAAAAAAATACATTTTAACACAAAATGAATATAGAAACAATATCTAATAACCATGAATATTTTAGACATTTATTACCACAGAATTTTTCAGAAAATGCTGAAATACTTTGAATTATAAAATCTTGATACTTAAATGGGTTTCATGGGAAATGTGAATTAATTAAAGATTAATTTAACTATCATAAGCAATTATTGTTTTTTTTTTCAGAAATACAACTTTTGCATCACGAGAAACATGTTGAGTTAATTAATCTCTGTTTTTTCTAATTTAAAACACATTTAGTGCAATTCATGTAAACTATAAATTTATTGACAGTTTTTTCCGCAATATACTATCGCAAAATAATATTTTCTTTGTCCTCTCTCTCTAGCTACATTACAAAGATTAAATTATAACAACCATCCGCATGTATCAAAGGTTGAAATATATTTTCCAAATTATTTCAATGCTTCTACTTAGATAAAGTTTATTTTAGATTTGAAAATTTTAGAAGTATTTTAAAATACCGTAATAAATGTAACTCATAATAGTTTGAAACGTGTACACAAGATTTCATGGCTGCTTTGATTATTATGTATATAATAAAACTTTTTTTTAAAAAATAGATAACAATTTTTATATTTGTAAAATAACTTTCAAATATTAATTATTACTTAAGTTTTATTTTCACATATTTATTCTCTTTTTTTAAATTTTTAAATATAAACTTGCACTGAAACTTAAGAACAATATTAGCATACTAAATAAACTTTTCTAAAGATTGTGAAAAAATCATCACATTATTTCTAGAGATTAAAATTCTCTGAAACCAATATTTGAAATCCTTTAATCCAATGAAGATTTTCTGAATCAAAACACTTTAAACCAATATTATCTTGAGCAAAGATAATGCATCATGCAAATTTACTTAAGGAATTAGTTTGAAGTTTATTTTAGTATAGAAAATAAGGTAATGTTTAAACTTTTATGATTATTTCAAATGTTTAATTTTAAGCTAAAGCTGAATTTGACTACCTGCTAGAATATTTTAAATAAATTATAATTTATTATACTAAAATTGTGCCATCCCATACACAAGCTAAATACGAAATCAAACATTTAAATTAGAAAATGCTGAAAATATATAAAAAGGAATATGATATATGAGATACAAAATATATATATAAACTATTTATGCAACAATAAACGACGATTTTGTAAGAAATAATTTTATAATAAATATTGCGTATTCTCCTCAATTTAAAACCTTCTAACATTATTGCATAATATTCTATACCCATATTCTTTATTCTTCTTTTTGAAATGACTATCATAAATTTTAATAAACGTATCAATAAAAATAAATATTTATCAAAAGGATTCTTTAAATTATTCGATGTATCAACTTCAAAATTAAAAAATATATATTTGAGGGTTTAAAATATTTATTTGTTGTTCCGAGTCAATTTTATCATTAGTGTTGTAAAATTAAATGCTATGTGCTAAAAATAATGTTAATCAAATTATACACGAGGTTATCAAAATTTCATGTGGTCATTAAGCAAGAAAAGAAGATTGTAAGTGTCAAAATCCCATGAAAAGAGAAAGACGTTGGAATATCCACAGGAATAACATTTCAGAACATTTGAGCGACACTGAAGGGGATACACGACATCAAACGCCTTTATATAAAAGAAAACTTGTGGAAAGACTTGAGAAACTACTTTTAAATTCAGAGCCTTCTCTCAAAATATCGTGTCATATTTTGAATAAAAAGTAGAAAATTTTACCAACAAGAATGAAAATTCGAAAATGGCATGATGATTGTTTACAGAGAGTTGATTATAGCTTTGAGATAATGCCGCTCGCTTTGCTCGAAATCCAATCAGTGTCATGTGAAAATTTAATCGATGGATTGCTGAAAATAGCAGAGAACCGCATACAGGATTTCCTTGACTTTTCATTAGTAATGATCTAGATGGTAGATATACTCTTTGTGGTTTTGACTTTACCACTTCATTATTAATCAATAGGCAGGAAATGGTCTTGTTTGCAGCACATACAGTATCTGCTTTTAAAATGCTATGATGTTTGGAGTAATATGGATTTCAGTACTTTGAAATTTTGATAATACAACATAGAAATAAACAGTGTCGACAAAATTGGATAAGCGGATAACACAATATCCTCCTTTCTGAAGAGTACCGGTTCTGCGTGCAGCATTCTGATAGCTGTATGTGTATCAAGAGGCTCCGAAGAGAGCGCTAAATCCCTGGTTGCCTATAATATTGTTATAAGAGTCTTGTACCTTCTGTGATCATATGAACAATCATCGGATACACATTACACTCACCTCTTGTTTGAAACGACAGTAATTTCCTCCTGATCGGTACATTTCTGTAATCTTAAAGATATTGGCTATGCCATATGCAAGAGAACTGCGAATGACCCTTTTTCTTTTATCCAGATAATATAAGATAACATGCTGCATATAATTTTTTGACTTTCAATATAAAGTACATACGAATGTTGTCCTCGCTAGTAAGATATCCAGAACTCTAACCAATTGAAAAGAATGGTTAGAAGTAGCTGCTTGCAACCCTCTCTCCAGCTACTATGGTTGAAAAAATGCAGGATAGATTTAAAACAACGGCGAATAAATTGTGTGTCTCTGGATATGTCATCCAAACTCAACCCAGTTCGATTTGAATCCAAAAGAATAAAGATCGTTTCTTTTTGTGAAGACCTAAATAATATATATATATATATATATATATATATATATATATATATATATATATATATATATATATATATATATATATATATATATATCCTTGACAATAAGAAATTTTATCTTATAATAAAAGTAGTTATTACAGAATCTTAATACCTAGCCCCTCACTTTTTGTGAGCCGTAGCTTCAAGTGGAAAATGCTTGCATAGCTTTAGAGGAAAAATTTCAATAATAATAAAATAGCAAGAGTCATTATTTACTTAGTTTTACTTAAAACACTGTTTAACAATACGAAATAAATACTTGCATGTAAATCAGTTAAAAGCAAATAAAATGAAGAAAGTAAGGCTTGAGAATATCCTTGTGAGTTACATAGTTATTAAATATTGAAGTCGCTAGTCCTTTAAATCACGTTTCGAAGCATTTCCTATTAGTGGCGTGTTAGCAGAAATGTAAATGAATACACAACAACCTACGAAAACAATATTCAACAACTTTTTCAAAAATCGAAAATAAATAGGAAAAACCACTATGTCTTAGAAATAACTTCATTCTGGAAATGTAAAAAGGAGATCAGATACTATAACTAGTTTTTTAATAATTTCCAAACGTTTCTAATAAATGACAATTTTAAAGGTAGATAATGAACTCCCAATTTTTTTCTTGAAGTGAAAAGAGTTCCTTGGTGGAACACATTTCATCGTTTAAACTAATTAAATTGCATCGCAAGGAGCTTTACACAAAGTTCAAATAAGCTTTAAACGTTATTATAAAAAATTGAACACAGCATATAATCGTTATAATAAAATATCAACATTGAATACAGCTTATAAACGTTGTAATAAAATGTTGACTCTGAAAACAGCTTATTAACATTGTAAGTAAATATCAACATTAAACATAGCGTTTTATTTTAAGTTAGCGAGAGATAGGCATTTTGATTAAATTTCCATTTCATTCCGCGCTACCGTTCTCATTTCAAGTCCGGAAGAAAAATTGGCGCAAGAACAAAATAAGGATTTTATTCATATAAATGATTTATATAATTAATGAAATTAATACCAGTGTCCAATTTGACTAACTTAAATCTTAAAAAATCAGTGATTAATGTTGAATTTTTACTACGAAACATAAAATTGTAACTATTAAAATATTTTTAAAAAATTTTGCCTCGTGATGAAATTATGACATAAAAATTAAAATTAAACATTCGTTTTAAAACTTTTTCAGAAATTTGCGAGTTTAAAAAACGTTTTATTTATATCAAAATTAAATTTTCTACTGTCTAATAGGTATGCACTTCTAAGAAATTCATTTAACCAAAAAAGAATTAAAAAAACAATAATAACTCCAGTAAAATCTTTCCAAATTCATAACATTCTTAATAATAAAACAAAATTTTAATTTGTGCCTTTGAAGTTAAGGTGAATTCCTTGAAAGTTTTCGTAATTTAATATCAAAAACTAGAGCGCTATTTAATTCGTAAAAAGAATGCAGAATAATTAAAAAATTAATCCCGAAAGCAAATTATTGTTTCATAAAGGATATTCATATGATATGCTATATTTAGAATACATATAATTAAGTTTTCTACTGCTTATTAAAACTTCATTTCTGGTGACAAAGTTAATACGTATTTCTTCACTGGAAAATATTTTTGGGATTCTGTTATTTAATTACATTTACACAGAATAAAATTTGTCCTTTTAAATAAGTAAGGAATATATAAAGTAATTACATCTTCCTAGCAAGTCATGAAATATTCGGAAAATCAATGTTTAATATATGATTTATATAATGAAAAATAATCAGTGGAAACTTCTCTGAGGTAAAAAAAAGTTTATTAATTTATTGAAAGATGTTAGAAAGAAAAATATACATACAGCTGTTTTGATTCATAAATGATATAATGTCAGAATTTTTAACCATTCATAGTGTACTTACATTGGTATGTTCCTTCTTAATTTGATTCAGTTTATCAGGTCAGTTTATTATTCCAATTATTTATTTTAAAAATTACTCTGTAATGTCTGTATAAATCTATACATAATTATTTTATATATTTATTAAAAAAAGAAAGCTATGAAAACACTATAAAATTTTATAATATTTTAATACCTGCAATTTTTAAAACTTCGTACTTCTCACAGGAAATGCTTTTTAAAATTGATTACTTAATTTCCATGGCGACTACTTGAAAGGGAATAAATGTTTTTTATTAGTATTTTATTTCCTTTGTCTTATATTTTATTATATTAATGCATAAACGGTGCAAATGATCACAATAAAATAGCTTTGAAATGGCATATATTTGTCAAGCAATAAAAACAAATGTGCTTAGTCATGTCATTGATTACATACTTATATTCATCAGGTCAAGGAATCTATTATTAGAGAATGTGATTGCTCTTATTACTATTGCGGCAAATGCTTGACTAGCTTATAGGTATTCCGAGATAATAGAGGTGTAGCGTGTAGCATGTAGCTGGTTTAATAGGAACAAAGAAATAAGTTCCTTAAATAGCTCAAAATATTTTATTACAATTTAAGGTACAATTTGAGCACAACACAGATACACACAGATACTACAAATAATACTAAATAACATCTAACACATTTAAATTTGAAGAAAAAAAATAAACATGAAAGTCATATGGACATGTCTCATACCGTCGGTTGTTGGAGAGGGACTGGCCTTCTCGTTGACGATGCCATGGGTGGCGCTGCAGATAGAGGGCGCTACAGACTCCCCCTCTGGCTCCGTCGACGTCCCGGCAAGGAGACAGGATTGAGATTAGGAAGCTGCTGAGGGTGTCGACGTGGTCTTCCTCTACTTTTCAAAGGGAAAACGGGACCGTTATCTCTAGATGATTGTTGATAAGGCATCAACATACTGGTATGATAAGTACCGAGTACTTGATCAGGGGCAGCAGGGTCTGCAACATCATATGTATTTGGTGATCTATTTGTTAGGATAATATAAGGTCCTTCACGTTTGGGCATGAATTTTTTACTTGTTTTGGTCTTAGACTTGCTTATGGGATGTAAAGTGATCCAAACTTTATCACCTGGTTGATAATAAGCGGGTCTATGCTTCTTGTCGAAGTACTCCTTTCTTGCATCTTGTTTTTGTTCTACACGTTCTCTAATTAAGGGTGTAAGACGTGCAAATTCTTTCAAGTAAGGTGTTATCTCTGCGACGAAGTTATCGTTATCAATGACAGCTCTTATATCATGCTGGACATCATCTGTGGTTCGAAGCTCTCTTCCGAACTGAAGGTAAGCTGCCGTATGACCTGTAGAATCACATTTTGCAGTGTTTAAAGCAAAACGTATCATGGGTAGTTTGTCCTCCCAAGTATCATGTGAATCACCAACTAGAATTGCTAATTTGGGTTTTAGGTCTCGATTTTTCCGTTCAGCAGGGTTTGCTTGAGGATGGTATAACGGTATAAGATCTTGCTTAATACCCAAGATTTTACAAGTTTGTTGCATTACAGCACTGACGAACTGTACGCCATTGTCACTGATTACCCTTCTAGGTAGGCCATAGCGTAAGAAGACTTCTTCTATCAATATTTTAGAGCAATTGATAGCTGTAGCATCTTTTAAGGCAAAAAGTTCGACCCATCGTGTACTTGTATCTTCAACAAGAAAAATCCATTTTTTCCCAGTTGGGGTCTCTGGGAGAGGGCCAAACAAGTCTATTGCCAGCGTCTCAAATCTTTGTGAGTAAATAGGCGTTCTGAGTAATCCAGCAGGTTTCTGGTTGTTAGATTTGTACCGATTACATTCAGCACAATCTTTCACGTATTCGGCTATAAACTTTCTCATGCCAGGAAAGAAATACCTAGAAGCAATTTTATGATACGTATTCTCAGCTCCACAATGTCCTGCAGTGGGAGTATCATGATATTGCTGTAGGACACGTTCTCGCTCGTGACAAGGGACAACTAACTGTGCTTCTTCTGACTCTGTTTCAGGCGAATATCGATACAGTATTCCTTGATTCATCAGATACCCTCTACTAGTCCAATTTACATAGTTTTCATCTTTCCGACCACTTTCAAAGCAGTCTATTATCTTTCTCACATCCTCATCCTTCAATTGTTCTTCACGAATATCTTTAGATTTCCTGGATGGCAAATCTATGGAAATAGTGTTCAAGTTACAAACAAATTTGTCCACTTTATCAACTGGTCTGGACAGAAGATCTGCAATTACATTAGATTTTCCTGGAGTGTAAAGAATTTTCGGATGATATGACTGGATTTGAAGAGCCCATCGAGCTAAGCGTCCGGATGGCGATTTAATACTCATAAGCCACTTCAAGGGTTGGTGATCAGATGCAATGATAATTTCTTGATTTTCCACATAGCCACGGAACTTTTCAAGTGCCCATACCACAGCTAATGCTTCTCTTTCAGTAGTTGAATAATTTCTTTCTGCTGAACTGAGCAATCGACTGGCATACTCAATCACATGTTCTTCCGGCCTTTCTCCTTGGATAAGGACTGCTCCTAGAGCGTAATTACTAGCATCAGTTCTTATGAGGAATGGTTTAGATCCATCTGGCTGAGACAACACAGGTGGTGAAATCAGCCGTCTTTTTAACTCATCAAATGCTTTCTGTTCGGTATCACCCCATGTCCATTGTTTATTCTTTTTTGTTAAGTCACTAAGGGGTCTAGCAACTTCAGAAAAATGGGGAACATATCTCCGGAACCAGGAACAAGTCTGTAGGAAGGACTGAACTTCTTTAGCACATTTTGGTGTTGGAATTTTTTGAATAGAAGATACTTTGTCAGCATCCACTTCCACACCTTTTTCAGTTATCCAATGACCTAAATACTTCACTCTGTCACAAGAAAAATGACATTTGCTTCTGTTAGCATTCAGTTTAAATATAGAAAGTCTTTCAAACACTTTTCGTAAATCTGATAAATGTTCATCAAAAGTTTCTGATAAGATAATGATATCGTCAAGGTATGACAATGCAAAAACATCTTTGAGACCAGATCTAAATTTATCAATGAGACGTTGAAAAGTTGCTGGTGCGTTGCGCAACCCAAAAGGCATACGTAAAAATTTAAAAGTTCCAAATGGACAGATGAATGCAGTCTTCTCTTGGTCCGATTCATGAACTTTGACCTGATGATAACCAGATCTTAAGTCTATCGTAGACATGTATTTCGTCGACTTGGCTTCAGTCAATAAATCATCCATTCTAGGTAGTGGATAGTTATCCGGAATAGTCGTTGAGTTTAACTTACGGTAATCAACACACAATCTGATGGTACCGTTCGGTTTAGGCACTAATACCACAGGACTTGCATAAGGAGATTCACATTCCTCAATTATTCCTTCTGTTAGTAAGGAATCTAGCTCTTTCTTCAACAACTCTTTCTTTGCAGGTGTCATTCTATATGGAGGTTCAGCAACAGGTAGGCTATTTCCAGTCTGTATTCTGTGTTCAATAAAAGGAGTAGGTTCTCCCCCTGGTTTGAAGTTATTTTCAAATTCTTCCAGCAATGAATTTAATTTGTGACGTTGTTCTCTTGTCAAGTGTTTTCCTTCATCATTTCTCAATTGCACGGAATTAGAGGTTTCTGAAATTTCAGCAGACATATCAGGCGAAGTTAATTTTTGCGGCATTATTACTTTTGCAGCACTTACGGTTTCAGATGTTTCCTGATAAAATGGATAATGTCTGTGTGGATATTCACTAAAATGCCAAGTGCCATTCTGGATGTTAAGCACAATACCAGCAGCCTGGAGAAAGTCAGTGCCAAGCAATGTTCTATTACCTTTAGCGTTTGGTAACGCAATAAATTTCATACGAACTTTCTTTCCTTCTACATTAAGATTCACGACTGTTGTCAAGGCTGGGACATTTCTTTCTTTTCCATCAGCAAGTACCATTGTAATATTCTTCTTTTGAAATTTAAAACCTTTCTCTTTCAATAAACAAAAAAATCTCTCTCCCGCAATGGAATTTGATGCACCTGTGTCGGCACAAAAAGCTGCTTTTTCACCACAAACAGTTAAAAAAATTGAGCTAGACAATGAATCTGAAGCTTGTGCGGTATACAATTTTACACCATTAACAACTGTTTTAGCCTCTTCTTTTAATATGTTGCACTTTGGACACTTAGACTGAATAAAACCAGGATTACCACATCCATAGCAATGAACCGAAAATTTTCTTTCTGGCTTGTCTTTACTAAATTTTGGACTTTCATAGTTGGAATATTTTATTTTGTTATGTTCCCTAGAGTTAGGAGGCTTATAGTTTCTTTCTGAAGTAGATTTAACATAGTCTTTGAAATTTGGCTTCTTAGCAAAGATAGGTGAATTTTTCTTCATTCCCAGTCTTACATTTTCATAACTGTCAAGCTTTTCTGCAAGTTCTAAAGGATCATTCAGCTCTGACCATTGATCAACAAAATGTTCTCTTACCTCTGGAGGTGTTCTTTTCTTTAACTGGTCAGCTATAATTAAGTCTTGCAATTTCTCAAAAGTGATGATATTCAACTCCTTTACCCATCCCTCGAAATATGATTTAATTTCAAAATAGAAGTCTTTCCATGTTACTTCTGCACTTTTTCTATGTTGCGAGAACATCTGCCGAAACCTATCTGATGTAAGTCGAAAACGCTTCAAGAGCATCTCTTTCGCCTTTGAGTAGTCGTTAACATCTTCTTCATTTTCTCTAGCAATTAATTGATTTATTTCGGCTGGCAATGAGCCTATCAAGTACGGCATCCAATTCCTTTCAGGTATATTCACTAATTTTAATTGACGTTCAAAAACTGTCAGGTACAGTCCTATTTCATCCTTATTGGGATTAAATTTTGGGAGAATACGATTCAGATCCCAATTTGTTTTCTCTGCTTCACTGGCTGGAGCTGTGGCAGTGGAGGAAAGTACTTTCTGAGCTTCCACTTGAAGTTTTAAGCGTTGCAATTCATGCTCTCTTTCTTTTTCGTATTCAGCTTGTTTTTCTTTTTCAAGCCGTTCCTCTATTATATTAGTTAGCATATTTTTCACTAACTCTTCATCATAATCGTTTGATTTGGTTATAATATCTTTCAGTTGAATTACTTTTAGATCATCTGCTACCCCTAGCCCCATTTCTATAGCGAGGTTTCTCAAATCTTCTTTTTTCCCTTTCCCAAGGAAGGCCATTTTTGCATGAGTTTATTTTTAAGAGTTCTAAAGTTATTTTCAACTGATTTAAAATACTGATTTTTTTAAAATATGTGTTTATTTATTTTAGTTAAAACGAAATTTAAACACCATCAGTCTTAAATACAATATTATGTGAAAATATAAACATTTTAACTTTAAACATAAGTAAAGTATAACCTATTATTATTTATCCAAATATTTACTGCAAATAAAATGAACTCTTAAATTATTATAAATAAACCTGAAATATTCATATGATATTCACTGTAATCAAACAAAACCAAAACAAAGCATTTCACAATTCTACCATGAATTTTATTTTCGTTTCATTTATAACTCTTTACTTTCGTTTTATAATTACTAATAATCACTAAATGTGTACCTTTGTTTATAAATTATATTTTATCAATACTTTAATACCACATTCAATAATTCAAAATATATTAATTGAGATAACTTAATCATATGCATTCAAAGAATATTTTATATATAAATAACAAAATGTTTTATTGACTTTTTATTTAACTTAAAAGTTCTTCAATTTTCTAGAATATCAATTCTGATACCTTTTACCAAAATATTAATAATAATGTTGTAATCTTAATTTATAACCTTAAATATATACATGGAAAACAATATATTTTCATTCTTTATTCAATGAAACCACTTACTAAAAAAATAAAACACAAAGATTCTAAACAGAAAGTGAATGACGAAAAAAATTAAATAAATAAAAATAGCATTCATAGATACTGAAAGGCTAGACAGTGAGGCGTATATGAAAGCAATAACAACGGTCGTTTGCGGCGCCTTGTTTCGTGTTTTAAATCAAAACAAAAGTATCATCGCATGAAAAATGAACAGTCACCAGACAATTAAATTCTGTTAGATACTATATTTTAAACACTATCTCACTGTAAAGAATATATTTTCAACTATTCAGAATTAAGAAAGATAATATATGAGAAATATAAAATATTCAGAAGTAACAGAGATATTAATTCACGTACACATACTATAATACTTCAAATATAATAATAAAATAAATATATCTTTTAATTCAATACTCTAATACAAAATATTATTCATTTAATAATATGTGAAACATATCTACCAAATCAAACAAATAATTATACTCGCAAGTAATAATACTGTTCAAAATTCAAGAACATAAAATAATAACACTTTTATGGAACACAACTTATAAAGAAACTTTTTATACAGTTTTATATTCATACGTGCTTAAACATCAACATTTTTTGTGCTTAAACATAAGATAATTTTAATTCTTAGTACAGTATAAAAGCAACTTATCTGGAATTTTCAGATCGCTGAACTCCTCAAACGAACTACAACTACAATCTCGGATGAGATTACACTTCGGAATCTAATAATAATGATCTCGGATGAGATTATACTTCTAATGAATCCATAAAACACTACACATCAGGAGGTAACCTGTAAAATTTTGAGTTCCCCTCCAACAACAAAATTTAATTCTGGGTAGAATTTTCAAGAGCAAAAAGAAACTCGAACTCGGGTCTCACGTTGGGCTGCCATTTTTTGTAGCGTGTAGCATGTAGCTGGTTTAATAGGAACAAAGAAATAAGTTCCTTAAATAGTTCAAAATATTTTATTACAATTTAAGGTACAATTTGAGCACAACACAGATACACACAGATACTACAAATAATACTAAATATCATCTAACACATTTAAATTTGAAGAAAAAAATAAACATGAAAGTCATATGGACATGTCTCATACCGTCGGTTGTTGGAGAGGGACTGCCTTCTCGTTGACGATGCCATGGGTGGCGCTGCAGATAGAGGGCGCTACAGAGGTAATTTAATAAATATTGTCGGGCATTTCTGATTGACGCAAATCCTTCATTTAGAAGAAGCCTAAGCAAAAAAACGTGTCAAGAATACTTCTATGTCTTCAAGCAATATGTGTCAGAAACTTGGCTTACTTAACAACTGTATTCAACCATGAAAATACTATTCTCAAAACTATAGGCAGCAATTGATCAACTCCATCGATGTGTCTTACAAACATAAATGTACCTTGTACCTCAAAATACGAATAATTGTGAGTGATAATCCTACAAGATTATTTTCAATCTTTTAATCAAGGTATATTAACTAAATTCCTCAGTAATAACGCAAATTTCAGATTTATCTATTAATTACATTGTTTCGACTCCTCAATGATACATTACATCACTAAACATTGAGTAAAAGGCAGAATTTACCAAGATAACTTTCTTCTAATCAGATACTATTTTCTCCTATAATTTTCAATAGCTTTTGATGTTAAACGTTGCTTTCAAATACTTTATTATTTTAGAAAAATGTCCATAAGTATATAATATCCTTCTTATACTACATCTGCTCAAAAGTTGATATCTTGTGATTTAAAATCATACATTACATTTTTTTTATCCTAGTGCATTCTTATAAAATATTTAATGAACATCATGATTTTTAATTACATCTATTCGAAAATAATACAAACATGATTAGTAATGGTTTCTATTTGGATATAACAATCATATGATGTTCATTAAATGCTCATTCTTTTTTTTTAATTTTTAAAGGTAAAAATTGTATAATGCTATTCTATTTTTAATATTCTAACATTAATCAAATATATTTTTCACCTAAATAATTTTCAAAAATTTAAAAAAGGGTAGAGAAAATTTTTTCATATAACGGTGACTTATTTAGATCTCTTATTTAAATAATTTTCAATTATATATAAATATTTTAGCAAAATAGGGATATAATATATCAGTATGTATTTTAAAATGTTTTTCCTTATCTTAAAGTTATTTTTAAATGCATCCTGAAACATTGCTTCCTAATTGTTGGCACAGTCAACATTTGAATTGCTAAATATTTTAGTAATATTACTAAACAAAAAATATAATTCGTAAAATGTGAAAGGTTCATAAAATGTGAAAAAAATAATTGAGAATTCCTAATCTTATAGTAACTAATGTTTATAATAACATGATCCAATAATTCAATGACTGAAAATCTAGAATAAGTATTAAACTATTATATGCTTGCTAATGTAATAATGTAAGCATGCACACTCTAAAATTTAGATTATAATAATTCTAAATATTAATGATAATTGTAGCACAACATATATATATTAGTTACTAACATTACAACAGTACTGCTATCGAAGTTCTTAAAAATGTATTCTGTTACCTAAAATGCACTGTGGTCATATGTTGACTACTTATAAATAGATGAAAGAGAGATAATTGCAGCAATTGTAATAAAGCATCAATATTTTATCACACAATTACAGTGTTATAAATATGAACCAGAGTAAATTAGAAGGTATTCAAACCATGATGTTACCATTTAATATTATATAATATTCCCTTATCGAATATGAATCATAGTTCCTATCAAATTGTAGAAGATACAAATGTAATATGAAATTCGTTGTCAAAATAAATCAGTAAAAATTTAAAGGACACATTTATTTATGCTAAGTTGAGTGATACAAATAAAATCGGATTACATAATGACTTCTAATAAAACTTAAGTAGATGACAATCAATTAATAAATTATAATTTTCATCAATATATAACAATCCAGAGTATTTAAATATACTACAAAAGAGTTTTTCTTGTGCTTTCCTTAAATTTCCTGGTATAAGTTCATAAAATATCCTAAGATAAAATTCAGAGATGAAATTTGTTGTCAATCATATTGTTAATTTTAGCAACTTCTAATTTATATTATCTTAATCTTTTAACCTTTTACTAAGATTATTTTAACTTAATATTTGGAAATCTAATTCATCAATCACAGTAGAAATATAATGCGATCAACAGGACAAAACGATGTAAAAGTAAAAGTAGACTAGATTGGTCAACAGATTTTATCTTATTGCATAAAAATGCTAGAGTATACACTGTACAAATGTCTATAGCAAAACCTCAAAAACTAGAACTATTTATAGATTCCCATGATTTAACTTCGATTGTCTATTAATTTTTCAAACATTTTGGCCAATTTCTTAATTAGAAAATAGTTTAATACCATAATGTTGAAAAAGATCTTGCAGGAATTCAGTGACACTTGTCCACCAGAATTTTATACGACCCAGAGTAATCTGACGTTTAAATGGCAAATATTAAATGACTTGTATAGATAAGATAAATGAATACTTTGAAAAATAAAATAATATCTTATATTTATAAATTTTCCGTTGACTTTTCATTATTTTTGGAACTTTAACCTTTATGAAATGGATTAATATGAAAGAAAGTACTCAATTGTAGAGAATTTGTATATACACTACTGGCCATTAAAATTGCTACACCAAGAAGGAATGCAAATAACAAAACGATATTTATTGGACACATACATTATAGTGGAAAGAACAAGTGATAAGATTTACAGGAAATTAGGATGTATAGATCTTGAGAAATCAGTACCCAGAGCAGCCACCTCTGGCTGCAATAAAAGCATTTATCCGCCTAGGCATGGAGTTAAACAGAGATTGTATAGCATGTACGGGGATCTCAGTCCATGCAGCTTCAACACTATGCCACAGTTCATCGACAGTAGTGGATGGTGAGTGATGGCGTGCCAATCGCTCGGCAAACATTGACCACAAGTTCTCAATTGGTGACAGATCAGGAGAACGTGCTGGCCAGCGTAACAATCGAACCTGTTCTGTATCAAGGAAGTTCAGAACATTAAGGGCAACATGCGGTCATGCGTTATCCTGTTGAAACAGAGCATTAGGGAGGCCTCGAAGATAGGGCAGAGCCACGGGCCTTAACACATCAGAAATGTAACGGTTGCTGTTCAAAGTGCCGGTAATGCGAACAAGAGGTGATCGAGACGTGTATCCAATGGCACCCCATACCATCACTCCAGCAGATGGGCCAGTATGGCAATGTCCAATGCAAGCTGGCAATGCGCTTTCTCCACGATAACTCCAAACACGGATGCGGCAGTCATGGTCCTGTATACAGAACCGAGATTCATCTGTAAAGATGACGTGATGCCATTCCCGTGTCCAGGTTCGTCGCTGATCACACCATTGAAGGCGCTCCTGTCTGTGACGCAGCGTCAATGGTATCCGAAGCCATGGTTGCCGTGCAGACAATCCATGTTGTTGCAAACGTCGTCTAACTGTTAGAGCAGAAACTTGTCGCCTTGCAAATGACTCCATTTCTCGACTCAGGGTTCACGACGTGGCTGTACGATCCCTTGTGACCAAGCGGATAAGATGTCTGTCTTCTCTGCTGTTAGTGATGGGGGGTCGCTGAGATCCTGCATGACGTTCCGTATGATTGTCCTGAACCTATCGATTCCATATTTTGCTAACAGTCATGGGGTCTCGACCGACGCAAGCAACAATATTGCGGTACGATAAACCGCAATCTCGGTAAGCTATAATCGTTCCTCGATCAAAGTCAAACACGTGCTGATAGGCATTTATTCTTCTTACACGAGGCATTACAACAACTTTCTTTGCCGAAAACAACGCTGAAACGGAAATTGAGTATGACAAAACTGCTGTCAAACCTCTGGTTTTATACGCATTATAGATGTCGCTACTGTCGGCTGCTTTGTATGAATGCGCTGAAAATCTAATCATTTGCATATCACAGCAAGTTCTACCTGTCATGCAAATTTCACGTGTGTGGTGTGCCGCTTTCCTGGTGTAGCAATTTTAATGGCCAGTAGTGTATTTAAGCGTTAAAGAAAATGTTTTAAGTTTCTTCAGTGCCAGTATAAATAGAGTGAAATAATATAATATATAGTAATGGTAAATATAGAAAAATTTAAGACTCCAAATATTAATAAATAATTAATAATTGTTTTTGAGTATTATTGATAAATCAATAAACTGAGAGTGTGAGAAAAACAGAAACTAAAACTGACAGAAATTAAATTGTTAAATTAAAATAAAATGTTACTTTAATTTTCCTCATAAATCTTAAATTTATTGATATTTTTAAAGAAGGGTTCCCAGTTCTATGACAATTCAAAAAATTTATGAAGTTAATAATTCTATAAAATACGCGAACATCACAAAAATTGTAAAATAATTTATAAAAATGTTTTTTAAATTTTTTTATTACCCAGTTGTTTTTTTTTAATATTTCTCGCATATATTTTGATTTTCCCATAAATTAATAACGGTATTTTTTGAGTTATCACAGTTATTTTGTCTTAGATTTAAATTTCCATGCTAAATTGTGCTATAAAATTTTACTTCATACTTTAATATTGAGTTCACTACGAAAAATGTGCTTTGAAATGAAAACACTCTTTCTGAAGCATAAAACTGAATATTTAGCAACAGAATACAAAACTTGGGCTTATTCTTCTCTTGCATAGATGTATCGCAGATATCCTTTAAAAATATTTTACAATATTTTCCTAAAGATATGAAGATATTTAGCAGTAATAAAAATACGAAAAGCTTTTCTAATTATTTTTCATACAAATAAACGAATTCGCCAAATAAAGCTTCAAAATTTCCTTCGATTTCCAAAGGTATCTTGTATTTTAAAATATGTTTTAGATTTGAAAGTATATTGCTTCTTCCTCCAAACATTTTGGAAGAATTCGAAGCAAACAGGAAGATAAATATTGCCTTTTGTAGCAACAGCTGCAGCTTAAGCTAGTCCAGAAAGTAACGGTTATGAAGAGAGGAAAAGTTTCAAACTTACTGAAGTGAGAAGCTAAATATTTCAGAATTCAAACTCGTGTTAAGTATAATATATTACTTGTCGTTACTATCTTGTTTCGGAAAAGTATGTATGCCTTTTTGTTAAATATACCCCTGAGAAAAAATATTTTATTGAAATAAAGAAACTTGTGCATAATGAATATAGTATATCATTTTACTTTTTAATTGTTATTTATCATAGTAATTTCCCACTGAGTATATTTAAATCTAAATTTCATTTCCCATGGTCTGAATATTTCAATCGAAATGAATCACTAATTTATTATATTATTATGGAATTTTATGTAAACGTATGAATTATCTTATTCTTAATTTTTTTTGGTTCTATAATCAAGTGAAATAAAAAAATATTTATTTAGTATGAAGTAAATACTAATTTTGCTTTTAAGTTACAAATTCAATCTTAGGCCTCTTTCACACTAGACGACTTTTATCGTACGATAAAAAGTCATCCGATATTTTATCGTGAGAAGCTATTAAAAAAACCACATAATGTACTGCTCTCTTTCACACTGAGAAACGATATTTTATTAGGGACCAGTCTATTGTGTGGTTTTTTTAATAACTTCTTACAATAAAATAGTGGACGACTTTTTATCGTACGCGACAAAAGTCATCTAGTGTGAAAGAGGTCTTAAGTTAATTTTAATTATTTATTTCAATTTCTTTTCTAAATATTTTTATTTCTTATCAAAGACTACAAAAAGTGTTAAATAGCATGTTCTTAATCATCTTAACAAATATGTAAAGTGATCGTTGGTTTTATTACAGATTCCAAAATGTATTCGATACCAGATTATATATTCATTTATTTAATTAAATTAATTTTGAAATATTTTCTATTTAAACATGCAATTCACTTCATACATATTCTGCAAAAAGTAACAAAGTTGTCCTGTTATGTAATTATTATTATTAGTTTACATATGACTTGATTTTTATAAAATATTTCTATGGATTAAATAAGCACCCTATTGGCTAACAATTCTGTGTATAGTAAAAATTTAGCTTCATTATAAATAAGTAAACTAAGCAACATTTTTTCATGTATTTCATATCAATGACCACAGAATTTAAAAAAAATGAAACATTTATCAAAAGTAAAACTAAAATTGTATATTGACCCTTTTATTTTAAAAATATAAGCTATTTCATATCGAAACAGTCGTGTTTAAAATTAAAATAATGTAAAACTGACGAATCAACCCAAAGATTATTTTGAACATTTTAATTCATTTTCAAAAGCAATTAAAGACCGGCTCAATGCTTAAAACTTTTAAAGGATAATTTTTATAAAAATACCCAGTGAAACGCACTACCAAATATTTATAGTTATCCAGATATTTATACCAATATTTATTTCCAATCCACTTTACAATGCTTACATTTCAATATTCATTTCACCAAGAATTTTGAAAGAGACTTATAAAAAAATGTATTATAAAATATTAGTAATTATTTAACTACATAAGAAAATTTGAAATGCAGTTCTAAGAACCTTTTATACAATCTTAAAAAAATCTAGTCATTTTTCAGCACTCGATGAATGAGATTTTTTAACTCTTACAATTCTGATAATATTTTGCCACTCAATTCCTGGCATAAGTTTCGCTACCATGTCATTCAGCGCATTAAGATAGAAACAAATCTTAATATTTTTTGAGATGATTACTACGCATGGCTACTGAGATGTGTTCTGTGTTTTAATCTCGACTTGATTTTCTAGATTTTACTTTTAAAAAAATTGGGGGTGGGGTCGAACTTTATTTTGTAAAAGCAAATTCTTCGGATATTTAAAAGCTTTCTTTGGTGAATAAAGAAGATCAATGTTTAACTGCAAGTCATCATTTCTCACAATTAAGTAAATAATCGATAGAAATCATTATAGTAAATTCTTCACTAATGTATAAACTCGCAAATAGAATTCCTATTCAATACATTCTATGAAATACTTCTAAAATAAAAGCAGTTTTCTTATTGCTTTAGGAGAATATTTTTTAATTTAAATTATAATATAAAATTCGGCAAACATTGCTCTATAGAGCATAAATAGACAATTTATATTTCCTTTCAAATATTGTAATTATGTTGATATATATTTTCACATAGTTGTTGTTGAGATTTAAAGCAAAGTAAATAATGAAGGAAATCATCTGTATAAAATTCATTATTTAAATGTGTGTATTGTATAGGAATTCTTGAAAATTATTGTTATCCAAGTATAAACATTAGTTTTGAGCTTGTTTTATTAGTGTACAAATTGAAAATCTACTAAAACTTGATTTCATCCATTACACAATATTTTGCGATTGGAGTTTTAACCCCTTAAAATTTAACCGTAACCTCTTAGCAGAGTTCCTTACATATTACAAGTTTTTTAAATAAAAGCTCATTACTCAGCTCTTTTATTTATAAACCAATTTTTACATAAGAATACCTTAAATAAGGGATTACGTTACTAATAGTCAACGAGCAAATTTAATTTACATTATTTTCTAATGTATTTTTAGTGAACATTAATTAAATGTTATTAATTGATCCCTTTAATTTTTCTCAAAAAATGTTTTGCTTTTATTAAAAGAGACTCTAACTAAAGTATTTAGCTGAAATTTTACTGTAATCACTTAAGCACATCATACATAATTTTCTCAAACTAAAGTAAAAACTCGTATGGTTGGTCATAAGTGAGTATCATCAAATTTCTTGTAATATATTTTAAATCCTATCTTCTTAGATCATGATATAAAGCCAAAGAGATCTATAAACATGTAAATTATAGCAATATTAATATCGTACAATCAAATTTATGTGCAACTCTATTATTAAATTCTGATTTTCTATTCAATAATTGCTAGTAAGTAAAATTTTAGAATTATGGGAAAGGTGGAAATGGCAGTTTGTGTGTCACATTATAGTTACTTTTTGCCTACAAAAGCTATTTGGGAATTTTATGTAATACATTCTAAATATTAATGTCAAATATCAGTCTAGCTACATAGAATTAAAGTATTTTTTATGATTAAATCTTGAGAAAAACTGTTAATACACGTAGTGGCAAAAAATATGATAACATTTTTTATGCCTTACTTTCTGAATTTATAATCTTACACAACAGCTTATTTTGAGCAACATTGAAATGTATGTAGAAAAATTGCGCAGATTACAATAATATTTCAAGCTATTAATATTTCAATTATTAACAAGCTATTAAGCGATAATTTTCAAGTTATTGATTATTTAGTAGATATAAATACGCGATTTGTTTAATTAAAACTTCTTAATTTGTTAATTAATATAGTGTAATAAGTATTTCAGATAAAAATGTATTAAAATTATTACTATTTTTATTTACTAAAAATTAATTATCAAAACCTGTCAATTTTAAAATGACTGTGAAAGTGAGAAGTGAAAAGACAATTTGAAAGTTAGTGTTTTTTAAACCTCTTTCACTAAGTACAATGATTGATGATTGCCTTTTTATAACAGAAGAAAAACATCCAATAAAATTAATAACAGATTTTTCATTCATCTTTCAAAAAACCAATTTTGATCTAATGTAGATTCTATTTAAATTAATTCACTTCAGTGTTTTAAGAAAATTCGTAATGCTGAAATTTTTTCTCATATTAGATTCTAGAGACCATTTTGGTCTTTTTTAATAAACTTTTGGAATAATTTAATGAGTGCATAATACTTTAAATTTAATTACAATTATCTGATATGCCCTGACTCTCTTTTGCAAAAAAAAAAGAAAAAGAAAAATGAATAGAAATCTATATTAAACAACTGACTTCCTGTTCATTATTCGGAGTTCATATCCCTAAAGTATGCAAGCAACTATAAATATAAATAAACAAAATTTCAAATATTATAAATCCAGTTAAAGTATATTTCAAAAACTAATTTATATGAAATTTATTAAATCTTTCAGAGAATTTAAATTTCGAGTTAATTTTAAGTTTTTAACTCTCTTAAATACATTTATCAATGAAAATTTTGTACAATAAGTTATGTGTTATTTTATTTATTTTAAAGTGATAAATAATTATTGTAAGGAGAATTCTAAAAGTCTGTGGTGTTGTGGTGTGTGAATACATTTTCTCACAGTAAGGAATTACATCTAATGTTTTTAATTGCTAATTGAGTAGGTAATTCTCATAAATAAATAATAAATTAAGTGAACGAATAAATTGAGTAAATCAAATTAATTCAATTTCTTTATTCTAATCTTAAGTGTCAAATAAAAATATGTTCATTAACAAAAGTTCTTATTACTTGGCATTGAAAGGTATGAACTTATATTTCAAATAAGAAAAATTTTATGTGTGTAAAACAATCATATCAACCTTAAAAAATATCAAGTATAATTTCAAAATGAAACTTTAAAAGAAACCAATATAATATATATTTCAAACATAAAACTAAACTAAATAGCAAAATTTGGAAGCTATTATTAAAATTATTGAAAAATACAGCAAATTTTATTCACATAAATAAATATAACCGAGAAAAACTTATTTAAATATAAGAATCTTTTGTCATTTAAGATATATAGCAATTACGCATTGCAATTTTTGATTAATACAATAAATCTACTTCTGTACAAAATTTGTTACTTCTGGTTTTTATTTTCATTATTATTTAGTGTTTGTTTTTCACAGAATAAAAACGTTCACTTTGTTTTTGTCTGATTGAATACAAATGAACTTAGAGTTTAAGTGCCCATTCTCCTGATATGGTATAAAGTATTATTTTATATACATATATAAATTTATGTTTATTATTATTTGAGTAAATAAGTTGTTTAGCAATAAGCAATAAATTAAATTGATGAATAACTCAATAAAAAATCAAATTTTAATAATTTATTACAATGAATTTTTAAAGTAAACCACATAAAAATTGTTATCTTTAAAGCAAAAATTAACACCACAGATTTTTATAAAATTTACATTAAACATTTTTTGCACTAGAAATTTTAAAAAAGCATCAATAACACAATTTAGGTACGTATACGACAATTTTTTTCTTTCAGTGAGGCATAGTGCATAAAAGTAATCATTTATAGCAGATTTTGATGTTTTATAAGAAAAATACCTACAGAAATGTTTAATTTAGTTTCTACAATTTATGTATGTCGTAGAGCTAAGGGATTATCTTTTCTTTCTTCTAAATATACATAAATGGGCTTTGTCTGCAAAAGGCCTAAGTCCTTTCTCTATTTTCAACGGCACCTATAGATTTTTCTATATTCTCCGATCATAATCAAATATAAAAAAACTGATATATGAAAACAAACTGTGCAAATTATAATCTTTATATATCATTAATCCAAAAAATTTATACTAATAGATTTTTATTAACATTGTGCTCATTGTATAAATCTATATAACACAGATTCTATAACAATAACTACTATTAACTACATAACAAAAATAGTAATTATATATATATATATATATATATATATATATATATATATATATATATATATATATACATATACATATATATATACACATGGTGATTCTAAATTGTTTTTTACAAATTCAGAGGATCGATAGTACCCATCCAGACAAGCAATAATTACATAAGAACATAGGGTCGCATTCCACTCTGATAGGCAGAAAAGACGAATTCAACCTGACAATGATAGCCCAACACTTACAACTGTGTTGGGTAAGCGAATGAATAATACCAAAATTTTCCCAGACATATTTATTGTTTAGTGAAAACCTCACAGCAAATGCTTAAAATACCACTCATATGTGTCGTTGCACAGTTGACACCGGCGAAAAAACGATTGGCACACACATGGAAGTTTCTTAAAGTCGTATTAATTTTGACTCCGGCGACAACGATTCTGGCCACGAGATCTTCAGTTGAGTTCACAGACGTCTTGTACACTAAAGATTTCATGTGTCCCCAGAAGAAAAATCCAGTGGATTGAGGTCCGGTGAGCGAGGAGGCTAAGCCACATTTCCGCTACGACCAATCCATCGTGCGGGATATGTGGCATTCAAAAAGTTACCGGTCGTGATGGAAAAATGTGCTGGGTTTCCATCGTGCATAAGCTTCATGTCTCTCAGGATGGAGAGTGGAACAGCCTGCAATAAATTGAGAAGCACTTGTTCCAAGAAGATATGCTATGTTGCGACAGTCAAACGGTCTGGCATGAGGTAAGGACCTACCAGATAATCATCAAGGATACCTGCGTAAATGTTCTTGGAAAATTTCTATTGGTGTCTACGAAAGATTATAGAGTGGGCATTGTTGTCAGACCAAATTGCGATTGTTGATATCGTTTTCAAATTACAACATCCATTCTGATTAACTTTCTCCGGTAATCAATGAAAGCAAAATGGTGCTTCTACTCCGTGGATACGGTAAATGCGTGATAGATTCTTGATGTGTTTCTACTTTCCTCTTTTCTGCCTTTCAGAGTGGACTGCGACCCTATGTTCTTATGTAATTATTGCTTGTATGGATAAGTACTATCACCCCTTTTAATTTGTAAAACCAATTAAGAATCACCCTATATATATGTAAGAAAATCTATGTAAGAAATATTTTGACTTTACATTTTTTACAAATCATGAATGTCATAGAGCAAAGGGATCATCTTTTCTTTCTTCTAAATGTATATAAACCGGCTTTGTATTCAAAATACCCAGTCCTTTCACTATTTCCAGCGGTACCTGTGGAAATATTCTTAGGTCTAAATAAAATATATAAAAATTCAAAATTGATGTATGAATATATATGATGGAAATTACAATCATCATACATCAATAATGTAAAATACTGAGACTAATATATTTTGATTAGCATAGTACTCATTCATATAAATCTGTACAACGTTGATATGAAAAAAAAACAAAATAAAACTCACTAAGATGTTACATGTTTCACTATGGTTGCAATTCTATGTCAACTAATTTCACAGATTTCCATAAAAATATAACTTATACGAATGTTTCAGTATTCAAAACAAATTCAAATGAAAACTTTTCCTTCTTTAAATCATTTTTATAATGAAATATTAAACGAATTATTTTACTATGGATAAAGTATCACAGAAACAATTTTTATCTGTTGGTAAAACAATTTAATTGTTTTCCCAATTAGAATAAACGTTATCTTTTTATTGTATTATTTTACCCGTTTTCTGTGAAAATATTTAAGTGAATATGAATTTAAACTTTAAAATAATATTTAAGTGAGGGTGGGCTATATCTTTTACTATATATAATGAAGTGTTACTTGAGGACCTCAGAAATATTCTTTTGAAAATTCTAGGAAATTCAGAAATTAATGTTGAAGATACAAGAGAATGAATCAGCAGTGAGATCCTAGATTTCAAATTGCAAATGAGGTTTAACTTATTGAAATTGTTAATTAAGTCCAATATGACCTTAATGCATTGAAAAAGAAGAGACCTTCAGTTAATGAAGCATTTGGAGGCTTAGTAATTGCTTTGAAGTGGATGGAACATCTGCTCGAATGTGACCATATGCAAATTCCATTTTTATACGGATGCGTGATTTGGCTGCCCTATAATGTGGATAAAGACAGTAAAACAGCTTACTCTGACCAAAATGTTCAGCAAACAATGTCTTTCATTTACAGCGTCGTACTTACATATTGTATTATTGTACAGCACTTGTAAAACCTTAACATGTGTTGCATTTTAATTTAACCGATTGAAAGTTATTTTCCTTTAAATTTGTATAAGAAGTTTTTCTTCCATTTTTAAAGTAAAATAATTAATTAAAATACATACATTTTTTTCGAAAAATTCCAATTATTTTAATTTTTGAATATTCGAAAATTAAATTGAATGTCACTGCAGCCCCATGGGCTAGTGTCATCCCAGCTACTGAATAAAGATTATGTCAGTATCTTGTAGAAAATTACTGTGTTTACATACCTATTTTGAGAAAAGAATGTGGTATGAAAAAAATATTTACAAAGTTGTGGTTGTTAAAATCCACATTTGTTTTTTCGAGTTTTTCTACATTTTGTCATGAAATGTGAATGAAAACATCATTTTTTCATTCGAGCAAAACGCAAAACTGCAATACATCATAATTGTATCTCTTATGATTCAAAATTAAAAGGATTGAGGATCGAATCAAAAGAGTTATATCCTTAAACTCTGGTTCTTATAAACAAAGTAGATAAAAAGTAGATCAAAATATACTCTCGAATCAACTCAACTTGTGTTTGGTGTTTGAGTTTCTTTCAGAATGGTAATATTTTCTGAAATAGTGTAACAATATTTTCATAACATTCCATTCCATGAATGATATGCATTTTGCTTGTAATAATGAAAAATAAGACTTTGTCTGCCTTTTGTGAGTTTTAAATTTAGGTAATAAAATTAAACTTAAATTAAAATTTCTTAATTACGTCATTTAGAAATTTTATGAAACATAACAATTTAGATTACTTTTCATAAAAATATATACCTTTTCGAAAGATAACTCAAACAAATTACTAAATATTTTTCTTCGGCCAATTTAAAAAATGGAGAAACAATTTATCTCCTGACTTTTAAATTCTTACTATCACGTTTGTCTAAAAAATTTATTTTCATCGCACTTTACTTTTAGGCATACAAAAGTAGTAGACTGCACTTAAGAATTTATTTATTTCATATATTTCTGATTTTATACTGCTACATAAAAATAAGACAGCTGAAGTCAATATGAATTTTATGACTTATAGATAGAGATATAAAAATGTATTCCAAGAAAAGCTTAGTGTTTCTTATACATCAAATATGCTCAAAGAATACAAATTTTTAGAGTTCATTTTCTTTATGCTGTACTATTGTCTGATTTTCATTGTTAAAATAGTAAATGAATTAAGCAGATTCAAATAAAAACTTGAGTCATTGATATGAAAACAAAACAATCAAATAATTCTTTTTTATCTAACATTTCAATCATGCTTTTGAATCAATGTAAGATTTTGGTCTTCCCCATGATAGTGTTTTTGATACATTATTAATTTATTAATGAAAACCAATTTTATATAATGATATTTTAAAAGATTTTAAAAGATATGATCAATATACTTAAATCATTTCAGTAAATGCATTAAAGGTACCTTTGTTTTGGGTGATTTTTCTAAGCGAAATTTGCTTAAAAGATAGATCAAGCATACTTTCATCTCCGTAAGAGCAAATCTCAAACCCACACAGTTGCGAGGCCCAGCACCAAAAGGCAAAAATGAATAGGGAATAATTTTGTCTCTTTCTTCTGAACTGAACCTAAAGTTAAACAGAATATAAAGGTAAATATACACTGTGAGCCATTAAATTTATTACACAAAAAATACAATGTGCTAAACATATTAAAAAGGAAATAGTGTTATGTGAAATAATAAGCTTTCCCTCACATTTATATAAAATAATACAATAGTGACAGCTGTAAAGTGATTAGATAAAGAATGTACATATGTTTTATGACAATTACACATATATACATTCTTTATTTAATATAAAAATTGTGTTTGAACGTTGTTGCCGTTAAACATTAATTTAACGCCTTGTGTAAGAAGGAAAAATGATTTACTATCGCGTTTAATTTTTATAGAAGTCGAAATGTAGGTTGCTGCTAGTTAAGTTGCAATGTTACTATTTTCAACAGTTAAGATCTCATGATTATCTTAAGAATGGTGAGTAGAAGAATTAAAGATGGTCATATGGAAGGTCATGTTGTTTCTTCATAGCCCACTATTACTAACAGATGAAAAGACAGATGTATTAACCTCCTGGTCTTAATAGCCAATGCAGTAATATATTTCAATCTTCAGCGAAATGATGTCACTAAAAATTCTACAAAGTAACAAGCATTGCACAAACCTTCCAAAACAACAATTATTTCTACAAACCGTTTGATGAATTTATCTGTTAACTAGATAGTCATGGTTTGTATTATATGTGATTCTGTATCACATACTGGGGTGTTTTTAACTTTGTGATCATAAATGAGTTTGGCAAAAGAAATGAGGTGACGTTTAAGAAATATAAATTGTAATTTGTTAAAAAATTTATATATTATAAAATTATATATTTAAACAATATATAATTTACTGCATAGATGTTATTTGATTACTTTAATTATTTTACACTGGATTTTTTTATACAAATTCAACTAAAACTTGCAAATATACGAACTATATTTGATTTAACATCTTTGGAATTACTTTACTTTTAAAAAAGGATAAAAAAATTTTTATAAAAGTGTCTTTATGTCTAATAGAAAATTTATATTATCATATATTTCGTAACATCAGTCAATTTATTTTTTAAAATTGTGATAATTATTTTAAGCAAATCATTTTTTGGAAATTTTTTATAACTATTTATTAAAATCTCATTAATATTTATCAAACAAATTGGGATTTCTTTAGAAAATTTAAAAAACAGATTAAATTACAACTCTTGTTATAATTTATACCTTATATATAATAAATATTTCTTCAGTATTTTTATAATAATTTTCAAGATAAACTTCATTTTTCCACATTATTATGTCCTATTAATTTAATTATTTGCACCGTCTACCGAATATATCTTCTTACTAAGCGAAAATATTTATTAGTCTCTATTGTCTTTTATGATCTGTTTTGTTTCCTTATATCTGCAGACCCGAAACTCTGAGTACTGACAACCCTAACCAGATTTTAAGCAATGTCATATGACGAGTTTATTATTTGAAATGTCCCTGACTTCTCTAAGCTTTTACACCACATCATCGACGGAAAATAAATTCTATTAATGTAATGTTTAAATCGTTGAAACTCCCTCACTATGAATTTTTGTGAAATAGTCAACTATCATAGCCTTTTAGGATTGTGTGTGAAAACATTAAACATTTTCTTTAGAAAACCGTAGTCTTAAAATGTTATATATAAAATAATTATAACATAATCAATATATAACTAAGAAATAAAATGATAGGGATACTTTACAAATTTATAAAATTTTCTTTCGTATACGCAATTGAAAAACAATCACGACGCTTTAAAAATATAAATTTTTTTAAACTTAAATATCAAGTAAATATATTGAATAATTGATGAAACAAAAAATCAATAAGCTAATTTTTATTGTTTTTTATATAACAATTATTGTCAATTAATAGGGAGACAGACGGAGAAAGCATCCTACTCGTCAACTTACAAGAGGCTGAAAATTAGCAAGCATTTTTAACTACACACATGATAAAAAAGGAAATAAAAATAGTAAGTTAACCTATTGTTAAAAATAAACATCTTAAGAAATAAAAGAGCTTGATGAAATTAAATTTTACACGAGTAAATATAGCATTATATATCATATTTGAAGATAATCAAAATAAGTATTTCACTATTAAAATTAATTTACATTGATATCACCTGTAAATCATTTGAAAGAGAAATAATTATTATTGACCATAGCAAAACACAAATCATCTTATTTCATAGAAATAAACAGTCTACTCTAATATAAACAAACATAAAAATAAAAAAATTTAAATATATTCTGTTTTGTAATTAAAAATAAGTAATAATTAGATGTGTAAAAAATAAATGAAGTTAAAGCAATAAATTGTTAGAAGTAACGTTTTTATAAAATTAATGCATCATTTGAATGAAGCAAAGAAATAAATCCAACGTGAGTAAGATTAAAGCATTAGGTAAGATTAAAAACATTCCAACTCATTAAGATTTAGAACATGAATTATTTCTCGTGCTACTTCAAGGAATTCCGATCAAAAATAAGCAATTGTGAAAAACTCAGAAAAAAACTCTTGAGATAATTGTAGATTGCGTATAAGCCTTACTTTATGAAAACAGCAAGTTCATCAGATCTTTTAGCGTTAATTCAAAAATTCAAATATTAAAACGTTTCATATGTAAACAGTTTTAGTAATGTGAGAGTATTTTAAATAGCTTTGCTCCTAATGAAGTGAAAGCACCACAAAATTAAAAAGTATGTGATTTTTTTCAAAATTTATGAAGCATAACTAAATTTCGAAAAAATTTACTTCATTATATTATGAACATGTGTCAAAACAAAAAAATGGTATACTTAATTCAATTAATGTTTTTTTTTAATTTTGTCATTGTATAAAAGTATTTCGCAGAATGCAAAATGTAGTATGAAACTTTGTAAATTTAATATAAGGCTGTATTTTCAATATTAGTATTATGCATAATAGTTTTTTTAATATTCTAAAATAATAGTTGTTAATTCAGAACTGAGATTTACGTTTTGCTAAGTGAAAACAGCAGAAAATCCAAAATTAATATAAAAATGCGATTTCAATCAAAATATTATTGGAACATCATAAATATTCTGAATGAATTCGATTTTTATAATCCGATTTTCTTGCCATATGATTGTACTTTCTCTGTTTACTAGTTTAGAAAACTATTTTTGTTCCATAGTTGCAGAGATAAATGATTCAAACTTAAAAAAATGAAGAGCGTTGCGCCATAAAAAATATTATTGTTTGGACAAAGCAGCTTTATAAACAGTTAAATCAATGAAAGAAACTTACAATTACCAACATTTTATTGAATCAATAGTTTTTATTACAATGCTATTTTACATAGCACATAAGAAGACGTCGATTATCACAACAGATTCCTAAGCCTGGCTGGTCAAAAAGTTGTAAATGATAAGTAAAATACGAAATATCAAAATTATTTTAAATTTATTTGATGCAGCTATTTTTTTCCAAGACATTTATCGATTTTCTTGAAAGTTTGTTTGGATATTGTCAACATTTCTAACATTCACAAAATTTTATGGTTTATCACGTTTACAAGTAAGTTCAGTGGACAAATCGTTATGCCATCAAAAAATTACAGTCTTAATTTTGTCCTCGTAATTTTCTTTCCTTAATGAATTTCAGAAATTTATTTGCTAAACTTTGGCAAAATTTTATAGCATTTCGTTTTTTGATTCTGAGTTATTCACCTTCATTTCAACTGTGTAAATAAAAAATAGATCTTTAAAAAAGCTCAAACTAAAAAAATAAAATTTACTTTGCTTAGAATATATATAAACCTTCAGCTAAACATCTCCAAACAATCGTATGTATTTTTATTTTCTAATTTCGTAGTGTTGCTATAGCATAAGAAAGTTTAACTCCTAGATCTTGTATTCCATAAAATGAGAGTTATTTTATGTGCTCTTTGTAGTTTGGTAGCATTTTCTATAAATTCTCATTTTGTTTAAAATGATTGTATAAATAGGAAAATATACATCACATTATGAGCTCATATTATGATATATCAATAATAAATATTCGGATAAAATTAAGCATTTCAATTTTTTATAAATTAAAATTACACAGAAAAATTAATTTTGTTTAAAAAATTAATAAAATTGATTGATTACTCTAATGATTACTAAAATAATCAACCAATTTTATTATCTAAAGTGAATATAAATGCAAACATAATTATAAATAGTTACTCTACCAAGTTTTATCAGAAACAATTTGTTTTTCTGATCATTGAAAAACATTAAAACATGGTCTTACACAAAATAGAAATTAAAATAGTCCAATTTTTTGTGTTTGTTAATATTAAAATAATATGGAAACAATTTAAGCATTGCTATCGTTTTTATAACAACCAAAATTGTCAGTCATATATCAAAATTGTTTTCATAGACTATTAAAATTTAATTCAGCAAGTAATAAAAATATCTCTTGGTTACCTAGAAGGTCTAAACTCGTCTGGGTTCGGGAAAAATTCTGAATTTCTGTGCATTGCGTGCACAGGAATGCAAACCAGCATTCCTTTAGGGATAGTAATTCCCGTGTCGCCTAGTTTATAATTAGCTGTAGCTTGCCTCTCTATTCTGAAAAATAAGAATAAAATATAATTTAACAATTCAATATTTAACTACAAGTATTCATTATGAATTTATGAAATATGTACACAAGCAGTGAATAAAAACATTTTTGATTTTCTGAAACAAAAATAAGTGCAAATAATAATTAATTTATCAATTCCAATCATTGATGATATCTCAAATAATGACTAATAAGTAAATTATTGCATTCAAATTTTTATAGTATAATTCCTTTTACTTACGAAAATACAAGACTGAATATTTACAAAATATAAAACACACACATTTAAAACTCGAAAATTTAAATTTTTATATTACCCTATTCTTTTTTACATTTTTATTAGCTTCATGTGTCAGAGAATTATCCAAAACTCAAAAATACTTATTTCAACTTAAGTCATCGAAACCTTATATTTCTAAAAAAATATATTTTATACCAATAAACAATAATAATGTTAAATAACTATACAATTTTTAAAAATTTTAAAAATTTTTACTTATTCTGTCACTTGGCTTATTTTTGCGTTTGGTTTGTTAACAGTATTAAGAAAACCTAAAGAGATAATTATGTGTATTGAGAAACTAACGACAGAATGTGTGAAATATTCATGAAGAAATAGGAAGTAGTTAAGTAACCTTTTAAATACATCAAGCATGAATTAATATATTGTTTAAATCATCGTATGATATACATCATATATATTATTCGTTCCTTGCGAACTCTTGTAGCTGTATTATTTTAATTTATTTAATATTAAATGTTTTTGTAACTAAGAGTATGATAGCATGTAATGTAATTATAGCTTAGGTACTGTATTAACTACAAGGGGCACTAAAAATTATTAATAGTTATTATGTAAAATAGCCATGCTTAACATAAAGCAAATGCACTTTATATACAAAAGAGAATACTATAATATCTACTATTTTAATTAATATAATCATTATATTTATCTCATGCATCTAATGTTTGCTATCTACAGATTCTATCACATGTTTTCTTGTTCTAGATTTTTATTTATTTTAAAATTTTAAATTCTTAAAATATGAAAATAAAGAAAACTGTATGTTTGATTTTTTTCAACATTCTAGTGTTTTGTAATTGTTGATGAAGAACTAATCAATACATAAATGTTTGGTTTAAAACGCAAAGAGATTCATCAATTTTGTTATACGTAAGGAGATATCTAATATGTAAGGAGATAAAGCTTTTCAAAATAACAGGATAAACTATCAAATACTATTTTATCTTATAAGTACTCGAGAAAAACTAAAAATAATTTTGCAGCTTTTATTTTGATTTTTTTTTAAAGTTGGCAGATTAAGTTTGTTCTTATAACATATTACTGTAGAAAATAAATGTATTTCAGGCTAATAATGGAATTTTTCGATTTGAAACAAATGGTCTTAAAAAATAATTTAAATACGTATATGCAAAATTAGCCTCCAGAAAAATTTTGAAGCCAAGGCTTTTTACATCAAGAAATATTAAAAGTAATCTCAGGTTTGGTGTAAAATTGAGCACTCCTTGATTTTGCAAAAAATTTGGTGATATTTTTGGTGATAAGGTTTAATTTCTGGTAATCCTGGTACTTAGTTTAGTTTTGTTTAGCGGCCGCGACCATATCTCGCCTATTTTAATGTAAAAAAGTCGCCAAAAATCAAGGGGTATCCAATTGTAAATTTTTAGCATAATCCAGTATACTTCAAACTAATCAGGGAACTTTGGAGATTTAAAAATACGACAAACTCTCCATATCATATTTAGACTATTGATAGCAGTAGATACCACAAGTATGACTCAAATTCATTAAAAATTTAAGTGCTTAAATATTGATGGAGTATATAGTTAAAATCAAGATAGGAATTTATAGTTCCAATCATAAACTAAATATATATTTGATTTTTTGAAAAAGAATTTCCTGATTTTGTTTTTATTACTTTATTAATAAGTCTTAAAAGGGTAATTTTATCTATTTGAAATATATTCTCAAACAATGTAAAATTCTTATTTTGAAATACTTTTGTAGTTGTTTGAAATTTTTGAAAGTTGTAGCATGAATGACATTTTTTGAGATTATATCATTGTTCAGTAAAAATGAACAATTTAATAAAAATATGCAAATTTTTTTTTTAATCTTATCACTATGCGTACATTCTTTTGTTGGTAGATTTTTACTGGATTTAAGCTATTAACATTTTGTTTACGATATGCTCAAAGCAAATTTGGTAAGTTTTCATCATTCTGTTACTTATACTCCCATTTACAATCAATAAATCTATTGAACTCAATGAGTTTTTAGAGTTTTTAATTCACTGTTTCTTTGCTTTATGAAAACTTTATTCCAGTGATATTGCTCCTGGTGGAAAACAAATTACTTTAATAGGGTAATTGTATTTACAAATTAAGAGGGGTAATAGTACCCATTCAGATGAGCAATAATTACTTAGGGTCGTATTCTACTCTGATAGACAGAAAAGAGGAAAGTAGAAACACATCAACAATCTATCACGAATTTACCATATACAAACTTCCCAAGAGGAAAAACAATATTTTGCTTTTATTGTTTACCGGAGAAAGCCAATCAGAGTAGACGTTGTCCTTTAAAAACCGAGCAACATCATCGCTTCAAGTATTATCTGGATAACCGTACAAAGAATTGGCTGATATGCACCTCATATTAGGATAAGCAAACGGGAATGGGAGCGAAGCATGTAGAATGTACGAAGTGTGGCTTCTTGCTCGTCGTATTTCAAATTATCCTACTTTTTCTTCTTATGTTTAAAATAATCTTTAATGTGAACAATATATATACTATATGTATATATATATATATATATATATATATATATATATATATAAGTGCATCATTAAATATCTTGTGTAAAATTATGTACATACATATATATACATACATTTTAAATAGCTTACCTGATTGCAGGTGAATACAACCGAAGAGTTTCTGATATGACACAATCCAGATGTTTCATTTTTTGTACAGCATCATAAGTTACTTCTCCCTTATATTAAACAGATCAAAAGGAAGGTATAAATGTTTTTATTTTATGTAATTTATTACAAGTAAATTATCATAAATTGAATTGCTTAAAAATAATAACATTAGTTTTAAATTTAAAAATCTTTATTACAGCATTTGAATATTAATTATTTTTAATTATTTGTTACTAATGTAATACTTTATAAAATAAATTCTAAAATGTTGGATATAAATGAAATATCCGTGTTAGAAAAAAGTGAATTAAAAATGTTTATCAGCAAATTGTTTTCCTGCATTCCTAAGCAAAGAGAACTATATTTTATGCTTGTGTAGTAAAAATATTTTTTGATAACAATCCTGTTTTCTAAAAAAAATTTCTAACATGTAATGAAATTTTTTAAAACAGTGTTACAGAAATAAACGATAAAATTCCACCTCTTTTCATTTAAAAAATGTCTAAATCGTATAAATAATGAGTTATTACAATCTAGATTATTTTTCTCAATGTTCAGTGCAACATTCAGAATATGGAATATATTTTTTCTGACGTAACAGAATGTCACATATTTCAGAAAATTTACTTTTAAATAGAAACATGTGTGTACCTTATTTTACAATTTATTCTATAGTTTAGTTACAAATTAATCAGTTTTTGAAGTAATAATGAAATAATTCTGTAATTAGGAAAATTAAAAAGGTTGATAAAAATCTACCAAAGAACAATTTCATCTCACTTGACTTTCAGTTTGTCTTTATTGATAAGCATTTTTTATATTTATTTGGAGTCAAAATTAATCATCATATAAGTTTTTTACTACAATACTATTTAAGTTTGCTAGTGTTGTTTAAGAGATATTTACGTTTTTTCTCTCACTAGGATCAATTTCAATAGCAAAGTTTGAATTATTTTAGACTTTGGTAACGATAACTGTAATCGTTAAAAGTTTTATCTCTATATCCTTTTAGCACGTGCTTGCAAAGCGACTTTATTCAATATTTAATTTATTTTTTAATCAGACGATGTAAGACTCATATATCGATAAATCATCTTTTGTAAATAAACTACCCTAAGAGAAAAAGTTTAAAAACAGGGAAGTACTGCATCGCTGTAACCACATATCAGAATTAAATTACGAGGAGAATTTCATGAAATCATAGTTTAGAACAAAACTTTGAACTATATCTTATAATAATACCATATTAGTTATATGTATGAAGAAATGAATAAAAAGGGAAGATATATCAAAAAATGTTTTATGACAGAAAATTATACTTTGATTCAAGAAGGCTCTTATACTTACACAGTAAAAGAAATCTACTTGTATAAATTTCATACCATGTCAATTTCTAAATAAAGAATTAAATTGAATGACAAAAAAATTACATTCTAATTATTAAAAATTAGTATCGTAAGTTAGAAACCATATGAAGCTTACAATACCTGGTTTTATGTTATTAAAATTAGAGAAAAATAAGTAAATCTTGATCTAAATTAGACTCTAAGAAATTTAAATTCTATAAATCATTATATATATATACATCTGTTTTTCAATGCATTTTCTCTGTTTAAAGCCTTACTTTCAACATTTTTAATTTGATATTACTTCATATTACTGAATCAAAGTATTTTTCATGTATTCTACGTAGTTTTCAGTTTTCCCCATTCACTTAGCAAATAATAAAAATGTGTTTGCGAATCTATATATAAATATATATAAATGTATATATGTATATGTATATATATATATATATATATATATATATATATATATATATATATATATATATATATATATATATATATATATATATATATATATATATGTGTATATATATATATATATAAATGTAAATATATACATATATATATATATATATCTGTGAAAAAGCGCTATGCTAAAAATATAACTATTAAACACGTAATTGTAAAGCCTTTGTTCCAAATAGTATGGTATTTATTACAAGTAAATATAAATTTAACAGAAACATAAGCATTATTTATTAGAAAAATTCAACACTATTCTAAATATTTTTCTTTTGTTATAAATAAATGATAAATGGATAGAAATGTAGAAAAAATCCTATTTAAATATCTTACATTACTTTCACTCAAAACATCTTTAATTTCTTGATAAACTTTCTCTTGTTCTTCTTGATGAATCGTCAATAAATAAGTGACATTACTCAAAGTCACTGATGTTGTATGGTATCCCGCTACAATAAATATAAAACATTGGGCAACGATTTCATCCATAGATAAATCTGAAACCATAAAGCATCGATTATACACTCATAACATAGAAGTGTTCATTTTAAAATTTTTTAAGATTTAGTTTAGACACATCTAACGAGATTTTCAAAATATAATATATTTAAATGAAAAAATATATTATTTTTTTATTTGTTTCAGAAATCTACAAATTAAATGTTTCATTTCCACAACTGTATTTAATTATATGTGTGTGTGTGTATATGCGTGCGTGTGTGTGTATATGCATGCGTGTGTGTGTATATGCATGCGTGTGTGTGTGTGTTGGGTGGTTGTGGGTGTGGGTGGGTGGGTTTTTGTCTTTGCACATTATGTTCTTGGCAACATGACAGACATTCTACCGATATTTTACCGATAATTCTGTACATTTTGTAGCAAACAACTGGTGTTCCAGAATGGTAGATTACATCACAAAATGCTTTGTTCATAATGTGTTTCTTTTCCATTTTTACTCTGAAAATTCATTATGCAGCCATAACATATGAATACCTAGCATATTCAAGGATATAAAATCTTTTTTCTTGCTCAATCCTTAATGGATTGAAAAGGTAATGGAATCGTTGTGCCATCCAGAATATAAATAGTTGGTGAAGTTGGGGTTCTTTTTGCTTCTCTCCCACATGTGTACTAATATCTGTAAGGTATATATATTAAGATATTAAATATTTTTTGTTGAATTTTTTACTGATTTTAACTTATCGCATTGACATATATAAGAAAAGCTTTCAATTTTAGGTTTTTTTAAGATTGCATTAATAAAGCAGATTTAAGAAATCATGTTATGTTTTTAATTATATTACATGTATTCTTATATTTATTACTATTTGAGTTTATTGGTAACTTGAAATTTCAATTTCTGTAAATTTTAGTTATCTTTTCAATATCATTTTAATTTCTGTTGCATTGCCATGTGCATTTTCAATATAAGAATTAGCCATATTTTTATAATAAATAATATGGTAAAGTAGTTAACGAGAAGAAGCTTTTCACAGTGGGGATAATAAAATTAATGATAATATTTTTATATTTAGCATTGCTTATTCCATTATTTATTTTTATTACAAAACATTATTTACTAATAGGAAAAATTTAAAAAATTAAGCATTTATCTTATAAGGAATTATTTTAATATATTTTCCTTCTCAGCTTAACTTAGTCAATAAATCTTACTTTCTATATTCTAATTTAATGAATAGTGCAAATAATTTCTCATCCTTATTAATAACAAGACATAATTACGTTACGGCAAGTGATATTTTACCAAATATCACGCAACTCAAAAAGTGTAAAATTCTATTAAACTTTTCGTAAATGTACTGACTTTAAAAGTTATTGAATATCCTCAGTTTGAAAACAAATTCCGAAAAAAGTATCATTCATATAGGAAATTTGCAAGCAAAACTACATGAGTTCATCCATTTGTTGACAAAATAATATTAATATAAATCTTACGTTTAGAAAAATTTCCTTTGAGAACTGGTTGGTTATTGGTATCATATTTATAGTTATGAGCGAAGTCATGAGTTGTATCTTCCAATTTCCCATCCATTTCCACTTCTTTTGCCGAATCAATTAGAAGTTGCAGAAAATCATTCCGTGTCTGCGAGATAAACAGAATTAAAATCAATTTCAACCTCCATATAGCAAAAGATTTTAAAATACACGTCGTCTTTCAATTAATACAAAGTAATAGATCATTCGTTTTGTATAAGTTAAAAATAATGAAAATATTATTTCACTTAATGATAATAATAAATAATGAATTTTTTCAGCTTTACAATTATGCTGAATAAAATATATTTTGAAATATTCCGTTAAGAATAAAGAAACCAATGATTTAATTGTTTAGACCATCATTTTAATAAATGAATTTTAAAGGCATATAGTATAATTGCAAATTAAAATGACCTTATTGTCGAATGCAAATGTTAATTTAACTAATCATATTAATAAAATAATCGATTTCTTTGAAATAATATGCATTTTTCTAAGTTTTACAATAAAATTGCTTTCAAAAAATAAATTTTATAATAAAATTAAACAAAACCATAAGACTTTCAACTAAGTTTTTCCTAGTTTTTTTATAATGAATTGTTTGAAGAAACTGTGCAATAGATAAAAGTTGCACAGTTTTTATTAACGCAAATTCATACTGTTGAAATGTTCAATTAATATGTAACACATTATTTTTAAATAAATTTTTTCATAAGTTATACAAATTACAAATATGTAACCTATAAAATTTTGAAATAATAAAGAACGGTAAATATTACTGTTTGTTAATAATACTATAATAAAATGACATTATTAATTAAAAATCAAACAGTAATAACAGATAATAAAATATAGTCAACAAAATATGTGTTACAAATAAATATAAAAAAATGTTTGGGTGGAAAGAAAGTTGTTTGTGTGTGTAAAATTTTATTCGATTGAAAATAAATAAGCTTAAAATATGAAAAAGGTTTAAAAAATTACAAATATTGCATAAAAGGTGATTAAAATATGTAAATAATTATATTATAATGAATGAAAATAGCTGAAAATGTAAAATTCACTCCATTTTCTTGCTGAGATTAAACACATCAAAAGCAAAAAGTGAAAAAAGAGGCAGATTACATTTACATGGATAGCTATTAATATTGCTAAAAAAGGAAATTATAAAAACAATTCAAGTAAAAATTAGAGTACCAAATTATGTGAAGAATTAAAAAATTAAGAAAAATTAGTTGCAATCAAATAATAAAATTAATTTTTTGATGAAATAAATCCATTGATTATCGAATTGGACACAATCAAAACAATATCACATATTATTACAAAGATTTCAGGTAAAAAATTTTATGTGAATTCTTAGTCAAATATTTGATTCAGATCTACAAAAGGATAATTTTGTAGTTTAAATTTTTGCATCTAAAAATTGCATAAAATTTTAAAAATTTATTATTTACTTTTTGAATTAATGCAATTTGTTAACGAAAATTAACAAATTTGTATCGTACAAATATGTTAATAATATTTATAATTTAATGGTAGAAAGCATTAAACCTAAACCAATCAAACGAAATTACTTCTGTAAAATTTTATGACTTACGTTATACGATATGTTAAATTTCTATACGCATAAAAATTATAATCTTTACAACTGATTATAAACTTTAATTTACCATTATTAATGTTTTTATTCTATTTTTAGATATTTAGAAATGAAATTTTCATGTTAATTTGAATAATTATCAAGAGATTGGATTAAAGTCTAAAAAGAGAATGTGTTCCTTGCATTTGATAATTAAGAAGTTATCAATGAATTCATATATTAACTAAATTGCTTATTTCATAATACTCAAAAAATATTTATAATAATAATACTACACACCCACATACATGTGTGTGGGTGGATGTGGATGTGTTATCAAGTAAAGTAAATTAAGCACACAAACAAAATTACCTCTCCTATTTTTCTTCTTTCTTTGATTATTTCTAGAATAGTTTGCTTAAAAAATCCAGTTTCTGATCTAAATGGCTGTAGTCCAAGTAATTTCATAAGTTTTGGTGCCAGACCTGAAAAGAGTGGTACATAAATATGAAGTTAAGCTTAATCACTATTAATATAAATATATGTATATAACATATGAATACTAAACTAATTGGATAATCTACAATAATTTACTAACTTTCTTTTGTCAAAAACTAATTTATGTTTCGAATCTCTCTCTCTCTCGCTCTCTCTCGCTCTCGCTCTCTTTATGAAATGTATCAAACAAAAAAATATTTAAATAATTTGCTTATAGAAACACATTTTGCAATTAATGGAAAATTGAGCGTCAATAGAAGATTTTGTAAATATTTTCTAGAAATAAAAGAATTATAAAAATATTGTGATAATTAAAGTTAAAATGTTTTTAAAAAGATAATTTTATCATAAAAAGTCACAGTTTAATACAAACTATTATGTCATACATTCAATCTATAAAAAATCATAATCAAAAATCTCTTAGGGAATTATTCTTAACACTGAAACTGAATCACAGTAACGTGATCTATTGAAATAAATTTAGTCTATTGAGAAACAGTACGTTTATAGAGTTGAGCAAAATCTAAAACTTTGTAATGAAAGAATTGAAAATTGCCAAAATGCTTTTCTTTTTTTTATAAAAAAAAGATTTATTGTGAAGACCATACATTCCATATCAAGAATAAATTAACATTTTGTGTCAAAATAACTGACAAATTGTTAACAAAAGCTTTAATATAGAAAAAATTTTTCTAAGCTTTGTTTTAAGCTTACATTTTTACCCCAGAATATAACTGTGAGATGTGCTTTTGAAAAACGGAGAATATAATTTAATCAGAAAAAGTTTAACAAAATTGTCATCAAAAAATCTGGTACCACTGAATTAAAACTATTTCACTCTCTTGAATGTGTTTTATATGTCCGATTATTGTTTTACAAAATATGCTTAAAAGCGAAAAAGAATGTAGCCCCTTTTGTTTTATCAATCATTTACTAATTTCTGTTTGATTAAACATACTAGTTTTGTCAATAAATTTGCAGTTAATGTTTAAATCGTAAATATAAACTTGTGTTTGAATGTATCAATATTTCGTACTTTTACTGAACAGATATCTAGGATTAGGTTAATTAAATTTAAATTCATACAATTTTATTTTTTAATATACACTTCTGCGTCTATATATTTTACCATAGAACTGTAACAAATAAATAATACCAATTTAATAGTTGCTTTTGATTTCTTGAAACTTTAATACTCAAATTAATATTTATAACTACAAAATAAAAAATCATATGAATGCTAACTAAAGTTAAAATTACCGTTTTCTCTGATGATAATTAATAAGATAAAATTAAAATTATGTACGCTATTTAATATTGCCCTATAATACAAAGGCAATGGATATTATTACTGAAAGCTGGTGAGATAAGTATCAAAAACATGTATAATTCGCCACTTACAAAATAAAAATAAATTTCGAAAATTGCATCTCAGAAAAAGATTTTTTATGGTAAACTTGTTTTCTAGTGAAATTTAATTTAGATGTTCTACCACCTTTATTTTCTAATTAAAAATTTAGATTTCAGTTGTTAAAGTTAAGCATTTTACTGTGCCCTTAATTGTAAAAATGTAAATTAGTTTTCATTACTTATCCTATAAAAACATTTGCATGTGTAGATTGGTGTTTTATAGCAAACAAATGATTGTTATGTTGTCCACAATACCAAAATGAAAAATGTCTCATAAAAAATTTTATATTATTTTTTAATGTCCTTTGAACATTTTTAAGAAATAGAAATGTTTTATGGTGTTTCATGAACTTTGTAAAGGTATGAAGTGCTTAGTAGCTAGTATGAGAAACATGAATTGGTAACCGAACGAATGCATTAACTTATTAGTCTAATATTGCATTTATTCATTAAAAACCATTATAATTTTTAGCATCATAAACACATACAGTAACATTTCTTGATATCTGACCAAATTCAGGAAACAGTATTTCTCTGGATAAAAAAATTATTAAACAAATTTACCCTTTAGAGAACTTTTTCACTCAATATAAGAATCTGATTACATGAAGAAACTCAAATATTCTTAAGTACTACAAACTATTTCCTTCTTTAAAAACAATTTCACTGAAAATTCTTAAAAACACTATCAAGTTTTTTATTATACATGAACGCGTTTCGATAAATCATGTAACTTTCCCCACTGAACAACCGCAGAACTACTTACAACACAAAATAAAGCGAAGATTTATGTCTTGTGATACAGAATTTTTAGCATTCTGAACAAACACATTTTCCGGATCATTATGGGAGTCAATTTTGGTTGAAAATGCTGAACTGGAAATAACATCCATGGTGAAGGCAGCATAGAGTCTGAAAATTAAAATAGATTTTATGTAAAATATGATTCCTTAAGATAATTATTCCGTTTTAATTAATAATAATAAATGTATGGAAATTTATGGCTTTGCAAATATTTTAATGAAATGTGTCTTCTAAATGAATGACACACTATCTAAAAATCAAACTCATAAAAATATATTAAATTTATAAATTTATAAAACCATTTATTGAGACATTTCCTGAGAATATTTTAATGACCAAAAGAGAAAGTAAAATTGACAAGAGAAAAAATTGAATTTTTAGCTAAAAATAATAAAAATATGTTCCTTATTAAAGATATTAAAATTTACCAAACATGAGAAGTAAAAATAACATTAATAAATTACTATAAATTTCCCAAAATAACATAAAGACTTACGAAAAGTAACATATTAAGAAATAATGTTTGACGATATAAATGTATTAATATTTCTACTGCATTATATGTTATGTTCATACGATTAACCTCACACACACACACACACAGACACACACACACACACACACACACACATATATATATATATATATATATATATATATATATATATATATATATATATATATATATATATATATATATATATATATATATATATATATATATATATATATATATATATATATATATATATACAGACAGACTATGAAATGCTTTAAAAAGGTGAGATTGAATACAAAAGTTTTGAAATATTTTCAACGTGATTTTTCTATATTTCTTCTCATAAGTTGGAAATAACTCATCAAAAAATAATTTTTTGTGATATCAGAGTTAAAAAAAATGTTAGTTATATTATAGATTGTTTTTTGTTGTGGAAATAAAATGATAATGTCCCTGATGGCATATTTTTCGGTTAAATTTACTCTTCCTTAAATTAGCTTAAAAATACTTAGCATCACCTTTAAGATATAAACCCTAAAATATGAAATTTTATGTGACTATCTACCTGAAAAATGATTTAATTTTTTATCAACTTTTATTTAAAAATCTTTGCAAGAATAAATCATTTAAATGTAATTTCCCTTTAGTTTTTTCAACTAGTAACGTATTTTGTGATTACGTAAAATGTATCACTACCTCAGATTTTAATTTGTGTACATTTATAGAGTGTTTTAATCATATCCAATGTGTTACTCACAATATTAACAGCAATATTATTTAACAAGTGTCTGAGGATAATATACGTATGTTTCTTGAAGCAGAAATTCCCATAATTCATTTTATTTTTTCATGAGAACATTGTAAATAATTAGTTTAAATGCACAGGTGCGGGTGTTTCATTGTTTGAATTTCTAATTTTTTCATCAAAATATTGTCGACTACAAGCTAACGGTATTTAAGAAAAAATTAAAGGATATTTTACCTTGTGGCATTAACAGAGCTGTTTTCTGCCGATTCTTTTCTGAAGTTCTCTATCAGTGTCTTTGTACAATCTATCAAAATGCTCATAACCTATAACATGAGTTCTAAAATTATTAAAAAAATTTTTGTTTTTATCTAAATATTTTTAAAAGGAACATATTATAAAGTTAAGTAAATTAAAAGCTGATTAAATCCCCCATTATCACATTTGCTACAAGGTTACTCAAAAGTAATTTATTATTTCAAAATTTGGTCTGTTCAAATTAGGTATATACAAACATTGTAATTATCGATAAATAAGATATAATGACCTTATCAGAAAGATATAGTAATCTGAATACAGCAATTTTAATCAGCAGTTAAAATTATGTAATCCTTTTTTATATTTCTGAATTTCCTTAGCTGAAAGTACAAAACTAATTGTAATCGCATTATTTGATACTATACTATCAAATTATGTTTAATAAAAAATATTTTATATGAGAAATGAGGGAATGAATAAATAAGCACAAAATTTAATTATTTCTCTATTTCATTAATGCATATTTATTTTTTTAAAAGATTATATTAAAGATGAGCCTTAAATATTTCATAATAATCAGTTCTGGGAAGGAATTCTAGATTCAGAAAAATAAATTTCAGAGAATAAAATATAAATTGTTAAGTAACAAAAAATAATTCACTAAGAAGCTCAAGTTTCATGATAGAAATATTCCATGTTTCAATATAGTGATAAAATAAACAATTGATATTATTAACACATTCAACGATATTTAATTATATTTAACCACTGTCTCTTTCATTTTTGGTTACTATGATCTATGAATGTATCAATGAAAATAAAATCTCAAAATTTGTAGAAGAAAATTGAATTGAAATATATTGCTCTAATAAGAGTGTAATATTTTCATATGTAAAACTTTTGTGTATATTACCTCAAAATCTTTAATTTTATGTTTATAATGAATTTTTAGACATCATGCTTAAAAGAATCAGACTTAATCAACATTTTATCTACTTTAGTTATTCTGATTTAGTCACTTAATAATAATGTAAATGAAACATAATATACTTAACATTAAATTCACAAAATTTATAAATATTTTGTTTGATAAACCTAGCATATAATTTGTTTTGGTTAAGGATTTTTAATACTTAAAACATTGGAAACAAAATTTTATTCACTACTACAATTTTAAAATACATGTAACTTCATCTGCCTTTTATTGTGAAATTCAATTTAAGAAATACTACATAAATATACTTCATCTAAGACCTCATTTGCACTTTTTCCAGAAGAAACCTGCATAATCAGATGGCCTAACTACCGAAAAACTCTGCGTAATAATATATTCATTAGTTTTGCGGTAAAATTATAAAAAATTGTGACTAAGTTTATTCTGAACTCATCAAGGGTTTGAGTGGATTAGATAGATTTCCGGAAAATTAAAAAATAAACATTAAATTAACCATTTTAAAAATAAATAAAATCATTCTGCTTTCAATCAGCAATCAATCAATTCACTTTTAGAAATAAGAAACTGGACCAAATTATTATGTTTGGTAATATAGTATTCTAAGGTGAAAATTTCAATAATTTTACAAGGAAGAATGTGGAATCAAAGATTTTCCTCCCTCATTTTATGAATTGTATTTGCAATTCACTTTGTAATTTCTTTATATGTCATTAAAAAATGAACTACAATTTTATTTTAGTAACTACTGATAAAATTATCATTAAATTAATTGCCATTTTTTAATTCCTTTAATAATTATAACACATAAAAAATAAATTAAACTGAAATTCATCAATACTGAATGAGTTTTGACCTCCACGTGCAAAAGTTATTTATTTCTTATCATTTACTGGTTTTATATTATGTAAATATTTGTTGATATTATTTAGTACCATAGTAATTTCTTTATTTCAAATCCTCATAGTTTGTATCGTATTATTAAACTATGTGTCAAGCTAGAAAACAATCTACCTTTATTTCAATTTAGAAGTAATGATAAAAATTAATGAATTTCTACGATAGGTGAAGCGGAGAATAATCATTATCAAATCATTCAAAGTTGATATTCCTGCAACAAAATTAGTTGATGTCATCGCCTTTTTCACTATTTTAAATTATCCTTTTTCTCAATTAACTTGCTTTCCAGGATTCATGTAAAATATAACACTGTGCATTTTAGATTGGGAATAAACACAATTATGTTAAGAGGTTTTGAATTTCTTGCGAGTAAAATATGATATAGTTTTAAATTTGCTCTAATTTGAATTGAAATTCATTGAGTGCGAAGTAACTCCCAATTCTACTAGTAACATTATAGTGGCAACTGGTTGGAATTACGCGTTTCTATACTTTCCAAAAAGAATGATAGAAAATTTTTAACTTGTAAATTTATATTGAATTAATTAAATTTAAATGTGTTAAAAAGATAATATTACTGCAAACTAACCTTTTTTATCTTACCCGTTGTGAAAGTAGGGGAAACAATCATTCGCATTCTTTTCCATTCTTCATCACGCAAGACACTTAACATGTTATCAGCTACTGGATCCCCAATATTATCCAAATAGCCCAACAATTCATACCTTATTGGCAACTAGAAAGTTATACAAAAAAATAACGGGTAGTTTAAAAATAACCATTTTTAAAACTGTACAACAAGCAATAATTGTCTTCATTATAACAGCAAACAGTAAGAAGAAAATAAAAGTAATTTTCACAAAAATGCTCTGTTCTGAAATTTTTAAAAATAACATTTGGAAGCAAACATTAATAATCTTGTTAAAAAAAATAAGAAAAATTAAAATGATATCTTAAATACTCTTGTTTAACTCAAACTCACGCCACCAGTGACGTTTTGCTCCTGAGATTTCCATACATCCTGCGACTGAAATGTGTGTTCGTTGTATTAATCGCAAGAACCCTTTTCCTGTAATTTCATAGCTATCTGTTGTTGCCTATCTCCAAGGGGTCTGACGGAGTCAGACCAAATCTAGGAATCCGTTGACGGAGAGGAAATCGATGACAGAGGCAGGGAGAAGTGTAGATTTCGTCCCATAATATATTCATACAATTCAGGATATGCTTAGGAGAAGCTTGGTGTCCATGGCATTTAGGACAGAGGTAGAAGGTTTTGTTACCCGCTACAAAAGTGAGACATTTCAAGTGGCCAGAGGCAAGACGTACAAGGCAAGTGCTGGATTTCCTATCACAGGAAAGAGCCGGTCCCCCTTAGTCCTGTTAGTGGCCTCACCGTAGCAAGGGGGTGTTCCTGGGAGGAGTGGGCGAAGTACGTCGGGAGTTTTTACTCCCGGTAGGGTCACCCAAGGCGTGAAGGCCACTCCATAATTCCCAGCTAACACTAACAGGCAAGGAGCCAAGACAATCTTCTTCCTCACGGTGCTCCAGTCTTTGGACTACAGAAGCTGCACTTTTCCTCCCTATGAATCAGTTGACAAATGATCATAGCTATCTACTTAAATTTACATTACTGCTTACGTTTTATACTTCAGTACAATAATTGAGTTTCAAATAATATATTTCAAAATATTAAATTATAATTATTAATATAATACTAGTAATATTACCTACCCTTCTGTTGACGAAATATTGAAAATCTTTGACAAATATGTTCCTAACCAACTCAGGATCACCAACATATATATGGGGTGTATTGCCTTCAAAATATCTGGAAATACAAAACATATCTATAGTTTCTCCGGAAGTTTTCGATAAAACAAAAAAGAATCGAATTATTAATGGGTGACTTTTCCAACCATCTTGAAATAAATATTGCACAAACATGTATATTTTGACAAACATGTGATTTTCAATTATGTATGTTACATCTGTTAATATACATTAACATATACAACGTACACAATTGAAGACTTTCCAAGTAGTCCTATATATATGTGTGTGTGATTATTGATAATGAATCTTTAAATAGTATGGTGTATGACTGTCTTTGGCATATAATACAGCTTGAATTCGCCTTAATATCGAATCATAGAACTACTGAATAGCGCTTAGAGGAATTTTGTACAATTATCCATGGAGATATTGTACAACCTTTAGGAGACATTTGTGGAATTGATAATCCAATAAAAACTCTAAAATAGACCATAATGTTTCAATTTTATTAATTTGAAAGCCAATGTTTAACTTTATCCACGGGTTCATCAAACCCTGATTGGACAAAATCCGCTACATGGGTAAGTGCTTTATCATCCTGTAAAATTATTTACAGGATGATAGAGCACTTTTGCAGAAAACAATATTTACGTCATGGAATTGATTCATTCCACTAATATTTCTCTATAAGAAAGAATCCAGAATCCAGCAGAAAACCACGATATGACTTCCTATATCAAAGCAGATCCATCTCTATAATGGACGTATGGAAGAAGACCATCACGATCAAACGATTGCCCAAGTGTCTTCAAAATTCCTATTATAAGGAAAAGTGCGAAAGAGGATTCATCAGTTCACTTATCAATCGAAAAGATTCTGTAAGTGTGTTACCACTCTACATGACGTTTGGCATTAACATCTTTGTAAAGAGGCTTGCAAATTGCTACTTTATCGTAAATACTCTGTTTATGAAAGTGCCTTCAAACGGTAATCATTGACAATGGAGAATTCTGATGTTGATTGAACTCTGAAGTCACTTTTGCACCTGTTGCTCGCTTTTATTTACCCTCAGTGTATTTCAATATTAGTCTGACTTTTTCACTCAGCCTTGTTTTCCGTCCACTTTTGCTTTGCGCGCTGTATAAGCTGTTATGATTTTAAGCGAAACACTTATAGAAATTGTTAAAACTTGGGATTTTCCGGTCATGCTCCAGCTTTGATGGGCTTTGAGGATCTGAAAGATCTGATATTCTACACTTTTGAAAAAAGATTTAAGATTTATGAGCTTCAATAAAGCTTGACCTTTTATCTGGGATGAATATGGAGTATTCGCCTGCGAAGAAGGTCTTTATTCTTTTATCTGCGTTAGTCTTAAAAAGAAAAAAAATTTATTTCATTTGAATGCATTCTGCTTGGATGAGAAATAGAGCAAGTTGACGCTAACGACTAATGAGAGTACAGTATTCAAATTAGAGATTTTTAGTATTAGAATTTCATTATTATATCTAACTGGAAAATTTCTATTACATATATAAGAGTTGAAAAGAAGGATAATATCTGAATTGAAATTAAGGTTGACCAATTTACACATAATTCCAAAATTTCCTACTCAATCTAATGCTAAAGACATCTAATAAGATCTTGGCAATATAAAGATCATTATGTTGATTTTGTCCTATAGTTTCAGTATTTCTGAGTAGTTGCTTGATTAATGAAACATTTTTTTTAACTCCATATTCTTGATTTGGTAATAAATGGGGATATTCTTTTATTCTGATATATATTTTCCTTAGTGTATGAAGCGAGGTGTTTGGTTTATAATTCTCTGCTTTTCTAAAGTATTTGCCTAATTAATAGTTGATAGTTGTGATAGTTGTTTGCAGTAAAATAAGGTAATTGGACAATTTTTTTCTGTAAGTTTTGATAACTTTTCTAATAATGTTTGAAGGCAATTTTTTTATTTCAATAAAGCTACCCACTAAAGGAATTTTTTTTCTATTTATAAAAAATCCAATAGTTATTATATTTTAATTCTTATGAAGAGCAATAGATACTTTTTTCACAGGTGTTTCCTTTTTTTATTTTTTTTTATTTATTTATTTATTTATTTTTTTTGATAATCACTCAGTACATGTAAGGTCACATGTAAAATAAACATATATGTGAATAAATATATGTATGTGTTTTTGATAATTAATGTTTATTTAAAAATTATGGTGACCTTGTATGTGTACCTATATGTATGCATGTATGCAAGTCAATTAAGAGAGTATGATTAATTAAAGTATAGAAATCGATAGCAAAAATCTTACAAAATCTCAAAAGTTCGCTTTTATTAATAGAAAAAAGATAGATATGCAACTCGTATTATTTTCATAGACAGAAAATAAAATGTTATACGACAGTTAATGACGTCATTTATTGAAGCATTGACTGGCCAATGACGTACTTAAATAAACCTGAAACTCATTTAATGACAGAAACAATGACGAAACTCTATCAAGAATAAAGTCACGTCATGTTTTTCAAAGAATTTCGGTTTTATGATATCGTGAATAATGCAAAATTGCCATTTTGCATTCATTATTATCATTCTGACTCATCAAACTGGTGAGATTTCATGAAGTACTAATGAATACACGTCTCGGTCACCTCTTCAACTAGTTCAAAATTCAGTCGCTTTAACTATAGTCATTACATGTATCTTTGTTCAAACTTTGCGAGACTACCGTTTCAAGAAGATAACGCCTTACTACTTACTACTAAAATCTATAATCTTTTCTTGTTCAGAAAAATATTAGAAAACTACCAACCAATGATTGACGAGTAATAGGCTAATTAATAATGAGCATTACTACTTGTCACACTGTCTTGTCACTGCGATCAGTAAGCTGAAGCATCGCGTTGCAACTGCTTGTGCAGCTATACTTCTATGTCATCCAATTCCTAAATAACTCAGTGCTCAGCCACACATGTACTTGTTTATAGTTGCAAAATTTGGTTGTTGTTAACATTGATTTAGAAAATCTATATAGTTCTAAGCTTTATAAAAATTTAACTTTTAATTCAGAATATATATATATATATATATATATATATATATATATATATATACTATATATATATATATATATATATATATATATATATATATATATATATATATATATATATATATATATATATATATATATATATATATATATATATATATATATATATATATATATATATATATTTCAAAAATATCTTTTTATAAAGTTATTTTACTTGATTTTCTTATAATATCTGATGTAGTATATAGATAATAGTTGTACAAAAATTCTTAGTTTAAATATATTTAAATGCATTTATAGAAATGAATTACAAGTAAATTTTATCAAAACTCACCCATAAATTTTTCCGCATTTTTTAAAATTCTCAATTTCTATTTCGTTGAAAGTCTAAAAAAATTTGAAAAGTTTTAAATATTTATTATAAGGATAATTTATATAAATATTTTTTAAGATACATAATTTTGCTCATGACAATGAAAGAATTTTTGTTGTTTTTTTTAGACTATATATTTATATAATCTGGATTTGTAAAATCAGAATATTTATGCTTACATCGGACGTAGAAATTTCAAGACAATGTAACAAAACTACTATGAGACTTAAAAAAATCATAACAAAATTGAAATTTTAATAATGAAACCAAGGCAGAGATGTCAAAGTGAATTATGCAAACATATTCCATAATTTTTAATGATGGTCAGTTTAAGAGACCGAAACCTGATCCATAACTTCGATGCAAAATTCTAGTAATAACATTTCATCTTTCTATGACCTTCTAACTATTCCCGAGAGAGAAAGAATTTAAAGCACATAAATACTTTAAATTTGAGTACTAAATATTAAAAGTAAGGATCATTAATAAGGATATTTTATATAAGTATTACCCTTTTAAACAACTGAATATCATTATTAATATTCAGTAACATTGATATAAGAAAATCATAAAAATATTTTTTCTATACTGTTTCTTTAAATTTTCAAAGCACTAATTAGCTACACCTTTTGCTTGTTAAGACTCGTTAGCATTATGGATTTCTGGTATGCAAGTCTAACTGATACCTGGCTGATATTTAGGTCTAATTGATATCTTACTTGCGTGCAAATCTAATTGCAAATTCACAGGAATTATTTTCTTAAAGCATTTCAAAATTACAATCTTTAAAATCTCAAAGGGGATACTATATTTATTTGCAAGTGACTCATGCAACTCTTAACTAGTAAAATTCTGTGTGGCTTAACGTAAGTATATTTTTAATTCATTCATCATGTAAGTATTAAAAATCTACATACTGAATTTGCGTTGAAAAATTTTCCTAGCGTATATAAGTAATGTGAACATGCACAAGTGAATAACATAAAAATAACTTTTTGCGAATTTTAAAATCTTGAAAAAGGAATATATTATTTTCAAATAATCAGGGATAACAGAGAAGTTTTAAATATTACAAAGTAAATTGAAATCATGTGAAATAAAAAATGGTATTTAAATTATATCTAATAAATTGATTAGGATTGAACTATAAATACATTTATTTTAAGATATGTTTATTTTAAATGTTATACTCTGCAAGATTTTCTTTACAGGGCTAAATTATTAAGTATGTTTGTGTTAATATACAATGCATAGTATCGCTTGGGATATAGCTTTGAGTGCTGATTTTTCTGTATGCTTACATTTGTTTTGTCAGACTATATTTTTAATACAGCAAAAATATTTTATTGATTTTGTAGGATAAAATGATCGCTTGTTATTAATATTGGCAAAAGTGTTTTTATTCATTTCCATTAGTATTCTTCTGATATGATAATGAACAAATACGAAAAAACCTTTGTTATTCTTCTGAAAATGAGGATATCTCAATGATAATATTTGTAAAACAGTGGCACATTTAGTTTCTTTTTTATATCGGTGAAAGCTAACATTATTCAAATATGAAATAACAAGAAATGAAAGCAATTTAAACACTTTTTTTAATAAATTTTGTAAACATTTTTAACGATTATAATTTAGAGTTGTAAATATTTTCAAACTGTAATTAAATGTAATGGTCCTACTTTGCATTCAATTCAATTTAATAGAAAAAAATAATATGTTAAATAATAAATATAAAACATTAATAACACTTATTTTAAGGCAAATACTATTAAAATAAAAACTTAAAAGCACGAAAACATGATTTTCCCCAATCTTCATAAGATACATTTGAATATGAAATTTTTCCTTAATCATGTTAACTATACTACGTAAAGATGGAATGCTTGAAAAATTATTGTGATTAATCTGATGGACTTTCCATTTCCTTCATTTTGAAACCTTTTAATCAAAGACGCTGTAGAACCGAAAATCCAAGAACATATGTCTTGTTTAAAATTTCTGAATTCATTTTAATAAATCCTGGAAAATGTAACAAGATGAGCATGACATTTCTTAAAAAAAAGATTTCTCGGGTAAATTATATTTAAAAAGCTTCCTCACCTTTTATTCTTATGACATACAATTTTTATTTAATATTGTAAAATTCATTTAATTTTTCAAAATTGCTCAATAATAAAAATTTATTTCATTTCCGCTTTTGTTGGTTAAGTTCAAAAAGGTGTGCAAAATAATCATTTGAAATAAAAAAATTTTAAGTGTACATACAAACTTATTTATGTTTTTATTTATTTTGACATGTTTAAAGTAATATATTATGGCAATCTTGAAAATTTATGTTTTTATTCTTTATATGATTAACACTTTTAATTTTTCAGCATATGATTGAAAATGTAAAACTCACCCATTTTTCAAAAGTTACTGTGGTTATTTCGTTTTCATTTGGATAAAAAAATTTGAGTTGAAATAAGTAAATATATATATACCCTTAAAAAAGGCTCCACGTAAGAGAGATAGAAAGGATACGGCTTAACAAATGGTATTCCCCTTTTCTTCCAATAATCGTGATTTCTCTTGGAATACCTAAAAACAATTTTGTTCACATTTAGTTTAATTTACCTTATAACAATCGAATTAAAAAAACAATTTATAAGGCATGTAAGTTTTGTAATAAAACATATATTTACGTGAAATTATTAAACATTTTTATAGTATGAATAATATTATACCAATAAACAATTTAAACAAGAAATAAAATAACGCTAGATTGAAGTTTATAAAGATATATCTATTGCATATATTTAATTCTTATTTAGAAACAAATAAATTTACTTTTTGCATTATCCTTTATTTTATAATAGTTACTTAAATAAAGAGATTTCAGCACCATTTTCAATTCTATAAATATTTTCAAATCAATACATTTTTGTAGGTTTCAAATAATGTTAACTATAGCAAATTAGCACAAGTAATGTGAAAGTTTTAATTACATTTCATGTTATTTTTCCCCATTATAAAATCTTCTGAATTTCGCAATTGAGAAAATTCATATTAAATATATTATATAATATCTCAATAAATGTTTTTAGCTGTGATACATATTTTATTGTTAAACCGAAGTAAATCAATTTTCTGCGGAACTGATAATAAAATTCCTATTAAAGCTATAAGGCTATAAGGGTTTGTTAAATTTATTATTTATTATTTATGCTTTAATATTCCCATTAAAACTATAAGGGTTTGTTTATGCAAACGTTAATATTATATAATGTTGATGGGACTTTTTGTGAAAAGAAAGTTTAAGAAAAACAAATAGAAAAGCGAGTTTTCAAAAATTTTAAGTTGTGTAAACGGAGTATTTCTAAATTTGTGTTAATGATTTTAGGCGTGTAAATTTTTTCTTAAGCGTTGTTTAAATCATATAAAGATTAGCTTACTTATTAATACTAGTTCATCAAAAGACATAAAAATGAAGAAATAAATTTTCACATTATCCGACATACTTTTAAATGCTGAGTAAAATAAATACTAAGAAGCTTTCTCACTATTATATTCTATATTATAAATATTGGTTAAATATTTAAAATATATTTTCAAAATTCTAAAATAATTATTTTATTTCGAATCAGATATTTATCGTTAAATGGCGTGTTATGGAAATAAAATAAAAAGTACTTTACAGGAGCAATTCTACGTAATTTTAATTTTTGCTTCTGCTGTAAGTAAGAATGTAAAAGTATTGCCTGGTGTCCACTAATTTTTTGAGGACAGCTTATTGGGAAAAATTCTTATCATATTCTCAAGATCATTTGGAGATTTAAATAAATAATTAATTTAAGTATGGCTTAAAAAAGCTACGAATTTGAATAATGCATTTTCAAAGAGAATACTTGGATATTGGATGAGATTTATATCAGTTTAATAATTTTTTAAATATGTCTTATCTCGGTATATTCGATTGGTAATGTTTCAAAGTTTCTGATCTTTGATGGATCTTCATGGAAAATCAGACTCTTAAAAAGAGGAATGAATATTATATCTTATTATATTGAGATCTTCTTCCAAAATATAAAGCGAAATTCTGCTATTAATGGAAAATATTCGTATCCATCACACATCACTATTCCTCAATCATAGCGTCTTATTTTGAGAACAATTTGATTAATGCAATGAGTTCACTGATTTGTTCATCATAACTCACTAATTGTTCAATGTTCTGATGACATAAGACTTGAGAAAGGATATCAGTTTGAAACGTTCTTTACTATTACATTTAAATTGTTCACTATACCAACGAAATATTTTTCAACAATAGTGCATTCAAATTAAAGTGCACTTTTCAGCATTTGAAGTTCGATATTTTTGATTACATATTTAACGATACTCGTCCATAAATAGCTCGTAACCATACTTAAGATTCGACATTATTATAAAGGATTTAGGGTGTAAATCTGAAGTGTTTAGGTATTTAAGAGCTTTCGACTCTTTCTTACAACATAGCTGAAAAATCTATCATTTAGAATTATGTAATTCTTGTAACTTATGTTCATAGTTTCCGTTAAGGTATTCCTTTAGCTGAAACTTTTTTTCTAATTCTTTGTTTTACTTATTTGTAATACTTTCTCCTAATTTGGAATGTTTCACCTAATTGAACATGATTATATTCATATAGTTTAGAGTTTATAAAGTCCTTCTTTTCCATTTTTGTTGATAAAGAGAAGTTTGCTGAATAATTAGTGTAAAAATGATGGTCACTGCCCACTGCCATAATTTCTTCAACAATAATGATAACTACATGAATTTGAGATTTTTAATGTTTGTAATTATGAATAAAATAAATTTTATTGGTACATCACTTTTTATACAACTTTGTATTGCAATTCCCTCTATATTTTAGATTTCTGAGATGGAATGATTTTTCAAAATTTCATTTTTATAATTATAAATATACTGCTTGACAATAGGAAAATTCAATAATTGAATGTTTCTAGTAGTCGTTGAGTAGAATAATGTCTGTATATAATCTTCAAAACTTGTATAATAAAGATCGCAGCAAAAGTTTAGACATTTGAAAATAAAAAAAATTAAAAAACAATATTACAAACAATTATTTAAGTGGGCTATTGTTTTCAACGCCTTCCTATTACTTCTGAGAATAATTTACACCTTGGTCATTTTGAAGAATATATATTTAGAAAAGTGCACAAATTTCGCTATCCATTTGCTGTGCTATTTGCATTGTTTATTAATGTATAAATTACATTTACCTTAAAATAATTAAAATACATAATCTAAGAATGGGATGAAAAACATTTAAATCCGTACAAAATGTTGATATTCAGATCAAAATTTACTACAGAAATAATTTATTTAAGTAGACAAATAATCCAATAAATTATTGTTTATTTATAACAGATTATTTATCATATTCTGCTATTTTTATTAGTTATTACTATAGTCCTAAATTATAATTTCTTAAAACACTTTCATCATATTTATTCTTTCAATATCTTCTATGGTTAATTTATTTTAAGTTTCAAATCCAGAAAATGAGTATTAAGCGATTTTTTTCTTGCAATGATACTATTTCCATGACGCTGAATTATTTCATAAAGACCATTTTTTTCATTTACATAACAAAAAACTATTAAAAATGTGAAAACATTATAATTTTATAAAAATCAATGTCATAAAAAATACTGGAAAGTTCAATATGTAGACATGTAAAATAACATGCAGTGTATTTTAAACTAATTTGATGAATACAAATAGATCTAATAATTCTCAGCATCGTGAAAAAATAAGCACGCAATATGTTAGATAGAATACATACAAACAATACCAAATAATAAATTGAATGCTTATTTGGAAAGGCATATATATGAGAAACTATCAATCTTTAGAGAACATCTCATTTTAGATTATCCAGTGTTATTGATGATATTCTTGCCGAACACTAACTTATTAAAATATTCCCAAGCATTCTTTGGTGGGTTAAATTTGGTGTCATGAATAGGTTACTCAATTAGTTATGAACAATTTCCACCATTAACAAGAAAATAACAACAGTCAATACATGCAATGAATTTTTAATATAAGGATTTAAAACTTCATATGTTTCATGTAGTAAGAAATGCTCTTCTGGAAGACATAAACAACGATATGTAACAATAAATCATCACGTCATCCCTGGTAATGAAACCCTATATTTGGCATAAGCATAGTTTTTACATTAATCAATTAATAATGAGTAGATAATACCTTCTTATCATATGTTATGCTTCGATTAAAATAACTTCAATATTTATGTCCAATATTTTATTACATTCTTGCATCCATCACTTAAAAATTTCACTATGTATAACATTTTCAGAGAATAGCAAATCCTCCTATGTCTGCAAAATTGGATGTTTATCTAAAGTAAGCAAATAACTAACCAAATTATAACATATATAATTAACATTATTCCGAATCCTACTATACAGTTTATGTACACTTTACATGATAATGATGTATTGATTTATAAAAGCTATATTTCAGGACAAAGAACATCTACAGTTAGCTTCTAAATAAATTCGTCAAATATAGTTATTGGTATGTTCTTTTGTAATTGAGAAAAACAAATTTTTTATTTTACAAATAGTATACTTTAAACGGATATATATAAATCAAAGAATTTTCTTTATTACTTACGTTATAAAAGCAATAGAATCAGAAATATATATATATATATATATATATATATATATATATATATATATATATATATATATATATATATATATATATATATATATATATATATATATATATATATATATATATATATATAATTAGATTTTAAGTGTTTGTTAATAACCTAAACTTACCAATAAAAAAATAAGGGAATCAAAATCGCAGTCAAGACACATGTAACACGGATATTAAATAATAATTCTAATCCGGTATCCATGATTTTCAAGTGAGATAAGCAAAATAAAATGCGTTGTATAAAACTCGATATTATGAATGAACCTGAAAGAAACAAATGGAAATGCTATAGTAAAGATAATTAAATCTTTAAGCCAAAAAATATACAAGAAAAACAGTTTTTTAAAAAATAAAATAATGTATTATATTCAAATATCCATATCTTAATTTAGAATTAATTCAATAAGAAAATTATTTGAAAATAAAAATAAATATCAACTGCCTTCTTCTTTTGCTTAGGAGTAAAAAGAATACAAGAATCTGAACGGCAATGATGGGGCCATAATTTTACAATGCATGAATCAAAAGCACATATAGAGTATTTTCATAAATACTTCTTTCATTTTATAAATAAAAAATAACATAATAAGATAAAATATCATTAGAGATATTTATATAAATAATAAAAAGCAATAATTTAAATTATTTCAAAACCATTCTCTCGAATTTATTGTGCTTAACACTTTAATAGTAAAAATGAATATAATGATGTCAGGCATTAATACAGAATTAAATTCACAAATTCAAAATACTCTTGAAACAACGTTGCTTTATAATTCATCATTTTGCTTGTGAATCATAAGTAAATACCAATGAGATCGATGTTACTCTAATAGACATCGGTGTAGAATTAAAAGCATATTTAAAATACATTTAAAGCAACTTTTTTTTTCAGAATGTTTATTTTTTCTTCAGAAATCAGAGGTACATATAAATGTAACAAATGGTAAATACAACTCTAGTTTCTTATACACAATTTTAAGTTTGTCCTAAGCAATATTGCCTCGTTCTATTAATTTATTTTTGTTTAGAAATCAATCAGTATAAATACACTGAAGTGCCACTGAATCATGAATAGCAAGGGCTATGCAAATTGTGTAGCGCTGCGCATCATTTAAATGCAAGTGAGGGCGCTGTGGTAACTACATATATAGCGCGTACTGTGGTTGTTCTGATTTAGATGTTGGAACTGCCAGTATGGGTAAACTTCATCATTTAGAAGCTTTTGAGCTAGAAGCTAGCGGACAAATTGTATGTTGCGCGACGGATGGGCCATTCAATATCCGAAATCGTCAGGCAGCTAGGATTTTCAAGGTCCACAATGTCAAGGATATACCAAGAATACATGGATGGTAGGAAAAAAACTAGCGGTCGGGCAAGTTGCAAAGGACAATTAGCCTTGACAGTGCGTGGTGAGAGACAGTGCTCATGCGTCTTGTAAGGAGCCAGCGAAGCCAAACATTAGCTTAAATTACCACTCAGTTGAATGACGGTGCCAGTCGTACTGTCAGTAAGCAAACTGTGCAACGCTCGCTTCACCGTACGGGTTTCGGGAGCCGTCAACCTACGAGAGTACCATCGCTCAATGCTCGCTATCAGGCTGCACGTCTTGGCTGGGCAAGAGAGTCCAGAGACTGGAGTGTAGAGGACTGGAAACGAGTAGAATGGAGTGGTGAGTCATAATTCCGACTACTTAACGCCGACGGGAGGCTGAGAATTTGGCGTCAGGCTCATGAAGACATGGATTCCGCCTGCTAGGTTAAAACTGTACAAGGGCATGGTGGCTCAATCATGGTCTGGGGTGTTTTTTCGTGCCACTGTATGGGATCTTTGGTTCGTGTATCAACCTCCCTCAACGCAATTCTGTACGTAGAGTTGCTGGGTGTTCACCTCCATCCGTTTATGCTGTTCTGTTATCCGCATGGTAATGGAGTTTTCCAACAAGACAACTGTACCTCTCACAAGTCCCAGTTGGCTACTGGTTGCTTGGATAAGCATTCCTCTGACTTTTTGTCATATATTGGCCACCTAGAAGCCCAGACTATAAATCCTATTGAGCATATTTGAGATATTTTGGAACAAGGCATGAAAGGCACAAAGCACCAATGGACCTTACTGAATTATGGAAAGTTTTAGTCGATATCTGGCAAGCCATTACCGTGGAACTTTTCCAAATACTTGTTGAATCAATGCCTCGTCGTGTGACAGCCATTATCGAGGCCAGAAGAGGTCCAACTCGTTATTAAATAGGTATCCCTAATTCAGTGGCACTTCAGTGTATAACAGACATCAACATCCATACAGAATCGGAATTAATGGATTTCAAAATATCATGTCTCTAAAATTATAAATTTTTCTCAGTATAAATTTTAACATAAAATATATACTTACATACATTTTATTAAAAAAATACTTAAAAGTTAAAAATATTTTTTATAACTACATAAACTTTAAAAGGACTAAAATTCAATTTTAATAATTTGATACTTGTTTTTACTTATGACACTCGGATAAGCGTAGCTCGTTAAGCGACGGCTATGAAATTAAATCAGAAGGGTGCATCTTTCGTTTAATCAGAGCACCAAAAAGGTAAAAGTACGTCTTTGTTCTAAGATTCCTCCGATAGATGGCACCACCAGAGAATCCCCTCCCTCAATATTGGTTTTATCTGACGGAGGTGGAAATTTTCTCTAGACCATTACACCCATGGTTGCTGCTCAGAGACTGACCGCAAGATTTTCGATTCCACAAAAAATTTAATTGATGCTGGAGTAAAAATAATTAGAAAGTGAATGATTTTATGAGTAGGGTTGATATGGTATTATATCTCATATAAGTTATGAAAGCTTTTTTTAAACACTAAACTTGTATAACGGCTGACATTATCTAGGAGCATCCCATATGTCGAGTTTTGAAATTAAACCAATGAATTTCTAATCATCATGAACGATCTAATTTGTTAAAATTAACTCCTCAGTAACCAAACGAGTTGATACTTACCTGCTTCTATCAATCAATGATTTCATTGTGACGTCATCCGTTTCCACTGAACATCCAGTACATTTTCAATATCAGGATTGCATGTTCAAAATTTTGCAAATTTTGCAAATCAATTATAGCACTGGTGTTCTGTCCTTGCATTTTTTACATACACATTCGATAACTGTCCCTTACTTAAATAGCATTTTAAACTTTTCAATACTAAAAGAATAAAATTTGCAAAATTTTCACTGTTGCCGTATTATATTTAATAAGGAACCAGCAAAATTTCTAGTAGCAATCTATCAAACTTTTCACAAACATGCCTTTCTATATCAGCTGTCAAAATATATATTCATTGTAAAGCTGATTGTTAAAAATTACAATTAAATTCTCGGCTACAAAAAATTAAATTACTTTGTGAAAAAAACAAACATATTGATAAACTGAGTATAATATAGTGCGACCACCAGGAGATGGCGGGTGTGACGTAAGAGTCACGTGTTATCAGAGAAGTCTACTTCAACAATTTAGCGAGCGGAGGAGAAAACGAGGAGAAAGCGCCTCAATCTAGGTTACCTTATTTGGCTAATTAGCACTTTCTGATGTAGAATGAAAATAAAATATGTATGTGTTATGCTTTTTCGAAGAATTCAAATACGAGAATTGAAAATATATAAATACATATATTAAGCTATGATAGAAAAACATTTAGAATGAAAATATTTTTATTTTGCCATGAAAATTTCATTATTAGGTAGATTTTAGAATTTATTTATTTCACAAGAACAGGAACAAAACCTGTTTTTAAGGCCAATAAGTTAACACCGAACGATAGATAATTTTTATGTCCAAAATTTGTATATTTTTATTGTGTTATCGCAATAATTTTTGAGAAAATAGGAAAGGGTGAGATTTTCTAGAATATGCTTGTTGTTAAGTTAATTTAGATGAAGACACTTTTTACATAAGAAACATTTTAGGCTAAAAAGAAACTCCGTAAGTAATAAATTAACTTTTTACAGCCTTTTTTATTCAAGATACATATTTCATCATATTACGACATACTAATATTTTAAAATGTTTTAGAATTAATTTTAATTCATATAGGTTTATAGTATGGAATATATTGTGCACCAATGGAATCATTTAAAATAATTTGAGGGAATATAAAATATTTATATTTTGTTCAGTAAAATCTATCATTTAAATAGTTTTTAACAATTTTGATTGTATAACCTGTTTTATTAAAACATTTTTGTGTATAATATCAAATAAAAAAATGGATAACAAAGAATTTTCAAAATTTTTAAAAATAAAATTTATACAGATTTCGCATAAATATTATATGTTAATATAAGGGAAATATAGTTTTTGTAGTTGCCGAAGAAGAGAAAATGCCTTCAGGGAGGTCTTTCTAATGAAAAGTGACCCGAATTCTCGTTAACTTGCAAGGAAAACCCTGAAAACCTTACACAGTCACTCCGTTTGGTTCATTCAGATTTGAACCCACTAATTTCAGAACCAAACTCCTCATTTCGCAGAATGCTATCTGTTTGGCTGAGTCAACCTTCTTATAAAAAATCTACATAATTTTGAGAACTTCCAAAGCTGATCTGTATTTATTATTTTAAAATTTCAGTTCTTATAGTTATTATTTTATTAATAAGTATCCATAGAAGTATCCGAATCCCAATCAATTGTACCAATTTCAGAAGCAGTATCAGTTTCTGATTCGGATCCTATATCGAAATTCAATGTTTCAATTGTAGTCTCCACAAGTCCATCAATTTTCCAATATTCTCCTTCGATTTTTTCTACATGACAGCAGTATTTTTGCCAGGTTTCCCCAGAGATATTTTTAATTGCATTTGACGTCAACTCCTTCATTGTTTTCAAACTGAGATCAGCTTCGACGTTTCTTTCGCGAACATGGCGCTTTACTGCTGCCCAAGCTAACTCAATAGGATTTAAGTCACAATGATAAGGAGGCAATCTTAGAACGGAATGACCTTCTGCTTTTAAAAGTTCGTCAATGTGATATTTTTTGCTAAGTGGAGCATTCATTTTAATTAATTGAAACAGTTCAGGCTTTCTCATAGTGCTGTCATACTGTATATTTTTGTCATCCAAATATTTACACATTTTAGCTTTCGTTGAATATTTCGTTGGTACTGGATTCAAAATCTTCGTATGGTACGATGCATTATCCATTATTATGATGGAATTACAAGGGATATTAGGTAGCAATTTTTCTCGTATCCACTTTTCAAAATTTTCGTAATTCATTTGCCCATGATAATCACCTGTTGCACAGCCTGCTTTAAATACTAATTCTGCATTTGGCACAAATCCATTTTTCGATCCAGCATGCACAACAATTAACCGATTTCCAGCACCATCTTTTACGAAAGCACCAAGTTTTTCATCTTGCCAGCATTTTGAGAAGGAAAGGTTGCTGTCAATCCAAGTTTCATCCACATAAATAATGCTTTTTTGGATTTCTCGATATTTTTTTATTTCTCTCAAGTACCGGCATCTCCACGAAATTATGTCTGGCCGTTCAATCAGTAGTTTTCTTTTATTTTGGCATCGTTTCCAACGAAATCCAATTTGATGCAGGACTTTCCTTAAAGATTCCCTTTTCCAAGAAAAATTAATCTTTTCTTTCAACACTGGCAATAATAATGAAATGGATGGAACTTTATTAGATGCATAAAATTCATTTACTGTATTTCGAATGACACATAAATCAAAATTGTCCAAAACTACATTCCGTTCTGCAGGCCGACTACGCTGTTTCCCTGGAGTTGAAAGCCTACTATCAGTTGTGGATTCCTTTTTAATTCTTTGGACAGTTCTAAGAGAAACGCCAGTAGCAGCCGCAGTACGTTCCTGTGCTTTCTGAATTGGTATCGAAAGCGAAGTAGACTTTGCTTCATTTTCAAAAAATATGCGCACGTTATTAACGATGTTACGTTCTTTAGAACGCAATGTTTTCCCTTTTAGAGACATTATGTGTTGTTCTGAAAAGAACAGTTTTAAATCAATCAAAAATACTAAAAATCAAGAGCGCTGATAATACAACCTTCTAGGCTAAGTAGAAAGCAGAGAATGAGGAGGAGAAAATCGTGTTCTTCGCCAAAGAGAAGAACGGGCGAAGAATTTGTTTTAACCCTAAACGGCGTGATCGTTTTACTGTTCAAACCTCTGAAAGAATGAACCCTTCCACCGGACACAGATCTCACCCGCCTTCTCGTGATGGTTTAATAATAACATTTTATATTAGTATGATATGACTAATGATTTTAACGATATATGATTATGTTTTAATTGTCTTATTTGTAGTTAAATCCTGTGTTTTTAAGACATTTTTATATATTTTTCTAGAAAAAAAATTACTATAAAGGGATTGATATTTTTCCAATAACATCAACTGACAATGTAAACATTTATTTTAGACGAAATGGATTTGATGAAAAAAAATAAAGGTATTTTTTGGCAATTTATCCAGCTTTGAAAGACATTTATTTAATAATTGAGTAAGTTGCACAAAAACTAAATAATTTTATGAAAACTTTTTGAAATTTTAAGGAATACTCGATTTTGAAATCAAACGCACGTCTTTCATTGCCATTAACATTTTACATAATCTAGACGTATTTTAAAATCCGTAAATTTGCAAAATAATTAAAATAAACGCTTTAAAATATCAAAATTAATGAATATGTATTAATACAAGTTAGAAGAATAAAAGTAAGTTATAAAGATCGGAATAAAACAAAAGAAACAGAATTTAAATACACATACAAGTATGTAATAAATATTTATTCTTAGTTTTCTAACATCACATTTTTTGATTCTCTATCTCTGCTGGCGTAATCCTTTAATAACAGATAAATTTCTAATGATTTAGAATCACATATTACAAATTGTTTTTCTCTAAATAATTTTTCATTTTTTATGCTTTATATATTGATTAATAACGAGTGATCATAGAAACCTGATAGACAGTATTTTAAATACTTGATTTCAACTTTATATATATGACTACAATTCTTACGTATTGTAATAGAAATTATACAGATATTTCAGGAGAATGCTTGATCAGTGGTAAAAAAATAACTAGCAATATAGAATCACTGAATTGGAAGAAGGGTTATTTGTGGTAAGAAAACTTTATAAGAATAACGGAAATAATGTCACCGTTTGACGAAAATTTTATTCGGATTTAGAAAAGAAAAGACACCATATAAGCATTAATTGTACGATAGTTAAATCTGTAATCATTCATTGAAGATTATCAGTTATGAAATATCAAAAATTTCTAGAACGTAACTTTAGCCCTAAGATCAATATGACGCGTTTTGGCTGGTTCATGTAAAATAGGGCATGTCCTCATAGAACTTTTAATAATTTAAGTGGCTTAAAACGACGTTTGGATGTTAAAGATGCCAAGAGCTTACAAAATATGCAAACTAATAAACATCTTTCATTCATTTATAAACTCTTAGAGAGATTTTAGCATTTTTTTAGCTGAAACAAATAAAAATATATAATATCGTACCAAATGTTAACCAAATTTTTCAAAGCATTTTATTTTTGAAATCCTTGGTATTCAATGCAATGCAATAGTGAATAAATTGAGCTTTTCAAAAAAAAAACACATCTTCCATAAAATTATTTCAAAATCTTATTCAGATATTAAATATATGAATCTAATATTGCTAGATTCATAGTATTTCACATTTGTTTCGGTTATTAATTTAACGTTATTTTTCCCAGCTACATTCATTTATTTTCTAATTCGTGGGTATAGGAATGGTTTTAATCATGGATGGAACTTTTTTTTGCTAGAAATACTTCATTTAAGTAAACAAATGTTCCAACAGAAGAGTTAAGGTTTTCGACTTTCTATGTATATTTTTGTAATGGACTTCTAATAGCTTACATTTTTCTAATACTGTCTTTAACCCTGTTATACTATGTATATTTTATTTGTTTTGCAAAACAATTTCCATGTATTTTTAACAGTAAATGCGATAGAATAATATAGACCACGGATTTCTGGAAAGCCCTGGAAGCTAGAAGATTACTCGTCTAATTACTACTATTATTAGCATTATAGGTGAAGTAAAAAATCTCAACAAAAGATCTCAGTAGTAATTTCCCACCTAGAATCTTCAGTTGCCGTTATCACAAACTGCAGCGAAAAGAGCTTTCTTCATTTTATTTTATTTCTATTTTATATGTCTTTTTATTTCCCACCAGGGACTCTATAGTCATCATATTCTTTATTAATATAAACCATTAACTATGTAGCAACTATATATTAAGAGCATATATATATGTAGCGACTGTATATATGTAGTTACTAAATAGAAGAGACACAGTTAGACTAAGGACAATATAAGGTTAATGAATTAATTCCTTGCGAGATACATTATTTCAAAAGTGGGAATAAGCATTGTGATGTTTTTTTAAAATGAAAAATAATCTACTTGTATGACAGCAACTTGATAATTAAAAACCACAATGTGGAATAAACCACGAACTTATTATTCTTTGTATTTAATCTCTTTATTCTGTGTTTTAAATAGGATATTTAATGTATAAAATCTCGTTATTCACTATTCAATTACATTTTTTTAATAAATACTAAGCAAAACTTTGCTTATTAACTAACTTATTCTAAGAATTCAGAATGGAAATATTTACTATATTTGGTTTTTTTAATCAAAAAATTTGCGTTAGACATGAAACTGATTATTACTGTTTTCATTAATTCTGTAAAATCAGTAAAAATTTTCTCAAATGAGTTGAGAAGAAATGAATTAACGAACAGAATCAAAATGTATTTCAGAGAGTAATTCTCAATTCCGCTAAATTAATTTTTTCCAGAATTCCGAGAAAATGAAAAATGATCAGCTCATTTTTATCCGCATTACTTATAAAATAAGTATAAAAACTAAAGATATACAAATATATTTAATTAATTTACATAAATAATCTATCTGATTTACATATAATCCTCCAGTTGAAATTATAAAGGTATATAATCTATACCCTCAAAAGAAAGTATCCTATATCAAACGTACCTCGCGAAAAAATCTTAATAAATACTGCTTCTATCTCAGTCCAATACTTCATAACATTAATTAAAATTCCTTTTAGTAGATCTAAACTTTCACCAAAGTCAATTTTTAATAATGATGTCTCATAATATTCCCAAATATCTATTTGAACTGAAATTTCTTAATTTTCACTAAAATTATTTTTTATCGATACATTATTTATGTTCTCAGACATAAATTTAATATAATTGTGAATTATTCCATTTATAAATTTCCCCTCATTGGACCTTTAAACAGTATCAAAATAATATTGCCAATGAATATTTGTTAACATATAATATACGCTTGTTTGTACTAACTTATAGAAAGAAGTAAAATAATTATAAAAATCAAAAATTCGTGAAATAGAAAAATATAAGTGTAAAATGTTCAAGTTAATCTTTCTTAGCAAATTGCTATATTCCTTATCAATAAAATAATATTATAAAAAATTTCTTATTATGTATTTTATGAAAACACATAGTAAAATAATACAGAAAAAATTAAAACACATACCTAAAAAACAATGCTTTCGTATTGTTGAAGAAAAGTTCCGGAAAAATAATCTCTTCTTGCTGCTTTTTTATAAACTGCAATTTTAAAAATACATTTTAAATTTTTTAATGTAGGAAAGCATTTTAATTGCTTTCCTCACAAAAATTTACCATAGCCACGAGCTATTTGTTTTCACAGGTATTTGTTTTGCAAATGATCGTTAAACTACTTCATTTTCTTATTTGATGTTCAACAGTTCTTTTTAATCCTCGTTCATTATGCTCTGAATGATTTCATCATCTGAAACTCTTTGCTCGAATTACCTCTGAGAACACCATTAAAAAATCTTTAAAAAAATTTCGTTTTCTTTTGGCTTTTTTGCACTCATGAATAAATTACTAACCTTTACGCAAGTCATCAGGTAAATTTTCTTCACTTTTTTCACTTTAACAAGTCATATTGGTTGAAATGTTCTAAATTTAATATTTCTTCTTGTTCTTGTTTAGTACAAACATAGTCTGATTGTAAATTCATTTCTCTTAGTATACCTATGTTCTAAAGTCACTCTAATACAATGTTTGTCATCATTCTTTTATAAAGCACCCTATTTATTTACCCTTGAGACTGTTTATTATGCTCTGATCAATGTAAAATAGTAATTAAATAAGATAGAAAAAATTTTACACGAAATGCTTCAAAATATTAAAGTCTTGTATGGGGTAATGCAGTTAACCGTAGTTAGAAAATTTTTATGATATTTAATGGAAACGTCAGTTTTAATTACTCAATCAAAAAAATTAATAAATTAAAAATTATAAATAAATTGAAAACATCTCAGGGGATATTTAATAATTCAGATGAAAAATATATAAAAACAGCAAAAAAGATATTTTTCAAAAGTTTAATTCATAAATGGTAATTAAAATTATCATTGTATCCGTAATACTGCTAAGAACCAGCCACTAGTTTGTAAAACCATGATTCTTTGTAAATTAGTTACATAAAAATAAGATCTTTATGTAATCACCTTAAGTTCAAAGAAAATTTTTAGATTATTGCATAAAATTCAATATCGATTCCTAATAGATTTTGTGCAATCATTAATTTCTCTCACGTTTGTTTATATAAATAGAAACAAATAAATTTGTATAAATTTAAAACACTAAAAACAATTTATAACCGACAAATATAAATTCATTTAAGAAAAAAAGAGCATCTTTCTACAAATTCGAAAACACGAAACTTTTTTCCAAATCTTAATTTCAATATCTACGTTCTTATATCCCAAAAAGATCATAAAAAATAACAACAAAATTCGCATAAATTGTTCGTACTATTAAAAAATAAGCCATTATATTCCTTATATTCTAATTCAAATTTACTTAAGTCTAAAAACAATATGTAAGCTACAATAAGAATCATGTGGTAATTTAGAGCAATTTATAATTGGTAAACATGCTCCTTTGATAAATACTTAAATAAAATAAAATTACAATTAAATATTAGTTAAAATATTGATTCATACTTGGAAAATGTTCAGTTATCTCTGGAAATTATCTTCTTTTGCCACTGAAAATGCTGAAGCAAAAATGAGAACTGCTCCCTAAAAATAAGAACTACGCAAGCTCTCTGCAGTGAAGCAATCACAAGGTAGAATAGAAGAAATAAAAATGTTTACGAATTACCGCAGTTCTTATAAATCATAAATCGGAACTGTAAAAACACAAAAAAAATTACAAATATCGTAGCTGTAACACCATTTGATTTAATCGAAAAATTTATGCTTACTCGTAAAAAGCTAAAATTGCATGCGCTGTAGCGTGTTAAAAAATTAATAGAGTTTGCGGTTATTAATATCCATCAATGTCATACAATATTGTATATAGATAAGATTAGGCTATGCAATCGATAATAATCAGAACAAGTAGCAATAAATTATGCCTATTTTGGTAAATATTTGCTTATATTTTGAAAGTTTGGGAATTTTTCGAAAAAAACTCAAAAAAGAAACTTAAAATTTGCAATTAGTTTTAATTAATTATTAAAATATTGATAAGAAAATGTGAAATTATTTCATAACATATTAGAAATAATAATGTAGTCTTATATTAATCAGATTTTTAGAAGTTTGGTTTGGACATGTGCTTTGATAAAATATAATATTACTTGCATTTTTCTTCCTTGGTAATAAATGTTATTTGTATTTGTATCAAGGTATATTCTGTTCCACCATGAATTTTTCTTTCAAGCAATATCTCAATTATTTCATATCTGGCCACCATCCATTCCCTTCATATGTTGAACGATTTAGTAGAAGTGTTCATCGATAAAGATGTATCGATATCCTCCTTATATTCATCGATAAAGAAAGTTCACCAGCACACTATATAATAGATGCCAACCACATAAGATTTTCATCAGACATTCCCTCTATCCAACATCTTTAATTTATTATTAGCGTCAACGTCACTACACAACTTAATAAAGACCCTTATGGACTTGGAGCTGAACGTGTACTTACGGAGAACAAACATTAAATCACAACGTGAGAATTTAAATTATTCCAACTAACTCAATTATACCTAAACTCTTGATCAATCAGTCATTAATTTACTTTCATCATTGCTCGTAACAAGCTATGTATTATTCAAAGATTCATTCTTTTATTGTATTATTACGTTTTTCCTCACTAGGGTCTCTATTGCGTAACTCATTGCAAAACACATTAAACACGCTTTTTCATTTTAAATTCCAATGTATAATCAAGTTACAAGAAACGTAGTTCCCATGGGAAATTTTCTTTACTTCCCAGCTGAGAAATGGCGTATGATTGCAAAACTTTGATACACACAAATCTGTCTACTGTATATACTGTTGCATACAATTTAGGTTTGGTTTGTTTGTTACAATAACTTCATTTTTTGCATACAAGGGATAATTGGATCATAACCTTCAGTTTAAAGTGATTTACTGACCAATACATATTAAAAAGCTTGACGCTGGACTCTTAACCGGGAAATATTAAAATAAAAATTATTCAATTTGGAGCAAAACCTGCTTTTCCATTTATAGTATATAAATATATCAAACATAAAACTTTCTTTAACAAATCTATGTTCACATTTTAGCTCATGTAATGAAGTTTTAAAAAACATTACTTGATAAAATATAATTCGTTTATTTATTCTAATGATTAATTTCTTTTAAATTAATTAAGTCTTACTTAATTAATTTATTAATTAATTATAAAAATGTATTTATGAAGTCTTACTTCATAAATACATTTTTATTGTTAATAAATGAAATTTTTATTTTGAAATTGAAAAACCTTTACAATTAAAAATGAGCTTTTTTAAAAAAATTCTATATAAAAGCTTTTATAACCACATATGTACCATAAAATATTTTATTTTCGGTATATGCAAAATATTTTTATGAATAATTGTAAAAAGCATGTAATTGTATATTTTAAACTGCTGTTTGTAAAAAATGTACCACCTGGATAGATTGACGCATTTGACGTTGATTAGCTGTGTCCTCTGTTATCTGAATAAAATCATATAATTTGAGAGCTATAGCGATTTCGATGCTTGAAAATAGTCTTAAGGCAAGTAATTTAAGATAGATTCCGAGTACTGTTGAAATTTTTATCTTCATCTAGAAAAAGTCATGTGTTATTATTATTTTATTTTTCACCCACAAAATAATATGAAATCACGAAATTTTCACCATACATTATAAAAAGCTGAAAAACAAATTTCTATTTAAAATTCAGTGGAAGGAATCACACTTGTGGTCTTGTGAGACAGTTTTATAAAGTTAGACTCACGCGTAAAACAGCTTAAATGTACGACTTTTAACTTCGACTTAATTTTCTTCAATTTACGCTTAAAAATAAAATTTTGCAATCCCATGTGGAGTAAAAGGGGGATTAGCCATATAAATAGAAAATCTCTCGCAATTTTTCTATTTTTCAAGTCTAAGTTTACTTTAAATTTTGCATTTTTATGCATTTGCAAGGACATGTCCTCCTGAAACCCTGTTGTTGTCATTTAAATTAAGGACTTTAAAAGGATTATCCACTTCAAAAGTCCCATCTTCTCTGCATGCATCTGAATAAACAAAAAGGGGTAAATATCTATATGTAACAGATCCATATTAACTATACTGACAATAGATGGCGTTACTGGCCAATACAAAATATTCTATATCCAATAGAGTTAGAATAGAAAATAGAGGACAAAGGAATGGGAGCCGAACCATCCGGTTCGTAAATAACTTTGTTTATAGTTTGTACTGTACAGATACTATGTAACCTTATAATTATTAATTAAATATTTTCCTTGTAACTATTTTTAAGCATGTGTAATGTCGTAAAAAATATAATGTATTTTTTTTTTTTCCTAATTTTAACTTCCATTTTCTTACGTCCCCTACAAATGGCGCTCCAACTAGTGGCCCTTCCCACTGTTTTCTATTTAATTGGTTTTGAATTTTAGCTATATTAAGTTGTTAGTTATAATTTCACATCGGAATTTCCCTGATTATGTGTTCATCCGGAACGCATTCCATTTTTGAATTTTCCTGAGTCGTTCTTTTTCATCCAGAAACGGAACAGATGTATTTCATATCGGAATTTCGCCGAGCTATATCGTTTTCATACAGAAAACAGGTAAGTTTATTTTGTTCTAACAAATTTCATTATCATCCTGATAATGTTGGCATGTTGTAATAATAGCATCTTTTGTATTAAAACTAATCCAAATAACATAACTTTTGTTTTTGTAGTATTAGTTCCGTTATTAGTCGTTATAACTTCTGTTTTGATTAAATTTTGTTCAGACGTATGCATGAATGTTATAAGTTTGTCTACTAATATTGCATGTATTTGATATATATTTTCTGCACGTTGATTTGCATCTATAGTGAAGTTAAATCTTTTGAAATGTATATTGCGTTTAGTAAAATTCTTGAATTTAAACTGTTTATATTTTAAAGCAGAAGTGACTCTAAACGCTGTTCTATAATGTTCGTGTAAGGATAAAATCGAAAGAAATCGATTGATTTTTTTTATTGCTTTAAATTAGAATAAGCTTTTGATATTGCATATTTAAATTAAAAACTGATTATCTTTGTTTATTTTCGTTGAAAGAATTAAGTTAGAATAATTTCTTTGTATAAAGAGAGTCAATGTTCTGTCAAGACAAAAGTATGGAAGTCGAAATAATGGCTCCATGAATGCTGGTTTTGATAAAAATAAGTAAATATTTTATTGGTTTATTTTTAAAAGACAGTGTTTTATATTCGAAAGAAAATTTAAATTTTTTCTATCTATGAGGAATCTATTAAGTTTTAAAACGAAAACAAAACAAAATATAAGAATAATATTTCTGTTGTATTCTATTCTATTTCTGTTCTATTTTGTTTTTACTCTTGATATCTTAAAATTTTTTATTTCTTTTGAAAGAAAATAATACTTTGTAGAACTTTGTATTTTATGACATTGCTAAAATAAGATATTAGAAATAAATGTTTTGTATTTATTTGTTTATCTTGAATATTTTCTACGAGTATATTATAATTTAAAAATTTTTACAAGATATGGTTTTATTAAATGAAACATAAGAACATTTAAATATTTTTACATTGAAAATAATTTGCTAACAAGTTAGTAATTATTCAACTAATAATGTGAAATTGATTGTCAAGTGAAATGCAGAAATTAATTTTTGAATTTATTTAAAAATTTGTAAAATTGAAAAACGTCATTATTTTTAGAAATAATTTTGTTTTCACTCAGAAAAAATTGTGTATTTGTTAAATTATTATGGAAGTAATCTATTAATTGAATGGTAATTGAAGTTGTTAGAGGATATTGCTTATTATTCATATTTCTTCCTTTCTTTTTTTTTAAAAAAAAGAAATAGCTTTAGATATTATCATAACTTTTGGTTTGTAATTAAATTTGAATTATAATTTCAACATATCTTTACTAGTTTTCTGTATTGTTTCTAGTCTTAGAATGTGATAAATGTGAAAAATATTTTCAAATTATATTATAGTTGAAAAGTAATTAAAAAAACATGTGTTTGATTAATTTAACAATTAGTATTTAATTAATGTTGCTTAAAATGTGTTTAACAAAACTTGTTTAATTGATTAACTTAATTTAAATAATAAGTTATAAAATAAGAACTTTTGAGATCAAGAATGGCCTTCCTTTACCGTGCCCGAAAAGAAGATTTAAGGACGTTAGCCGACGAGCTTGGTTTGGTTGTGGGAGATAATTTAAAAATAGTCCAATTAACAGGTCTCATTAGCAAAGCACCAAATTATGAAACTGTGGTCAAAAGTATGCTTCAAGCAACTATCGAAGAGCTAATTGCTAAAGAAACCGCAGCTTTAAGAAAATCCGAAATAGCTGATGCGAAGGAAAAATTTGAGAAACAATAAAAATATGAACTGGAGAAACTCCAGCTTCAAATTGAATCTCAGCGTTTGGCAAGCATAGATCCTCTATCGTGAACTGGTCTTTCGGTAACACACCAGAAGCTGGATTTTAGTAATATCAGCACTCTTTTACCAAAATTCGATCCAAAAAAAGAAGAACAGTTTCGAAAGATACAGTTTTCGAAAGACAAGTTAAATTTATGAAATTACCTGAATCTTCATGGATCCCTTACTTGCTAGGCACCCTGCCATCTGACATTGCAGCTCTCATCCTTCGAGAACCTGAAGAAACACAAGAATATGCGAAAGTAAAGGAACTACTTCTGAAAAGATTTATTTTGCCTGGAGATCGATTCAGACAACTATTCGCTCAACACAAAAAAGACCCAGAGAAAACATGAAGAGACTTCTTCTTTGATCTGTCTAGCTATTTTGATGGCTGGCTTGAAAAACTTATAGTTCAGGATTTCGAAAAGTTAAAACAACTTATCATTGCAGACCAAATCAAGAAGAAAGTTCCCCCTGATGTTAAAGAACATTTTATCGATATCTGGTCTGAATTTATTTCTCCGGATTATCTCGTTGAGAAGCTAGATGCTTACGAAAGTGTCCGGTGTGGTGTAAAGAAATCTCTCCTACATCAAAAGAAGCAGTTTCCCCTTAAGCACTTTACACAAGAAAGAAAACCTCAACATGAAAGAAATGAGAATCTTAAGAAAGAGTCAAGAGAAGTTGCATGCTATGGATGTAGCAGTCCAGGAGTTATTAAACCAAAATGTCCTACATGTTAAAGGAAAGGAAAAGAAAATTTCTGGTACTTTAAGCAGCGTTATTCTTCAATCAGCTTCTAGTGCACCCGCACAGATAGCAACGTTAAGAGTAACCATCAACGGAGTACCGCTTGCGCAGACACTGCTGCAACCCACTCAATCGCAGGAGAAACACTTTACCACATCCTGCAGAAGCAAGGTGCAATCTTTGCCTCCAGTACACTACTAATGTCTTTAGCAGACGGCAGTAAAAGAAAAAGAGAAGTTCACACAACAAAAGTAAAAATTCGTCTTGGAGGCCGTACGTTGCCTTTGAACTTTGTTGTGATCCCTGAGGCAAAAGGAAACAACACCTTGTTGGGAATGGACTTTTTGAATTCGGCTGGGATTGTATTAAATTTGAAACGGAACAATGGTTTTCAATGTTTTCAAACGACACTTTTCTTTTGAAGAGCCGATGTCAGCTCTTTGTGGGTCGCTACAAACAAATACTTCCCAAACGGTTGCACCGCTAACTGTGAAAGAAAAAGGTAGTACTGTTGAAGATGAAACATTCCATTTGACTCCCACCAGGGAAAAGAAATTAAAGAATCATTTTCATCATCTGCGGGAAGATGAAGGCATTCATCTGACTGCTGAACAAAGAATTTAACTAAATGAACTCTTATCCCAGTATGAAACTATCTTCAGTCCAGGGGGAGAAGCAACCCCATTTATTGTACATTACATTGATACGCAGACCCATCCTCCGGTTTCTGTTCCTCCATATCGAGTGTCTCCTGCTCAGAAAGAAATCATGCAAAATGAAATTAATAGACCCTTAAATGAAGGAATTATTGAGCCCTGTGAATCTCCTTACGCAGTGCCTGTTGTGCTCATCCCTAAGCCAAATGGTGCTTATAGATTCTGGTGGATTACAGAAAATTGAATGCCATCACGAAGACAGACTCTTACCCTCTTCCACGCATAGATGATTTACTTCAAGAAGGTAAACAAACTCTTTATATGTCAACCATCGACCTTAAAGCTGGTTATCACCAGATAAATGGGGCTGCTATGGATAGAGACAAAACTGCATTTATTTGTCCTTTCGGGACATATCGTTTCATACGACTGCCATTTGGATTGAAAAATGCCCCAGCAACCTTTCAAAGACTGATAGACAAATTCCGAAGTGGTCTTGGTGACATTTTTCTTCGTTCCTACCTTGATGACATTATAGTACCATCAGAGTCATTTCAAGAACATTTAGAAAATTTAAGAGACATTTTACAACGACTTGAGTTATTCAAATTAACAGCTAACCGAGGAAAATGCAATTTTGCATGTTCAAAGATTAAATATCTTGGGCATTATATTACCCCTGAAGCTCTAGAGCAGTGTTTCTCAAACTTATTTCTTTTACCGCCCCCTTTGAAAATTATTTTTCATCACCCCCCCCATTTTTTATACACTCCTAAAACTTAAAAACCACAATTTTATTACTTTAATTAGTTTAGTTATAGTGTGCTATATTAGTCGGTTCTGGTGTTTAAACTTACATTCTAAACTAGAAAATTTTACCAGTGAGAGCAATTAAAACGCAACTTAATAATATTAATAATATATTTTAATCAAATTAAAAGAAACAATATAGATAGGTAATCAATTTTAGTTTTTAAACTAATCTAATGGGATGGATGAATTTGATGATTTTTAACAAGTTTGTTGATATTAGGTTCGATTTTACTCAAAAACAGTCATAAGTCGCCGCGTTTGGTAAGTTGCAAATAATTTCTCTCTTTAGTAAGCAGCGTTGTTACAGCGCTAAATCCACGTTCACACAAATATGACGATGGGAATGATATGATGGGATGTCAAATAGATTGTGAAAACGAGTCAGACAATTTCCTTTTGATAGCTAACGCACTTCTGTGTGAAAGATCAATCTGCGGAAATCTTCATCATTAGCAACACAAAGCTGATTAAATAATCCGTCATTTAAAGAGTTGTTTCAGATTTTATTGACTACTCTGATGACATGTTGCAATGATTGAAACAGTCGTTCACTTAAATTTCTATCAACTAAATGCTGTTGCGATGTATAACGCAATCTACAGCTATCACATCAGGAATTTTGTTTTTTATGTACGACATGAAGCCATTTTGACACCCTCTCATAACTGGAATATCATCTGTAGCAGCTGATATGATATTCTTCAAGGGAATTCCTTTTTCATCACAAAACTTTTCCAGTGTTTTAAATATGGTTTCTCCTTTTGTGTCTGTCTCTAAATTTCTAGCAAATAAAAATTCTTGACATATTTTTTCATCTTTAATGAACCTCACGTAAGACAACAACAATGCTTCATTAGTTGGTAAAGTAGACTCATACAACTGAATTGAAAATTGACTAGTCTTCAGATGATTGCACAATGACTGTTCAATGTTTTCAGCCATTTCATCGATTCGTCTTCGCACAGAATTATTGCTCAAAGAAATTTTTCGAATTATATCTGCTGCCCGGTTTATGGAGCACAGTAGTTGTAACTTCTTTTATCGCCGGCAAAATTAACGTTTCTCCGATGGTGTGTGGTTTACTTGTTTGAGCAATAAACAGAGAGATATTGTATGAAGCTCGAAGTCTGTCATCGTCTTGCTTAGCAGCCATCGAAAAAAGTTTCGATACATTTGGCTGAGCATTATGCTTCTTTTCCAGATCTTGAAAATAGGCTATATTTTTGTCCTTATCTGGATGCATTTTTTTAAATGATCTTGAAGGCTTCATCGCTTCGTTTGAAAATATTTTTGAACAAAGAAAGCACAAAGGCAAAGATGGGTTTGTCGAATTTTCTATGAATCCATATTTAATATATTCTGCACTGTATTGCCATTTCTTCTTTTTTGCTTGCTACATGGCTTTTATTTTCAAAAATATATAAATAAAGTGTTGAACTTAAATACTCGTTTAAAGATAGCGCGCGAAACCACTAATGAAAATATAAGAAAAATTATCAGCTTTTAAATAGGATTTAAATACAGTAAGCACCGACAGGAATAAGATAAACACGCACAAACTCGTTTATCTTTTTCGATGCTCAATCGTACTGAGCAAGTTAGGACAAGTATCGATGAACAAGCCGATTGCTACCGCGTGTAGTCCGTTTTCGTATTGCAAAACCGCCAAATGTCGACGAATCTATTCTGAAAGGGGGCGATACGCTGAGATAGACTTTTTCCTCAGGCCGGTTTTTCAGAAGCACGCATGTTAAGTAAACATTTCTCTTTTGTCTCAACCCTATTTTAATGAACTCGAAGCAGACCTGAGGCATGGGTAAAAGCGCTGAAGGTTTCTACAAACTCAAACGGACAATACGTCTACGGAGCCCAACACCGTAAGTGCACCGGCTCCCACAGTTAGTCTTTTCCCCCGGAATGTTTACCACATTTGGCGATTCATGCATTTACACAGCTGTATGCTTTTCGTCATCTTACAACGTACGCGCATACGGCGTGCGGGCTATCCTACAAAATCTATGTTAAGTGTTTTAAGTTATTATACCATGATACAGGGTAGAAATATAAACTAAGTATTCGTTATTGTGTAGTAGGTAGGTTTTAATTCTATTGGAATTTATAAAATATAAAGTAAATCAAATTACAAATCTACCATCGCCCCCTAACCCACGTCAACGCCCCCCATTTTTTTCTGGGCCCTTAACGCCCCCCTCTACGTTTTAAACGCCCACAAGGGGGCGTTATCGCCCACTTTGGGAAAGACTGCTCTAGAGTTTGATCCTGCCAAAACTGCTGCTATCTTGGACATGCCTGAACCCAAAACTGTTTAGCAAGTTCAGTCCTTTCTGCAAACTTGTTCTTGGTACAGGAGGTTCATTCCGAACTTTTCTGAAATAGCCAGACCTCTCAGTAATCTAACCAAGAAATCTTCCTCGCGGTGCTGGAAAGAACAAGAAAAGGCTTCGTTCCAAAAGTTAAAGACATTACTTACTTCACCACCTGTTCTTAAGCAGTGTGATCCAAGTAAACCTTACATCTTGCGCACAGATGTTAGTGGGTATGCCTTAGGTGCTGTCCTCCTCCAAGGAAAATCCTTGGAAGATCAACATCCCATTGAATATGCAAGTCGACTATTAACCAGTGCTGAGCGAAACTACACAACTACAGAGCGTGAAGCCCTTGCAGTTGTTTGGGCTTTAGGAAAATTCAGATACTATATTGAGGGACAAGAAGTCACAGTTGCCACGGACCATCAGGCGTTACGATGGCTCATGTCTTTAAAGTCCCTGTCAGGACGACTTGCTCGTTGAGCTCTACAACTCCAAGAGTTCAACCTCCATATCGAGTACGTTCCTGGGAAAAACAACGTGGTAGCTGACATGTTATCTCGCCCTCCCTGTCACGAAGGAGATAACCCATGCGAGATATGCTCAATGACTGTTAACCAACCCACTGTTGTTTCAGTAGATTTTCCTACCGAAAGTCCTAAAGAAATCAGATACAGCCAACTTCAAGATGAAAATCTGAAGAAAATAATAAATGCCTTGGAAGCAGTCGATTTGACTGAGGAATACAGGAACTGGATGGAAAAAGGTTTTTTGATGAACAGAGGTGTCCTGTACAAATATGCACCTGATTCAGGATCTGATGAGGCTCAGCTTGCCATTCCAAAAGATGCAAGAGAGCAGATTTTTAAAATTCATCACGATGATCCCACCGCAGGTCATAACGGTGCTGAAGGTACTTTTGATAGAATTTCTAGAAGGTACAACTGGACTGGCATGCGGAAATACATCACCAATTATGTAAAAGATTGTATAAGATGTATGCGATACAAGCCTTCCAACTAAAAACCTGTTGGTCTGCTGCAGACTCCAGTACCATCCCAAAGGTTTGAGACGTTATCCATTAATTTGTTCGGCCCTCTTCCAATTAGTCATGGGAAAAAATGGATATTTATAATAGAAGATGCTACTACGAAGTGGATCGAGCTATTTGCCTTGAAAAATGCAACAGCCAAAGAGTGTGCTGTCACTCTTGTAGAAGAAATCTTCATGAAATATGGAATACCACGCAGGATTATCAGCGATAATAGACCACAATATGTTTCTGCTGTGATGCAGCAATTATGTTATCTCATGAAAATTCATCAATCCTTAACCCCAGTTTACCACCCTCAAGCAAATCCAGTTGTAAGGAAGAACCGTGATTTGTAACTTCGTCTTCCCATATTAGTTAAAAATTGACATGATAACTGATCCGAGAAACTCCCTGCAATTCGATTCGCACTGAACACTTCAAAATGCAGTTCAACTGGAAAAACTGTAGCTTTTCTCAATTTTGGACGAGAGCTCCGTAACCTTGATGATGTTACCAACGACTTTGGTGGTATCATCGAAAACGATAACTTTGTCGTTGAAATAACACCCTATCTAAAAAAACTGGAAAGATTCACATCTGAAGCCAAAAAGATCTTTATTGAACAGCAAAATAAAAGCAAGCATTTTGCGGACCAGAAAAGGAGACCAGCTCCTACATATAAATCAGGAGATTTAGTTTTGGTTAGAAAACCAAATTTAAGTAATAAAAGTGCTGGTGTTGCAGCGAAATTTTCGCCTCGTCGCGATGGACCATTTATCACCGTTACTCAAAAATCTCCTGTATCGAACACAGATTCTCCAAATATACCAATAGGAGTATACCACACTTCGGCATTGATTCCTTTTCAAGGAAGGAAAACTTCCCCTATCAAAGCTTTGCGCAGAAGAGGTAGGCCAACAAAAATTAACTGTCCTAAAACTCCCACTCCTGCCATAGCTCATGCTCAAGAGCAAAACCATTCCAGGGAACCTTCTGCTGACCCCTGGTCGGGACGTCAGACTTTTCCTACTTTTTATTTGATTATGTTGTTCATTTCTTGATTTATATTTCGGCTTTTAATTTTATTGTTCATTTATTTCTACAGTAAAAAAATAAAGCAAATATTACTTTCCCTCGTTCTATTTATGAATACTTTTTCGTTTTCGAAAATTATGCTACAATTAATTCATTCAATATTCATTATAGATAATAATTATTAATAGTATAAAATAGAAAGGTAATTTTTTAGAATCATGTCAACTAACAAAGACAGCTTCTTTAAGAAAGAAGCTGATTCTTTGCATTTTCAATTATTTATACTTTCATTGCAATATGAAGTGTGCATCAAGTAGCTTTAGCGAAGGTTTGATGAAGGAAAATTAATTTTTCTGAGACTGAATGTAGGATGTTGTATACGAATTTATTAGCAACTATCTGAAACTATCTAAATAGCAAACGATGCAGTAGATGAATTATATTTTTAATCAGATTCTATTTTCAGAAAATAATGATCTGAAAATAGGAATTAATTTACTAGTTTTTTAATAATTCTTTAAAAATGGGGAAAATGAATTTCCTTGTAACCAATGTATTCACTGCGGTAAGTCTTTTATATTTAATTACCTGCCAAAAAGATTGCTATTTAGCATTTAGAAAACCGAAGATCATACATTTGTTTGATAGTTGTCGTCCTCATTTAGAAGCTGTTTTTGAAAATAAAATCTAATTTGACCAAGAATTCCATGAAGAGACCAAAACTCTACAAAAATTTATATCTGAATTGAATGTTCAATTTGCAAACTGCTGCATTTTAGTCCAAACAACAGTAAATAACTATTAAAATTTTGAAGATTATTGTCAATTATGGAATTTATTCAAATTCTATGATTGACAATTTTCGGAAACAGTCTCCACCTAGATCAGACTGCCACTCATCATTAGATAAACATACTTTTTTCCTAATTCTATCTCTGAAATTAAACTGAAATTTGAGCAATTATTCTTCCTTGCATCAGTTCAGCAGTACTCGCCTTAAACCTAAATATTTGTATGTATTCGTAAGCCATTTTAAACTGTATATATAAATCCCGATAAAAATAACTTTCCTGCTCAAAAATATACCGTATAGCGAGGAACAAACCAAATCCCCTCTGCTCTCTCTCTCTCTCTCTCACCACACACACACTCACATGTCATATTTACATGCGTAAAAGATATTTATTTTCTAAAAAATACTTACTGCAAATACGTGTTATGTATCTCAAATTAAAGGGATTGAATTAAAACTAAAATGATTTTTAAATTAAAAATAAACATATGAACAACATATTCAGCTTTATAAAATAAAATATTAGTATGTAATTGAATTTCATATCATATATTTGTCGTTCTTGTTGCTGTTGTTGTTTTGTGCAAGCTAGGCAGGCAATTTGTGGTGAGCTGCTCCACTTTTCCAACTGAACCGTAATTTGATGTGGAGTCCAACTTCTTCAGTACACACAGTACCTGTTTACAGGGTAGGCAATCATTCACAACCCATTCATACAGGGAAAGTACAAAGACAGGAGAGAGAGAAAGAAAGAAAGTATATCCATACCCGAACAGGGATTCTAACCTAGGACTTCCCTATCCGCTGTCAGGCACGTTGACCACTAGACAAGGAGGTAACCATATAACTTATATGAAAATAAAAAATAAATATTCAGGAAAAAATGTGAGGAATAATCTCAAGTTATTTAAGGACTGCGCAAGCAAGTTTTAAAAATGAAATGATATGCTGATGAAAAATACATAAAACACTTATATTGAAATGATTATTTAATTATATGTTAAAATTTGAATTAAAAATTGCATATAAATTCAATAGTATATGATTTTTTAACACAGAATCAAAATATAAATATAGAATGAATCTTTAATCAAATAAAATTTATGATCTAACAAATAAATTTATGTTGCATGCTTTTTATTTAATGAGCTTAAAAACTTGATGCAAAAGTATTAAAAACATCAGAGTCTATCATTCATTATAAGCTCATTTGCAATACAGTATTAAAAGCAATTAACTGGTAAACTACAGTATAATTATTTGAAAACATCAAAACTCCCTAGTTCTTTAGATGTACTTCCGACATTTTCGATTAAAAATTTCATCTATTATAAATAATTTCTTTATAATAGAATAATAAATATTTTCTGGTTTTATAATCAATTAAATAAATAGGTTTCAGAGAAAATAAAAACTTAAAAATAAAACCACTGATAACATAACAATTTATATTTTTTCAATATTTAGTGAAATTTGATTACAAAATAATAGGTAAAAACCCAAAAAATAATATGTAAAATAAAGCTTTGATTAGCAATATCTAATAAATACATTAAATACAGAATTCACATTCTAAATACATTCAATATTAAACTTCCTTACTTAAGTTTTCTAATATTTTCATTAACCCTTACAGATAGTTTTTAAGGATAACTGTTTAAAAATGTGAGTCATCTAAAAGACTTAAAGATAACTAATAAAAAGTCACTTAAAGATTTATAGCTGATTTCTTCAAAATAGATTAGAAAGATTTATTTTTCAAATACTGGTAAAGCCAAAACAGAAATGCATTAAAATGATAATAAAATTTATTGGTGCTTATTTTATTATCTTTTGATTATATGACTGCTCACAAAAAAGATATCGATTCCTTTTTTGCTATAGGATCATGTCGTATGTTTTTAATGATGAAATTTTTGTTATTATTTAACATGGTATAGCTGAGTTAGCAACAGAAAATTTCGTACAGAGTTTAATAACTAGTACAAGTGACATCTTACTGGAATTGAGTGGTTTTATACATTTTAAGATTCACCTATATGGACGTGTATGCTCAAAACATTTAAGTATCCACTTTAAATTGTAGGTAACAATGTACTGGCATATATCAATAAATTTGCAAAGTGATAAAAGAAATAGAATATAGTAAATTCCAGGTTATTCTTTTTTACGTGAGGTTTATCTTTTTTTCAGGATTATTTGTGATGTATGAATTTCCAAAAAAAAAAAAAATTCAATGCCTAGTAAAGAAGTGTTTCAATCCAAAGAAACAGAAACTTTTAAATGACTGTCTAAAGAAAAAATCAAGAAGTTTGTAAAAAGAATAATTTCTTTAGTCATGTGGTAATAGATATGTTTCTGCAAATTATATTGTAAGAAGAAATTGATCAAATGCATACTTGTATTAATCTAATTTCTTGTTTTCATAATATTGTAGATTAGTTGCAATAGTTGAATAACTCATTTCTCCGGATAATCGGAAATTCACTGTATATAATGACACTTTAAAAGCTTATGTACACACAGACGCTTTATGAACAGGGAAGTGGTTTTTTTAGAAGACTGTTTTTGCTATAAATAAAATAAGCTATTTTACCTCCATTTCGTCAATATTTAATGTGATCACGTATGCTGACCGTTTTATTATGTCAAGGTTAATAACCTTTCTTTTGTGTCTATATAGATACTTAAAAACTGAAAAATTTGGCTATAAAAGTAAGAAATAATTGACAGAGGGGAAATGTTCAAAAATGTTTTAGTTTTTTGTAAAAAAAGCTTTGGAAAATTTTAATTCATTTACTAAATTTTCTAATGCATGCTAACAGATAAATTCATGTAAGAATGATATTTTTACTACGCATATAAGCTTGTTTGACTTGTTTAAAATTGCTCTAATGAATTCATAAAAGAACAGCATAATAAATGATTAGAGATGATTTGTGATGGAATATCTAGGCATAAATCTCAGGAAAACTTTTAGATGTTATCAAGTAAATTATAACACATATTAATTAAAGGCTTTGTAAAGCATAACATTACCTAATAGCAAATAGTGTAAAAATTAAATAGTTGCCATAAAGCATAACATCAATAAAACATTTGAATTTGTATCTACTGCAAGTTCTATGGAGAAAATACTGAAAATACATATGAGGTCTACTGGCATTAGAGCATATATGTGGTAAAGCTTCTTTAAATGTTTTTCACTTTAATTTAAAGCTATATTAAATAATAAATATTCTTGTCTTAATTTGCATTTCAAGAAAATAATTGAGATAAATCGATTTACTTCTATATGCATTATACCTGTATCTGATTCTTAGCCTGAAAAAATATACATTTCAAACTAATTTGTGATCACTTTTATAAAATTCGAATCATAAGAGATTCATGTATTAATGATGATTCACGTATTAATATATTAATTGAAAAGAGCGGAAATATATATTTTGATAATTTATAGAATTGATATGAAAAGGAAAAATATTAAAACGAAATAAAAAGAAAGCAGTTATAAATGATTTGACATTTAAAGCATAAAGATGCAGTTTTACATAAATTTAAATTTTTCTTAAAGATTTTAATAAAGGTAATTTCTGATAACAAAAACAGCATCCAAATTAGTTTCAATATATTCTTTAATCATTTAACACACAATTTTACATCCTCGATATTTTATGTTTGTGTGTACTCCATATTCTTATATTTCTTCTTGATCAAACTACAAAATTGTTTTTTTTTCTCTTAAACATTTTAAAATATATTCCCTAAAAAAGAGCATTTCTTGCAACGTTATTTTCTTTGATATTTCAAGTTCTTGTGAAATTCATTTGCTCGAACGAAATTTCAGAGATTTTATGCGACGAAAAAATGCTGATTTTATGAAGGTAAAAAATAGCAAAGGATCATCTAAAAATTTGCTTAAACTGCATTCAGAAATAGCTTTGATTGTTCTTCAAATAAACAAAATAATCTCAATGTACATATTATCTAAATGACAAGTTAATTCTTACTATGCATAATTTTTTAATTACTTCTTTATGCATTAAAAATTACAGATAATGAATTCTATTTTTAATTAATTGAAGCATTTATGTTATTAAACAAATAAATAACAAATATTAAGGTGTACAATCAATATTGATATGAAAATATTTTTATACAAATTAAAAAATAAGAAATGAGGTTCACTTCGTTATTGCTTATCATTCAGTTAAGCAATGCATCCGATGTTATTTTAATTATTAGAGAGTGCCTTCGTTTTTTTCAACTTCATTCACATCATAATTATTTCATTGCATGTTTATTATTAACTTTTAAAAATATTGATCTGTTTATCTTACAGTACAACTTTACAATATCTACCTTCATGTGATGTAAGCACTCACACTTCTATGCATTCCTGAAATCAAGAATTTCTCGTATTAATTTGTTTATCAGTAATGTAATTATCAAACCATATTATCATCTTTACTATAAATACTTAAGTATTCTCCTTTTTAATAATTCCGAAACTCTCTCAGAATTATGATAAGCCTATTTATCAATCAATTTTCCGGTAAAATTCATATGATTTAAAGAAATTTATTTTCTAATATTTTTATTACTAAGCAAACCCATTTAGATAAAATATTTTTGCATGCAATCGTGTGTGTCATAGCTTAGATTTGACGCCAAGTATTGTACAGCCTATTGACATTATTTTCTTAATATCCACTTTGTATTATTATCATCTGGAAGAATTTATAGATAATCCGCCTTTTTATGTGTCTCAACAGAGAAAATTTAGAAATTTTCTAAGCACTCACATCGAAAGATGTGCATGTTGAAAGCTAAAATGTAACACTCATCACAAATTAATCAGCTGCGGCTAGTAATAATACTTGAGACTTTTAGCTCCGAGAAGTACAGTCCTATCACTGAGTCACAATAACCTAGTTTTGACCCCATTTAGTGGACACTCAAACACCATACATCTGATAGAATCCGTTTTAATATCTACAATCTAAATCACTGTCTGAAAGATCTTTTCATGGGTAGTGAACCATATTCACGTGATGCGAGAGAGTGTATCACGAGAAACACTCCCAGCGCTTACCTCAACAAGCATACATGTAAACTACAAATATTGCATCCAACTAATGTTATATAATATTGACTGGAATTAAGTTCGTGACTTCCTGCCTTGAAAAGAGCTGTTTTACTACTGGGCTAAGATGAGCTGCATTGTAATATAACATCAAGATTTTATTTTCAATAACTGAATCTCTTGCCGGATTTATACAATCCTTGCTCATTTATTTTTATTCCATTCGAACTTTTGATCGACAAGACTTTTCTTTAGATCTGTTTCGATTTGAGTCTCAACTTCGACCTAAGCCGAATTGGATATACGTTTTGAATTCAATTTTGAACCATTATAAAAGTCCCACAAAATGACCAACTAAATCCTTAAGAAATTCCATGTAATTACATTTTGATAAAATAACTTACCAATTAATTGAAGGATTCAAATTAGAGTGTATTTTGGATGGTTGCAAACAATGGAGAAATAATTGAAACCACAAATTAAGAAAGATATTGTTAAATTAAGGAAAAAAGCCCAGCCAATTAACAACTAGGTCCGTAGGGTATCTAGCGAAATGATTTGTGATTAGCCTTACATCTTAGTTACCAATGTTATTGATATTTCATGTATATTTGACATTTAAGATATCAGTTAATGACGAAAAAGACAAGTTATCTTTTTGCATTAACATCTGTTTGGGTGAATGCAAGGAATTTCCCATATTTGTTCGTATGAAAAATTTTTCCGAAATAGGCCACGTTCAAATTCTATACAGCAGCAGATTCTCTGTCAACCCAAAGATTTACTTTACACCAGATTGCAGCTACCTGGCAATTCAGCCTACAGTGTCAAAACATATTTGATATTTTAAACATGATAGATGAAAGAAAGGAAAAAATAAAGTGTTGCGCTTTTTCTTAGATTAAGAATAATAATGGAAGCTCTACTTCTTTACTTTATGCTACGTAGGAATAAAAATTTAATTATAGTTTCAAAGTCACTTTTTATAAAATAGAAAAACTCAAACAATATCTATAATCAAGAAAGCGGATTTCAGATTAACTAACCATTTTGCATCACTTCAATATGATACTGGTTATGGTTGCTTTTTGTATTACCTACATACATAAATTATTTCTTCAAAGTATAAAATAAATAATTAAATAAATCCTTATGAAAAAAAATAAATCCTATCATTAAAATATCAATAAACTAAATTTTGAAATTACCTCTGACCAATTCATACGTGAATAAAAGCTCCTTTTTTAGAAGCAACAATTTATTGAAAGAAAGCAAAAACAAATGTCCCTAAACACCATAAAATGACCGAACTTTTATTTTCTCTACCAAAACTGCTAGTTAAGGCCAGATAAGACTGAAATAAATCTACCAAAAAATGTATTTACTGTAATTAATTTTTTTCAGCGTACAATCATTTCTCGAAAATTTAGTTTAGAATATAAAAAAATATGAGAAGTCTGTCTTTCCAAATGGATGATTCAGCAGTGAAAAAGAAATCAAATGTCATTAAATAAATGAGAAACTGTTACGGTTCAAGGAACTGAGACAGTTTTGAATTATCCAGAAGGAGTAATAAAAACAAAAGTAATGTAATTATTTTAATCGCTAGGATTTTCAGACATTTATTTTTTATTTACTTATCACTTGACACAAATTTACATTCCAAAACCATCGGTTCATATTCCATTACACAATTTTACGCTCCTGTGAGACTTTATTTTTATTTATTTTTTTGGTATCCAATTAGATTTATAAAGCATTTTCGATATTTGTCTGACGACGCTATTTTTGGTACATTTAATTTTTTTCTTTTTAGTTCCTAAATCAAACTTTCAAGTCTGCTATCTTCAAAGAATAAATTCGTAACTACGCAATTTAGCCATACGTGAATTTTTGACATAAACCGCATCTATTTTTTAATGTTTATTTACAATTTTCCATATATATAAGCTAAATAATCTATTAAAAAAATATAATAAGCAACTGTGAATCATAGATTTTTTATTTGATTTCTAGATGTGAAATTATTTTACTTGTGTGTTATTAATATGTCCTAGAGAAATTATTGCTTAATTTTTAATATAGCTAATGATTGAAATAAGAATGAAATAATTTTTTATCTTGTTTAAAAAATTTTAAGGTTATTAATTGTAAGGTATTAATTGTTTTAACTCTATTTTAATTTATACTTAATTAATATCTACTTAATTCATGAAATTTCTTAGAAATAATTTTATTTTCAACATACCTCGACTATGATCTGAATTATAAATTATTTAAATAGATTTAAGAATACTTGTGGCTTGCCAACATCATTTTCCAAATTTAGAATCTCAATATGCATTTTTTTCAATAGCATGCACATTAAATACACAGATTTAATTAATGCACACAAAATGCACATTTAATATATTTTTAAGACAAAAGCTAATCAGGGATATTTTTATAAATAATGTTTAAAATTGCTTAGAATGTTTTTCCACATTAATGTATTCAGTATTCATTAATCTCATCTATGCCTGTGGGAGTGGTTATAGCCAACAATAGCAGTTAAATTAATTACGGATATTGTCATCACCCATACTTCAGAAAAGTCTTTTATTTCAATTATTTTATCTTTGTATAACGAGTTATCTGCCAAATAAATTTTGCAGGGTTATCTCTAGTCTTGCTTGATGTTGCATTTTGAGTGGCAAACAGTGTTGATAGTTTCTGGAATAGTTTTTGAGAGAAATTTTCATTTCTTGCATAAAACATTCCCATGAACAATACTTGTCAAACTTTAAAGCTAATATTCCGCCTCATTTCTTAATTTCGAAGATATGTACATCATTCGCAAAATATATATATTTTTACTTTGAATTATAAATTTCAAATTTTCTTCCAACGCATCTCAGATTTTTTCAGAATTTAGTCGCAATCTTCATCTTAAAAATATTTTTATGAAAGTTATTAGAATATATAGTTGTTAGCCTATTTTAATTTTCTTTTTAAGTGCAGACAGATTTTTATTTATGTTAAGCTTGTCCAGCTTCCTTCACTGTTAGTAATAATCGTCTCTAAAAAATCGTAACTAAACACATTTTAAGAAATTTCAACTGGAAAATGTATTAGTGAAACTACAAGTGTTATTCTAACTTGTATTGATTAATAAAGTTTTGTGAGTAATTTTAATAAAAACAAAAAAAATTGAAGCTTGCGATAATAATTAAAGAAGCAAATTCTTAAGCAATTTGTTATTTACCGATTTACTGCGGAAATTTGGTAGGCAATTGTGTGTGTGTGTTTTAATCCTCAGCAATGAATTTATCTTCAATAAGAATTATAGAAGAGATTTCCTTTACTGTGCATTTTGTGCTTTTACTCCAAAGCAAGTTTTCCCTTAAGCACTTATCAAGAATACAAGTTTAATTCAAGATGGGACATTTATCGACTTTTCTCCTGACCACCTTGAAGTAAATACATATGACTTATTTACAGTTTTATGTCAATCAACTTCCGTCAGCTAAGAAATGTATAGTACACTTTTGAAGTTCCAGCAGAACGTTCAGTCTTTATTATATTTTTTGTCACCATAAGTATGAACTTTGTTTCCAATATTTTCAGAATTAATGCTTAGAACTTTGTTAGAAGGGATATTAAGATCATTGATACAAACCATCTTATTCTGACATTTGCAACACCAGGATACAAGTGATTACTTTAAATATTGTGTATACACTGAGAGTTCGAGTGTTGGGAAAGCTTTGCGGAACAGTTGTTTTGAATGCCATACCGTTGTATCTAGAATTTTCTGAGCATTAGATTCCCTTTCTGGTAAGGGATATGACGTTATTTTCTGTTGCGTCCGAAGTCACGTAGGTCTGGATGGCAATGAGAAGGCTGATACAGCTGCTAAATCTGCACCTGGCCCATCTTTGCCATCGATTTTTGTGTCTCATGGAAGAAGAGATGTTAAAACACTAATTCCTTTTTTTTCGCAGGAATAATGGAACATGTAGATCATTAATAAATTGCATGCCATATTTCCATACTTCACGTCATTAACAGTTTTACCGGTACGAAGTGCTAATGTGAGATTAACTCATCTTCGTATAGGACACACAAGTTTCATACATATACATTTGTTTTTAAATGAATTAAATCCTTGATATGAAATGTGTGATGAACCACTTACAGTTTTTCACATTTTGATTTCATGTCCATAATTTAACCACTGTCGTTTAACCTTTTTAATTGTGATCTCTTAACTTTGTTAGGTTTGTTAGGGGAGCTATCCATAGAAACCTGTTTGTATTTTTAAGAGCCATAGGTTTCTTACATTTTATTTGGCTTATGTTTTTAATTTTTAGGTGATTGTATATACAGTTTTTTCAATTATTTTATACGTACGTTATACGTTGAGAATTTTAATAACGATAAAAAAACAAAAATATTAATATATATAACTTTTTAACGTGGCTTGGGCTTTCGAAAAATTAATATTATTACATAAATCTTAGTCTTGGCGCAGTTTGTCCTTTTTTAGACCTTGAACCACAAAACCCAATCAACCAAAAAGTGTTATCCTTCTAGGCGCACTCTCTTAATCCCACAGAAGACAATTTATCGTTCGAGAAATCGATCAAAGACATACCTTTCATGAGGAAAAGCCTTTCTATTTAAATAACAAATTTCTATTTCTTGGAACTGCCGTGATTAACGTTCACATTTTGATGACTCCAAGTCTATAACTCCAGCTTATAACCCCAAACATTTTGCACTTCTGGAAGTCTTCCAGAAGTCTGCCAAAAGTATTTCCATGCATGAACTTTATTGCTTTAGAAAAATCGTGATAATGATACAGTATCTGGAGGTGTGAACATATTTACATCGAATAATTTGCCAAGCACTTCCCATCCCCTTAATACGACCTCTCTCTCTCTCTCTCTCTGTAGGTTGTGTCTATTATAAATCTCATTTTAAGTTTGATTACAGTCTGTATTATGTATTTACCACCAAATCAAATCCTCTTTTAAGAGGAATTCGATAAATTAGTGGATCAACTGCCCACACTATATTTACTAATTGGTGACTTAATTCCATAATTCTTTGTGGAGAAACGATATTAACTTTCACAGTGATTAAATAGAGTAGTCAGTTTCTGATAACAGACTGTTATCAGAAATTAATTCTTGTTTATTTTTGCTTAAGTGTTAATTCCAACGAGAAAATAAACATGGAACAACGAAGTATGAAACATGAAAAAATCCAAATTGATATCGTGAAATAAAGACTCTGCTTTCATATTCCATTGTATATCAGTTTTTACGTAATTCGGTTTCTCAACAAAACTTAGTTTGTTCATAAGCATATGCATCTCATTCTATCTGTATTGCAGTGTTCTAAAATTTATATTTAAATTTATTTTCGGTGATACATTTCTACCAATTATTATAATGCAAACATTACACTTACAATCAATTTCCTCTGTTAGCCTATTTTTTATTCTTCTCTAAAATCATTCTGAATAGTTCACATATTTATTTAATATGTACTCACTTTCTGATCACATATTTAATTTATTTTCCAGCAGTCTGCTTCTACAAACTATAGCCTCTAATTTGAAATAATAATTTTGTGGCTTCGAATAATGATCAGATCCACTTCGAACACTATGAGATAGCATTGTCAGTACCAATCATCACTGGATATAAACACCACACAAACATAGGAACAAGAGTCCTTGTGAATATTTAACATAAAAATGTGCTTTCCCAAAGATTGTTTTACAAGATTTCAAGTATCGAATTTGACGCATTTTCCAAACTGGTTAATTATACCCAATGATACATCTATTGACAAATATTCCTTTTGAATTTTAACTTAATTAGCAATTTGAAATCTAATTTGCTAATATAATCCTATTCTATATTACTAAAATAGTACAGTGTACGAAATACCTAATTTTTCGCACTTCTACATTTGATTTAAATTTCATAAATTACTTTTGCGTCTTATAGCATATATAAAATAAATACATCAAATAATACTTTTCATTATATTTTTACAGGATGAGAAAAGAAACTAAAATTATATCCCCATTTTAATTAACTATCAAACTAAATCGTTTTCGACATTTTTTAAAGTATACGAAATTCTTTATTGTGTATTTTTACCAGTTACCCGTATTGAAACGAAAGCTGTGAATGTAGTTACCGCTTTCAATTAAATAGTTCATCTTTTCGAAACTCACCTCAAACAGAAGGTTATAGAAGTTCGAAGTCAACTTTAAACTGCAGTTATCAAATTAATTATCCATCATGTGCAAAAAGCAATCACATAAGGAGTCAAAAGAAATCAAATCATCAATGATGAGCAGTACACTAAATAAATTTTTCAGGCTTATTTTTAATCAAATTATATCATCACAATAAAAAAATTTATTTAACCTTCGAAAAATTCCAACGTAGGTCACAAATATTGTGTATATTATAAAAACAATCCTAACAACATTCAGCTATATGTTATGCACTCACTATGTGATGCCTTAGGCTGGTTGGTTAGGTTTAATGTGATGCCTTCGAAACAATATCGCGAAAATTAACTTTCTTAGCTGAGCCACTCTTGGCATAGTATAGCAATTTTAATGAAAAGCTTATCGATTGAATATGGTTCAAAATTGTATATCAGTGCTGAATGATTTACAATTTTGATCAATATTCAGTTTTGAACAATGACTACATGATCTTAAGAGTACAACGTTTCAAGTTCGATTCGAATCACATTTAAGGAATTTACGGAAAAATATTGAGTTTCGGATTTTGAAGTACTAAATCTTTGGTATATAGAAATTCTTAAGGTTTTCTGCTTTGGAGAACATGAACATAACATATGAAAAATGTATGAAATATGAAAAATTCATAATATATAAAAAAATCCTCAAAAAGGTAAATTTTATGCAGATTATAAAAATAATCTTTATAATAACATACAGCTATTTTGTTACACACTTTATGATGCTTCAGACACAATGTTTCCTCTATTTTAAAATATGTCATAAACTATCTTCGGTCAAGTATTTTTAATCACAAATTATATATAAATCCTCAGATTTAATAGCAGTAGTATAAGTATAATCCAAAAAAAGGAAATACTATTAAATTATATCAAAACTAAATGAATAAAACCGACTTCTTACGAGCAGAAATTAGCAAATTTTGCATCTGATTAAGCTAAAGACAAGTGAGATGAAAGAACTGTGCACATTAAAATCCCGCTAAATGATCAAACATCCCTCTACTAGTTTGTTGTAAGAAAAAGGATACAGACTCAAATATTAACCTTACCATTGGAGCACGTTTAAAAAATGGCAGATGATTATCCACTTATTTTTGCTTGCCAAAAATGAAAGAAATAAAACAAATAGTAACTATCCTAACACGCGTACGTAGTCAAAACAATCCTAAATTCTTTCCAGTGACAAAATATCTCTCTTTAAGCAATACGCAAAAAATAAACTCTACTTTGAGAATAAAAATTCTCATAAAGACAATAATACGCAATACATTTTCCAGAAAAGAACAGAATGAAATAAAAAGAATGTCAATATAATTTCATATAGTCCTTAAATCACAATTTTACATTCTCCCTTATTGCACATTCCTACGTACCTACTCCAGATAACAGCGAAATTCTTTTCTTTTAAAGCATTTTAGATGGTGTGCACTTACCGAAGGACATTTTTTCGGCTGTCATTTTCCGAGAAATTTAAACGTCTGCTGAAAATTGATGTCCTGAAAAAAAGTAGGGGAAGCTATGAGAAATGGAAAATTCCAAAGAGAATCATTTTTATGCATGGAAATTGCTGGTTATTTTTGAAGAATTTTCAAAAGAAATCGATTTCTTTTGAAGAATTGATTACATACTGACGAAGGCAATCATTGTACGAAATATTTAATATGAATAAATGGATTAAATAAATTTTTCATGCAAATGAAATTAATAATTTTAATATAATAATTATGTTTTCCGATATTTAAGAATTCAGTTATATATATATATATATATATATATATATATATATATATATATATATATATATATAAATGAAGTAAGATAATATGACAAAATATTAAAATCTAAGCAAACCGTCGTTATTGTTTCCGAAAATAGAAAGCAATCCATAATCATCACTCAATTTTGAATTTTAGTGACAAAATTGAACCACAAGATTTTCTTTAAATTCCCATACTTTCAGACCACACCAATGGATGAACATTAAAAAAGTAAAAATATTTAGTCTTCATAAGTCATCTTCGCATGATGATTTTTAGCTAGTCCAAGTACTGAAGTGTGTAAATTTTATGGAAAAGGACAACGACTTTCTGATTTAATTTCATTTAAGTCTTAAACGAATAAAACAGAATTTTCAAAAGCCAATTATAAACTTAAATTTTTAGTAAATGCCAAGTCAACATAACTATTTCGCCTGTCTATTTAAATTTACCTCAGTAGTGCGGTTAAGGAATCGCTTCATTGTGTAAAATAGAGCTCATTTCTGATGTAGAATAAGTTTACTGTGAAGACAGGTGACCTCCAGTGGCTCAGTAGCTTCCCGTAAGACCCTTAAAGTGGAGCGTCATTTGCACGGACACTGACTAAGTGTCTCAAAGTCACAAAAGTTGGCTTCTGTTGTTTTGTTCTAGAAGATGAATTCTAATTCCTGAGCATTAGATAACATAAATTGGCTGAAATCTAGAGGTTTGGTGATGTAAATAATGGGATAAATCTATCTGGTTAGCAACTGCATCTTCTAGATAAATATTCCGGACTTATCACAAGTGCGTTCACTAATTCTTACTTTCAAAATTGTATATAGACTTAGTTTTTATGCGTTTTCATAAATATAACAAAGTATTAATTAATTCATCACGTTTGAATACATTAATACTATGTATTATTAGAGAATAAACTATTTTTTCCAAAATTGATATACTAGCAAAAAATGAAACAATAGTTAATAATATACACACTAAATAAAATATTTTAATTCTATAGTTTTGTTTTTTAAATTGAAATTTATAGTACATCCGCACCTTATTAAAACAATTCATGTTTGCCAAAAAACATTTTAAGCAATTTTTAATTAGAATTAAAAAAGTTCTAATGTTTTGATTTTTGAAGAAAAATGTTGATAGTAAATTCACAATTAAACCAGACCTATAAAGTTTTGCCATATGCATGATAAAAGTGATAAAACAATTAATAAATATTTTTAGTGAAAAAATTAATTTCATTTTACCGTGACTTTATTACACATATGACACTTTTCATTCCCAAAGCTCATAGTATTTACATCTTCATTAAAATCCAGAAAGCAGAAAGAAATGGGATAGTTGTATTCATCATCATTCATTTTTAAGGAATTTTCGAAGCACTCAAGAAATGTTAGAGAAGTGATAATCGGTTAGTGAAACACGTTTTAGACGAAATTAGACTGAGAAAAGAAGTAATAAGGTTGTTAAATTAAGTCTGAGCTATATTCAGATCGTACGCCTCCAAATTATTACAACTTTCTTCAAGAATGAATGCTCCCCATCTGGAGCAGATTTTCGTGACTATTTTGAGACAATAGTCAGATTGGAAAGGATGGGCCCATTCTCCTTCACTGAGTTGTTCGAGCTGCGTGTATTGGAGGTGTGTCCGCATTAATCTGTGACATCCGAAGTCCTTCCGCTAGTGTGGCATTGTAGTGTAGAGAGGCGGGTGCCAGTTCAAGTATGATCACATCACCTGAACGTGGTTCAAAATTATGATGGCGCTTGATACTAGGACACCATTACAAACCCGTTAACCTTCAAGGTTCGGTAACTCATCTGCAACCGTTATGTATGAAAATAAATAATATTAATGGTAATTTCATAAGGTTTGGTTTAATTGTAGCACAGAGGCCATCTTTTGCATTTGAGAGCTAATTAGGCAGAGGCTTATGGTTTAAAGTGGATTCCAAATTACTACAATCATCCAACCCCAAGGTGGGACTTGAATACACGAATTGTTGAACCGAGGCAAGAACGCTAACCATTAGGCTACCGATTCGGCTTAATATCGCGAGGGCCAATGTATTCACATATTTGTGCTGAAAAAGTTATAGAAGAAGAGCATGTGTATATCGACTTCATGATTTAATAGTGATTTAAAAATTACACGGTAAATGGTTTTGCTTGTCAGCTTTGTTTAGCAGAAAGAGTAATCCGATATTATAATGATATGATGTAATGGTATAAAAAAAAGCTCTTTCATTACTTAAAATGGTTTGAAACTGGTGATTGAAATAGTTTGAAACTTTCCTTTCTTCGAGTCCGGGAGACAGTGAGTTAGCTAGCTAACACAAAAACTTATAAAATTCACAAAAGTTGCAAAATTTTTTTAAAAAAGTTTATATGACTTAATGTTTCTCCATTGATATGGCTTGGAGAAATTGCCAGTTCAGGTGTTAATCTTATTAATTGTATCAGCGATTATTAAAGGTAAGTGGCTTTGCTTAGCGCCTTCGGTTGCCGAAAATAAAAAGTTATCGTAGTAAATTAATAAAAAACTGGTCAGGTTTTCAATGTGACTTCTTATAGTAGCTTCAAATCGGATAAATAAATCGGCAAGAGGTACAATGCAGCTTAAAAAGTAACTTTTTTGCCTTCAGTTTCTTAAGTTTTACTATTATTTACATTATCACACTTTACATGATAATGTAAATATATTTACATTATCATAAAATTTCGTACAAAATTTATTTTTAAAGAAACAAAATTTGTACGTAATTTTTCATTTTATAAATTTCGTCATTTAGCAAGTATTAAGTTTCCTTTCTTAAATATTTAGCAGAGTAGCGAGCATGGGCATTTATTTCAAATATTCATCCTACCAAATTTTATTATTTTTGGCAGAATAATTCACTAATCATTTAATGATCATTTTTTAAATAAAAGTAATTATTGATTCCCTTAGGCAATTTCATTCAAATGAGTAACTCTTAGTAAAACTAATAACATTAAATACTTAAGCTTTTATCCTCTTGGAAAAATTACGCGTATATTAAAACTTTATGAAATAAAATTGTGCTATCTTTTTTTATTACGAATGTATATATGAGATAAAAAAAAATATGAAACTATATTACAACACATTATGCAAACCCAAATGCTCCATAAAATATTAAAAGTTGTATCATCATTCTCACCTCTTCAGTATGTGGGAAGAAACACAAAATTGTACTTAATTCTCTGAGGTATAAAGTGCAATTATAGAGGGGAAAAAATTTCCATTATACATCATCATTAGGAACGTTAATTTACTGGAAAGATGTGTGAATCTTTTCGTACTTACTAAACTCTTCAAAATTGAGTTCGAACACGACTAGCATTAAATTAATGAAAGATCATTATTTTTACTGCTCTCTGTAATGTTTTATCTATCTGGAGCATATAATAACAACAAAAGCGCTATATTATTTATCTTAATCTCTTAATCACCATTATTCTCGAAAATTTACCCTTTCTTGGTTAAGCCTCCTAACGTCAAATTGCACTCAAACACTTGGATAAAATTTTGTACCTTATTTTGCGTTTTAAAGATGGTATTTTCGATGGTTGTGCTGCTATACTTTCAAATGCCCTTTTAACAAATGAAGATTCCAAACAGCAACAAAGCCACTTTACAGTTAAAAGATTTTTATGGTATTTTTAAAAAATAATAGGAGTTTCCATTAAAAATAAATGGAATTATTGAATATTGGATTTCAAGCAAACACTAAATTCGTATCAAATTATGGTCAGCGATTTTTTCTTAATAAAATCACTTATCATTATATTCTTATAAGTACTGTTAAGATCTTAAGCTTAAAAAATAAAGTTAATACCATAGTCTCATTAAGGGGGAAGGTTTGAGGATTTTTAATCAACCCAATAAAAAAATATCTTGAAAATTTGTTCGTTTCTTCTTAAGGTCATAAGTCTTATACTGCATTTTTATCTATAAACTCCAAATTTTGAGTCACTGTCTGCGAAGCACATTTTATTACAAAAACTTTTACAACTATAAGAGAGAAACGCTTCCTTACAAAATTATAAAACTCTAAAATTTGTTTTGATATATTAACAAGGAAATACAATAATTAAAGTTTCCAGTGTATAATTTAATTTCTTAAGAATTTATGAATGTAAATTCCTGTTGAAATAAACGTAATCCTTCATAAAATGCTTTCCATAGACATCAAATGAACTGTGAATTTCATATTATCAAAATTTGGTATCTAAAAAAATTTTCTACATGAAGGAATTTTAAAATATTATATGCATTCTATGCATCTTTTAATCTTTTATTATCAAATGTATGTGTGTTGTTTAATATGCTGACTGTAAAAAGAAGAGAGTTCTCCAATTTATCTATTATCTTTCCTTTATGTATGTAAAACATTTGTATACTTAGTTAAAATTTGTTTTAAACTAATTTTAAAAAATTTTTAATTGAACATTAAGAATCTAATCTCAAGACTTAAAAAAGGAAAAAATAAACAAAAATTATCAGATTTTAGAGTAAAAAAGATTTTTTTGAATGAAATATGTATGTAAGAAACAAATAAAGTTGAATGGTTAGTTTCCTACCCTTCAAATTAAGAATTTGTAATTTCTATTTCTAATTCATATGCGAATATTTATAGTTATTTGCATTTTACACTGTTGGTCACGATCAAACAAATCATCTTAGCAAAACATAAATTTTAAATGACAACCAAAGTGATGTCTTAAATAAAATAAATACATTTATTAAATATGCAGTACTTCAACCATTCATCGGAAAGTTGTCTTAAGTTAATTCTTTTATATTTTCTAGCTGTGAAATTTCCTTTTTCATAAGCGCCTGATTGTTTCAGCTAAGCAAAACACTTTCATACAGACTACGAATCTTCTAAGCAATGAATTAAAACGAAGAGCATTTTTTATGCCAACAGAAAGCACATATATTGTACAAAAAGATTTGCATGTTTGTTCCGTTTTGTTTGATATTCAAGTGCTAAGAAACAGATATTTGACTTGAAAAGAGAAATACTAAATCAAACATTAAGTTAAAATTTTTATCTTCATTTTTGTCGATACTTTATGCTGCTTGTTTTCGCAGAAATTTCTCTTTCTTATTCATGATTTCTTTATCGTTTGTATTTTACGTAAGTTTTAGATCAGTTTAAGAAAAAATAAAGAAATTAAAAAATAAGATTTATATTTTAAGAAATTGTTATAAACTAAAAAATCTGAAATAATTTTAATTAATATTCTTTAATTGTTGAACAAAATCATTTAAAAATAACATAAAAATTGTGTTACATATGATAGAGTTTTAATATAATTCAATGACTTTTATTCCTTGTGGTATAGTGTTGTTAAAGAATTTTCATTCATAACTAATAAATTAGTTTATTTTTTCATTGATTAATAAGATTTCATTTTGGAAGTTATGATTGTTTGATTAACTTTTCATTGCGAAAAAGAATTAAAGAAATACTTAAATATGAAAAGCTCTACTGTTTCACACAACTCTTTTCGCTTCCTCTTAAATACTGAAATTCAGTACCTGTTCAATAGAATATATAATAATGAGAATTGCCCTTCTTTTGATTTTAATTAAAATTTATATTGACAAAGATCTTTGGAATTTCACTGTAGTAAATAATTTCAGTGAATTAGCCAAACGCAAAAAAAAATTGTTTTATCCACAAGTCATGATATATGAAAAATGTTTGTATTTTTACATACATACGTTGCATAAAACAATGAATATTAAGGGGTTGATATTCTATCCGGAGAATCGCTCAGTTGATTGATATATTACTGAAAAACGTAGGTTACATGAGATAAAAATAACTTTCTAATCGTAAAAAATGCATTAGAAAACATAATTAGTGCATTTGTAAATGAAAAAGGGCGAAAAATAAAGGAAAAAGGAGATTCCTGTAAGGAAAACCTTTTTAATTAGAAGGCTTAATTTCCCCAAACTTGCAACTCTTGAACATCTTTGAGATATCGAGACAATGAGACTATTAATGAAAGGTTGGAGCATTCTTCGCCATTGCTCCAGAAAAGTTCTTTTCAGTTCTTGGAGAGATTTTGGGGCTGATAGACGTCCAGCAATTCGTCTGTGTCGAACGTCCATGGTCCACTGTGTCCGGTCCGGAGAACACGCTAGACATTCCATTCGTGTGATTCCTTTCTCCAAAAGGAAATATTTCACCAAGTCAACACGATATGGCCTGCAATTTTCGTCTCTTAACATGAAGTCATCTCCAGTTATTGATTGGATTGTGGATTGTGAGTGTATAAGACCTGGCTAACACTGATGCAGCTGGTTTAAATCTTCTTGTTGGACTCAGTGTTGGATGGTGTGGTCTGATTTCAAAATTTTATTCTTTTAGTATAGGAAATATGAAATTTTCTTTTCACTCACGGGATCCTTTATTCGCAAATTTGAATAGTAATATCTTTATAATTAAAAGAAAGAAGGGTTCAAAGGAAAGGAAAATAATTAATGGAAAGGAGGGAAGGATTTTTCACGAAGATTATTGTCCAGGGAATGGAAGAAGTGGTAATCTGATTGTGCGAGTGAGTAAGGAGGATTGTACAAAATTTACCCAAATCACTGTATGTTATTCTGGCTACCCGCGCAACATGCGGCCTCACATTATCGGCCAAGAACAGTACACCCTTGCGATTAATCAGTTCTAGCTCTTTCTTTTGCAATCCCTGTTGCACACGTTCCAATTGCTGCGAGTACGGGTTCGCAGTGACCGTCTAGCACGTTGGTAGCAGTTCATAGTGAGTCACTTAATGACTAGTCTAGCAGACTTTATTTCAGGGGAACAAATCTCTCGATCTGAATTTGTGAAACTAATGCCTTGCCGTACTTCATTCACAACACTATTACCAAACGATTGACATATTCATTGACTTGATGTAGCGAATGATAGGCCCATTTTGAAGTTGTAAAGTAAACAACACCGAACGAGCTCTTTCAACGCATCCCTTTCTCTTCGCCACTATACGAGTTACGATTGATAAATAAGCGAAATGGATATGCTTTTACAATGACTGATGTTCCTACTCTCGACTGAGATATAAGTGTACTTGTGTATAACTGGGGTCTCAACCACGTTATTCACTAATTTGCATACTTATTCTCACTTCCTTCAATGCCAACATGAAATCGGTGATAACTTTCTTGTTTATTTTATAATATTTAATAACATAAAGTAATAAGGGTAAAATTTAATGTATATAGATTACAATAAATTTGTATTTATAATGCTATTTAGTAACAAAACTACAAATTTTAAATAAATACAATGCTTTGTTTTCGCTCTAAATCAATAACCAATTTTTAAAAAATGTTCTTTTTTTATTCTTTTGTTTAAATTGAAAATGATGATGAATGATGATGAAGCCATAAATTTCTACAATTTTACAGAGATACTTTACAGTAGACTATCCTGTTTTATTACATGCTTTTGATGAACAAGGATCCCATCAAGTTCATATTAGTAAAATTCTATTGTGTGATATAAATAATTTATGGTAATTATATTTTATCACTGGTTTTATTCTATGCGTATTTCAATATTTGTTTTGATATTTTACATTTTTTTTACTATTTTAATGTTATTTCATTTATCTGTTTTGTTTTACATTTATTTAGTTAGTACACTAATATATTAAGCAGTTCATTTTTTCAGATGTTTGAATGTTTTCATCATGAATGTTTTTTTCTTTTTGAAATTTCAAGTGTGTATCTTTTGCTTCAAATTCTGGAACCAAGTCATACAACTTACTTTGATACTTATTGATTCTTAAATAGCCTCATTCGGCCCAATTGTGTGTGTGGTGTTTTTCTTTTTAACTATTACAAAATATTCTGTTATTTCCTTGTATTTAAATACTAATCGAAAGTTTCTATGAGTCTTACTTTAAGTGCTCAGGATAGCTCTAGTATATATCTCACAAAATAAACTTCATTTTGATTAAAGAGTCTAGTCATGTTAATTAATATGCTTGAACTTTCAAAATGTATTATAATTTTATGTATTGAAAGATTATGAATATAAAGTACCATTTATCTAGTATTCTATAAAAGAATCTATATCAGTTATTTCATAAATGTCACAATTATCTCATTTCCGTATACTTAACAGAGAAATTTTTATCGGGCCCAAACTGTCCTTCCAAAATTTCGCTCAGATTGCATTTTGGGTGTTTAAATAGTAAATCATTTGCCTATATTTATTAATGGTAAGCTTACTTACATCTCTTCAAAAGCCTTTCCATCATTTTTGATAATATTATTGCTCAAGCTCTTGAGTGGTTAGATTTTAAGCGTTAGATATCTATCTAACTACATGGTTCATGTAAAGGATGCCCTCGAAAGAGCAATACAAAAGCATTCTTTAGGAATAACACTAAATAGTATATTTCTTTAAATGATGTATGATGATATTATATTTTCCATTTCTAATCACATTCTTCATTTTGAAAGAATATTCTTTTTCTAATTGAATAGAATTTCTAATAGAAAAGTTGTTCTATATATACTTCCACCAATTCGAAAATATATATATCCCATATTTAACAATGTTTTTAGTAAAGATTTTTAATAAATTCTTTTTATCCTTAAGAGCTCATATTTAAACTTTTAAATTAAATCACTGAGTTACTGATACCTAACTTTAATTTTTTGAGCTAAAACAAAAAAGATTGAATCTTTTTTACGTCTTTTAACATATAAATAATAATATTCAATGTGAAAATTGCAAGTGTGGAAATTTAATTTAATAGGTTCATGATGTTAATAATAATATTAATAAAAATGTTCAATTCAGTTTTGGGGTCATTTGATAATAACATTTAGGAACTGGTGATTCACAAAAGGACAAACTATCACAATATAAATAACAAACAAACGATTTTATTTTTGAATTAATATTTATCTAAAAATTAATAACAAACATAATTTAAAACTTGTCTAGACAAACAGATGTCGTAAGGAAATAATTCATGACATAAAACATTCATTTAGCTTCATAATTTTAAACATGTTTGTGTCTTTTTACTGTAATATGGATTTGAAAGCTAAGCAAATAATTTTATTAAAAGAAATAAAGCCATTAACTGTCAAAAACATATTTCGTTGAAATTTTTAATCAGATAAGTTATTCAACACTAAATAATGATTACGTTAGTAGCAGATCATTACTACAACACCAAAATTACATATTTATGCATGTTATTTCTTTATAGTGTAGAAATCGTTGTGTGTGTGTTCGTGTGTGTGTTTGTTTGTGTGTTCGTGAGTGTGTGTTTGTTTGTGTGTTCGTGTGTGTGTGTGTGTTCGTGTGTTTGTTTGTTTGTATGTTCGTGTGTGTGTGTGTTTGTTTGTGTGTTCGTGTGTGTGTGTGTGTTCGTGTATGTGTGTGTGTTCGTGTATGTGTGTGTGTTCGTGTGTGTGTATGTTCGTGTGTGTGTGTGTGTGTGTGTTCGTGTGTGTATGTTTGTTCGTGTGTGTGTGTGTGTGTGTGTAAATTTTTTTGTTTCGCAATTTAATTAATAAGTAATTGAGTACAATAAATAATTCAATATAGGAAAAAAAATCGTCTTACAGAAATGTCAGGAGTGAAACGTTACATGTGACGTTAGCGTGGGCAAAAGAAGTGTGGCGATCGCACATACAACATTAAATCCAGTACATTCCACCAGATGGCAGCAAAATACCAGGGATCTCACAAGAGATGTCAAATCCAACATAGACACCAGATGGCAGTACCGCACCAGTAATTCAGGGGAAAAAGAACGAACTGTCAGTCGGACTGTAAACTCCGACCGAAGCTGTCGTCACTATCTCGCCCTATATGTATCACATTTGTATATAGTGTTAATTAAATATCGTTTATGTTTATAACCTTCTGATGGATCTTTTTCGTTTATTGGCTTTAGTTTAAGAGGTTATCAGGCCGATAGATCGTGCATACTACAATTAGCCAAATTGGTGACCCGGACGTGATCTGATTCAAGCCACTACCTTGTCTTATCACACAGATAATGACAAACTCATTCTTGCAACCGATTCTTCAGATATGGCCATTGGCGCCACTCTGCAAACTGAAACTCCACACGGCATCAGACCCCTCGCCTTCTTCTCAAGGAAGCTCACTTCTACGGAAACTCGATACAGCACATACGATTGAGAACTTCTAGCCGTCTATGCAGCTGTGAAACATTTTCGACATTCCTTGGAGGGACGACAGTTCCAGATCCAGACAGATCACAAACCTCTCACCTTTGCCTTTACTACAAATTCCTCATCCTCTCCAAGACAGCTCAGGCAACTGAACTTCATCGCACAATTCTCCACCGATATTAAACATGTCAAGGGATCGGAAAACGTCGTGGCACATACCTTATCACGCATACACGACATTACCATTCCTTCTGCCATTGACTTCTCGTCCATCGCAGCAGCACAGAAGAATGACCAAGAATTACAGGCACTTTTGTCGAATCCTAGTGCCAGCAGTCTCAACTTTCAACCCTTGAAGTTAGATTCACAAACTTCAATCTTTTGTGACACATCTCAAGGAACTGTTCGCCCTTATCTACCTGCATCCTTCCGGCAACCTGTTTTTCAGCAACTCCACAACTTGTCACACCCTGGCATACGGGCGACGAAAAACTTATTCAACAGCGATATGTATGGCCATCTATGCTCAGTGATATAACTGCCTGGACTAAGGCATGCCTCTCTTGCCAAAAGTCCAAAGTTCAGCGTCACACAAAGAGCCCGATCCAAAAAATTCCTGTGCCAGACAAGCGTTTTGCTCATGTCCACATCGACATTGTTGGACCGCTATTACCATCAGAAGGCTCAAGATATATTCTGACATGCATAGACCGCTTCACCCGGTGGCCAGAGGCAATTCCCATAGCAGATATCACTGCTGACACGACTGCCAGAGCCTTCTATAATCATTGGATAGCACGTTTTGGTGTTCCCGAACTTGTTACTACTGACCAGGGGCGACAATTCCATTCGAATCTCTTCAAAGAACTCACCAAGTTACTTGGAATTCAGCGCATCAGGACGACTCCGTACCATCCGTCATCCAACGGAATCGTGGAGAGATGGCACCGCAGTCTTAAGCAATCGCTCATGGCTCATATGTCACAGTCACAGCGTTGGACCAAAGCCCTGCCAACTGTCATGCTCGGTCTACGTTCTGTTTTTAAACCAGACCTGCAATCAACTTGTGCAGAGATGGTCTATGGAGCCACCATTCACCTTCCATGTGATTTTTTCAACCCAGCATCGGTTAGGCCATCACCAGATACTCCTGACCATTCATTTTTACAAGATCTTAAAGAGCAGATGTCAAAGCTGTCACCAACCCCTGCATCGAGACATCTCTCTTCCACGCCTTCCTTTTTTGTACCGTCAGAACTCTCCTCATGCACTCATGTTTTTGTGAGGCATGATGCTGTCAAGCGTCCTCTTCAACGCCCTTACGATGGACCCTTTAAAGTCATCACTCGTCACGAGAAAACTTTTCTGCTGGACGTTAACGGTTCCCAAACCACCATCAGCATTGACAGGCTGAAACCAGCATTTCTTCTCCCACCTTCGTTCAACAAGAGTCCTAACGGGCAACAAGATGTTCCACACACTCCAAGTCCTGTTCAAAACACTACGGCTGAGACGTGTCCTGTTCCCGCTAGCAACCAACCTCCAACTGTCATCACTCGTTCAGGTCGTCGTGTACGATTTAATCTTCGATACTCCTCTTAATCGTGCATCGCACTAGGAGGGAGTACTGTGGCGATCGCACATACAACATTAAATCCAGTACATTCCACCAGATGGCAGCAAAATACCAGGGATCTCACAAGAGATGTCAAATCCAACATAGACACCAGATGGCAGTACCTCACCAGTAATTCAGGGGAAAAAGAACGAACTGTCAGTCGGACTGTAAACTCCGACCGAAGCTGTCGTCACTATCTCGCCCTATAGGTATCACATTTGTATATAGTGTTAATTAAATATCGTTTATGTTTATAACCTTCTGATGGATCTTTTTCGTTTATTGGCTTTAGTTTAAGATGTTATCAGGCCGATAGATCGTGCATACTACAATTAGCCAAAGAAGTATGGTTGGTGAGAACAGCTTAAGACTACAATAAAAGGAAAGACAGTGGAGACAGTTAAAATATGCGCCTATTACTTAGAGCAGTGTTTTACCTTAGATATTTATTATCGTAATCAAAAGAAGTTAGTGTATTTCTGGGCTTCCAACACTAACATTACTAACATGAAGTTTCAATATAAATAACAAATCAAGTTTAAAAGATAAATGTGACGTACAAAACTGTAAAAAATTCTGAGATTAATATTTTTCATTGCTTATTTATTCTAAGTGAATCAAAAGTGAAATAGTTAAATTTTTACATAGCACAAATAGTGCATTCAAGTGTATAGTATAACTATTTGATATTATGTAGGATTTCAGCAATACGACATGCAATGGATTCCACCTATATATGAAAGTATCTCTGAGAATGATATATCAAATCCAGAAGATTGGTAAGTAGTAAAGATATTTTCTGAAAACCTAATTATCGGGTATAAAAGATAAATACAATAATTTTTATGTATGGGAATTCATGTAGTTCCTAGAAGTCCCATTCCACATCCCATATCGTTATAGATGTTCTGTCATCTCGAATAGTTCCTTGTTGTCAAGCAGGGTGTTATTGCTGTCGCACCAGCATACTTCCTTGCACGTAGCCCAGAGTTAAGCTTTGCCAGTTAGAAGGAAGAAATTGACTGAGAGTCTTCGTAATTTAGAAGCAGGTACCAAGAAGAAGACATTTCCAATACTTGATAGGCCATCCCTAGAAGACATATTTAATGCGCCTTAACAGGTTTCACTGGACACGATTGATCTTTAGTAAAGTTTGGATTTCACTACCTTCCGACAATGCGAACAAAGGCCTAACCAATCAGTCCATCGCGGCTGCAACACATGTAGGCTACATTGGTTCAAGACGTTTTCCTTCTATTCACCTATATCTAGCTTCCGGAAAAATAGGAATCAAGACTCGTCAAATAAGATTATGTGCTTATATTCATTGACTCTCGGATGCTTGTGTTGGCAATCGCAAGAGTGGAGTTAAGCTTTGTGTCATGTAATCAACAACGGGTACTCTATCTACGAAAGCATGTATCTATGACAGCTTATTCAAATTCACAGCATCAGCATTCACAGCATATATATATATATATATATATATATATATATATATATATATATATATATATATATATATATATATATATATATATATATATATATATATATATATATATATATATATATATATATAGCGCTTCTGCTTTTTAAGCTTCGCCTTACTCATTATTTTTGCTTTTCATTTTATTTATTAATCATCTTGCTGAAATTATTAATAACTGAGTATATTTTATACCATTTTAACATGATAATTGCAATCATATCTCCATTTCATGTTATTTTTTATTCAACATTGAGATTAATGTGATTCATCATTATAATTACAAGAATGAATTTCAAATATATCTTTAAATAAAAAATATAAAATTTTTAAAAATATAGCAGCAACCAAATAAATTACAGGAAATATGCTGGCTCACAATTATTGGGATGCAAAGTTATATTTAGCATTTAAAAGGCATTTTAAAATTAATCAGTAATTTATTGCGCCATTATTGCTTTTCAAGTCTTGTAAAAACAAAAGATTTTCTAAGTAATTTTCAATTCTTTAAAGTAACTTCCACCTATCGCATATTTAACAAAGTTGGTTGGTTGGTTTTGTGGCATTTGGTTCAAAAGAGGACAAGCTGTGCCCAAAATTATGTTCATGTAGCAATAATAATTTTATAAAAACTCAAGAAACATTAAGAAATTGAGAAACAAAAATATTCGTATATGATATAATTAAAAGCTGCATATGAATAAAAATAAATAAATATCTATATATAATCACAAAATTTAAAATATGAATATCCTCCCATAAAGTATGTATTAGTTTTTTGACACCTTTTCTCGCGTCAGACAAGGTAACAGATGGCAGAAGTAGTCCGGATGCATCAGCCATCGAGACCTTAATGTCCAGGGATCCAACAGAACAATATTTCGAAACCCTCGTCAGCAATGCAGAGTTAACAGATCTTCTAAAGATGATTATTGTTTCTTATCATTAAAAATCTTTCCTGAGATTAGTACTTAAGCAATTAAAATTACATTTAAATGATGAGTAGTCTCTGTGGTCAGTTCAAAATAAATTTACTTTGTCTTGTTCAAATTACATTTCTGAAAGTTTAGATGAGAGAAGATGCATCATATTTCACTGCTTTATAAAGTGTAAGCCTCCTAGAACTGCTAACACTTGTTATTTTAATACATCTTAATATAAATTAGAGTTCATAATATTATGAGTACTAAAACAAATTTTTCCACTTGCAAAAATTCCACGTTGAAACATAATAACACCTCTTTTAAAATAACAATTTAAACTTTTTTTTCTATTTATAACATATGCCCATAATACTAAAATCACCAGGTCTGTCTGAAATTAATTGTTTTTCAACAAAAAATATGAAATATTTCCAATTGATATTCTCCAGTGATCATTTACTGAAACCTTCTTTGCATTAGAGTTCATGCAGTTTTCTTAAACGTGATTTTCTATTGATTTTTATATATTTAGTGATATCACTATGATTGAAACCTTTTAAATTATATCATTTCAAAACATTTTTGATATTCATTTTCAATTTATCACTAAGATATTTTCTTCATAATAATGCAGCGAACGATTTACATCTTATTGCGTCAAGTTATATTACTATTTTTGCTCAAATGATCAAATGAAAAAAATAATTTCCGTCAATTAAATTGAATTGATATTTTAAGAGAAAAAACTAAATAGACTAACATTAAATAATGTTTTGGAAGCTACAATAAAATAATATTATCAGCAAAATCATAAGACAAATTGTTTAATAATCATTATTAAATGCTTAGACTTTTAGGGAACTAAGAAACATTTGCTTTTCAAACAAGTTATAACAAGCAATATTGCTTAGATAAAAATCCACGTGACATTACGTAAAAGTTCGCTTTTTATAAAAATTAAAAAAAAAAAGCCCAACTATCCTTGTATTAATGAACCTCAGTATATAAGATTTTTTACTTTTATTTCTGGTAATCTTTGCAATCACGCACAAAGTTATTCAAATTGCTGCATTTAACTATATTATTTAATATTGTCAGGGCCGTGGTAGCCTAGTGGTTAGGGTAGCGGCCTTCCATCCGTATGGGTGGGGTTCGATTCCCTATGCCGCCAATGACCCACCGAGTACATGTGATATACGTGTTCGTTAAATCTGTGGAATCGAAAGTCCTATGATTGGTCGTTGAGCAGTTACCATGGGTGCAATATGTGGTTTGGAGAAATATACTCCACCTTCAGATCAATGCCAAAATTGAGGGAGTAGATCCTCTGGGCTGCTATCTATCGGAAAATTTGAAGAGCAAAAGTCGTGCTTTCACCTTTATGGTGCTCTCATTAAACGAAAAACGCTCCCATTAACTTAAATTCGCGTAGCCAAGGCATAGCGAGCTTGGCTTGTCCAAGTATCATTAGTAACTACAACAACATTTAATATTCTACTATTTATTTTATTAAATTTAGAAGAATTAATGATTTCAATTACAAAATTAATGAAATTTTTCTTTATAGAAACAATTGATTTCCTAACAGAATTTTTTCGAATTAAATATTACGTTTAAGAAGCCCTGAAAATTCAGTGAAACAATTTGTATTATTAATACTTACCTTCGCTTATTTTAGGATGTTGTTAAATGATTTGAAACCAAAAACACAAAATTAAATTATAATATATGCAAAATATTGAAAATAAATTATTATGGAAAACTATAAAGTATTAAGTATATTTGCAGATATTACTTAATATCTCTATTACAATTTCCATTAAAGGAAGTATTAATTTATATTCCCTAAACACAACAAAGAATTTCTTCATGCATTTTTATTGCAATTATAGCATTTCGTAATTTTAGCATACATTTTAGCATATTTATTATTCAATGAATTTTAATACTAAACAAAATTAACGTTAAGAAGATAGCTAATTTTATGAATATTTCATTATATAGTGATATCAAATTCGTCTTGCTGTAAAAATTTATTTGATTTAAATCAAGAAGCCTGCTAATAATCTGCATAAGCTATAAAGTTTTTTTTATTTATTTATTTATTTTTTCGAAACATTTTCTGAAAAGAACTCTGTTACATCAAAAGAGGTAAAGTATATATGAAATCTTTTTTTTCCAAATTAACAATACACCCTTAATACAGCGCCATCTACTGATCACTGACGAATCTATTAAAGCCTGTGCATCTCATACCAATATTTTTAAAAGTCGGTTACTTCTTAAAATTTTAAAACAAAAGAAATTGTAAAGTCTGGATATCATTCTTAATTATTTTAAAATTGTTAATAAATTTAGATCTTATTTTTAATTACTATTATAATTTTTGCTCACATTGTTTTTATACGATTTTAATTTTTTTTAATATTAATTACGTTTAATTAATTTTTAATCTTTTTAAGTTTGTAAATATACGGATTTTAACCTACTAATCTTTACATTATAATGAATTTGATTACTTTATCAATTTAAAATTTCCAATGGGTGTTTCATTTACATAGCCTCATCATGACTTAGAAAAATTAACTAACTATTATAATATTGCAATGAATTATTGTATGCATTTTCATTTTATGGGCATTGTCTATTTTTGTTCATTCCAAGTATGATACATAAAGAATATAATTAATTTATTTTAATGTTATATTATATAATATTTACTTTTGTTCAAATATAAATCCTTTACTTTAAAGAATATGGTAATTGTCAGTTTTTCTTATTGATTTAATTTTTACAGGAAACAGTTGACTTAAAACTATTTAACAAAAGTGAAATATTAACTCTTTTTCCCATTTAGGATAATGATGTGAAATCGTTTATAAAACTAATACTAATTTAAAAATAATTTATCCAAATTGCTTTAAATATTGAGTGAGAAGATTTGTTTGCTTTAAATATTGAGAAGAATTGAGAATATTGGTATGTTCATAAAATATCTAGCTCCTTCTTTTTTATTTATTATGTCATATCACAGGAATATTTAAATTTTTGAATTTACTAATCTAATACACTTTTTAATATAAGTGACTTTCGAATCAATAATAATCCCAATTAACGTATAAGAAGCCAATTGAATTTGGAATAAAGAGAAATAACAGGAATTTTTGGCCTATCTTAATTATATAAATACGTTCTTTGGAAGGAAAGAATATTTAAAGATGGCGAGAGCTAAGTATTGCGTATTTATTGGAATCACATCTGTTGTGTAACTTTTTCATCGGTTTCTACTTTATTGCACACCAATAAATACTAATATTTATAAAAAATAAAAATAATAAATAAAAAATCCTTCAAAACATTTTTCTACTCTACGATTCTTGCTAAGAAAGGGAAAAATAATTTTTTTATTTAATAATAATTCAAAACAGGTATATTGTTGATATACCTGTTTTATATTTATTCGAAAAATTCGGCTATTCACAAATGGAAAATATCAGCAATATTTAAAAAGGATTAATATATTCATTATAGGCAAATCTAGTATCAAGAATTATTCTTCAAATTATAACGATTAGTTTCATTGTTAGTTTAATTACGGAACCTAAAGTATAAATTTTTTGAAATGTGTTAAGTTTAGCTTGTAAAATATATTATTTATTTTATCATTAGCTTATAGAGTGTAAGAGAACAGCGCGTCAAATTTTCTAACAATATTTTTTAATACCAGAAAATATTTATTATTTCTGAAGAATACAGTTTTGTTGAAATAATCTACATAAATAAGTTTACGCTTCCTCTTTTATTCAAACCTATTATAGTTTCAATAATATGCTCATCACAATAAAAAAAATTCTTACACTCTAAGGTCTTAATTCTGCGATCGTAGTATTAAGCGTCATATGTGTGTGTGTTTTGCTTTTTTTTTATTTTTAGATTAGTCTTGATTATTAGAAATAAGAATGCATGTATTCTTTTTTGCAATATCATTCGCGTCTAACCAAGTTTCCAAAATTTCGGTAATTATGCAGTGTTAAAGACTTGTCTGAATGGCATTAGCTTTAAAAATATCTACTCATATTTCGCTTTATCTTTATGGATATAAAAAGTTTTTATTTTTATGTATTTTTCCTTAATATTTTTACTGAGGCATTATTTATATGCTTAAGTATTTAAATGATAATATATTATATAAACTATATAACTAAAAAAATTTTTTTATTATCCTACGCCCGACCTTGGATTTTCAACCATCAGTCTCTGTCGGGCAGCCCAATACAATCTTGAGGTGAATGAAAAGTCATCTTCCACAGAATTTCTAACTGCGACGTCCGAAAGTCCAGGGCAAGTGTAAAGGTGGTCACCAGTCATGTCCTCTAGTCCACAAAAAGGGCAGATCGGAGAGTCCTTCAAACCCAGGTGAAGGTGTTTTTGCAGATAATCATGCCCAGTTTTAAGACGAAAATTAGCCACTCCCACAGCTCTGTGGAGGTTGCACGGAATAGGCTTTGTTAGTGAGGAAGCCCATGCTTTCCCCTTTGTGCACATCTTGTAAACATTTCTACGATAGGAGGCTATATTTGACTTAATAAGCCTTTTAACAATATGGTACTCCAAGGCTGGAGAAGGCTGTTGTAGATCTATAACTAAAATATACTATGTAGTATAACTAAAATATACTACATTATATTATTTAAATTTGATGCCAATATAACAAAAGAAACTATATTCTAAAATTTTCAGCAAATATATCTTTATTCGTTGTTCATAATGTTAAAAATATTTTGTATAAAAAGCCGACAATAAATATTAAATGTAAATATATGCATTATAAAATATAATTTTTAAATATTACTAAAATAAAACACAATTTGATTCACATTTAGTATGAATATCTTTTATTCATTTTTAAAAATTTAGACACAAGATTTACAGAGAATAATTTTTTAAGGAATTTCTCAATTACCAATTTAGAAAATATTTACTAAATTTGTAAATATAATATGTTATTATAGATGGCGACACTACAGTATAATTTAGACGAAAAAAACTTTTTCGCACTTTAAATTTTATAGAATTCGTCCTATCAGTACATTTTTCCTACAATAAGTTTAATCATTACAAGTTTGAGTCATCCTGTAAGTAAAATATCATCACTTTAAAATTTATTTTATTCCAGAAAAATACATTTTGATGATAGAAGCTCAGCTTTTTTTAATTTTAACCGGGAGGTAGCACCAATGTTATATATTTTCATGAATATGAAGATAATTTCTAAGAATTAAGCTGTTATACAAGTTAAAAATTTTCTGTTTTGCTTTAAAAAATTTCTTCCTTCTTCTTTTATGAAAACTCCTGCAATTAATATTAAATGCGTTAAAATTTCATAATTTAGCCTCGTTAGAACAAGATTTTAAAAATTAATGAAAATTTGAGCTGAACGATATAGAGCTGAATAATTTCTTAAAAGTATCAAGCAAAATTTAAAAATCATCTTTTAAGTGAAAACTAATTGTGTTTTCTCAAAACAATTGAATGAATATTAACGAGTATTTTAAGCTGAATATAAATTTTTTCATTTCCAATAATTTTCTGAAATACTAAATATAATTTTTTAATCAATGAAATGGAACATAATTTATTATTTTAATATTTTCAGTTATAAAGATTAATTTTTCGGTTTACATCACCTAGACAGTATTTTTATGTATTATCCTAATACGTGACTTAACTTAACTTCCTAGTTTCTTTAAAAGCCGACAGATGTCGCCACTAAATTTGTTGGTATATATTTCTTTTTTCGCAATATAATGTTGCATATTAGAAATTAAAACTAAGAAATTTTAACTTGCAATTATCACCAAAGAATCAATTGTTCAATTTCTTTGAGAATATCAATTACTACCCTCACAAAATAGCATTTCTGCTTAGTTGAAGTGAAGGTGGGAAACACGGGATGTCAAAAGTAATAACATGAAAGGGGAGGGATTACAAAAATCTCACATGATTCTTTAAAGAATATGCTAAATGTTTTCATCTCTCAGAAACCAAATGTATTTTTTCGCTTGAGCATATTAACATACAATGCAACAGCAAACAGCTGTTATCAAATCTTTTGGAGATCGTCCAATATTACCATTACGAAATTTTTCAAGTGACATCCAAACGCTTACAGGTTAATCAAAAGATACTATGTGTGACTAGTTCAGTCTGTATGGCCTTGTTTAACAACACAAGCTTCTCAGAGTATGTGGTTTGAATAGAAGAGTCGTTTCTATGTGGAAAGCGAAAATACGGCAGAGGTTCCTTGTTCCTTTGGAATGAATGCAGTGAAGTGCTGTCGTTGAATAATTCTAATGATAATACCCTCCACAATCAAAGAAGTTAATGATAATAAATCGGTGTGCTGTTAGTATTAGGTCAAATATGTCAAGCTGACAAACTCGTAAAATGTACTGTCGTTGTCAAAAGGAAGGTTTCCATAAAGTTGTTGCCAATCATCCAACTCGAAGAAATACTAGGGTCAATAATTATGAGAGATGAATGATCTTTTCAAAACGTATCAGCCAGATTAGGAGTTGATGGTAAGGCCATCAATAATTTCAAAACATTTTGTGAACCATTCAACCTGTGTCAACAGATAAACTATAGAATATTCCTGTGATGTTTTGAAATTCAAGATTCTTCGTAATATGTAGAATACGACACCCGAAATGTTACAAAGGAGTTTCGCCCGAGCATGGAGGAATTCGTATCAGAAAAGCATGAAGACTCTTCTCGTACTAAGTTGTATGACATTAGAGAAGTATATGTCTAAATCATTGATGAAATAAAAATGTGAATAATTATTGTTTAAACTTTATTCTTACTAACCCTGTTATTTTATTTTATTTTAATTAAGTTCTTTAATTAAATATAATAAATTTAACTAAAAATTAATAACATTTATAATTTTAATATTATTTAAAAAATATGTATTTTAAATAATTTTATTAAATATCATAAAATTCATTTTATAAAATGTTTTGGGGCGCCACTTATAGAACATTAAAGCAACTAAGCAGTTAAGTAAGGTATATGACCTATTGGAACGATATCAATTTTCAATTATATTAACATATAATCTAAGATATTATCCTTTCTTCCAGTCTTCACAATATGGAAAATACCCAAAATCATTTCCAGGCATTAATTCAAAAATATTCTGGGGTTTTATTTTGATAACAATAAGATTGGATTCAATCTTTAATAATAATAGAAAAATACTATTTTGTACATGAATGAACAATTCACTATTTTATACTACAATACTATTTTGTAAGTATAATTGTACAATAAATTTAGAGTACAATACAAACATAATAGCAAATTATATTCTATAAGTATTCATTTGTATTATATTCTAAATTTCATTAGTAATTGTTTATTCAAAAACATAGCCATTTTTAGAGTATTTCTTGACACATTCAACGTTTTTATTTTATTTTAATTAAGTGACACTCATTAATAAAGATAATTTTCTTAAAAAATTCATTTACAATTTATAAATAAATAGCTCTTCCAATTAATTTACATATTATTGAAATAGTGTGACAATTTTTATAATACAATAGAGATAATAAGTAATAACAACCTTTTTAATTAAAGAAATGCTATCATATATTGTTCTAATAAACTTATCACAATATATCTACAAAATTAATAACTGATAATTCATTAATAAAACTAAACTATGCAAAATCAATTTCTGATCAAATAAATATTTTCCTAAAAATAATTTCTAAAAAAAATAAATATTTTTCTAAAAATATTTTTTCTGAAAATTTAAAAAAAAAAACTTTTCTGAAAATACGAAATAAAAATATTAACATCTTGTCTAAATATGCTTGTGGTTGTGAAAGGAAATGATTAATATTCTAATTAAGGGAATTTAAATGATTGATACAAATAAAATCGTTCATATCAGTGCAGAAAATTTCTAACAGATAAAAGAAAATTTTTCAGTCCATTTATATCAGAAATTTTATCAAAAGTTTTATAACATTAAGCTGCAATTAATATTTCAATAGGGATTATGACATTCTTTTAATGATAGTTAAATAATGATGTTACAAGACTTTACTTACAAAACATTTTAAGAAATATTGTGCAATATAACGCTTGACTTTACAAAACTGATTTTATTTATGATAAGATTTCCTAGATAAAAAAAGTGTCTTGAAATTTTAGATTTTGTTAACAAAATAGAACACTGAACAAAATTTTACTTTCATGACATTATTTAGCTAGAAAAATAATAAATATTTGTCAAGATACTTGGCTAGCAAAACAGAAATTTATATCATTTTTCTTTTCAGCTAAAATGTTCAGTTTGCTTAAATGTATTTGTACATCATTTATATATTAATTTCACCTTATTTGTTTTCGTTGCATTATTCGTCTATGTACTTCTTTTCTTACGATCTTCGTAGCATCCGATAAAATAGTTCCTTACATTTATATTAAAAGAATATTTAATATAAATCACATTAGAGCAAATGAACCATTTATTGATCAAACAAATGTTTCTGAAATAATTTTTCACGGCTACTGATTTAGGCGTAATGAGAATTATATATTAGAAATAATTTAAACTATATTTAGTATGCACGTAAATTTTCGAAAAAACTTCTCACAATTCTTAGAACCTCATTCCCTTGTAATATAAACAAAAAAACTTGCAAAGAATTAATTACGTCTAGCTGTCATTTGGATAGAAATATATTATTATACTTAAAAATACCAGAGATTACGTTTAACACAACCTCTGGGGGGGGAGACAAGACCAAGGCTGGGAGTCCCTACTTCTAAATTGAGAAGTAGGGGCTCCTCACTTTCGCACCCCTCACTCACAACCCCTCACTTTCGGGGTCACGATGGCATGCCCTCTGTGTGTGTCCCACTACATGAAATTGCCATCACTTCCACTTCTTGTAGTCCTGAAATAGAGTGAAAAATTTCCTAACGGCCAAGCATTGCAAAAAATACGACTGACATAAATTTAAATTTATAATAATTATTATTATTATTTATTTGTTTATTGTAAATTTTAAAAAAATATTTCAGTTATGTTTTTATTAACTTTATTTAATTATAATAATTTATTTTCATGTTTGTGTAGAGACTTTTTCTTTTCGATATTTCCACCTGACTATTTTGAAAAGATAGTGTTTTTAAAAGCTCTAATTACAATTGATTTTTTTTGTTTAATCTAAGTAAATTTATTTTCGGGAAACAAAAAATATAATTACATTCTCCTTTCCATTGTTAATTTCTTTTTATTAAATCCATCGAACATATTCACAATTTCCTGGAAATTTTAAACCACGATCAAATGACATGACCGCCACCTGAGCTGGCAGCCATTCATCACACATGCATAGCATACTTTTATAAGGGCATTTTATTGTGCGAATATTTAATGCACATCGTCTCTTTTACCCCGATAGACAATCTTTAGCTGATTCTTAGTTTCTTACCCAGTGAACGAGAAAGTATCTTTCCCCTCCCATACAATTGCAATCCTTTAAGCTGCAGCTTTTTATTGTTTTAATATATTTTGCGTAGAAATGGAGGAGAATGTTGGAAAAAAAAGAAGATACGATTTTCAAAGCTTAATACTTCTATTTCGGTAACATTTTGTCTGTTCTTCTGCAATCCACCAACGGAAATACATTAAAAAGGGCACAAGTTTTGTAAATATGATATGTTTTAGCTCCATTGAAAACGAATGCTATATCGAAAATAAACAAAAATGCCATTTTGACCAATAGAGCCACAGCTAAACAGAATGTGAGCAATAATTACAATGCAAGCTAAATTCAAAGTATAATTCTATTTTTATTGATGAACCAACATATCCTTGCTGATATTTAATCAAAGTTAGCCTTAATTTAGAAATTTTAACTGTTTTACTTGTTTTGCGTTCATACATTTCATAAACAAAGTGAAAAAAATATGAGCAATATATCTTTTCTCGAAAAGGACATCTTAATACACAAAATTTTGATGCTGCTTAGTAAACTGTCTAGAAACTTATAGCTGTTGTAAGCCATTTTCATATCCACCAAATAAATGCCTTTCGGGAAAACATTCTCATAGGTAGTAGGCTGTATTCATGTGTCACAAAAGAGGAAAACTCTCAAACACCCACCCCGACAGATGTGCACGCAGAAGAGACAATCGCAACCTGCATGTCTTGTTGTACAACAGTAGGTAGGTGTTGTACAACAGTCTCGATGTGTAAAGCAGTATCCATCTACTAAGCCACGGTGAGCCCCGAATTCATGATATTCACTGCGTTCTTCATTCAACGGTCATATTACTTTATTGGATTAATTTGACCAAAAACGTAACTGAGTAAAAAAATTACTAATCTCACTAACATATCGTTTTAATTAAATTTTTAGCTACCTTTCCGAAATTTGTAAAAAAAATATACAATTTAATTATTTCATATTATTAACTAGGAATTGAGTAACTAAAGCGAAATCTAAATATTTGTACAATCCGAATAAAAACGAAGTAAGTTGGATCCCTTTTTATATGATAAAACATCTGCTTACACTTGAAGAACAAATAATAAGAAAAATTCTATCATATAAAATGATTGATGAAGCTACTTAAATATATGTATTACTATTCTTTAAATTAAAAGACTAGTTCAGAAGTATTGAATTATGATTTTCAGTTAAGAATAAAACTATTGTAATGTTTAAAACGGGTTATTCTTAGTTCTGAGATTATACCGATAATAGTAATATATAATTATCTTTATGTTTTAGATGAGAGTACTTAACTTATATGTTACTTGTATTTCGTGCGATAATTCTGTTTATTCATTTAATTTAAAGTTTAAAATAAATTTAAATCAGGGTATTCCAAAGTATTTTTCCCCCTTTATTAATATTTTTTTCAAGTTCGATGTTTAATCCTCGGACTGGGCAAGGTTGACTCAGACTTTCTTACCTTCAGAAAATTCAATGCCAAGCATGCTTGGGAATTAAACAATGGGGGTTTCACATTAACCGAGATATATGCTTCTTACCCTTTGACCCTCGGTCATGAAACTAAATATAGGCACTGTGTATGCCTTGAACTACAATATGTGATGTCGTGCCACTGAGTTTAGTTTTCAATATTCTCATATCAGTATTCAAATCCAGAATGAATTTATCTTGTTCATTGTCTAATCCTTTGACGCTGTATATGTACCCTTTAGAAAATTTTCTATTTCTGCTTTACAGCTTTGATTTCCTGGCTGTTATGTGTTTATTATATATTAAACAACGTCTCTGAAAGATCTGATTGCTCAGATTAGGTCAGATCTTTTAAAAAATATGAAAATGAATTCAAAAAAGAAAAAACTCCTGAAAATATTCATAATAAAGAAGTAGTTTACTTGACTACGTGCAGAATATTCTTATTTGAATTTCGCTGTAAAGAAGCTTCATTATAAAGTAACCATATTGTATTTATTCAGATTAAACTTGACAGTAATCACCTCTTACATAACGTATCTGCTTTTGAAGGACCTTTTTTTTCTAAGAATGGTTTTATCTGCAGTTCAAACAAACGAACGAGATACATGCTATTTTTAAAAAAAAGCCAAATTCACTGGGAAGAAAAGATTCATAAATTAGCAAAGGACTACCAGGCGTCAAGGAGGAGTGGTTCCTGTGGATTTATTAGCAGCTTTGTTCTGAGATTTATTGACCCAGCTGTAAAGTTAGCTTAAAAAGAAGTATATAATGCTCGATCTAAGATCATTTAAATGTAATCCTTTAAAGCCCTGTGAAAATATTTGCGCGTATATAAATAGAGTTATAAATAGATCAAGTTTCTTTCGAGTAAATGCTTAACTCAGATCCAATAATGATAGAGAATATAAGTTATACAAAAATTTGCATTATTTCATTAATTTTCTAAAGATTTCTCAAGTTATTTACATATTAGGGAAAATGTTACTTTAAACGTGTTTCCTGATATATCATTAACATCCAAATATGTTTTGGCAGTATTTTAAAAATTTTTGCAAGTAGGAGAGACTGATCAAAAATTGATTTTAGTCGGTGACTGAACTTCAAAATTACGAAATTCTTCTATCAGGTATGTCAAAAAATGTATTTAGACTAACAACATTTTCTCATGATATAATTCTTCTATGATACAAAGAATTCATATTTTCATAAGTAAAATGATAAACGCATAGAACTGGTATATTTGGAGTTTGAATAAATTTATATTTATTTATGTAAAGCTATGAAAAACTATATATAATTGTTTCAATATTATAAAGTTTTTCATGGTATTTTTATTAAACATATTTTTTACTGAAACTCTTAGAATTTTTAACTTATTTGTTACGGTGAATCCAAATTGTTAGTCCACTTTCCAATTTTTTTAATCAAAACTAGTTTAAGTTAAATAGCTTCTATCACATCACTGATTTGAAGAAAAGAAAAAACATTAATCACCAAGCATATTTATTGTTTATTGTTCGTAATAATGGTACAGAAAAAATTTCTACATATTTTGAATAGTAAATTAGACTCAAGGTCTCCTATTTGGAAGGTGAAATAGAAATTTTGAAAAAATAATTAGTAATTATGCAAAATTATGTGCTGTAAATAAAAAATACCCAGAATTTGTAATAATTTATTAAAAGAAGACTATCTTGAATGTGGAAGTTATGGTAGTGGGGGGAAATCATATTGAATGTTATGAATTTCAGCGTAAGGTAAACAATTTAAAGCCCCTAAATAATTATTCATATCTATGATTTGTGAACAAAGAAAAATAAAAAGAAATAAAAGATATAATAGGTATAATTACTTCAATATCTTTGAAAACTTAGATTAAAAATTGAGAATGCAATAATTAATTTACTTTTCAAGTGTTATTTAAAATATATTGCAATTCTTAGACTGGTTATAATATTACGATTCATAAGAATTCGCTTTTATAAATCTTGAAAAAATCAGGCATTTGTTAGTTCCAAAATCCAAGACATTAACCTGTAGAAATAATTGCTTCACAGGAAGATCAAATTATATTACTTTATAGAAAATTTACAAAGTGAAAATTCTTAAAAAATGAAATGCGCTATTTTGATGATTAATTTTTGTTGTCTTGTGCAACTAGGCTTGTAATATAAGGTACGCTGCTCCTCTTTTCCAACTGAACCGTTATTTGGTGTGGAGTCCTCAAAATATACACATGCAATAGGTTCCCATTTACAGGATAGGCAACCATTCACAACTCATTGACACAAGGAAAGGACAAAGACAGGAGAGAACATCCATGCCTAAACCTGGATTCGAACCCAGGACCTCCCTGTCAGCATTCAGTCACTCTGACCACAAGACAGGGAGGGCATCTAATGATTCGTTAAAATCTTATTATATATATTTCTACTTTAATTACCATTGAAAGAAATATGAATGTAGTTTGCCACAAAAAATACTACAATATTTCAATACAAATGAGATATTTAATAACCTGATTGACTATATACAACAGCGGATATTTTACTTTAACAATAAAACTACTAAACCTAAATTAATAAATATAAAAATTATACTAAAATTTCCATATGAAAGATTTGTAGAACGTAAGATATAAAAATTAATTTGGATAGTTCAAGTGTAAATAAAAAATGTAATGTCAATAGAAACGTCATAAGCGTTTATTTATTAAAAATTTTGTAAATAACTTTATTTTTTGCAAAAGTACTTGTATTATGGGTAGAGAAACGAAATTTGAAATTAGCAGAAAAAAATTGCTACAGATTATACAATGTAATTTATAAAAACAAAACAAATACTGTTGTTTATTCCTGACCTTCAATATTTTTCTTAGTGTAGACATTTCCTGAACTAAATGTTTTATTTATGTTAGACATTTACAAATTATTGATTTTTAAATTACTATTCATAATATTGTCCTATTATAATTAGTTAAAATTAGTTTATTTTTCTTTCATAGGAGTTTTGTACTATCCTTTTGTATTATTACTAGAATTTTAACTCACAACATAGCACTTGATGCCACTCTCTGATTAAAAAAAAATAAAGTTGAAGAGCGCCCTCTTCTGGGTGCATTCCGATTTCTTAAAAGCTCTTCAAATCGTGGAGGCTCTACAGAAGTGCACTTTTGGAAACTGGATTTATTATCACTCAAACGCAAAGTAGCTTTCCATTCTTTCTTATCAGAATCAGAGATTTATTTTTCTTTCTTCTGCCTATTCTGTTCATACTTTTCATACAGAATTGTTATTTTGAAAAAAAATGCTTCCAAAAGTAACGTTGTCTTTTTATCTCCATTGTTGTTTTCCTTTATGCTAATCAAATTAGAATCTGTTTCGTTAATCAGAGTGAAAATGCCTTAATTTCTAAAATTTTTGTTTTGATTATCAAAACAAACATTCAAGGAATTTCTTCTACCAGTTCAATTATGAATATCTGATTAAAAATATACCGTTTTTAATTACAGATTCTTATAAATTGCTTACTACTCATCGAAAAATATAATATATAAAATACCCGGTGTTTTCAAGCAAAGTGTAAAATATGGCAATTATTTCTCATCTTAAAGTAACACACATACATACACACGCACACACACACACACACACACAGAATATATATATATATATATATATATATATATATATATATATATATATATATATATATATATATATATATATATATATATATATATATATATATATATATATATATATATATATATATATATAGATAGATATAGGTATATATCTGCTTTGTGGTAGCATATGAAAAGTCATAAAAATTATTTGTTATAATGAAATAGTATTAATTAATTATAAAATATTTTTTTAATAACATAAATGCTATTACTGATAATATTAAACTTAATGATCATTAATTTACAAGATACAATATTTAGAATTTACTTTATATTAAGGATAACATTAATTATTAACATTGTTTTCTAAAAGAATGAACGAACAATGGCATTCGATAATAAACTATATTTTCACAGATTATTTTTATACTTCCATTGTCCGATTAACATGCCATACCGCATTTTAAACTGTGCTATTTACTCCAATATAGATCAGTTAAATATTTCCCTTTTCATATTTCAATGTGTTTCTCTAAATTTCGTATTTTTTAGAGAATATATATATATATATATATATATATATATATATATATATATATATATATATATATATATATATATATATATATATTGTAAAATATGCGGTAGTGACATTTGAGTGACTATCTTAAGAGTTAAAAAATCCGATGGTAGACACTTGGACTTCGTAGCTATTACACACAAAATATGTTTAGCTTTAAGTCGAAATGCAAGAACAATATGAGTCCGTCTGTTTGTTTGTTGCTTCTCTAGGATCGATGAACACAGTCTCATACAATTTTGAACTTTCAACTGGAGAAAAAAATTAAGACTTGAGTTAGCATATATTGCTCGAAACTTTCACTGTATTTCCACAATATAAGGCTGAAATTTTAAAATATATTAGCTTTGTCTATTCGAATGCCCAAAACTGGTTTAGGTATGTAATCAGCATTCTTCTGTACATGATATAAAGACATCCACTACTCCAACAAAAATTAACAAAGGAAAAATGATAATGCTGAACTGTTTAATGTTTAAAAACTTAAGGAGAATTGGAGCTCTTTAGTAATTAATTAATTTTACCTGCTACCTTTGTAAAATGTATGCAATCTGGACGCAATTTTTAGATAAAATTTTTAGATTTAAATTATTTGATTTTGGACGTAATTTTTAGATCATCAGTGATTCTGATAATTCCTGCCTTTCTACAGATTCAAGCCAATTGGGACATAAGGAAAAAATAAAGAAAAATGGGTTTTTAAATACCGCAGCGTGATAAAATTGCTGACGAATTCATAACTGTCTCGTATCTTTCACCTATTAGACAACAATGAGATAATCCGAAACTCTATTTTCAAGCAAAGAAAAAGAGTTCATATAAATTTTAAATAAATTCGTATCACAAATATTTTTAGATGTATTTTAATGTAATTCTTTTAAAATTCACAAACTAAATTAGCAAATTTGAGACTTCATTTATAAAAGTGATAAGAACTATAAACCACAACGCGCGATATGTGTAAAAATTACTACAAATAAAACCTTATATTTTTTTTGCTGGAAGATAAACTGAAATTCTCTTTTAAATTACCAGTTTATGAATTATACTGTTCATATCGCATACGGAATAATTTCAACGGAAACGTCATAAGTTTTTTTAAAAAATTAGTAAATAAGTAATAAACAAGGAGTCTAAAATTACTTAACAACAAAATGTGATAGAAATAATTTCATTAATTATGATGATGCAGGAATAAACTTTGACGTTTATTAGACTGCTATTTCAAAAGATAAAAAATTGGCATTTTAGAAACTAAAAAAAAAAAAATACATTTATTACTGAACTGTCTCGTATATGTCATTAGCAATAAAATATAATGAAATTATATTTGACTAAAAAAACCTCACATTAGATAATATTGATGTATGAAATTATATTAATATTGTCTAAGAATGAGATGTAATCTTGATTGATTACAGAAGATAGATAATAAATTATAGGTATAATAACAATAATAATATTAAATACATTTATATAACAATATATAGGGAAAATATACATGCTACTAATGTTATATAAAAAAAACATTATCGCGTTTTCCATTTAATTAAATTAATTGCTTAGTATATTCTTATGTAAATATTTGTTTAATACGAAAAATTTATGCTCGTGAAGACTCGTCATATCAAAACTACAACCTTCGATTTGATCAATATCGATTTTGGTATTAATAAGTTGCAAAAAGGAATCATTTGTTGCTAACACCAAAACTAATATAAATAGATGTAAAACAATTTCGAAAATAGACATATCCTTAAAGTTTATATTTGATTTAAAAATATGGAAACGTGGATTTAAAAATTCTGTCAACATATGCTTAAGAGATCTTAATATTAAATATTGTAATTTTTTTCCGTTGGAAAATATCCTATTATTATGTATAGTGTATTATTATGCATATATGCGCAATTATAATAATAAATGAAAAGATTATTAAACTATCATGACTTTCAAAATCAGATAATATATGCACAGCGTTTTGTTTTATTTCATTGATTTTGTGGTATGTTGAAAAAACTAGCATTTTCCTTCAAAATTTCCTGGTAAACTATACAAAAGAACAAAAAATATCCACTAAAAGTTAACTCAGAAAATGGTGTTGTCAAACAAACCGCTTCGAAATAATCACAAACATTTCACAACACTTTAATTAAGCATGCATGCCTTCAATTCAAAGAATCATAACGAGAACACGAGGTAAATCAGAAGAAAAAATTAATTACTTATTAAGCTCGATTTATATGAGGACCCAGCGGTGACCACTAATGATGTAGAATTGCAGCCGAGCAGTTGCCTAATTCTGAATGGAGAAGGGGGAGAAGAGAAGCTGTAAGGGGGCTGCAAAAATGCTGCATTTCAGGTTCACGCGAGTTATGTGATGTAATTCCTCATCCTCTTGCTATACATATGTAAAAGGAATTCCGAAAGGAATAACTTTCGCCATGGCTTCGCATGCTCGTGAATGGGATTCTGCTTTTTCGCGCCAAGAAGGGCCTTGGGCGGTACGGTTGCAGTCACGATGACTCGTTAGGAAAGTAATAATAATGAAGTTTGTGTAGCGCATAGAAGTTATTGCTTCGTGATCTGTTTTTGTTGCAACTAGCGGTTTTGGATGCACTGTCGAGTGTTTGACGGGTCAAAATAGAGAACTGCTTTGAAACTACCTCTACTGCTGTCAGATTTGGATAAATAAAAGAAAACTGCTATTCTTCTTCAAACAAAAATTTAGAACTTATTTGAGAAAACATGATAAATATAATAAAGGACAAAATTACATAGGTTGAGTCAGAATAATTAACATAATAGTTAAGTAATAAAATTATTTTTTTTTATGTTCATGATATCAATTGTTGTTCTTAGCAATAATTTTAAAAAGTGACAAATAAATTAACAAATATTCAGAAGTACCTATTTAATCTGTACAATATATTAGATTCCTCTAATTCGTTTCACTTTTTTCTTAAATTTTATATCAGTTGTATTTTAAAAGGCTTCTCTGATCCTTTAAGCACTTTCAAATGTCAATACTTTTTCTATTAATGAACATTATTAACTGCAATCATGAAATTAAAAATAATACTCTCAAAATAATTGAATACTTTATTTAATGTTTTAAAAAAGTCCAAACCTCTAATTTTCGAATATTGAAATAAGTAATCCTGTCTTCTTCAAGAAAATACAAAGAGAAGCAAAATATATAACCTTAATATGCTAAGATATAAATAACCAGGTAAAATTTAAGATTAACAAGACCTACAAATTTAATATTATGGATTAATATTCAAATAAAATTTTTCAATTGAAATGACTTTCTAAACTGAACGCTTGGTTGCTTGGAAAATATAAATGAGCGTAAGATTTTCAATATCTTTCCTGATATTTGAACCAGTCGGATAACACATTTCAAATTTTTACTGTTAACAGCAGGATTATTTCGTTAAACCTATATTGTATGAGAACTATATAAATCAAATGATGAAAGACAAATGTTTCATTTAAATGGAAATAATCTAACATGGCTCATTATCATAAATTAAATAAAACTCTAGAAGAAAAGTACACATAAAAATTGCAATTATAAGCCATCAGTAAAAATTGCAATAAAAAATAGGCAATTGATTTTAGAGCTTTATGCAAACTTTGTGCTTATATCTCACATTGAGAACAAAAGAAACTTTTCCGAATTGATTCAATCCATGGATATTTTAGGGAAAGGTGTTAAGTCTTCGTAATTTAGAAACAAGAACCAAATAGACGACCACCAAGACGTGACCTGCTAGCTTCAAAAGTATCAATTCATTTAGAACACATTGCAACTATTAAATTATATTTAACGTGCCCTATTCTCCTTAAAATCAGGAATCGAACTCACTACTTTTTCGAAGGAAATCTTTCCCAACCAAGCCAACACAATCGAGTTGTGATAAAAAGAAATGCCATCTAAATTTTGTAAAGATTGCATTTAATTTTGAACAGTTTAAATTTTTATTTAAATTGAAAAATAACATGAATTGTGATATGAATAAAATAAAAATGCATCATGATTTTTTAATTAAAAATATTATCAGCTAAAATCAATATTTTTTATAACTTATCTAGATACATTTCTTACTTGCCTGAAATACAAAGGTTGGTAACAATATAACTTTAAAATTTTATTAATACCTAAGCAAACTTAACCACTATCAATTACATTAGATAATTTATTTTTTCCACATTCAGTTTAATTATTTTATATTTCATAAATTAAAAGCGAGAGAGATATAAGTATTGATCCTCTTTTTCTAACTGAATGAAAGGATATTTATATGCACATAGAATTGTCTTTATTTAAAATACAAATATTGAGGAAGAGTTTTGTAATTTTTCTTGAAGTTTGTGTAAGTTGCAAAAACACACGAAGTTTAATTTCATCACTGTTGAGAAATGACTTCATCACTGTTGAGAAATGACTTCAATATGCTTATAGAATGGTTATGGGTAAGAAATCTTGAATAAATTTGATTTTATGAATTTAAGTTTTTGATATTTAAAAATTTATAATTATTTCACACTAAATAACCGATTATATTTCTTACTACAACGATCAAAGCTACGATTTTTATTTACCACGTGATCAAAAAAAGCATAAAATTCAGACAATGTTTTCAATATGCTATAAGTTTCTGTTGAATATCTATTTTATTTCTCTCACATTTAAGTACACAAGTTAGCTGTGTTATACAAAGTAAGTAGTACTACATTATCATTAGCTTACAAAAATCGAAACATCGTTTAACGGAAGAAAACACTCAGATTAACGGGTTTTCGTTTTTAATGAGCATTTTATCTCAAGTAATTTTATTGAGATACTTTTCATCGAATAAGGACTATCTTTTCAACCCCATGTTTTCCAGAGAGCAATTACAATGAACAGTTTTGAAATATATGGTTTGGTATAACTGCGAAGGTGTTGCTACTATGTAGCTCAGGTGACGAATGATACTAAATTTTAAGCACATTAATAAAATTTCAAGTTTTTCTGAAATAAAGTATTAAAACTACAAAAACATTTGTTTTGGTATTTCATAGTTAGCTATAATAAAGCCGCAAAAAGTTATTATTGATTTTGTGAATATAATGACTTATATATTAGTAATTTAAAATATATAATTCTCTAACTTATAGTTATTGCATTGAAATATGGACATATTTATTGATAATGTTATTTCGAACAGTAAGCAGAATAATTACATCGATGAAGTTACAGTTTTCACCTTCTTTTTCATGATTCTATATAGTATCCTTTTCTATAACAAATTTAAAAACAATTAGTAAAGGCTGTTTTCCTACGATTGTTATGTTTTCCAAAAAAAAATTACTTTAAATAAACTCACATGATTGTATTTGTTTTAAAATATTTTTTTATTATTTTTCCCCTGGATTTGATTAATTTGTTGAATTGTTAATAGCGGTTTTTGCGATATTCTTAAAAACTCTGAATTTAGTGCCTGTTATTCCAAAATCACGTTTAAATGATGAGATCGACAACTGATCTGGCAGTCATATTCTAAGTTTTCTTAATATGCGCTAGAGGGGATATTATGCCATGATTAGATAAAATTAAAGTATTCGACTGGCGTAGTGACCTTGGCTTGGTACTCATTTTTCTTACTAATTCAACTGTTTTCTTTAGGAAACTATCAACAGAAGTTGAAGAAAATAGAAAAATGAATGAATAAATTGGTTTGAAACTATAACATTTTAGTATATTTTCCAGACATGGATATAACGAACTAAAAGGAAAAGCTACAACATCGGACCAAAAAATAACAGAACCTTATTTTAAGTAGATTTTAAAAAGACTTATTGGTTAGAGAATCATTGTTGTGTGCAATGTAAGATCTAGAAAATCAACATTAACAAAGAATTGTATTATAAATGCATTACTCTGGAATTGGAAAATTAATTACGATTGAAATATTATCGAAGCGAAAGCTGCATACCCTTGAATTTTTCATGGCTGATTATATGGGCGTCAATTTTGGTAAGAAATAAGGTGGAAGAAAGGACTTGCACAATTTTCGAAGGTCGATCATACTTTGGGAATGAAACCAATTTCTTCGAAAGTATATTTTTAACTTAATGCGGCAATAAATCTAAATGGAATTTTCAAATTCATTAGATGCGCCGTCTAATAGCAGGGTATTAATCCTATCACCTAACTTTCAGCTAAAGGTATGTAGAAATTTTACAGCTAAATAGTGGCGCAAATTTTACATTTTGCGAGTTAAACACGTAGTTTTTAAAGGGCACAAGTTTTATTATTATTTCATCAATTCGTGAGTTTAACTTCGATGAGAAAGATGTTATAGAATTTTAAATATCTTTTCGAAGATTCTGGTCAGTTTAATCTCATGCCGAAAGAACATAAATAAACAGACAAAGTACAATAAGCGGACGAACTTGAGTACAAATCACAAAATATCTTCCTTGCTTTATTTAATAATAAATAAAAATATATTTATCAATAATGATATATATGTACTCAAAATTTTTTAAAAATTGCTAATGAAAAAGTGAAAGTCAAAATTCAGTCTTCAAATTAATAATCTATATAAAAAATAAAAAAAGAACTAATATATTTAGGATAAAATCTAAGCCTTATTTAAACTGATATATATATATATATATATATATATATATATATATATATATATATATATATATATATATATATATTATATATATATATTTTAGTCATACTGTATCAAATTCTTTAATTTACTAATGTCAGAACAACGTGGCGAAGAATATTAGAGAACACGAACAAACAAGATTTAATTGAATATGTTAGATATTACATTCCTAAACTGGCTCTGCAATCAACATCACGAATTTGCATAAAAAGGAATGCTATGTTGTTAATTCGATGTTGTGGGTTCAGTTATGTGTATAAAAGGCAACTTTGACCTCTTTACACAATGTTGTAGGCATTATTAAATTTTCGTGAGCCATTTTAAATGAAAATTGTTGAGTAAGAACGAGTAATTGTTCATAGCATAACAACATTCAGTATAAACTTTAACAGGGAAAAAATTAATAAGAAATCATCTGTATTAATATGTTTTATTCTAAAAAGAATATTCTTATGAAGTTCTTTCGAATGTTAGAGCAAACAAGAATGGTTGTAATTTAAGTGCATTCATTTCGTATTTTACGAAGAAAAAGTAATACAAAAATTTGTGCGTCAGTGTATCATGTTCTAAAAAAGAATATTGAAGCAAAGTTATTACAAATATTAGTTATTTGGCTTTAATTTCTTGGCATTCTATATGTATTTCACTGGGAAAAATTAGTTTTAAAGAGCTTTGTAATTAATGCCTCCTGTTCCATAAAAGTACATTTCATCGAAATTACTTCTAATACTTATACAGGTTTCTATTGGTCTGTATGCCTGCTGCATTAATCAGGGATAAAGCGATGAAAAAGGCATCGATATAAACTGTTCTAAGAAAAATTCTTGCTAATATTGGTACACTCTAGATATAGCTGCTGTTCTTTTGCATCTATTACATGTTTCATCAGGTTAAAGGAAATGGTAAAAAACTATTAATCATGTATATATAGGATACTACAATCTATATAGAATACTACATGTGAATATAGAATTTAAATATTGCTTATGAATACAGGCCAAAACTTTTTCTCTGTAATATAATTACAGAGAAAATTGTTTTATATTCCCTCTCTCACAAGGCTATATTTCATAAAAATGGTTAAGGCTATATTACTGACGTTTTACTAGGAAGTTTTAGATCAATTTTTGTTCTAACTTGACATTCCCTTTTTAGATTGTTATGTTTTACGGTTGATACAGCGTTACACATTTGTTATATTTATTCATAAGAATACTTTAAGTCAACATTTTATAATTTACATTATGTTTGTTCGTTTTCCTATTTCTTTTGTCACGGACATGATCAAGTGAAAACGTGAACCCATGTGAAATGAAACTTTCTCTCCGACAAACTCCTATATTATATCATAAAAGAATCATCAGAGCCAACGAAATCCATGTATGTGCGCATGGAACTTAAGCAGAATGTCATTCAACTTGTTCAAGCATTGAACCCATAAGTTTTGAAATACGAGATTGGCATCTTTCTGCAGTAAATTCTTCTAGCACCTGTATTAAGATTACGCTAATTTAATTATAATAAATTATACTTCGAAAGCATGGTTGATAACGTAGATATCAATTAAATATTTTTATAAGAAAATAAAATCTAATTTATTCAATTAAAGAAGCACTTTTTTTAAACTTCAGATGACAATTTTCTGAACTTCCACCCAATTTTTGAACTTCTTTTAGGAAGATTTTATGTTATTATAGGATTTGAATATCTCTTTAACAACAATTTATATAATAATTCTAAGTTGTATTAATAACAAACCACGAAAATGCAATACATTTAAATTGAATTATTACAGATTGGATTCCATTAAATTGCAGAGAAATCAACTTCAAGTTATTAATGTAACGAAAATGTTGCCGGTAGAATCGTAATAAATTTGTCAAACCTTATATGTAACTAAAGCTAGGAAAACGACTTTTATTGTAAAAAAATTCGGCTGTTAGGGCATTCCACCCGCTTGAGTGTAGCGCAAATTTTCCTTTCTCTGCCAGACCCTTGTCGTGATACTTGACGTTCCTAATAGCCTTCCTACAGCCACACACACTCTCCATCTCGGCTTAACCTTGAACCAGCTCCTCGTGAACCCTTATCTTCTTGGGTTCACAGAGGTAGCAGACTCCGTAATTGAACTGTGAGATAAAAAGTGTTTTCTCTAAACTTTTAAGACAGAAAACATTGAAAAAAATACTTTTACGTGTCCGTTTTCGTTGGGCTATACAATAATTTGTTGAGTATTGAGGTCGTTGGTCACAGTTAGTTTTATTTTCTTCTTTATCTCAGACTATTGATTAATAATTTTTGAATTACAAACGCGTGAATTAGTTCAAAATAATACCACTATAAATTAATTATTAATTCAGTTACATTCCTTCACAATCCTATTTGTAAAACTATCAAATATTGTTCATTATAATAAATTGTCAGATCGCTCATATTTGTTAACGGTCATTTCACGGAAATATTAACACTTTTGCATACATTGTATTCGCTTGAATGAAATTACACCAAATACCATTTTACTGAAATAGGGAAATTCGGTTAGGAGTTTAATTTTCATTTTATGATAATAAGAATTTTAATGTTTACAAAAATATCTATATGCTGTAATTTTTTATCCCTCCTATTTTAGTTTGAGGCTTATTATACTCTAGTAGAGGATGTGTTTCACGGAGTGGAAGGTTATAAATTCAATTCCAGAAACAATTGAACAACAAAAGATTTAAGTTTCCTTTTTCTTTTTAACTCGTAGTGCAACAGTGGGAGCTTGTAAATTTTCCGATTTGTGTATTGTCCACTGTTTATGATGAATCTTGCCGATACGAAGTAAGGGGTGGTTAATTTAAATAACCATATAACAATTTTTGGCTGTAAAGTTGTATCTTAAACACTATTATCTGGGTCAAAATTATTGGTTGTTCAATATGTGAAAAAAATTTCTTTTTTATATATAGATGAATTCGTTTTTTTTTTTTTTTTTTTTTGAAGATTTAATAGAAGTGGATGAAAATGGTATTGTGTTTTATGGTTCTCACTTTATTTTTAATATTTTTATGAATATCTCTTACTCAGTTACTCCCAAAACATATTGAATGGAAAACATTGCTTACATGAAATTGCATGATTTGGCTGATCCCCGTGATTTATTCTCCCTCATTCCAAGATTGTGTTAATAAGGATTTAAGTATGCATTAAAGAATAAGCAAAATATATGCAGAATATAAAATAGCGTTTGTGATGTACTTAATCCATTTCTAATTTAACACAATTAATTCTTTTTATTTTCGTACATATAGAATCAACAATTGAAGGAATTTATTTTTACTCGCATCTTTCAAATAAGCATGAATGCTCACACATACACATATACCCCAATGGATATAAGCTATCCACAAATTATAAGTACTAAATATTTATTTCATTTTACAACCGACATTCTAGATATTTTCGATTAAGCGTGAAAATTAATTGGATATATTCTTGTTCCTAAAAATCTTATTAAAGCACTCACTCATTCTATTATAGATTATTTTACATAAATTTCACAATCAAGATAAGAAAGTTGATATGCTTTCTAATAAAATTTCAATTATTCTAAAAATTGGAAATCCTAATTTATCTCACCATCATTTTACTTAAAAAAAATATTGCTAAACAAAATAACCGGGACAATAACTTGGGGTTCTCAAAAAATGGCAGTATCGAATTCTAAAATTTTTTCTATATTTTTATTTATCGTTTCAAAATAATTAAAGCGTTTTTAAAGAAAAAATAGCGTAAATCAATAGAAATAATCTCTTTCTAAAGGATTTTTACCTAGCATTATTGGGTTCTGTTTTTAAAAATTTCATTTTATTTGCTTATAGTAATAACTCACGTGTTTTTATTCATAATATCTTTTATTCTGTTTGTTATTTGATACTTAATTTGTAATATTTCTTATATAAATTAGAACTGAAAACAAATTTACAATTACATAATAAATGTCAAACTTATCGTTGAAAATAAAATTTTAATAATAATAAAACAAAATTTAAAGCATTTTATATAAGATTAAATTTATTGGATTTATTTATCTTAATGACTTCCATACCGAGTTTCACTTTACGCAAGGAAGAAAACCCGAAAGATTTTTATATATCTATTCCAATTGCATACGTATGGATAAGCACGAAAGCTTCATTTCCTTATTTTAATAGATGAAGGAACGAATATAGAAGTTTAGAGAATGTATGTATATATATATATATATATATATATATATATATATATATTACTTATTTCATCAAAAATGGTGCAGCCCTTTAAAAAGCTGTTATTAAATTCATCGCATTTACTAATAAGCATATAGATTCATAATTGCATTCATAGAATTTTCGTAATATAAACGCATCAAATTCAGTTCCGTGTGTGCGAATCATTTGTATGATAATTCTATGAGACTAATAAAAGATTATATCATTAAGAAAAAAATGTTAAGCAAATGTGTATTACTTCATAAAATAATTGAATGTTTTTATTGAAGGAATTATTGAATGAGACAACTGAATGATATTTAGGAAATTTCTTGAGTGAGAAACAGATCATAAAACAATTAGTTATTTTCTTAGTTTTTAACATAAATATTATAACAATTTTATAATGTATAGATTCATAATTGCATTTGTGGTACGTTTGTAATGTAAACGTTATGTATTCAATTCCTTTTGTGTGTAAATCATTTTCGTAATAATTCTAAGAAACTAATAATAGATCTTATCATTAAAATAAATTAAGCAAATGAATATTTCTTCATAAAGTTATTGAATAAAAATATATTTTGAGAATTTCTTGAGTAAGAAATAGTTCATAAAACAATTAGGCCTTTTCTTAATTTCTGAATATAAATTTTCTTACAATGTTTAATTTTACGGCTAAAATATGTTTTTTTTAAAATTTTAATGACTTATTTGATTAAGACAAGATTTTTTTTCTATAAAAAGAAACCTAAGTATAATAACAAGAAGCAGTTCATTTAATATTTAATGACCATTATTGCTTTAATGACCATTATTAACACAACTTTAAATTATAATAAAATAATTGCATATTGAACTGTGCTATCATATCCTTACAATTTAGTAGATTTATAATAAGCAATAGAATTTTTGTATTATTAAATTTTTTATTGAAAAGCTTATAAAAATTTATAACTGCAATTTACGAAAGTGTTCAGTGTTTATAAAGAATAAAGAAAGGCGTGTTAAAAAAGTTATAGCCCTTTATAAAAGAAACAATATGATATCAAAAAATGCAAAGTAAGATATTTAGCGCACATTAATTTTTTATTACTTCTTACAAAAAAGAAATACTTTATATCGCATTGTTCAAACTTTTAGTGAAATTCGAACAAATGCAAATTGACATATTTCTATTCATATATTTCGACAATTCACTATGCATGAATGGTGACAGTAGAAAATTTTATAACGATTCTGAATCATTCAAATGCTGTTACAGTTCGTCAAGGATGCTATCATGTGCCAGGAAACATGGGATACATATGTAACAACCGCCTACTAACTTCAACGGCACGCGAAGAACAAATTTAGCAATAAATAAAAGAAAATATCAAAGAAAAAAATAATAATGCCAATTTCCTTCTGATCATGAGGACTTGGCAAGAGACGAGGCCATATTTTGAGAGAGAGGGAAAAGTCGTTTGCAAATGGATCTCCGTCTCAAGTTTTACGGCCCTATCCTCCGTCTACGGAGTTTTAAAAATATCTTTTTTCCTGTTCTTTTGTTGAATTTTTGACGTGTGAAGTCTAGGATATCGTCTCGGAGAGCTGTATTACTATATTTGGATGAGGGAGGTCTTAATCGTGACAGTCTCACAAATCAACGCTCCTCCCATCTCATTGGATTCTTGACTAACTCCTAGGAAATAGAATAAATTCTGTTCGCATCACACTTTTAAAGAGATTCTGACCTGAAGCTTGTGAAATGGTACTCATTAAAATGAACAAAATTATGTATTATAAATACTTTTTAATAAATTTTGTTGATCATTATATATACACACACACATACATATACATATATATATATATATATATATATATATACACATATATACATACACATATATATATATATATATATATATATATATATATATATATATATATATATATATATATATATATATATATATATATATATATATATATATATATATATATATATATATATATGTATGTATATATATATATATATATATATAATATCAACGAACGAACCTCTAAATAACAGTTTTACTAGTACAAGAAAATTTGTGTGTACGCGAAAAAGCGTTTATTTTCAAAAAATTTTGTTCTTAAAAGTGATAATGTTTATTCCGTTTTTCATGGAATAATTAATCACATTGTTATGAGTGTAATTAATAAAATTAATAAAGTTGATGAGATTTGAATGTATTATTCCCCTACTATCAGATAATTAATCAGTGATATTTTTTATTCAAAAGTAATAATGAAAGCTTGATAGCTAAACTGGAATGTTTTGATATAGGAATTTGTTTTGTAAACTAGAATGCGAAATGTCCGGATATGTTATTATGAGAGACAAAATGTTTTAGCGTAAATGATTTTTAAAGTGACGCGAGATAAGAAAAAAACTCTTAGGAAAATTTGGTTTTTCATGGTTGTGTGTGTTTGTTGTTCCACGATTTTACATAGGAAAGTAAATTAGACAAGAACCTGCTACTTTTAATATATTTTGAACCATCAGAAACATTGATAGCGATTTTGTTTTGATTCAGCGGACACTTTTTGTACACGATATCTAATTAAACTGGGATCTTTAGTTTAAAATGAATTCTGAAACACTATGGAGACTCATGGATGGGATTCGAACATAGAAACCATTGAACCGAATTCCAGAACGCTAACCATTCGGCTGGACACATCATAGTGACGATCCTATAGATTATAGGACCTTGCGCTATTAAACCCAACCAACCAACCTATAAATTGTAGAACTAAATCCAGAAAGCTAATTATTCAGCTGGCCATTCAGATTAGAAAACTTGGCTTGACAAAAAGAAAAAGAAAAAAAAATATTGGGTACTATTGAAAAATGTGCTATAGGGAATGCGCTTTGAGTTGTGCCTTTAAACACATTTCCAAACACATTCCTGCAAAACGCAAACTCTTATCTTAATTTTAATTTTGCTTGGATAAATAATCTGAGAAGATTACAGAAATGCATATCATTTCATGTGTTTCCATGCATTTGATAATACATACTTACGTAAGAAATGATAAACATTATTATAAATGTAAAATAAGAATGATATACGAACTATTAGATCTCTTTTTTGAAAAGGTAAAATTCCATTAATTCATTTGCTGAAAAATTTTAAAGAATTTAATATACTTAAATAACTAAACCTTTTGAAGTTTCAACAAACGGAATTACTCACAATTACAAACGGAATTATCAGAGTTAGGCACGAATATTTAAGAATGTTTGGCACTTTTGAGGAAAAAAAAATTCATCCCCACAGAGACATATCATTGTTTTGAGTGAAAAGTCTAAAACCAGCTTTCTGATATACAAATAATTTATTTAAAAATATTTTAAAACTATTTTTAAATTTATCCTTCGCGTAATTTTTTGTTAAGAATCTATTAAAGTTAAATTATAAATAAAGATGCATTGTACCCAAGATGGATAATTTGGTAGATTTGATCAAAATGCAGGGTCATCAAAATAGATTGAATGCAAAAGATATTGCACAAAATGAATTATGCAGTAGGCTGATAAAGATCTATACATATAGCAGTCCCAACCAACTGGATGTTTGACTTGGTTAAAAGCAGTGAATTGGATAGAGGGCCAGATTTTGCTAGGTAGTAATCCAGATGAATTTAAGATAAATTGTAGTAAGGATTGGGGAAGAGGAATTAGAATTTTCTTTCTATAATAGAAAAATTGAAAACGCTGTAACTAAGCAATCTAATTCTAAAATATAGTTTAAAAGATATAGCAATTATACTGAGTTTTAAAAACAAATTTTAATTTTCGATTGGTTTCTTTCAGAGATACGTCAAAATCTTCATATCTGAAATGAATTTTTAAAAAAATCAACAAAGAATGTCTCACTTGGACGCAGTCGTATAACTGCGCTCTTCTGAATGGAATGCTCTGAGTTTGATACCAGCCACTGTTAAAGAAATGACAATGGATGTTGTGCTTCTGCTTTTTACTTGTACATATGCCGGGTTAAGTCCAAGGAAGATTTTCAAGTTTCCGCCCTTGTGATTATTAATCTGTCCATTGTCTGCATGAAAAATCTTCTTGAAAATCTAATATTTGTTCCAGTTTATCCATTTTTGGACTTCACGCCATAAAACCCAACCAACTTCCTGAAAATCTATGGCAGATCCGAAAAGATCTTTATGGTAGCTCCACTTGACAGGTTGTATACTAGGCTTTGTCAAGCTCAGTACAAAGAAAGCCTCAGTAATTAAAGTAATCGAAATCTAACTCAAAAAAATTTATAAAGGATGACTTGATGAATAATAAATATCATTTGGGAATAATCTTTGTATTATATCTCCTATAAAATAAATGTTAAACATCTAATTACAGATCTCACAATAAGGGTGTCTCATATACTCTTCAGCTAGTAGCAATATTCCTCAAAGATTAAGAAATTAGTTTCAAAGACATAACTCTAACGTTAATCAAAATATTGCCAAATTCGAAATTATAATAAAGTGAATCAATAAATTCGAAAATTTAACCAATACAAAACAATTCAAACATATTGTGTGTATTCATCAAAAAAGATTTGATATTTGTGCAGTGTTTCTTTTTCCTTAATTTGTCAACTCAAATAGCACAATATATTGTGTATAATTTTAAAATATAAATAAAAAAATTCGCCACAGTTGCCTTATAAATTACCGTTTAATTAGCAAAATATATTACGAAAATGCCTGATTGTTATATGAGCCTTTTTTGGTTTTTATGTATGAAGTTGAGAAGATTTATATGAAATTTTGTTAAATCTGTATCGAAAATTAATGTAATTTAAAATATGACATATAAAAATTTGAAAAAAAAAAAAAAAAAAAAACAATTTGAATCATAGAAACTAAAGTTAAAATGGAAGTAAATGGTGATTTATTTTCAAAATTTTATTTACAATTACAAAAGCAGTTTAAATAACTTAATTCTCTCCGTGTTATAATGTATATTAACATAATGAGGTTTATATAAGAGAATTCAAAACAAAAATAACAAAATAAAAAGCAATGTTTGTTGATAAATATATAAAAAAAGTCCTTACGTTTTCCCTCTTGATTAAAACTTTGATGAAAACGAAAATTCAAACAAAATGCTAATTATTATACATTATGAATAATGAATTATCTAAATGACGTAAAAATATCATTTTCTCACAGTGAGTATTGTGTAATAGCATATTATATAAAACTATTATTATGTTCCAGAATCATTTTGTTTCATATTTCATTTTTGTTTAATCGGGCAGACTGTCTTGGGGTTTTAAACTGTGTTAGATGACGAAAAAGACTTATGAGTTGGCGAAGAGCTGTCCAAATCTCAACCTAATATAAACAGAGGGGTAGTAAGCCATTATTGATTAGCTTGAATAACTTTTAAAAGCATGGCAGTCTTAGAGGGGAACGGAATCGAACCTACAGCTTTAAGCCTTGAAAACAACTTTTTTAAAGCATATCTTAAGATAACAGCTACTTTATAGATATTTGCTATTTTCATAATATCTTTTAAATATTTAATAGCTAATACTAGGAATTTTATTCCAGATTAAGATATTTAATAAATATTTAAAATAATGACTTCGACGTGAGTATTAGTGATATTTGTGAAATCCTGAGATAAGACAATCGTACTCAAATCATCAGTACGGAAAATGAATTGTAATCTCTGTAAACTTCGTTTCCTGTGGCATAGTGGTAGATTTGGTCTCTTCAGCGCAAAAGGTCTAGGGTTCGATACCAAGTATTGTTGAATAAGAGGAGATGGATATTGCGCTTCTTCCTTTTGCACACTCGTCTACCAGGATGGATGAGTTGATGCTTTCTGGTTTTCTTCAATTGCGATATGGGAATCCATGAAAAGTACTTCCGATAGGTAATGAAGTGGGTAATTCTGAAAGGACTGAGGACACTAGGTAGTTCAAAATGTGGTGTTAAGCGCTAAAAGCTCAGCAACGAAAAGCTAATTTTGTGTTTATGCCTTCTTCATGCTCGTTAATCGGGATGTGTGCTTAAGAGATTTCCTGGTTCTCTAACTTGTGACATATGGATATGGCCCACTATATGGAAAGTTTTTTACACTGTGGATATTAACATTTAATTTTCAGCAAAAATATTAATGTTTCTTGTTTCCATTTCATTATCAAAATGAGTTTTCATGAATTGCTAATGTATCTGAGAAATAATGAATAAATTTTTAGAATCTCAAACCATTATTATTTATTTATTTTATTTTAGTTATTTATTTTATTTATTTATTTATTTATTTATTTATTTTTTTTGCTACAAGTAATTGACAATTTTCGAAAAATTTCAAAAACTTTTTCTACTAAACATTATTTTTAAAAAATGGAAATTATAATATAAAAGTTAAATATTAAGATTTTTTTAATTAAAATGCATTATTTATACATCATTTACGTAATTTTATACAAGTAATTGTGTACGTGAATATTTATCACAGAATAAAAGAGAGGGAACATATTACATTTAATTTGTAACAAACATAAATTAAAGACATTTCAAAGAGAACAGTAATTTCATACTCGCAATTTGTAGATAAGCCCTGAAGACAGTGAGAGAAATGAGCCGGGTTCAAAAGCAGATGTGAAGGAAGTTGTACACCCCTCACAAACGCTCCTCCGAGTTTCCTCTCTTAATAAGGCGATGGAAGCATCACCTCATCTTACAAGATAAAAAATTTAAAAAAATAAAAAACTGCTTTGAATATTAGAAAAATATAAGCTTGTTATAATTAATTGCTTTAAAATAGGAAATGTGCAAAACAATTATTGAAATATATTAAATTTTAAAAGAAAATTTTATGAGTAAAAATGATACCACACTGAAGAAAACTTTTTAATGCATTAACATTTATAACATTTTAAATATTTTAAGAAATTTAACAAAAGTATCGTGCAAATAAACAATTTATCTGTTTATCATCTGAAATTCATTTATATTTCAATTAATTTGTTCTCCATTGCTGCATCTCATAATAGCTTATACCATGAAATTTTCCCTGTAGAAATAATGATGGAATTTTTTTGTTTGGTTTGTTTATCAGTCTACAGTCATTGTTTTCATATGAGGCTGATTTTTTTTTGTATTGAAATTTTAAGAATGAAAAGGATATACTGTACTAAGGAAAACTTTTTAATATGCACTAACATTTACCATATTTTAAATATTTAAAGAAATATAACAAAAGTCTCGTGCAATTGAACAATTTATCTATTCTTTATTTAACAAGCATGAGTCATAGTTTATCTATGAATCAATTTGTTCGCCATTGTTTCTTCTCATAATCTCTATCGATTTTTTTTCATTTGCTTATCAATCTATAGTTCACTTTTTTACATATGAGGCTGATCTAAATGCGATCTACACATTAATGTGAACTCCGTTTCACTGTATGCGTTCAGGAATGAAGTGAGAATCGGACAGGCGAACCACTAAGCCATAAACTTGACTGCTAAGTAATCAGTTATTAAGTTAGTAAAATAGAATAAGGAAAATTACAATAAAATTAACAATTATAATAAATATTGCTGAGAATGGAAGCAATTAAACTAATCAATGAATAATATTGTTAAATTAGGAATGAAATTTAAAATCATTACAGACTTCCTATTTAAAAAAACTACTAATTTTTCATTTCAATTAATTCATTTTAACTACATAAAATGATAGATAATCAGTATCATAATTACAGTGTCTAATTTTGGCATTTAGAGTGGAACCTTTTTCTAACAAATGATTCAAATCATCTTTTTCCCAATAATAACGTAGTTTTTCGATGGATTTGCTTACAGTAAGAATGTAGTATTAAAATGCAGACGAACTCATGCTGGATTAAATTTGCCATTGCTTAAATAACGGTAACTTAACTATTCAAAATATTTGGAAAATTCTGAAAATGAAGATAAAATATATATTGTCTGAAAACTCTTCATAGAAATCGGATGTAAGTTATGAAAACTTGTTAAAGAGTGAAAAGGAATTTATATCTAATGTAGGAATTAATGGAATAAAAAAACAATAAATATCTATGTACTAAAAGTAACTAATTTAGAAATGTAAAGAATTTTTCCTCTTTTCACTATTTTTATTTTGAAGGAATTGTTTTTTATACTTAGCAGTATATTTAACCATCGCGGTTTGTTAATGTTTACGTGTATTAAAACGATTCACGCGAGTCGAATATAAATTCCTTACAACTCCTGTTAAAAACTTCAATTTAACAATATAAGGAATATTTCAATATAATTCACAGTTTACAAGAAATTTCATTGCCAATAAAAGCGTTATTGTTAAGCAAAAGTACACATAAGTGTTATTACTATAAATAAATAATTAAAATTTCCTACCAAAAGAGATAATTCATTCTTGATAAATTCACAAATGAAGTAATGCCTCCAGAATTTGTTAAATGGCAAATTAATATGACATAATACGTTCCTGAATGTTCCCTAACAGTGCCTATAGAAATTTTGAAGCATTTTTTTCCAATTATCTGAATAAGGTTTTTGATCCCACCAAATTCATAAAATATATAGTTTCTCAAATAAACTGTAGCCAAATACTTAGTTAAGACTAAACACGTAAATCCTGCTAATCGGAGATAGTTTTTTTTTTTTTTCTGATTTGAAACTGATTTAATCATTTACTTATATAAACATATTTTTGGCTTACTATTGAAACAAAACGGTTTTTTTATGTATCAATGATGAGCAATATGATACTAACATATAACTTAAACTCTGCAAACAAGCATTTTTTAAATGTTTCCTGTATAGTGTAAATATATAACTCTTTAGTTAATACCATTCTTCTGCTAAATACATTTTGTAATGTTTGCATTTCCCTTGGGAAGAAGTTTATTCTTGCTCTCTTCATATCTTCGATTTTTCAATGGTCACTGGATATCTGGATCTGTTCTGACTTCGTGAGACTAGGTTGGAGATTAACAACAACTCTTTGGTTAAACTATGCATTATTAAATTTTATTTTTTAGATCTTAATCATTGTCTCCTATGTAGTATCAAATATATCATCTTAATTATTATTTCCAAAATATAATTTTTTTGGTATGATTCTGGGAAATTATTTATTTCTAGTATATTCATTCGGTATGTTAACTGAATCTATAGTAAATTAAGCTCCTCACAACAGATTTAACCCTCAAATAATGTTTTATAAAATTTACAAAAATTTTATAAAACACGATGGAAATTTTCAAAAAAATTATATTAAGCATATATTATTTTAGAACTGATTTATATTGAAATAATACATGCATGGATCCTAAAATTGAAAAAAAAATGGTCTAAAACAACATAAATAGTTAGATTTGTACTGCTTATTATTTTTTTAATAATATAGTTTTCAACAGACCAATATGACCATTAACGATATGCTACTTTTCTACGTAATAAAATGCTATTACTGTGATATTTACCTATGACTATCTACTAAAAATATCGCATGGAGTTTGTTATTAAAATTAAATGTGGTATTTGCTAATTTCTTAACATTTCAATTTTCTTAGAACTGATTAATGTATCATTAAAAATCTATATTTTAGACATTTGTAAAATAAATTTTTTTATTCATAATTTCTTAGATTTTAAATTTTTTGACAATATTTCATCATGATCTTCGTATTATTCTTTTAACCAAAATATTGAAGAAATAGTTGCTTAAATGTTCGGTGATGAGGGGTTTATTTCTGCTTTTCATAAAGTCTAATGATTATCATACATGTTTGATTTTCATCTGGACAATTACTTATTTTGATTTTTGATTAATCGTCACAGTTGTTCGAGGAAACTATTAAACGGTAGTAAAACCAAAACAGCCTGTGTTCATTTTTAATGCTTTTCATGGAACAGACAAGCATTTTCTAACAAGGCAATGCTACGTAACACTTATCAAATATGTCACAAGAATTTAGCATTCAGAGTTTCTCATGGCAAAACGTGGCCGAAAGATTCATAGTCTTAATTAAGATTCAAGAAAAGGTTTTTTGGATTAATTTGTTATTTACTTCCTTGTTTCATTGTATTAAATGTTGATTTGTAACATTTGTTTTAAAAATACAATAGGATTTGGATGGAAAACTTGTATTAATAACCGTTGCAACACATATTCCATTTAGTGCTTTTTTAAGGTCAAATAATGAAGTGCTATAACATTTTATTAAAGTTTTACTGATAAATTTTTTGACCCGAAATTTTAATGATTTACTAATATCGATGCTACTTTTATACTTTCAGCTCTTGCAAATTCATTTTTGTAACGCAAATTTATTGTTGAACAAAAGAAACAAAGTTATTAAGGTATTAAAAGGCACAGTTTGTATGCAGTATTTTTTCGTTAAATAGCCCATTAAACTACCAATGTATAAATTAAAATAACATTCTTGCCAAAATGTCTTATATGTATGCCATAAAAATGCTTCAAAAAGAAAGTTGATAAGTCAGGTTTTAATTTAATCAGTATTATATTTTAGGTAATGAAACTAAGCCTTCTTTCTAATAGAGTTTTTATTCTTTCAAAAAAATAAAATAAAATTTATTGCTCATTTGTGACAGTAAAGATATAATTATAGTTTTCGGAAAGGATTAAACAGAAGGAGCCTCATCGCTGTTTGAATTATTCTAACATCCAAGTTACCAAAGCGTACGTGCCAAAACAACTAAAGGAAAACATTTTTCAACATTGATTTATAAATGCTAGGAGACTTGTTTCGCTAAAAAATGAATATTCGTTTTGGATAGGGTGTTCAAGATCTTGAACCACGAAATTCGAACGGATATTTTAATTCCACTCAGAAGCATACAAGTTTACGCGTCTCTCACTCAATTTTTTTTTCTTACAAAGAAATTATGACATTATTGTTTTTTAATTTTCCTGAAATAATGTAGGAAAAATCATAAATTAAAGACAGTCGGATTTGTTAATGTAACTCTTAACAATCTTTTAAAATTATGTATTATTATTATTGTTGTTGTTGTTTACAGTCTACAAAATTAGAATGCTTGCAAAATATTTTACATTTAAGCAATTACAAAACATTTACTGTCATAGAAGTATACTGTAACAAGTAAGTAAATTAACATATACTGCATAACGTTTTAAAAGTATATAAATTTATAACACATTTCTAATGTTAGACTATTTTAATATCTATGATTTTCAAAGAAAATTTTTTAAATCCACTAAGTTATAAATATTAAACATGATTCTTAATCCAAACAGGTTTCATTTATATGACATATTATACAAAACAATTCTAGTAATATACTAGTAATGCAATAATACTTTAGTAAACTTGAGGACAATAGAGGCCTAAATGATGGATTGTAAAGATTTTGTCTGCTAATGAAATCAGAGCATTTTATTATGTTAGAGTTTTTTAATGCAATATTAATAATATTTCATTATATGAAAAATATATTTTGGAATTGGTAGGACATTAAATAATTATATATGATATTTTGGATCAAGCTACTATAAATAGTGCAATGACTCGCCAACAATAGTCTACAGTATTCATATTATTCATTACAATAATGTATGATACTGTTGGAAGGTATTAGTAGTACCAGCTACACAGTATAGAACAGTATTTGTACTATTTAGTACGAATTTTACTTACAATGCAAATGTGAGCTCTTAAGGGAGCTTTTATAATTATTAAAAAATAAGAGGTAATACGTAGCCAGTAGAACAAGTTAACTAGTTAATTAATCACAAATTTTAGTTACGAGCACATGTTTTTAATTTAGAAAAAAATCATCTTAAGATACATCAAAACTCTCTCTCTCTCTCTGTGTGTGTGTGAGAGAGAGAGAGAGAGAGAGAGAGAGATTTACATTGAGAATATAGGAATAGGTTATCTTTTATACTTTACCAATGCATATATGAATTCTGTAGAAAAATTCAAATCTAAGTTAATAAGTTTCGGAATTACTGAAATTAATATTTTCATTTTATTTTTTAATGTCTTAAAGGAGACAAAAAACCTACATTCAATCGATAAACTTTTTAGTAAATATAAATAAATTTAAATCATTTATTTTTACAAGAGATATATTTGATGCTACTAATTTTATGCAAATTGATTTACATATAAAATTTTTGAATTTGTTTTGCATTTTGTGTATATTTTTGAAAGAATTTTATGTAAGAAAATTTTATTAAAATGAATGAAAATATGTGATAGGGGACAAGAAGTTGAAAAGAAAATGTACAATTTTACATGAAGTTTAAAAATACATTTTTTATTTTTATAAGTTGTTAAAAAGATAAAAATTTCTCAAGAGGTTTTAATGCGAAAGTAATATTTATATAATTATAAATTTAAACAGTAAGAGATATTAAGAAACACCCATTTTGATTATCTCTGCCAAAATAAATCCCTAATAAAATGATTTACGATTTTCATAAATGATTCACAGAAAAACAAAACTTTTTTTGATACCAATTATAAAGTTTTGATGTGCAAATTAATTATTAATATCTTTAAATAACAATTTGATAATATATTATAAACAATTTAATTATATTACTTCTTAAAGATTTCTTAATAAAACAGTATGTTATTTATAAATAAAATATAGAAATGTAGTTTAAATTTAATTCATCAAATGCACCATTTCAAATATTTGCAATAAGTACTCTTACTACGTCTGAGCAATATTCAATGAGAATTTGAATAAATTTTTCCCAATAAGATAGATAAGAATAACAACATTTCATAATTATATCTTATATTCCAGGGTTATAGCTAGAAGTTTAATTGATTACTCACTGACTTTCAATTCAAAGTTCAGAAATTCGATTCTTACCTTAAGCATTAATGATATATATCAATGGTTTTCAATCCGCTTTAACCTCAATGTCTTGATCTCATTAACTTTCACGTGGAAAGAAAATGACAAAACAACTTATCAGTTATATGTTACTACTATGAGTAGAAAAGATTTAGTTGCAACACTTTAAAAATGTCTAATAAAATATGTGATATAACAGTTAGACATTAAAATATTTTTAAATACATAGCTTGGCTGTAAAAATGCAGCATTAAAAATGAATAATCAGAAAAGTATATAAATTGCACGATTTACACAATTCATAAAACTTATGTTAATAAGTCTTAGCATTATGGGACAGATGAAATGAGACAGATGAGGAAAAAATCTGTGAAATAGACCGCATATTTGTCTTTTTATTGGACATAATAATCTTCTCTTGTATTTTTTATATCCAAAAAAATTTTAAATACTGTGAAAGGTATGACATCGAAGATCAATTCATGCGAACCAGCACCTATAACCGTACACCGGTTGTGACAAAGAGTGTGTGTATGTGCATTGGTATATTTATCTGTCCGTAGTCCAAAGTTGGTTAGGTGGAAGCAGCAGGAGGGAAGTTTCTTGTAATTTAGAAGTAGGGATAACGCAGAAGATTTCGCAATTCTTGACCTGCCACCCTAAATGATATAATTTCATTCTAAGGACATTGTGACTATGAAAGCCAGCCGCCTTTAGTAAACACGATGGGTGAAAATCCATCGTGTTATATAGACAATACGTCAATAAGTCGTGTTTTAATGTATAGTCAATAAGTCAATAAGTTTCGTTATATAGTCAATAAGTCGTGTTTTTATAGTCAATACTGGTTATCTGAATCATTCATACAAGTGCTTAAATAAATTAAAGCACTCTAGTACATATACACAAAATTATGCATGAAATACATTTACTTAATTTGACTATTTCTATAGCAATTTCTATTTGTTCTGTCCATGCATTAAAGTGGGTTTATTCATTCTTTACAAATATTCTTGTTTTGTTCTATGTCTTATTCTAGCTGCATTGTTCAGAATTTCAACAGAACGCTCCTATTTGCCAAAACATATATTATCCACAACGGACCTGTTCAAAGAGCTTTTAAAAGGAGGTATTCCCTTCTAAACCAGCTTCATTATTCTGTTGGGGGGGGGGTAGAAAGAAAAACGAATATTTGAAGAACACTTTCAAAATGTAGAACGGCATCGAATTATACGCTCTGTCTCAGAGCTGTTACTGTAAAGTATCTCCTTATTGTTACTGCGGAGCAGGTGAGCGTAAAAGATTTCCAAAAAAAGCGTGACCATTGGAAGTTTCTTTGTACCTACAAAAAAAAGAGCATTGAATTAATATTTTTGGCATCGAACTCGATCAATATTATTCTTGGCAATGGTGTCTGTCTGGGTTAAGCTTTTGTTCTTTCTTCTGCTTTACAAATAAAATACGAACGGTTACAACGTAAAAAAGAAAGAACAGCTCTGGAAGTTTTCAATGAGTGAAACAGTTGCAGTTAAATTCTTCACAACTTACCGATGTAACTTCTTTTATTAAATTTAAATATTTAAGGATGGCATTTTGGAAGTTTGAACTATTTATAATAATAATTAAATGGAAGAAAATAATTTTTTAAGATAACTATATATAATAACTAACTATAACTAACTAACTATTATATAAATGAATATAAAATGCATCAAAACGATATGTAAAAATTATAATAAATTACATTTACTCATTTAAAAGAGAAACTATTTAAAATTAAAAATAATAATACATTTTAAATTGAGTTTAGAATTTTAAATTAACTTTTATTCACTTTGAGTTTCTATAATGGTAATGTACTTTTAATATATAATAGCATGTACAGCAAATTGTGGCACGCCATGACTTAGAGACAGAACCACGTTCTTCACATGTGAAGGTCTTAAGTTTCATAGTAGCCACTGCCAGTAATTATGTTAATCTTTTTGGCATAAGAGTTTTGATTAAAAGAAGCAAAACTGGAAATGTAACTGCAAGAAAGTCTTTTTAAAGTATAGTTGTATGATCATTTGACGTTATTTACGAATATGAAATTACTTTTCCATTATCTCGCACAGATTGGCAAGCGAATCTTAATTTTACATTTTATTGTTGTTTTATTATTGTTGAGTTTCACGTAATTGAAATTATATGATAGAAATTAAAGTTTCAGGTGTATTTGGGGAATTAAAAAAATAGAAAATAGAGAAGAATGAAAAGAAAGAAAATTAGGAAAATTATTTATCTGCATTTTATTTGTAAATTTTTAAATTAGTAAAATTGATTACTTTATGAACCGCTATAGTGTTGTCAACAAACAATTTAGCGATTCGTTAAGGAAACAAAGATAAACGGATAAGTTTGATATTCTGTTTAATGTGATCTTTTTTTTAAATTAAGTGTTCATTTAAACACTTCAAATTAATAAAGTTAATTAAAATACTTTTTCAATTTTGCTTTGAATTAATTCACATAATTAGTTTTGCATAAAGTTATTTAAAAATCATTTTTATGGAGAAAAATTTCTTGAATCAGGTTAATATTTTGGCCATATATTTTAAAATTTTGATTTGCTTAGTTCTTTTTAAAAAAATAATTTTATTTAAATATTTCTCTTATTAGTTAAAGTATTCTCTTGATGACCATGTTTTAATGCTATGAATTAAAAAATTTATTTAAAATTGATTCTCTTTCCTGTATAAAAATAATAGATTATATGACATCATACAAATTTATGTGGTCTTAAAGGTTAGTAATTCTGTGATTTTAAGAACTATTTGATTTTGATATCCTTATATAATAAAAATTAATCAATATTTCTACAGAAAAGAAAAGAACTACAGAAAAGAGAAAACTCATTTTATAAATGAATAATTTCCTATTTTAATATTGCTTCTCAAGATAAATTTATATATTAAATTTATCTGAGAAATTTTATGGTATGAATTTTTCAAAATTAAATTTAAAAGAAATTTAATTTTGAAATTTTTAAAAGAATTATTTAAAAGAAGAATTAGCTAAAAAACGTCTTTTTGCCTATTCATAATCCTCTGAATTTTATGCAAAAAAGATTAATGGGAAAAAATTTGGAAATTAATTTATATTTATATTTAAATGTTTTTATTTAAACTAATAACTTTTAAAGTGTAACTTAAAAGTTATTAGTTTTTTGTACATTATAAAATTGCACAGAGGGACTATTAGTAATGTCTTACAATATATAAAAGAAGGCTAAAAATGTTTTATAAAGCAGTAAATGCATGTGGCAACAGACTATTAACTAGGAAAGAAATTCAAGAAACAAATAAATTTTTAAAATGTAATTTATAAATCAAAAGTTGCACAATGAATTGCAGAGGTAACCTTGGAATGTCACAATAAAGCAAAGCTTCAAATTAATTAACATCTGTGGTAATAGAATATTAAACAAACATAATTAATCAGGAATGAGATTCCAATTAGTTTTAAGTGATTAGAAATGGCAATTGGAATATATCGGCAGTTTTTTTCTAAAAAAAAGCTATTTAGTAAATTAATTTAAATTGAGAGCGAAATTTTCAAATTATTTATAAATATATTAGATGAGAAAGAAATACTGTACTTTCTGTTGTATTGCTATCCAACATAAATTATTTATAAAATGCTATGGCAGATTTTGACAAAACTGAGAAACTATCTGGATACCTTGAAATGTTGAACCTGGCTTAAAATATACTGCAGCATCTACATATTTTACATTTTCATTGTCTTAATTTCAAATTAACATTTTTAATAAATATAAATTTTTTATCATTTTTTGATACTTAAAAATGCAATCATTCAGCGGTTTTTACTTCAACAATTTATATTTTTAAACTACAAAGAAACAATTAGTTGCCAATCTTACTTCAAGTTTATTATAATAAAAAGCATTATAAAATCATACTTTAAAAAAATCAAATAAGATAAATAAATGTAGAGTATAATTTTTATGAAAGAAACATTCGCAGAGAAAACATGAGAAGTTATCGAATAAATTTTAAGAATATTTTTAAATTATAATAATGTTTACACAAATATACTTACGTTTTAAATTATGCAATTAAATTTTAACAAAAATTTATCTCAATGACTTTTTCTATTGCTGTTATAATATAAATTTATTATTTAAAATTTAATCTTATTCTATATATTTTTATTTGCGTACATTTAAATATATGTGCACATCTATCGTAAAAAATTTAAATAACTAGCCTAAATATAGTTTTTTCGCATAGCTTTAAAATACATTATCTGAAACAAATATTTATTCATAGAAATGACTCCAAACTGAGTATGTCGTTCTGTATGTTCTTCATGTGTACCCATATAAAGAAAGCATTGACAAAAATATTTAGATATTCTGAGAAATTTGGAAATTTTGATTAGATTTTCAAGATTTCTAGAGTTTTCTTTCCAAAGATTAAAACAGTTTAAGTACTTCAGATGTGTTTCAAATTGCCTAATTTTATTTACCAAGTCGTTACTAATAGCCTCGTATATTTGAGTCACGTGATGTGATGAAGTCAACACTTGAACCGTCTTCCATCACAAACAAAAGCAAGTTTCTTCAAAGAATGACATCAAAAACATTAATAATAAATACTTTCATCAGGAAACTAAACTATTACTTTCTTCAGCTCTGGGCTTCAATTCTGGAAGCTTAATCGGAGGTCTCACTACCAAGGAGAAAGCAGTTTAACCAATCAGTGACTCTCGTCTAGATGAATAACACCAAATCTATAATAATCAGTCTAATTGTTGATATTAAAAGATGGTAATAGTTTTTAAGTTGTATCATACTTTTGTGCTACCCGGTGCAATAAATATGAAAGATTAATTTGTAATGTGTTACTTAGAATTAATGTCGATTCGATACAGATATTTTTTTAAATATGTCAGATTAATCTATCCATCCAGTGCTTTTTCATCTTGTTGTTACTTTTGGCCCACGAGGATTTGTTCTACCGGGATTACTTCTAAAATAGATTCTGCACCACTAAGAGCTTACTTACCTGAAACGGCAGTCAAAATGACAAACATCTGAGCTGACGACTAGATGGATACCTCTCCAGCTAGCTCGACTGAATAACTAAAGATAAATTATAAAAAAATATATCAAAAATAAGACATAAATATTGGTACAAAATAGTACTAAAAGATTCATATTCATAACGAACCGCATCTTAAAAAATTTTGTAATTTATAAATAACGTGAACTAATGATAAGAAATTTTAGGAACGTTTTAAATACCTTTACATTATTTTTAAAACATTTTAAAGGTGTTATTGATGTGCTTCTATATACTTATTCACCAAAAAATGTACAATGAAAAATGGTAAGAATTTTTAAGTAAATATATTTTACTTGTACCTGTTTATTATATTAATTCTACAACTAAGCTTTTGTGGCATGATTTCATCATCATAGCTTATTTTGGTACAACTATCTTATTACATTTGACTTATGAATTCTGGAAGTCAATGGCGAAATATCTTTAACTGTAATTAATTCATAATTTTTAATCAAAATTCACTTTTTAAGTGATATTATTAAATACATGAAAATATCTGAAATTAATGAATGAAGGCAATTTAATAAAAATCGCGATTTCTTTACCGAAAAATATAAAAAATTGGTAAAAGTACACTTCGTTGATCTATGGAATTTTCCTATTTTAACTTTGAACTGAAGTGTTCACTGTATATTATCACAGATTATCAAAATCTCAACGTATACACTTATTATTTATAAGTCTTGTGTGAATAATAATGAATTAGTGCAGAATTCATTTCAGAAACATTAATTACAAAAAGTAATTTTTACAATTTACATCATTTCCAAACTATTTATGTAGTTGATTTATGTGCCACAGGGTACAAAGCATTTTTTTTACTATTTTATTTTACTGAATTTATTAAGTAAACATATATATTATTAAATTCCACATTTTAAATATTCTGCATTAGGTAATTCAGCAATTTTCTTAAGGAATTCCTTTCTCTTAAAGTATGCAAATGATATTCAATATTAATTGTTTGAACGAAAATAAATAATTTGTCATCGAAATGTTATTTTATACCTTGTTGTACCTTTCACCTTGAAATTCTTGACCTTTTTTTCTTTTATTTTATGTGTATCTGCTCATTTCTATAAATATAATCATTCAATAATGTCACCAGGAAAAAAATTATTTTTGTCAATTATATCCTTCCTCGGGTATTTCAAAACTTGCTTTTTCGTAATTCTGATTATTTTGAGATATTTGACAATAGAAACACTTGGACATAAAATTCAAAAACTTTCTTTTTTCCTCTGAAAGCAATATTTTTATTCAGAATAGCAAATACTTTATACAACAATCTTACGTTTTATTTTGATTCCTTTAACTACGTGTTGTGTAGTAAATTTTTACAGTTATTTTGTTATTGTCTTTTTTAATTTTGCATTTTATTTAATATGGGCTTGGAAGTTTTCTTTAAATAAAAGCGTTTATTTTTAAGAAAATGCTGCGTCACATTTAAAACTAATTAGCTGTTTTGCTTAAAAATTTCGAAATATTCTAGAAATTTAATTGAAAGAACATAGAAATATTTTGATATTTAGGTACAAATATATTTACAAGAAAGTTTATAATTAATAACACACCCAAAATGAAAATAATTTTTTTAATATAATAAGCAATATTTTTAATCGCATAATTATACATCCTTTTCCATATAATAAAGAAGGAAAAAATGTATTTATTAAACGTACGATTAACATGTCACCCATAAAACATTACTGGTAAGCCTTTGCTAAGATGAAGTTAGGGCTTTCATTTTTTTAACGTTTAGAAAAAATTTATTTTCTTTTTTAACTATATAAGTTATAACACACACACAGCTACATATTTCTGCCTACTAAAATCACTTAAAACCAACCACTTAAAAATTTCAAACTCGTAGATTTGGAGAAAATTTTGACTATAGTGAGCTGACATTTTCCTTTCAAAACTTCCACACCATATTAGAAGAAGAATATTAGACTCGATGAAAGTTAATCGTTCATAAGAATTTTTAGAATGACTGTTTTTGGGGTTATGAGGTCTACTAGGTATCTCATAATATTGCTGCCTGCTTAGTTTCTCTATCATACAACCACGACAATGAAAATGGCTTATATTTTGCTTTATTGATTTTCATTTCTTTATCCTATTTCTGATGACTGATAGTCACTAAGTTTCGAATAAAGAGTGAAAATAAGATTTTTTTTTTTTTACTATGGAGGATACAGAAGAAATTTATGTTCCTAACATCTATCAGTATGATAATCTATGGTTCTAAGATAATTATATGAGTTTATTCTTGTGTATGAATAAAATTCCAAAATTTCTGTAGACAAAAGACATATGTTCATACAAAAAATGAATAGGTGTGATTACTTTTCAAAATTTTGACTGCAAATTATGATATTTAATTTCAAGTACGAGTGTCAATAACCCTATGCAGTCGGTGGACTGAATTGTACTTTTAAGTTACCAATTGATTATTACTTCTAAGTTACTTTTATTGCTTTTAAGTTACTAATTGATTATAATTTTATCTTTTAACTCAAGCACACACAATCAATGCAGATGATTAAATTTATGTCATTTGGAAATGGTTAAAAGGATTATGCAATATAGAAATGATTATTGCTATTATATACTTCTCAAAAATTAAGTAACAGCACCAAGAATTAATGCATGTAGCGTCATGTGATTTTAAAGAGTGATATTGGTGAGATGAATACACAAATGATTAAATTTGTACAAGCATCGGGTATCATATAGTGTTCATATTCTAGCTATAAAAGCCAGCAATATTTTCCCATTTCATAAACTACATGCAATGTTATGAGTGGCATTTTTGAGCTTAGAAGAAGCCTAGAAAATAACTCTGAAAAGTTGGCGAGCTCAAGACCATCGGTTAACGACCTGAAAACGTGAACATAAACAGTGCTTGTAACCACGAACTCCATGAACAAAGTTAGTTGCTGTGCACAATAATAACTTGTATTGGCCACAATTTAGGAATCAATGAACGTTCATCCCACGATGGACATGTGCATGCCGAAGAGGAAGTGGTGCGCATAAAGCGAATAGTGTGAAATATTTGGCACAGTTGACTATTCGAGACTTTGCTCCACCGCAAGTGAAATCTGAAGCTAGTTCCACAGTGAATCCAACAAAACTATACTCAACAGATTACAGGAAGTATAGTTAAATGTATGGTTACCAGCAACAATTGTACCGTTCATCGCTCAACACAAAGCTAGATACTGGCAAGGTGTTATTTTATTGAGACAATCGAATGGCATCGGATATTATTCACTGATAAATATCGATTTTATCTGAAGAAATAAAAGTCTTTAAATGGTATGGTGGTAATCTTAAAATGCAGCGAACCAGTTTTATCCGGGCGTCAAACCAGTCCTACATCGAGCATCTTTGGTTTGGAATAGCGTAATTTTTTATCAAAGGATGCAAATTGACGGCCAATTGACAGTGATCCACAACGTCACAAGAGTTGTGGAGTCTGTTGTTCTACCATTGTTGCGGGGTTTACCAAACACTGTATTTCAGACAGCAATGTCAAGACGGATGTTATACGAAGAATTTTTAACATTCTAACTATATTTGACATCCTTCTCTGACCGATAAAATCTTCAGATCTGAAACCCCTGAAATACCTGTTTGATTTCATTGGACTTAATGTAAACATAGGACAAATAGCGAAAATCGTGGATGATCTGAGCACAGCAATAGATGTCGTTTGGCAAAGGATAGATCTCAGTCATTCATCAATGAACAAAATCATAGGTCTCTCTGAATCGAGACTTGTATTGCTGCCTTGAAAGCAATAGATACTGAATAAATTGGTTTATAATTATTTTATGTGTGTGTGATTTTTAATTCATCACATATCCACCTCACCATTATTCCTGAAATTTACCTGAGGTTACATACATTATTTCTTGGACTTGTAAACTCACTTTTGAGAAGTATATTATTCAATAAGAGCGATCATTAAAGCCAATAAATAAGGCATGAGTTGAATTATGATTTTCAACTTCAATTGTGTATTGGGTAAAACTTAATATTTGGATCTTTCATTTAAAAAAGCAGTGCTTATATATATATATATATATATATATATATATATATATATATATATATATATATATATATATATATATATATATATATATATATATATATATATATATATATATATATATATATATATATATATACATGTATATATATATATATATATATATATATATATATATATATATATATATATATATAATTTATTTATTAATAATAATTCATTTTAATGAAATCTGCTTCTATGTAGGCTATAGATTTCGAACAACTCTGTAATACAATACAAAATTTATTCTTATGATTTTCCTTTTTCAAAAAACAAATTTTATATATATATATTTATATAAAATAAATACAAGTTATTGACAGGAGATTTTTCTAAAATATCCAATTTTAAGGGAGACATTTATCAGACTTCTCTTCCATAACATGAAATTAAGCAAAAAAACTACATTTTCTTTTATTTTCTAAAATGTTGTCTTCATTTCGCTTCCGCAAAAGATAAGGATGCAGACGATTTTGGAACTACCCCAAAGCCGCTTTATGTTCTTCATTCTGTTTCCATCCAAGACTAAATTAAAAACAAAAATAGAGCATTTTTCAATCCATCATGTTCTTAAGAAAACTGACTTTGATGTATGCGGTGAAGCACATTTGCGTAAGAAAATAAATTCTTAATTTTTACTTGATACTTTTATTAGCACTTTTTTTTAAAAAGATTAAGGTCAGGTCTACAGTTTCTGCAATTAAATTTTCGATTTCAAATTCGTGCAACAATTTTACATTAAACTAAATATATACACACAGATAATCAATTTATAAATCTAATTTAAAAAACTAATAAAAGCAATAAATACATTATTTTGCTAACAAAATATACCAATATGATAAAATATTTTTCAGAATACTTTTTTCTGAAGTAATTGTCAACTTATTTATTGAATATAGTATTCTATCCCTCATTTTAGTATACATTTCTAAGTAAACAGTTTAAATACTATTCCTGTTGTAAAGTTTAATTTTGATAACATTAAATTTCTTGAAATATAAAAATAACGAAATGAAATTAATGTAAGTTAAACAAAATCACTTCACGCATTTTCTAAAAAGTTTTAATTTTCATTACACAAATTCAGATCGATATTATTTATAATAAAATGAGAATATAGTACAAAATGTTTAAATTGACAAACTACAGTGACACTGCAATATAGAATTTACTAAGAAAGAAAGTGCTTTAAAAGGAAAATAATATTCGTAAAAAAATTTATTTAATTATAAAATACAAAGTACTTAATGAAAATAATTGAAATACTCACGTACACATACTTTCAATCCTAGAAAGAAGTAGAATCCTTAGTAGTCTGATGAGGAAATAAACGTTGTTCAATATTGCTTTTGAATTTGGAAATTAACGGGTTCAGAATTTGATTCAGCCAAGGGGTTTCTTTAGAAGAGGTCTATTCGCGTTAAAATGCACTATTGGCTCTAAAGTAGAGTGTGGAAAAAAAGCTAGTTCAGAAGTTCTCCCCCCCCCCTTATGCATAAAACATTGTCAATCTTTTAGATGAAAACACAGCCAGCCAAAAACATATCATAATAATCGAAATTAACCAAGTAACAGAAAAGTCTAATCGCTTTATCTGACCAAGGGAAAAAAAGATACTGCTAATCGAATAAATAGATATATGTAATAACACACACAAGTTTACAATACAACAGTAAACTGAAAATAAATTATTCATCAAAAAATAATAGCACATAAGCAATACATATTTTAAATAATTTATTGAATAACAAATTTAACTAAAATGCTTCTAACAAATAGAATATTTAAAGAAAGCATGTCAAGAAATAATGTATTTCTTAGCAACCGAACTATAAAAATTTAAATTTTTTCTGTAAATTCGAAATGTGCAGAACATAGCACTAGAAGCAACTAAGTAATGTGTGTGTATATGGAAAGATATAATTAAATAAATAAATATTAATATATATTGCTACAAATATTGATGAAAAGGGATATTAAAATTTAAATTAATGGAATGATACCTAAAAGAGAACTACCTCTAATTTAATCAAAAATATAAACATTTTATTTTTGCACATTTTGTGAAGGCACTGTTAAATTTGACCATATTAATAAGATTATTTCGTTATAAATATTATATGAAAGTACCATGAAAAACAATAACTATTTGAATAGAAATTTCTTTTTTCAGTATTTAAGTGACCAAAAGAATACATATATTTTATATAATGTACAAAATAACTTATTTGAATTTTGTTTCTGAACTCAAGTGCAAATAATGCATTTTCTTAAATCAATCACTTTCAGTAATGTATATACTCATATTCTTATATTTTTCAAACATACCTTCCTATTGGAACTTTGATAATTTATAAAATCATTTATATCAGAAAAATGACTATTCAAAACTGAAATTTCAAAGTTAAGTTTTTCAGAATTTGTTGTTTTTGGAAATTTAACGATTTATATTTTTTCGTGTATCGAATTTTGCCTATTCATAATTATTTTTATATATGAATTAATGTATGCATATTATTTGAATTCACTATGTTTATCTTTTTTGTAAATAATCATAGCTAAATGCAATTTACCTTTATACAAAATCATGTGAAAAGTAAGTTTTTCCCATAGCTCTCATAAAAAGAAACAAAACATAATTACTCAGAAAGTTTTATTACAAAAGATACTAAAATTAAAATAACGATAACAGATTTGCAAATATAAACATTATGAAGAACTAATGGCGACACAAAGAGAAGAAGCATGTGTTTCTCCCGCAATTCAAATGATTAAACAGTGGAAGCATGAGTACCAGAAAACCATATGCATATGAAAAAACCTTCAAAAAGTGATCTGAAAAAAGATTTTCCGCATATGAGTATTCATGTATACGAAACAAATGAAATACCGAATGGAATTTATGAAGAGTTTCTAATCCTACTGAATAGAAAATAGCTGCTGAAACGGTACTAATTTATCGGCTAAGTCAAGGCCCAAGTCCTGTAAAAAGAGTATGTGATTATGGAAATAAAATTTGAAGAACTAAAGTAAACTCCATGGTACCACAGCCCATGTGGGCCAAGGCCTACAGTGCCCATAACTCTTTTCATGACCGAGGGCCTTGGGATGCGAAGCATATGTCCCAGTTAGGTGGTCAGCCTAACGTAAGACCCCCAGTATATTAGTTCCTAAGCATGCTTGGTACTCAGTTTATCGACCCACTGAAGGGATAAAAGGCTGAGTTAATCTTTCCCAGCCCAAGGATCGAACCTCGTACCTGTGTCATGGGAGCGTGAAACGCTGCCACTAAGCCACCGGGCTTCAAAATTTGAAGAAACTAGAGGCATTTGTGTTCTCGACGCTGGCAATCATCTGTTCTACGTCAAGTTGTTTCCGAATACATTATCTATTGTATCAGGGCCATTGCATGTTACAAGAACCATATTGCTCGTAATTTGCTTTCACGTAAACTGTAGTTGTCAAGCTACTGTGCTCAATTCTGCTGATATTTAACGGTTTCTTTACATTTAGATGTTACAGTATGGCGATGAACAACAACGTATGGACTTGATAAATTATTCTTTATTAGTATGATAATATTAATCTGTAGCCGTTATGGATATCATGAATGATCCAAATTCACTCCCTTTATCAGAAAACAATAACAATAAGAACAGCATTCATTGAGCTGACAAAAACTCTCACAATGGACACTGTTGTGCTTTAACACAAAGCAAAAATAGCTGTGTAGTACAGTATCACTAGTAAAACTTTTTCCTTGTGCTTTCTTAAGAGTTCACTTCCATAAATGTGATATTCTGTTCTGTCACAAGTACTCGGTATAAGTCAATGTTGTGACTTCGCTTAAGGGGACTTACATGAACTGTTTTATGGAATTTTACTGTCTGTGTCAAAATTGCGTTTCGGGAGAACTTTTTATAAATAGTGGCAGTATTCATGCATCGCTAAGGAGGAAAAAAGAAAACTTCCAAGCAGCCTCCCTGACAGACCTGAATGTAGAAGGTGGAAGGACCGCATCTATCTTCACTGTTTAGTAGTGACTAGGATAAAATGTTTGAAACTTTTGTATGAAAATTGCTGTCCTATCACTAGATCGTAGTGGGCTCAGTAGTAGAACTTCAAAAGAATGTTGCAAAATAACGTTATACCTGAATAACTGCAAACAATGTCATTTGTGACATTCTATGGACACAACATGGGATACTAACATTGGTAAGGATCATCCAATGCATTCGATAAGTGGCAGAATAACACTCCAATTTCCCATAACATCGCAGTTTCATGTATGTGCGATTCTTCGAATTCCTTTCTTAGGATTTTTGGTTTTGGTGTTATCTGAAATTTAAGGTATATGCACCTGGTCAACCAGATACATCAGAACCAGAAAATGTTATAAAGCTTGAGGTTATGCAGATACTTCTTTTTAAGTTAAGTTAAACATTGTTGTCCGTAGTTTTACGTATGCAGTGTCTTTGAGAGAACAATTAGAAAGCTGTTATAATTCCATAACACTTTCACCTCATTTAATACCATCCCCAACAGCCTGCCGCGTGGAGTGGCGGTTGCCACCTTCAGGATGGCAACGGGTCACGACTACCTTCAGAAACATCTCCACAGGATCGGCCTTGCCGATACTCCCCTCTGCCCCCTGTGTTCTACAGGCGAGGGTACAGCCAAACACCTGGCTTACTGTTATGCTCTGGAACAGGCCGACGACGACTTGCATGGGCGAGCTGGACTCTACTACGAAGCACGGCACCAAATGGCCCATCGGCCACGGGCGGGCGTTGGATGGAGAAGAAGAAGACTTTCACCTCAATTCTCTCTTATATACTCATTAAAGCTGTATGATATATGTTCATCTTTGCATATGTTTTACCTTCGCAGTGTTCACCACTCTTTAATCATTCTAGCTCAATCTGTAGTTTTTCAATAAGCATATTAATTTGCTCAAGAAAAGCAAATGCTGCCATTTGAAAATTTTGAAATTTTCTCACTGCAAACCGTAATCATGAGTTCTACGTTGTTTAAAATCGCATCGCAAATGATAGCCCACAATTTTAAATAGAAAACCACACTATATATGTATGTGTACAACACATGTAATTATGTATGTATATGTGTGTATGTATATACACGCATATATACACATATAACATATAAATATATGTTTATATACACTACTGTCCACCAAAAATAAAACACTATGAATGAAGTATGCAATCATGTGAAATTTACATATTCATATCATGAATATAATTTGCTACTATGAACTATGCAAATCATTAGCATTGCAGTGGATACTCATATCACGAGCGACTGTAGTAGCATCTGAAACTGCAATATAAAGAGAGAAGAAATTCCCGACATTTTTTAAAACGGCGATTATTATTCATTATTTTTTCCTATATGTGGTTTATCTAGGGTTTGAAGATGACATCGAGCATCTTTCCAGCAAATTATCTGAAATCAACCGAAAATGAATAATGGCTTGTAGTGGTTGAGAATTAGCTTTAAGTGAAAACGGCGGCCATGTTTTACGAAACCAAATGACTGTGATGTGGATCTGTAATCGCTGGATACAGAAGGCAACTACTGGATACAGATCAAGAACTGATGCAACCAACCTGGTAGCAGGCAAATTGTGCTTATGGTAGTAATGAATAGCATAGCCAAATCTTGAACCATAGCACAACAGATTCAATCTGTTACACAACATTCGGTAACCTCTCGTACCATTCGACGTCGTTTGAGGCTGAGTAAAATGTCCCCAAAGTGTCTATTTTGTTTAATTTAAACTTGACTAGAAACCATAGGAGTATCCGCCACCATTGGAATGAATGACAGACATGGACAACAGAATGGAACAACAGTGACTGACAAATCCTGTTTCTGGCTGCAACATCGTGATACTTGGATTCAATTTCTGGGAACAACATGATGAGAGATTACTGAACTGTTGTTGCATTTTGTATCCACTCTCTGTCTCCACACCTGGTATCGTGGTTTGGAGTAGAACTATATTTTATTTTCGTATATCTAGTACGCATTAGAAGAAGAGCTAATTTATGTAAATATTTTAACAAAATCTAGAACTATGGTCCGAATCATCTTACCTGTTTGTATTTACACAATTGGCAGAGTAATCAAAGATTAAAGAAATTCATCCCTTATGGCTGGCAGAATCTCAAAACCTAATATCTCGTGAGGTTGAACCTCAATCTTTATGATCTTGTTTGTATCCCTCAGAGAGGATGCTAAGAGTTATTTTCCACTTTGATCTGAATTCCACTGTGCAAACAAGCAAACTCACATTAAAGATCATCTCAGACAGTTAGACCTAGAAATTATTAATTGCATTCCTTGCGATGCGGTGCAAATGTATACCTATGGTACCGTACTAGAGCAGAGTCTATATTAGAGCCCCTCAGTCTGAAATTACGCTAAAGCAACGCAACCCTGACAATTGTTCAGTTTTCAGAAATGAGTTCATAGGAATTAAGGTGGGACTTGCTGTTATCATTTCCAACAACTGTGAGTTTGGAGAACTACGAATTTTGTCGGACAGCCGCAGTGCACTGCAACATCTCAGTGACAGGTCGTCTATAAACAATATAAAAAGGATATAAAATATAAAAAGGAAACAAGCACATCTATTCTGCTTGAATTGAAAATGATCTTCCAAGACCATGATGTACATCTCCAATTGATTCCATCCCATGTAAATATTAGTGGCAATGAGATGCATGGCTGGTACACTGAACAGCTATATCTCTGAGATATTAAAGCCTTAGATCCTTCTATACCTTCATTGCTTACCATTAATCATATTTCAACAGAGCAATGCACAATCATAGGTGGCATTCAATGTTAAATAGTTAAATTGCTTCTTTGGCCTGTTTGTTTCCAAATCTATGACCAATTGCAAACGTGTGGTCCATGCTTGTACAATATCAAACCCGACACATACCACCTGCAACTGCAAAAGATGATTTTGACAACATGAAAAGTTGCTTTCATTGTTATACATCAGTGATACATTCAAAGCTTCTTTGATTTTATGCCGAGACGTGAGGCAGTAATTATAGCTTACAACGGTGTCTACAGTAACTACTGATTTTTTCATCATTCACACTTCATAATGGGTATTTGGGTCCTTTTATCTTTGTATAAAGCTTTATTTGGCAAATATTTTGTTGTGATGTCTCTAGTCTTTCTTGGTATTGCATTTTGGGTTGCTAGCAAGGTATAAATGCACTATATATATATATATATATATATATATATATATATATATATATATATATATATATATATATATATATATATATATATATATATATATATATATATATATATACATATATATATATATATACAGGGTGATTATAAAAAAAACTTTGCCAACATCTGCACTTCTAGCGTCCATTCTATTTAACCGATGAAGATGATATTTCAAATATAGTTCTTTTGAGATATGCGCTCGAGATTCTGTGAATGGCAACACAGTGGCCCTCGCGGTTACAGTTATAGTGACAGAAACTCGAAATTTTCGAATGGCAACGTCTACTTTTTACCATCGCAAAATGTTCAGCACATGCGAAAACCCTAAATAGCGTTGAAACGGTACCGATATGTCTAAAAACGGACGTGTTCTGCAAACACAAAAAGAGTTCTGAAAACCGGCCAATAAAACACGATCTGGGCGCACGCAATAAATTTGCATGTGACAGAGTCAAGAAACCAATCACAGAACGCCGGTCGCCAGATATTCAGCGTAGGAAACCTATAAAATACCAAGCGGGTATGCGAAGTTGTCATTCGGGAACTCGCACATGCCGACGATATGAGTCTTCCTAGGAAAGTTCGCGGTGAATTGATCAAACTCTATTACCAAAATGGGATGAACGCTGCGGAAGCCTTGCGTGTGTATCGCCGCAATCATCGACAACGACGCGGCCCATGTACTCTGCAAGCTCTGCGTGATTTAGTGCGAAAATTCGAAGATACAGGCTGCACCTGTGACAAACAGCGCTCCGGACGGCCAACTGTTTCTGAGGACGTTGTCATGGAAGTGCACCATACAGTGACTGCAGGACACACAGAAACCGCAAGAGGCATAGAGCGCGTGTTGGATATTCCGAACTCAACGGTCCGCAAGCTCTTGCGCTCGGTACTTCACATGTTTCCCTATCGGTTCCAGCGCGTCCAGATGTTGGAGCCGGGTGACCCACAACAACGTCTGGACTTCGCAAATGCAGTTTTGTTACGATATGATGCGGATAACGACTGGCCACTTCGCATACTATGGACGGACGAGGCGCATTTCACCTTAAATGGCAGCATTAACACAAAGAATTGTGTGCACTGGAGAGAGACGAATCCTCATGCTGTGGCGCCAGTACCATTATTTGACGCCAAAGTGACTGCGTGGTGCGGCATTACAGCTACATTTGTTCTGGGCCCGTTCTTCTTTGAGGAAACGACCCCGACTGGCCCTGCAACATGTTCTGTAACGGGCCCTCGGTATGCAGCCATGCTGAAAAATTATGTCTTACCGGAGTTGCGTCGGCTGAATGCACTCAATGACATTGTTTGGATGCAAGATGGCGCACCTCCACATATAGCGAGGTCAGTTAAAAGGCTCCTGGATCAGCATTTTGGTGATCGCATCATCTCACGCTATTATCCTTTTCCGTGGCCTGCGCGATCCCCAGATCTGACGCCTATGGATTTCTGGTTTTGGGGCTATCTCAAATCCAGAGTTTATCTGTGTAATCCTCAAACATTGTCGGACTTAAAGGATTCTATACGGCGTGAGATTGGAAACATCCCTCGTGCCATGTTGCGTGCAGCGACATTGTCCACCGTCTTCCGCATGCAATGCGTAATTGCCTGTGATGGCACTCATGTGGAAAATGTTTGAAATTAATAAAGATTTTTTTCTCTATGTGTTCTCATCATTGAGCAGTGTCTTGTCTCTGTCGTATGCATTATTCCTCCGTGCGCCTTGAAGAACTGTTTCTATGTGTATAACACGTCGGTTTTCGGACATATCGGTACCGTTTCAACGCTATTTAGGGTTTTCGCATGTGCTGAACATTTTGCGATGGTAAAAAGTAGGCGTTGCCATTCGAAAATTTCGAGTTTCTGTCACTATAACTGTAACCGCGAGGGCCACTGTGTTGCCATTCACAGAATCTCGAGCGCATATCTCAAAAGAACTATATTTGAAGTATCATCTTGATCGGTTAAATAGAATGGACGCTAGAAGTGCAGATGTTGGCAAAGTTTTTTTATAATCACCCTGTATATATATCTGTGCCGTCATCCCAGTAATATGCTGTATAAGACTTTTCATTTCTTTGTTATTTCTAACTTGTTTCAAGTCTCCAGAGGTACAATATTTTAATAGTCCACAACCGTTAATTTTGATGTATAGATATTAACTCTGATGCAATATTCCTGTAATTTGAAATAATCTTGAACTGAAAAAACAATAAAGTGAACGATTTGTAGGATACCTAGAGCATTCTACTTGCACTCTGGTATACCTTATATTTCACTATTATAACACATAAATTAAAGTCATCCGAATGTTGATTCCTGAATTATCTATTGGCCATAATACCCTATCACAATAAGTTTCTTCATAGAAACTACTGTAAACTATTCAATAATCTTAACAAAGTTAATAAGCATATATTGCTTGTATTTTTTACATTCATCAGGAACTTTTGCAAGTGGTTTCACATAACTACACATCCTGTTCCTAGTCTTAATGTGTTCTGGCTCTTCTGGTATTTACTCGTCCAGCTTGCTGATTATTTCTCCTTTTATGTAAATTCCTTAGATTCGTCTCTCTTTTGTTTAATAATGTATGAATGATACGATTTTAGCTAAAAAATAAAAAGTCGTAGTTTAGCTGAGTTATTGTGTAATTATATTTTATATATAATGTTACAAACAATGCACAATTATCCCTATAATTTGGATCTTTCGGATGGTAGAAAATTCTAAAAATATCTCTTAAGTAAGTGAGATTTTCTAATGCATTTTCTATTATTGATATTTTATTTCTCGGATAACAACATTTTTGTATTTTTAAATATTTTGACATCATATAGGGAATATTTTAACAGCTGAAAATTGTTTTAAAGCTTTTTATACCATTTACTGAATCTTGTTTTGAATAAATAGTGATTCGTGTTCATAAAACACAAAACAGGAAATAGCGACGAGGTAGGTAAAGTTTCTTAGAGCTGAATTTTCTGCTTTCGATTCCAAGCCCTGTGGAAAAGTGGAATATGGACGTTATGCTTCGGCAGGTAACTCTTAAAATCTCAGTATAAATATTAAAACTATCATCTTAAAATTTTTTATGGTTGGTTGGGAGTTTTCTGATATCTTTCACATTTCGAGACACATGAATATAACCCGCTTTCTATTAAATATCCACCAGAAAGCAATACACACACGCTTGGACTTTCCATGGCATAGTGGTAAGACTCCTTAAAACGAAAGTTCTCAACTTCGATTTCCACCACTAACAATGAGAAATATATATTGTGCGTCTTTTTTCCGCGTGCAGGTCTGTCAGATTAGGTGTTTGAAACTTTCCTGGTTATTTACACTTGCAATAATAGAATACAGCTCACTATCATTGAAAAGCCCTTTCAGAAGACAATTTATGCAGTAAATATTTAATGCATATAATATTTAATGTTGGATAGCAAAGTATCAACACTAACAAGTAATGTATTACAGATGAGCATGCATGGAAGAAAAGTACAACATCCATCTACAAACAAGAATGTCTGAAATTGAATCCAGGACTTTACCTTCTGTCCTACGTTTAGACCACAATATATCGCCAAGATTTTTTTATTCATTTAGTATTTTTCTTTTTACTCATTTAAACTATTTAACATTGTTTTTCAAATTCATTATCATTATTTAATTAAATAATTTTAATCAAAAAATCAGTATCGTTTAAAAAATCAAAGTTACTTTTACCCTGTGAATAGCTGATTCCTTTAAGTTCAAAAGATCATATGTTTCTGAAAACACAACTCTAGAACACACAATTCCTAAATGAGAGGTTAAGCATTCGAACTGGAAAATAATACGGACAAGAATTGAATCATAAGCAAAAAGTAAAATATTAAAAATAAAGAATGAGTGACAAAGATTAACGAATCAGTCGAAACATGTTACTAACCATTAAGATTAATGGAGGTAACCGTTAGCATTGGATAAGCGATAGACAAAAGAGTCTTTTGTGCTTTCGCTAACGGTTTTAACTTGTTTAATGTGATTGATGATGAAAATAAATTTATTGCTGTGTAGACGCAATCCTACAGCTTCTAATTTTAAATAATGGGAATTTAGCATTTTAAAATGAAATCAATCAGTTGTGCCATCGAATTAGACATAGATGTTCTATTTGGGTTTAAAATATGCTTCAATCACAGAAAATGTTTTAACATCGAATTCGCATTGTTATTTGACATTTGATAGAAATTGAAATAAAAATACAAATGGTTCTTATCGAGACGAAAATTGATTTTTTTTAAAGCGTTTAAAGCTTTAAAAAAGTTTTTTTAAAGCGACAAATTAAATAAGCTGCAAAACAAATTTTTTGCAGCTTATTTAATTCTATAAGAAGAAAATGGACTCCTTATCTGTGTTTATTACACTCTCAATCAGAATTTTTAAATGTATATTCTTTAAAAGATATTATGTTTTTGCCATCTTCAAAGCAGTCATTTTTATCATATTTGTTTATTGGATTTGAAGTCAAAACAATCAAAGTTTCAATACTATTTTTTAGAAAAAGTCAAAAATAAGTCAAAATTTTACTTGCAATCAGACAAGAAACTTTATAAAAGTAAAAATTTGAAATTTTAAACTTGTGTTACTTGTTAGTGAGATTGATATAGAATGATATCATTATATTTGTCATTTGAAAACAAATGTTGAAGTAACTAACGATACACTTACCACCTTAGTGAAATTTAATTGAACATAAATTTTACAGCATGATGAAATTAAAAGTGCATTACTTTTGTTTTTTGATTTTGTAATGGATGATATTTTTTTCACCAGTAACATTCATGAACCATTTGGTAATTAGGCAATCATTTTAGAATATCTTTATCAATTTTAAAATTGTTGCATTTTATTTAACATTTTTCTTCTCAAAAATAAGTAAAAATATGGAGATGCAATTCATACATACGTTTTAAATCCTCATTCACAAACAAATCAGTTTATTTATTTTTGCTTTTACAATTTTGTGTTTGCAAAATTTTCTTAAATTGAAATTTTTTTTGACTAAATTTGCAATCATCATTTAACCAGATACACAAAAGAAAGGTTTTGTTTGTCTGTGTTAGTTGTTTTCTTTGACAAAGGAGGACTAATTAAACAGGTAGCTACTGTTTAAAATGGATTTGGAACAGCTATTAGCATTCACATCTGAGGTTAAAATCGATTCCAGGGACTGTTGAATTTAAGACAAGGGTGCAAGTCACTCAGTTGCCAGATCGGCACACTAAATAAGTGAAAAATCAAAAGTGCTTAACTGGAAAAAGAGATTTTTTGCTGTAGAAGTAAGTGTTCTCAGTTCTCAGAAATTTAAATATATTGAACTGTTGAAAAAACATAACTTATCATATAATATATCAAATTTTAAGGAAATTTAATATAAAATTATTTTAGAAATTTAAGTTGAAATGGTAATAGTTATGGCTACAAAAATATAAAATAGTCAGATATTTTAAAATGCTTCATATAAGTGTAAATTTTTCTCATTAATATTGCATTTTTTATAACGTTAAAAAAGTTAATATTAAAATTTACTTATTATGTTAAAATTTTTATCATTGCGAATTTCTAAGATATTTATCAAAAATAAAGAACTTTATTATAAAATCTAAGAAAATCGGTTGTGATTTCATAAGAGTGGCGTAAAGTTTTTTTTCCATTGTTACATTTAAGTTAATTTGGAACCATTATATTATTTAGATCTACTTTTTAAGTTATACAGGAGTTAATATTGAATTTGGAAGATTTTTCAATAAAATATTATAATTTTATTTGTATTTAAAGAAAGACTTAAGAACATTTATAGAAGGAAAAAGCTATTAACATTTTTAAGATTAAAAAATATTATTTTTATATAAACAAAGTTGAAATGGCTATATGAAACTGCCTAATTCCTCTTTCAAATCTTTCAATCCTTCTTTAGCCTTACTTAGCAATTCTTCAATTTAAATAATATTTTTAATTTATATAGTACTCGTGTGTGAAAATAATTAATTCACTTTTTTAAACTGACATTTTTACATTATAGACAATGCTCAATGCAAGGCATTGCAACTCAGTGAATGCATTGTTTCTAACTTTATTTTATATATTTTTTACCAGATTTACAATTAATGTAAATACAAACGTTTTATTTATTCTACAATAAAGAATTTTTCTTACCACACTTTTACAACTTTTTCGATTTAAGGTATTTTTTGGAATGAATATTTTTAGATAATTTATATAAAAACGTTTTTTAATCAGTTTGTTAAGTAATTATAACTTTTTACGTATGTATACACATTAATAATTTTATTAATATTAAATTAAATAGAAGAAAGGATACTGTTTGGAAAATCGTAAAATTATGCACCTTGAAAATCAAACGTTCATCTCAAGAAATATTTAGTTAATATTCAAGTAGTTTTTGACATTACTAATAGTTAGTAGTTTATTAGCTTAAGAAAAAATATACGTACATATATATTTTTTCATTCAAGAAAAAATACATTACAAAATTCATCAGCAATACCCTCGGTTGCTAAACTATATATATATATATATATATATATATATATATATATATATATATATATATATATATATATATATATACACTCTAAAGGAAATTGGGTTACTGCTACAAAACATGACGTTTATTTAATATCCGTGTAGATGAATATATCATCTAAGCATTGTGAAAAAGTAATTATTAATTAAAATGCAGATATACAATATGCTGTTTTATGTAAAAAAAACAAAGCGTCTTTGTAAATGTTTCATAAATCGATTTAGCAAAAAAAAATGTCTTAGTGTAGTAAATCCCTCTTAAATGCAGCAACAAGTTGAAAGCATTCTGATACAGATGATATTATCAAATGCAGCATATTCAAATGACTTCGGTTGTTGATTATACCGGAAACTAACTCCCTCGAGGACACCAACATCACGAAGACGTAACTGCCATAGCCGGAATGTGTAAGGTGAAGCGCTGCTTTGCAGGAAAACAAAATATAAATAAGCGATATCCAAGTGAATTACCAATTTATTACTAAAGAAAATTTCCAAGCACTCAATTCGTTTCGTTTTAGTAAATATATACGAAAGATTTATTCTTTGTGCAATATGGTATTCTTAAAAAAATTAAATAAAAGGTAAAGGTAATTTTAAAATATTATATATAAATATCAATATTTTTCAAAATTGTAATTGCCCCCTCATATACAAACTTTATTGTACAAACTTTCCAGTACAATTTAGGATCTGATGTTTCTGGTTTCATTCCCTAGAATATGAAATAAACAAACTTTTATAATACTTATTTAGAAATAAAACTATATTGAATATCAGTATTTTATTTATTCATTGGTTTATTGTGTATGTTATTTATTTATTAAATTTAATTTTAAGAAAAATATTCATAGCATTCTTTATAAGAATTCAGCTAATACATATTTTTTTATGTAAAAAAGTAATTTTCTAATATTATAACACACACTGATCTTAAAAAAAACAATGATTTAATTAAATTATTAATTGCTTCTTTTATTTACAGCAGATTCTCCCTTACAGAAAAGTAAAATTATCCAATAAAATATTTTTAGTACATCTGATAAGAGAGAATTTATTTTTATGCCCATAAAATCATCAGTAGTTTGGATCATAGGTGCTTTTGTCTTCACTATGATAACCAAATTATAAGTGAGAAAAAATATTATTGTATTATAGATAATTAAGTTTCGTTTCATTAATGAATGAGAAGCTATCTTAAAGCTCGCATTTTTGGGAAAAATTTGTTTTGATAATATGCGGAATAGTTATATATCCAAATTGTATTAATAATATTTCACACATATTATTAGTACACTGAAAAATAGTCATTAATTCAACAATTTTTTTCTAACTGGCACGATATTACTTTAAATTTACTTTCTTTATTATATTTAAAAAAATGAAAAAGTTTCTCCACATTTTAAAAAATTTCTAATTATTATAATTAGGAAAATGATAGTTAAGTAAGTACATTTTGTGTTTAAACTAACTTTATGAAATTTACGCAGGATGTCTATGAATGTGTAGCTCATTTCGAAGTTTAATAGTCCATAAAATAATGAGATGTAAACATAACATATGACATAATACTTTCACCCAAAAATAGATTGGGCTTCATTTCTCGGGCACTTTGATCATCTGATATAGCACTCCACAACTTATTTCTTTTGGGAAATTGTAAAGGATATTGCTTATCAAAGAAAAATGTCGAGTATTAGAGATACATAAAGTCCAGGATTAAAACCTCAACAACAATTTGGTCCTATTTAATGTGAAATTGAATTCTATTTTCCTGTTCCCCACTTGACGAAGACCGCAAATGTGAAAGTCCACTGCCAAAAATGCTATAATGTTGAGTCTATCTTGAATCTCTGTTATGTTATTAATTTAACTATATCTATATTATTTTATGGATTACGCGAAACACCAAATATGTGTCAGTTAAACATAAAAATGCCACTGGAGTACTGTGAGGTCATCAAAAATATAGGGTGACATCCTCTGTAAAATAATATAGACGTAATTTCAAATACGGTTCAATAATATTTTTTTCTATGTCTGTTAGCATTAGTGCATAAACCAGTAAGAAATATCATATATACGAAGGGAACAAATTTTAGAGAAAATAAAGATAACAAATATATATATATATATATATATATATATAAAGAAAAAATACAATATAATAAAATAGGAACTACAATACATTATAGGAAATCTAGCCAGCGCAAAAGCAGCTAAAGAAAGATTTGCCAATATAAATAAGATAAAACATGAAAAATATTGAAACCAGAAATATAAAATTAGAAAAATACTAAAATATACGATGCAAATGACAAGAAGAAGGCATAGGGACCATGTCTTCATTAAGAGGGAGATGGCCAGCTACGCAAAATGAACACTATTTTCTGACAAGCTCGAAGGACAAAATGTCTTAATCAAAGTTAAAGATCAGAAAAAATTAATAAAATGCTTTAATTTCCTGGACTTCCTAGATAAAATATCGTAGTTTATATATGAAGTTTCAGATAATTTCATATGTAAATACAAGTAATGTAAACAATTATTTAAGAGTTTGCTATTGGAAACAAAATCCGAACCCTAGAAATTAGTGTCACTTGATGATTATATCATGAGATGAAATAGATTTCGCGAAAGTGCAAGTAGCAAAACAAATTCGAAACCTAAGTTTATGTTTAGGGAAGCATAAAGTAACCGAAAAACATCTTCTGAATGACGAATTAGCCAATAAAGAAAGCTGAATTCTTTTTGAAAAAGGAAAGAATGTTTTTCTAGTTCTGTGCTATTTTATCGTCTGCACGTTCTGCAGCTCTCATAAAAATGAGCAGACTATATAAAATATGAGCATCACTAACAGAAAAGCTCGAGAGACGAAAGAAAAAAATATGTCATTTCTACTTTTACCGAGGTGAATATTTATTTTATTTCAACCATAACCGTCAAGAGATGAAAATCCGAATGTGGAGGAGGATACAGTTTTCAAGCAGGGAGAGCGTCTTATCTACTTATAGCAAGACCCCCATCTGAAAGATGCCAAAAATAGAAAATCAAAGAGAGAGGAAGACTTTTACCTCCTGATACTTTTTTTTCTTTCGCAGTCGCGTGTTTGGGAATGACTTCTGTCGGCGAGGTTCTGTTCCAGCAGCTGTTGTTCGGGGTCCATAGCGGATGCAGTAAAGGGCTCGCGCCTCCTTGACGAATTGCAGTTGTCGGAAATTATCAGTAGGCTAACTGCGTCAAATGAATGAAGTACACATTTGCTACTAAATGGCGCGAAAAGATTGAATCAAGCTGATGAAAACTGAATTCAGCAGTGTTGTTGGAACCAAAAGATATGGCAAAAATTGACATCAATTATAATATAATGTGAACTTTCTACATGAAAATAATTACTCAAATTTCACACAAATAACCCCTTTGCTCTAAAATTTTTTTTATTATCACAAAATTAAATAGTATTTTTTCATTTTTATTTAAAATTCAGCTACTGAATTATATATATATACATATATATATATATATATATATATATATATATATATATATATATATATATATATATATATATATATATATATATATATATATATATATATATATATATATATATATATATATATATATATATATGTATATGTATATATATATATTGTGCTGAATTTGTTTTGAGAAAACAATTTAAGCGCAGAATATTAATCAAATCCTTATTTTTCTGTAGAAAAATATGTCATACAAATTTTCTGAGGGAGGTTCTCTAATTGCAATAAATTAGTATTTTATAAATGATTGTTAAAAATAAAATTAAGAAATTAATAAAATTTCGTTTTCATATAATGATATTGAGTTATTTAAAAACAGAGTGATGTTACTTAATTTTATTAGATTTGATGCCGTATTTCTTGTAAATATATTTTAAGGTACAAAATTTTATCGACATTATTATAATGATCCAAAATATCTAATTGATGTAAAATGAAAATAACTATCCAGTTTTTAAATATTAGAAATTTATCTACAATTCCAAATTTCGATGTCCTCTTTCCAATTATAAATCAACTATCAAGAACAATAAATTTTATGATATTTTCTTATGAAAGAATAGTCTAATTGTAAATTAACAAACAAGAACATATGATTTCATAATATGGTCATAAAAACTATTTTCTAATAAATCAACTATTAATAGCATATGATGGCATGAAAAAATCACTAATCAATATTTCCAATTTATATTTCCAAAAAAGTTTCCAATTTTATATATTATCATGAACATGTTATTTTATAATAATTTCAGGAAATAAACTATAAGCACCATTCTCACATTACTTATCTTCTTGCATATAGAGCTAATATAAATTATCACTTTAATAAATTTTTCTATATGACTGCCCAAAACATACTCTTATTTGATAAAAAAAATAATCAGTTGAGAAATTTATGCCCCTTAATAAGATTGGAGTGAAGTGAGCAGAACAGAAAGAATAAAATTACTAATGGATATTTAAGAAAATATGTTAGATAACCTATTCTTTGTATAGAATCAGATACAAAGCCTGATTTATATTTAAGCCCCATTTTTCTACTTCTTTCCCTGTCACTTTCTGATTTTGTTGTTTATTACTATTTGTTTTTCATTTTTCCTCAATACTTATATTAACGAATATTAATGAAGAGTCTGTTATATATGAAAGGCAACGTCAAGCATATGAAAATTGAATGAGAGTTTTCCGTGGTATAAAAATGTACCACAGTGTGTGACTACACTCTCATATATTTTATAACTAATTTATGGAAAATAGATGGTAGTAATAAAGCCTAGAAATTAAGGAGGCCATACAGCAAAGTGCTCCCGTGAAATTTACGTATGACCGTTATTTTCAAAGAAAGCTATTGTTATAATTCATGTAAGAAGGAGAAGTGTGTTTAACTTTGATCTAGATCAAATTGCAGCCTACTATTATTGAATTTTATGCTACTAAAATATTTCTGCTTGTTTATTGGAGAGCCAATGAAGGCTACCTAAATAATCAATCTAAAGTATATGACAAATAGAATTATCTTGTAGAGTCAAATGATTGCCATCATCAGCCTCCGAAAAAACAGTCATGTTGCCTATATATCCTTAACGATCATACAGTCATCTTACAATTTTAAATGAATAAATAATATCGTTTACAAGACAGCATGTGACTCTTTGTCAAGATAGTAAATGAGCTTATTCTTCTACTGAATGACTGACCAAACTGCTTAATGGCATTTGCAACAGCATTGGTTGCCACTACAGCTATCATAAAATTAACTACTATTCATGCTGCATATCAAATATTTTTTTCAGTAGTACCACTAGTAATTATTATTATAACTTTGAAATAGGAATAGTGTTACTCTTCTTTTCAAACGAATTTGTAAATACCATCATGATTACTTCATACAATTTTTACATTATTGTGGTGAATGCACATTTCCAGTATGCATTTAGTATCATTATACTAATAATAATAGGATACTAATTTACTTATAATTATTAATTAAATGATTCGAGGAGCATTTGATATTATATTAGTGGTTTGAATACACAAAATATGAACTATCTTTTGTTCACATTTTCGGAACACTATTCACTATTAATATCCTTGCATTAGAAACAGAGATTCTACCCTATTTCTGAGGTATTTTTAACACAATTATTCCAAAATACATCCTAACTATATATTTAATAGAATGTCTTAACCTTTATCGTTACTGTACATACTGGACTGTTACCGTGGTTTGTACGTATTCTTGATCTTTTTACATTTTAAATCATATATTTGAGGCTAACATTCTACTGGAGTGCCAATTATAATGTCCAGGGACTATTAAGGGATTTTTTGAAGTTGCATGGACTACTAAAAATAACACCTGATCAAAATGCAGTTCAGTTTTATGACCAAAAGAATTAGTATTGCAAGAGATGAGTCTCAAAATCCTGATATCTTAGAATGTAGGCTCTGCAACAAAAAAATCGACGCACCAAGAAGGAATTGTCCGATGGAGACAAAAATTATTATGGATAGAAATGCATTGTACAAAATAAAAAAGAATTACAATTTTAGAATGATTGAATAATTTATTTCAGAGTTATATATAGTTACAAAGTTATGGTCTCAATAAGGTGTTGACCCTATCTAGTCAAGATACAAACTGTCACACCGCTTGGCATAGACTTATTAAGCTCTTCGACGGTCTCCTGAGTTATTTCTACCAAATTTGTTCCATTTGCCGGGATTGATCATCCACATTCTCTGAATGATGCAGTCGCCTTCCCATCATATTCCAGACATCTCGATGGAAAAGAAATTTGGTGATCTGGCTGGCCAAGGAAATGTTTGACAAGCTGTGATACATTCTGTAACAATATTTGACATATGCGATCTAGTATTATCTTGCTAAAAATATGGTCACGTTGCTACAAAAGGAATGGTAGCAAAACAGCTGTCAGACTCACTGCTGTGCTATAAGTGAGTCTCTGATGGCTACGTGGTACAGCTATCGAGGGAAATGACACCCCAGAGTATAACTCACGGATGAGAGCTTGTGTGGCGGGCAATATTGATGATAGGTACCTGCCCATTGGAACGAAGGGTTCCGGCTTAAGCCGCAACCGCTGCTGAACAATGGAAGACGGATGCTGTGCTTCTGTTTTCTGCACACACACTTTTCGAAATGTGTATGCGACATTTTCACAATATTTTCTTTTAAAAGACATAAATATCATCCATTATTTTTTGAAAATCATCCAGAAAAGCAAAGCACGTTGCATGAGAGAAATGTCTTACAACGGTTCCTGGAAGTTAGGCACAATTTGCTACGTCCAAAAACCATACCACAACTTGAAGTTTTAGAAACTGTAATTAAACTGGTGTCATGATATAAGAAGTAAATATAATACGTGATGATGGATGTGGACTAGATAAAAATATTACAGTTAAGAAATTTAAAAATATCCATTAGAAAATACAATATTTTTTCATTGATTAGCATTGTACAAAACATGTGGTGTTAAAAAGAAAACCCTGAGCAAAATTGAATCTTTAATGTACAATAATCATTCATAAACTGACAGAGTAACATAAAGATTTATAGGTACGATTATCTATACTGGCAAATATATTTTTCAAAAATACTATTCTAAAAAAATGTATTTTAAATTTAATTTATATATGAAGCCAAACTAATAAAAATTTGTTTCAAACTAATGCTTGAAATTTTAATTATATTTTTCGCTTCATTAGAAATTGTCTCTCAAGTAATCCGCCATAATTTTTACTGCATAAAAAATTATTACGCAGTGGAGAGTTATATAAACATTTAAAAAAATATTTTAAAATTTGAAAATTATTTACTTTAATAATTTAAATTACCTAGATATCTACAGCTTTGTCAGATAATTTTCAACTAATCAAACAAGCACACACAAATGTCAAAATAAGATCTTTCTTGGAAAACAACATTCTTTCAATAAGATTAAATTAACATAATGTTATTCATATTCGAATATCCAAAGAATTAAGCTAATAAAATCATGCAGTCAAAAAATATATACACGTGTGTGTAAATACATATATTTATGTATATACACATAATATATCTTGTATTTTTTTAATCTCTGTAGAAACATCTGAGATTTTAAGAAAAAGTTCATTTAAAAAAATAAAATAAATTACAAAATATTTTTTTATAATTTTAACTTCAAAACAATATGAAAGTTTTCCATTTCTAACGACAACTGCTACATTAGGAGAATAATATAATTCTTATTATATTATTGTCTTAATGTAGCATAAATATAAATATTTGTGTACTTCGACACATAAATATTTGTTTATAAAAACAGCAAAAAAGTGTCTTTAAATATAAACACAAACGTATATCTAAATATACGTAGAGAGTATATATGCGTAAGAATATTTATTTTTTAAATCTTACAGTTCTTGAATAATAATTTAAAAATACGTACTTTAATAATTTAACAATTAATAATTTAACCAGACGTACTGGAGGTACCAGACGTTCTGGATGAGTACCTCTCTGGAAAGTCCCAAAAGTTCAGGATGTATACAACCAGTTCTCTTCGTTTGGATCTAAGGCTCCTGATAAAGATTGTGACAAATCACGAACTTATGGTATTTTCAAATCCATATTTTCTAAATTTTAATCAATTGTATTTGAAAATTAACCATTATTAACCAAATTAGCTATCATTAAAATATGAGGCATCTGTGAAATTGAAATTTCTGTTCTTAACAGTTTCGGGGATGTTTGAACTTATATAGTTATAAAAAATATCTTCCATTTTCTAAAAATATTTTAATAGAATAACTATAAAAAGCAGTATGCGCTGATATTTTTTAGCAAAGTTTATCACCATATTATTGCTATGGAATTCAAACAACTTCATCAAACGAATGTAAATGCTTTTACTATAAAAATTGAGTTCCACATCATTTAATTTAGTTTCAAAGCAACTCAGATGTTTAACAAAAAGCATATAAAAGCTTTTAAAAATTTAACTATGAAAATTTAGGAATGCATTTGATTCTATAATAGGCGAATATTTAAAGATTTATTCGATTGTTGCAAAATAAGTTCGCAGAAACACATAAATGTCGTATTTGGTTCCGTTAAGTAAGAATAAATTTTACAAATACTGATTCTGTATAGAAGTTTTTAAGAAACATATCTAGCCAATTTAATTACACTGGTTTCAAGATGAAACAATACATCTGGAAGTATTTCTCTCACTTTTTCAAATTGCTTTTATGAGTCTAAAAGTTTTGAATACAATAAAAATTGTAAGTACTATAATCGAGCTTCATCATTACTCTTTCGATAGCATTCGAATATAGACGAATGTAACTATCCCATCAATTGGAGAAAGAGGATTACTACAAAAACAAAAGTCACAGTCATAAAGGAAGTCATTCCCCTCTTTGCTGCTAAAAACTGCAGCGGAAATAAGGTTTTCCACGGGGTGCCTCTACTATTAGGAGATATTACAAGCTATATTATAATTGCAAAACGCTTATATGAGTAGCTGTTTCTGTAATAAAAAATAATTGTCTGTGTACCTCCTATTTTTTTAATTATGTCATGCAGCTTTTAGTTTTTTACCGAAATAAAATCTAGTATTCATTATTTTTTGCAGTAAGCATTCTTAGAAACAGAAAAAAATTGCTGAACAATCTGATTGCAAGAAAAAACTCATAAATATTTATGCAACTATTTATGTTCGATATTTTATGCATATATTCTGATTTTAAAAGTACATTATCATCTTCAGAGAAAATAATTCTTATAAGTAGAGTGGAAACTTATATCCTCTAATGTAATAAATCTGCTCAAATGTTTTGAATTCCTATTGTTAATCAAAAATAAGAATTAAAATGTCATCTTTTAACTTAAAAAATTTAATGGTAATTGATTAATAATTTAAAAATTATTAATCAATTAAAAAGAAAATATATGTTTTCTTCAAAGACTCATTAAATTAATTAGGATTAAAATAAATGTTAATACTTGATGTTTTATTCATTCAATACAACTGCTTTATTTTAAAATGAAGTATATTGGTAAACACTGATATAATTTTGTTTTCTAAAATAGAACGGCATTGTAGCACTGAAACTGAATCAGTAATTATTATAAGTTTTAATAATTTGATCAATTCAAAATGTCTTTCATTTATGTTTCAAAAGTATATCTTTTTAATTTAGATCTTCGAGGATTATCACGGAATTTGCTGCTGTCGAATCCATATCGGAATGACTGGATTGCACCAGAACAACTGGAAAAATTCTAAAGACGTTTCTTCATTTAGTCATAAATATACATCACATTAAAATTTTCCAAAGTATGACAGCCAGAATAGAAAAAAATATATGAAATTTACCATGAAAATGACTAACAAAATTCATCAATTCTAAGTTGTATTTACATAAATTTTTATTAAAAATTGCATGGAATTCCTTAAATTAGGGTATTTGATAATTAGTACGTCATAATATTGGTATTATACCCCATAACTGTATTTTATTTTTTTATTGTTTTACATGGAAAATTTTGACAGAACTAATTGAAAAATTTTGTAGAAAATTACAGAAAAAATCAGAATTGAAATTTAAATTTTATAGTAGAATCTCTCCACAATTCTCTTGAATTTTGATGAATTCAATATTCCGAAATTTGTTGAGTTGCTTAGCTTGATTCATTATTTTAATTTGACTCTATTAAATTTTAATCGAAATATCTAAACTGATGAATTTCAAGAAATTGAACAAAATTATTTTTATAAGTCACTAACATGATGTGTTTATATTACTAAAGTTAAATTATTTATATAATTTATAAGTTATTCAATTTACGCTGATTCTCCATACAATATCAGTTATTTATATAACATCCTATTTTTATCATCTTGTCAGAATACTGAAGATAAGTAGTTTGTAATAAATTAAGATTTTTAAGTAATGTTTTCTTTAAAATTTTTCAACTAATGTCAGTTTGTTCTTGTCATGTAGCAATCATAAATGAAAAATAAATTAACGGTGCAAATTTGCAACATTTTTATCTAAATGGTTTTATTCAATAAAATGAGTGATTCTATATTTTATATTCTGTATTTTTTTCCATAAACTTGCATAATATTTATTTTCGAAAAAATTCGTTCTCATATTTGTTTTGAATGTAGCAAGGTTTTTAATTTAACGTCCATTAGAAGCTTTTTGTTATTAAACAAATTGTTGTTTTACATTTATGATGTGAGAATGTGAGATATTCAGGACTTCAAAAAAATTAAGCTTTATTAACTCAAAAGCAAATTTTACCTCTGAGCTTATTACTGTAAAAGAATATAAGATGCTTATATAGTAACAAAATTTTGTACTGAGAGAATCAGTAATCTCATTTAATAAAATCAATCTCAATATCTGTGAATAGCGTAGGATGAAACTAAATATATGTGAATAGATAAGAAAAAATGATTTAACTCATCAACAATAGTTTCTTGTCACCATTATGTAAAAAAATCAAGCATCATGTGAAGCAAACTCCTGTAGAAGAAATTATAATTCCAAGAAACCTGAATAAAAAGTTATGTTTACTGAACAATGTTAAATTTCTATCAAACAACTTAATATTTTCTCCATTAACAGGAATTTTCCATCCATTTATTGCTGAAATTATCCTTAAATATGTGACATAAACACGACTAATATATTTTCTATTATATCCACCGTAGACTTTGTTCCATACACAAGTATGAACTATTTATTGATTGAGATTAGTTTTGATTCTATCACAAGAATACATAGCAAAGTGATTATTGAGGATTGACTTTTATTTTTTAGGTAAACATGCCTTTTATATTTAGTTTTAAGAACTTTTGAATACATACTATATAAACATGCATTACTTATTTAATACTGAATTTATCTTTGACTCTGTTACAATAATCATATATCTGTGAACATAACAATAAGATTATCTTTAATCGATGACCACAACGATACATAAAACGTTCTTCATAAACACCCAAAAATGCAACATCATCTTTCACGGTTAATGATTTTATAGTTTCAAAATCAGCATATTCTAATCATCATATTCAAATTTAGGAATTAATACTCGACTTATTATTCTTCAACAATGAAATATAAAAATTTCGGTGAAGCATCATTTCTTGACAAATTATAAATGGCTTACGAGGTAAGTAAAATTTTCTTTCAAAAAATAATTGTAATATGAAAGTAAAAGTTCCGTTGATTCAAAGGCTTACAGAAATTTGTTACATTCAAAATTTGATATTTCTTGTCTGATTATAACTTTATTTTATGGTTTAATTTGCTTCCAGTTGTTCCTGAGATCTTAACAATACAATTAGCAACTGAATACCTAAGCCACACACAGCCAAATGGCATACCTGGGTATCAAAATCTAAAACTTTCTTCGTCTCTGTTTGGTCTAATAAGATGCTGGCATTGTCTACAGGTGAATGACCCTCCCTCCAACGACTGCGTAGTCGTCATCAGATTTCTCGGTGTGAATTTAAATTCTTAACAAAGATCTCCATTGTTACTTTGCCAAGATATCTACTCTGGACGGAGGCAGCAGTTGAGTTGAATCACCGAAGGTGTGGTGGCTCTTTTCAAACACTTTCTTTATTAAAACAGATAGAGCATTATCTTCTTGTAACCTTCTACTAGGTATCACATCTCTGAAAGTGATGTAATTCTCATTTCTCAAGTCGAAGGCTCTTTTAGATGTAAGAAGCCAAAGAGTTATTTTTATAAATTTAGTACGCAAAAATAACTCCTTATTACTATAAAGATGTATATTTAATGTAGTGAGGAGAGTAATACTATAAAATTTTTGAAGCACAATAATATAAAATCAAACTTCTACTGCACGGAAATTTTTAAAATATCTTTTAGGATGGATAACATTATGTAGTGAATATTGTTAGTAATTTTTTACATATAGGGAAAATGCGGCTGTTAATAGTCAAATATTATTGTTTCGAATTTCTTTGAAAAGTTACGTTTTTTTAATTTAATGCTAATTTAACAAAAGTCATTCAATCGAAAAGTCTCGTTCTATTTCTACATTTATGTTGTTTTAAGAGATTGATTTTATTTGATGTTTTATACCACTATATATCAACTTAAAATATACAAAATAAAATTTAATATGTATATACACATTTTTTATTTTAATGGTACAAAATGCTGATTAAAGCATAGGTGCCAATGACATACAAACCCAACCTTAAGAAGAAGAAGAAGAAGATACATTTTTTATACATATTAATATAAATATCAATAATATATACTATGTTTAAATGTATATATTCAAGTTATGGAATACATGAAAGTTGCCAGCTATTCCTCATTTTTTGATGAAGTTCAGTAACCAAAGAATGTGTGTATCTCAAAAAATTACTCAATTATGGGAATGAAATACTATTTTTAACCTTTAGGGTTCAATTTATCCGTTGAACCTCCCAGTTACTCATTAGTTTGAATAATTCCTTTTTAGATGAAAGAATTTAATGTTAATTTCGTTTTAAACAATCAAAAAAATTTCTTACAGTCTGAAAAAGATTCTACATAATAAAATTCAATAATTTATTGCTATAACTGCATTGTTAAACTTATTAAAGATTCAAAGTCTTTCAACATCATGCTCATTTTACAAATTTAAACATTTTACAGAAGATTTACTTTTAAAAATTATAAATTTTTATACAAAAAAAAAGCATTTTAGAAATATGTCAATAAGAATATTTAATTTTCAAGAGTTCTGTGGAGAATCATAAATATTTTATTTATATTTTCAATTTATTCTTTATACTACAGCTGTACTGTGTTTGATTAACAATTGTCCATAATATACCGTGGGATGCATGCATAAGGAATGTTGCATGTCTACTGATGATAACATTGATGATTGGATGAATTCTTTAACATGGGAAGTTCTTTGTCTCTAAATCTGGTAAAACTTTTTCAGGGTTAGGTACATGGACCTCTGCTGGTGTTTACTTTACTTTACTTTACATTGCATCCACGGATGAACTTGCAACGTTGTGAAAGAGCAGCTGTACCTTCTATCAGCAAGAAAGATTTTACTTCAATCATAAACGAAACAGTTGTCTTTTAGTTATTAATTTATACACTTTTATTATCTAAGCTGCAACAGTCCATGATTTTTGCATAAGTTCATCATACGTCCAAAGCAACATTACATGGATTTTAAAAAGTTCTCTTATTTTTCTATTTAGATTTGCAAGTAGTATTTTTTTATTAATTGCATCAACGAGGATTCTTTAAAATATTACTTTTTAATAAAGTGATTTTTTAATGAATCGGTCATATAGATCTTATTAGGTTTCAAGAGGTTTTTGTTTCAGAAATCCTTATGATGGAAAATACTTTAATAACGAAAATTTTATTAAATTTAGTTTATATTATGACATGACTCTAGACCAGGATTCGTGCAGATGTATTGCATATTGGAAACAACCGACCAACTTATTTTAATACCGAATTAGCTTATGAGATGTTTTCTGGAAAGTTACGTATCAATCATCGTACTTATAAGAATACATTAGAACGAAATGGCGTTTCAAATTGTCTCAACATTCTACTCGTCATTCTCTTTCTCTTTTTTTTTCCCTAAACTTTCTTCCGCTTCATAACATTTTATCCTAGCATCTTTTCAACGGAATGGATAGCGCTTGAGAAAAACGAGAAAAAGAAAAAGACTCTTTATCGAGAAGAGGGGTGTCTTTGTTTTGTTCTCCATTTGGGTGCCGAAAATTTGAAGGCAACTGACTCTTCTGGGAGGGTCTTCATCTACTTTTAGACCAAATAAACTCTGTATAATTAGTTTATCTTTCTTTCTTCCGGAATTTTTTCAGACAATCATGACGATGGAGTGTCTTTTGAAGACTTGTTTATCCACAAGATGGGGACATGTAATAGGCCTCCGAAAGGTATGCCCAAATTAGACCTAAAACAAATGAATATCAAGTTGGAGATGAAAGAAGTTACAGGTTATTGAGGTTCAGAAAACCATACTCTCTCTCTCTCTTGCGTTGCCATCATAACAAAATGTTTTTATGGACTGAAATATATATATATATATATATATATATATATATATATATATATATATATAGATATATATATATATATGTATATATATATATATATATATATATATATATATATATATGTATATATATATATATATATATATATACATATATATAGGATATATACAAAATAATTTAAGATTAGCAATTGCTGTTTGAAATTCTCAATCTCAGAGGAATATTAAATTATGTAATATGAAATCATTTAAAAATTTAGCTCAATTTAAAATTTGGCATTTTATAAATTTTTTATTGACTAAAAGAATCTAATTTAATTTTGTAAAGAGTAAATTTTGGTCTTAAATATATAAGTATGCTAAATAACTTTAAGGATTTATATAAGAAATAATTTGCTCTTTAATTAACTAAACATTGATAGATCTTTCTCTAAGAATTGCATAATTATCTAAGAATTGCTTTCTTCATTCATTAGAATACAATGTATTGATTTCTACTTTCTAATTCCCAATAGAATTTTCCCTGTTTGCGATGTATAAATTACCAAGATATTATAAATTGAAGTCGGGAGCATATATTTACATACATTACTATTTCTTTTCAAAAATCAAAAATAAAATAATATATATTGTTTATTCAAATTATATTGCTTGAATATAAAGAGATGTCTGTGATTTTTTTAAATATTTTTCTCCCTTTCCAGCAATCACATATAGATGGTATTTTTAATAAGGAGAGAAAAAACAAAGCGCTTTTCTTAAGCGAGAATTGAGACGAATGTATCAATGCATAAATAAATTACATAGTAGCTTAAGAAAATTTACAGAGAATTCAAATCAGCGTTAATTTTTTTAATTAATTGCAAAATCTGAAATTAAATTTAAATTTTAATTTAAGTTAGATAGAAACCGATATCTCTTGACACAAGTTTCATTTCATTTTGTTCAATTCATTTCACTTCCACTCCGAACAAATAATTAGTGAAAGAAAATAAACAATATATCAGCCACGCACATGCAGCAGATCAGGGATTAAGGACTGCGATTTACCAGTGGACCTCCAAGACATTTTGCAGTCATAGCAGATGCTAATTTTTATAATCCACGTGCCTAAAAATGTACTTGTTTAACCCCAATCGTCTCTAAGGCAGGCCACAAACTCGGTAGACAATCCGATTGAGACACCGTCTTATAGTAGACAAATGCGATCTCCTCGATGTCTTAGTGTGACGTAGCTAAAACGTTGTATCTGACGTCATGGAATTTTAAACCAATGAGAGCACTGTCTCGCGGAAAGTTGCCAGATATTTCGAGCCTGCTTGAAATCAAGAATCGTCTCGCGCTCCACCCCTTTTCTGACGTAACTAAGACAACAATGACGTCATTTGGTCTGATGTGGTTCTGGCGAGATGCTCAGCTTGCCTCGCGAGACAAGTCTCATGCGATCATCTACGAATTTGCGGACTGCCTAAGAGATTATCAGAGACAAATAAAAGTTGTGATACAGAAAGTCTACTCATCTATAGGACTTCCTTTAGTTACAAAATTGTTAAATATGAGTCGGGACTTTTCATCAGCGTTCCAATGTATCCTCGGTCGGTAGCGTATTGGGAGAAACGTAAACATATACATTACAATGTACAAAAATAATAACTACAATATGATACAAGGTTATTACAAAAATTAAAAATACAGTGAGTATCATTTTTCATATAAAAAAAATTACACACAACGGGAAAGGAAAAAAAAAAGGAGGATCCGATGCCAAAAATATGATTTCCTTATTGTCATCTATTATTCATCGATGACAATTTTGAAAAAAAGAAAAGAAACATTGTTTTTTTTTTTTCTAGAAGCGAAAAGAATTCTCGGACGAAAAAAATTTTTACAGTGAGGTCAAATAAACGTAAATTAATTACAATTGCAGTAATCCAAAATTCGAAGTTTTTATTTGACCATGCCCTGACCCAAGATCTTACTTTTAATTTCATTCTAACAAATGCAGCAGATTTTAATTTTCAGAACTCAGCTGACAAAGAGAATAAGGGTTTTATTTCTATAACTAATATTAAGGACATTAATCACGCGCGTGTTAAAAATTATAAAAATCACAGCATTAAATATAAAGGGTTCATTTCCGAGATACAAATAGCATATCACTGCTTCGCATTTGTAAAAGCTGTAAAAGTAGCAATTTTGTAGAACACCAAAATATATTGATAACCATGAGACTTTTTTATCGGATTTTTTTACACAAATGATAACAAATAACTACAAATGTATGGATGCTTCTCAAATGGTACTGATTTCTGTACCTTAAGAATTTTTACTGCTTAATTTACAAAATTTGGCGGTAATAATATTGTAAGGCAACCCTATAATTCATCAATATATATTTCATCTTCAAAACAGTATATTCGACCATTATGTATAAAATTTACAGTTGACTGTAAGTGCGAATATTCAATGAATCAAAAAACTTTTCTCTCATTTGATTGAATTTTAAATTATTTCAATCATTTATTTTCAAATTAATTAATTGATTCATATTAGTTTTTTAAAATAAAGAAATTCGCACATATCATGAGCGTAAATATCTGAAAATCTTGATTGAATCCATTAAAAAGTAAAGTCAAACATAAAAAAATGATTTTGTCTTTTATACATAGATACAATTTAGAGATGCTATCGCCTATCAATTAAAAACGAAATTTTTCATTGACTTAAATTAAACACTTATGTATAAACATTATTAACAATAAAGCATTCATGCATTTTCAAAATAAATTTTCTCTGTGCCATTCAGATAAAATTACTGACAGCTATCAAATCAAATGTACTTTATCATTAACTCAGATAGAGTTTATTTACTATATTACCATATACAGATACACATAGTTTATTTACCATATTATTACTTCACTTTATTATTTAGTCAAAAAAAATATTTCGTAATTTTAACAGAGCTGAGAGTTTAATATGTTTTCCTAATCTCCCCTGTGGATTTTAAGCGAGTTATTAAAAAATTACTTCTATGTAAAATTTAATATGCTTAGTTAAACGATTAATGCGGGTGGCAAGAATTTAACTGAAGGCTGGAAAATCCTCGCAAAACATTATTTATCATATTTTTCTACTTCTAGAAACAAATTAAAATTTAAAAAAATAAAAATAATTCTATTTCCACAGGAGTTGTTGAAATTCTTCTCTCATCTAACTTCCCGGAAAATCTAATTGAATTCGCTACTAAATCTAAAACTCACGATAAAATTCCAGAAGATGTGTCGTAGAAATCCTGTTTTAATCACAAAAATGTGTATCTTAAGGTCTAAATATAGCAGTGAGACATAATTCTAGCTTCATGTGCAAGAATGAATGCGCGAATTTTAATATATTTTCTAATAACAATTTCTATTTGATGTAAGTATATAATGTTATAAAACGTATAAGAGTGTATGGATATAATATTACATTAAAAATTAAGTGTGATTAGATTTTTGACTGTGTATTTATTTAGTATTAATTTGTGTGAGTCAAAAAATATTAATTAATAATCTTTAAAATGCATGTAAAAAATAATAATAATTTTCACAAATGAAAAATTAAATTATTTTTTGGCCCACACCCAAAGAAGAACTTGTCTCCAAACCTAACCTTAACTAATTAAATGCCGTAACTGTGAGATTTGCTTGGCACAAAAGACTTCAGATTTCACAACATCTACAAGCTAAAACCAGGAAGTTGTCAGATTTCGAAACGCGATAGATTGAAAAGAGATTTCATTATTACGATAGCATTTATGACAAGTTGTTGCAGGACACCCGCTATGAGTCCACCATGCCACAAAATCTTCAAGAACTCCAGGCAGACAATGGCATGTTAAGACTCAATCTCTTTTAACAAGCGAAAGTTTTTCAATCTCGATTGTTATTCCCCGTAAAATTTAAATGTAAAACACTTTTCATCAAGTTAGATTGTCGATTAGAAAAGGTCACTTGTTGGGAACTTTGTGACACTTTTTCCATTATGATTGTCGCTTTGTTTTCTCTTTGAAATAAACGAGCGAAAGTATTTTGATGTCTTTCTATTCTTTACTAGTATGATTGAAATCTGGAATAAATAGAAGACATGTTTGTCTATTCATATGACACTAGATTTATTATCTCTTTTATACATTCCTACCACGCAATCTTAAACGCAAATTGAAAATGAATGCAATTTTATTAATTCTTTTCATGACTTTTTTCTCGTGAGAGGGCTGAAACATGAAGCTAAGACACTGCCTACTCAATCTGTTTAATGCTTCCTACACAAAACTCGAAATCTCCATTTCCTTCTTTAATTGGACTAAGAATTTTTTTAAATATTTTTTAAAACAGTATTAACTATGAGAAGAATACATGATTGTTTTGCTTATTCTCATACACATTCGTACCTTATCTTTCGTACGAACTTTCTTTAACCAAACAGAGACCACTTTGTCGATATGACTATTTATATTAACTAAATATTACCGAATATATTATTTTACTTACTTGGTAGTGTCAGCTAAGATGTCGATCTCGTCTTTTAACTGCGGTTCATGATTACTATCTTGTTGCCTGTGTTAGTGATAGTTAACGTATTAATCAATTATATAAGCACATGATTTCGTAGCATGTTCATGTTACTTGTTCAAATAAATTATTGTTATGTAAATAAAGCTTCAATTATTTCTTTTCATAGTGTTATTGTAAATGAATCCCTGCTTTAGTTAAAGTTCTTGCAGTTGCGTCACTAAGTATTGAAATGATATATTTTACATTGAACAGTAGTAGCCGAGTATCGCTCTAAATAAAAAGTACATGAAATCAAGTTATGTCGCAAAATCTATCGCTTATTATTTTGAAAACAGAAATCTTTATGCTGAAGAGAAAAGCACGTTACTATTGGTATCTTGATTTAATTTTTAAAAAAATTCTAATTAAAAAATTAAGCATTTTTTCTTATTAACTCATATTAAGTACTATTTTCAAAAAGAATTGACAATGGGGTACCATTTGTGAATGCAACTATTGATAATGCGGAAATTCTCAAAAATAGAGTTAAGATAATTTTCAATTATGGTCGGAAGACGTGCAGTATCATTTAAATCCTTTGAATTAAATTCCCCAAAGGTAGACTGAAAAACTAGAACAGGAAATACTATAGCTTATCAAAGGCACAAGAATTCGTCAATCATAAAACGATGTAAATAACTGATAGATTTACATAAAAAATAAAAGAATTTTTATCGCAGGAGCAATGCGATAAAATTCACTTTTATTTTCACTCGATAGCAAGTTTGATACTTGGGTTCGCCATACTGAGAAAGCCTATTATTATTTTTTCATAGAATCTAAAGTCAACTTTTGTTTCATGTAATTCGGAGAAAAACTGTGCTACCTCAGATACTAACCACGATTCAAATTACGAATCAATAGCTACATATCTTTCGTTGGTATAAATAGACAGACGGAAATATAAATAAACAAACAGTTTTGTTATACCAAAAATAATAAGGAGAGATTTCACATGCTATTATGCATTGAAATTCCTACTCTGCTACTTCAGACGAAAAAGAATTATAACCAACAGTTTAAGGAGTCATTTCCAGACGATTGTCTTCAGCAAGCAGCGATATTTCAACGCAAGGAGCAACTGTTGTCCAGGCTATAATAGATACATCACAGTGTCAAACGCAACAATCCTCGGAGAATGGGACTGGATTTATTTTTAACGTTTCTAAAACGAAGCCGTCGGATTAAATCACTTTGAGATCTCATTAATCTGGGCATAGAACAAGCTGAAGCGGGAGGCTCTGCCATTGGAAAGCCATAATCATTTATTTTTACGCGATGCTACAGAGAGAGAAACGTTAGATGCACGGTTAATTTTGCCACATTTTCGAAATTAATTGCCTTTGACGAGTTATCTAAGTAGTTTTCTAATGCATGTCGTGTTCTAATAAGCCAGTTTATTTTATTTAGACTAATCTAAAGAGTGAGAGAAATGGAATATGTTATTGCTGGAAGACGTTGCTGTACTGTGAATGCACGACCAAAAGTAAGTCGATGATAAACTGCGTAGAGAAGAAGTTTTGCGTTAGGGAGAAAAATACAAAAAATAATTCATCAAACATTTTAATTTTCCCTAGCTCTAGGTAATTATATGTTGAAATCAATTTCTGTTAATCTCAATAAAATATTTTTTAAGGGATTCGGTAACTTGATGTGAAAAGGTGTCATTCTCTATTCTCATTTATTGTGGTTTCATACTTAGCCTAGTTGAAGATTGTTTTTTGTGTTGAAAAGACTTATCCACAAGGGATATTTTCATCGAGATAGAATGATATAAGCCGAGCTACTGAAAAAAAACATTGTTATTCTCAATCTCAATCTTTAAAAGGACAGGAAAATATAACCAACGTTAAATTTATGTAAGAAGTCTAATGTCTCGCCATTGTAGAAAAAATTTCAATAAGAAAACACCAGCTCAAGGAGCAATCTCGTAATCTTGACTTTGGTTTGATGTTATGAAATGATTGGCAATACTTAATTATTGCAGACCGGAAAGACAAGCTGTGGGAAACATATGTAATAAGACAAATATTTTTTATACTTAAAACATGTTGTTTTATTGATGCCAGTTTATATAACGAGCATTTCATTAGAGTTCCTATAAATGAATTTGCTTCCTTAATTTACATTTTTCCCTTCATTTCACATCAATATAAGAATGTTGAAAATTTTCAAACGATTTTTTATTTATTTATAGAACATGTAATGTACCGTAAATGTTTATTTCACATATTTTATGAATAGGTAACAAGTCAAAATGTATCGAATGCATTTCAATATATATGCTCCATTTGAAGTAAAAATCTATACATTTAATTAGAAACATAATTTAAAGTATATAGCAACTAGAAACAAATATACGTCACCTAATTTTTAACAATGAAATGCACCATAGTAAATATTCACATTTGTTTTAAAAGTAAGCAGGATTTTTCCATTAACTCCCCTTCTATATATATTTTTAGACTTAAAAAAGAGTTAACATTCTAGTTTCCTTCTTACATCTCTGAATTTAAACTTCTAAATAGTTTTCAATCGTGTATAGAAATTGTACGGATCTTTATTCTAAGCACTCTATTCTCTTAGTAATCAAACTGCTTATTCTAAAACTTGAGAATAATTAACAGTAAATACAATTTTTTTGAAAATTATTGGCACTGTGTAGGGAATGGAAAAAGCAAATCTACTAATTGTACTATAATTTTAGGGTAGTACATATAAAAAAAAATATAAATTTAGCTATCACTATATGATCACTCTGCTTATTGAAGTTATTATATGTAAAATATGTGTACATTTTAATTAAACTTTTACGAAGATTACGAATCACACTACAAATAGCCATATTCTTAGTTAAAATTTAATCTATTTAAGCTTATTATTATTTATAAGTTTAATTTAAGGTTAGAGTACCATTTTCTTAGCTGCCAGTTCCGACAAAACTTATGGTGAAAAAAATCTAGAATAAAATGGATGTGTTTTTATCAATAGAATATTAAAAATGGAAAAATAGATTGGAGATTAACAGATAGTTATTTTCGTAGAAACATTACGTTTTGGGGAAAATATTGCATTTTTGAAAAATAATATTTGCAATTATTTAAAACTGTTATTACTTCATTTTAATTCTGAAGATTTTTCTCACCACGAAATGATGTTTCATGTATAGATCAGTTAAAAACAAATTGAATGAGATGTAAATTGCTGGAAAACTACCTTATTGTTATGAAGAAGTTGCAGACCATTTCATCCGCGTTTCAATTCATTTTCTATTGCCGCACAATTGGGACGCAAACAAATTAGCTACATTGTTAAAAATAGTTTTTATAAAAATATGGAAAAAAATCGTAAATATTATTAATTTCTTAAAAAGTTTATAAATCATGAGAATATAGAGAAAAGTTGAAATTCGATACTGTCAGTGATTACATATACTGTTCTTTTCTTTCAGCGATTACGCATAGATGATTATTTAAAAAGGAATAAAGAAGCCCACACCTGAGCACTTTTAAAATAAGAAGATTTCTGTATTATTCTTCCATTAACTTTAAATTTATTACATCAGACGACATAAGCATTGAAATCAAATCAGTATCAATTACACCTTCAATTAGTCACAAACGCTGTTATTAAAATTTTGAAATAAACATAGCCTACTACTAGCAAGCCTATATCAAACATCTAGATACATAAGATTCATTCTATTCAAATCAGACAAGCAGAAAAGAATTTTATTTATATGGATCAATACAATAATGTATAAAATTTATTAATAAGCAACAAGAAAATACATTTTTTGTCGATAGTGAAAAGTAGCATTATCTTTAGAAATTTAGCTCATGAAAAGATTCCATTTGATTATAGAACAGATAGTGGATATATTGAATTTCATCGTCATAAATGGATATATTTTATTTATGAGAAACATGCAATAAAAAATCATTCAGTAAACATATTTACTCATAAGGTTTTCCAACATATATATATATATATATATATATATATATATATATATATATATATATATATATATATATATATATATATATATATATATATATATATTATGAGTGTTTTGACAATAGCTCAGCTCTCAATATTTTTTTTAATTAATTTATTTAACAAAAGCCCGACTGCTATTCTTCAGACAGACAAAAGACAAGATTCTCATATGTTATCAGTTATCATTCTCAGATAATATTTTTAGATTTTTATTGCTTATTGCAATAAAAAGCCATCCAGGAATTTCTTTAAAACTCGTCAATAAGATTCAGAGTCCCTAAGAGACGATAAATAAATACTCTTATCTGCAGATAAATTCAAACTAAGTTCCTATCGGAAGATACGCGCGGGAGCAGAGTGCCCCCACGCAAGAGACTAGAACCGGCAGTGTCAAAACATGTGACATTATCATCATCATCAACCCCAGGGACATCCGCGTTGAAGCGACCGGCTACCACAAAGAGACATCTTCCACCCTTTTCATCAAATCGCAGCAGGTGGGAGTGCTAATTTTAATCAAACTCTAACAACCCACCCCTTTGTCAGGGGCAAGCACCCAGCTGGCATTGTCGAGTTTGTCATTATTATTGATGGCACTCGATACTCTGTTGTCAAGTATTGCCAACACTTTCTCACAGGTGCAGAGTGATATATTTTTGTCTCTTCAAGAAACCGAAACATAACGACTGCCGGTCCCTGATATGAGTGAAAACCTGTTAGTTTTTTTGGATCACTTCCCATGATTCCCCGACCAAGAACCTTTGGATCTGGCGTAATGAAGGGGACTTCACAGTGATTATCTTTCATCACAGAAACTACCGGCTATAAAAAGAAATTCTATTTCAAGAGACACCGTCGTGGGGGACATTAGATTTTAGACGACGAACCCTCCGTGTTGTATCTGCTTCATTTTTTTTTTAATTTTTCCGAGTGTGGTATAAAGAATCGAAACGACAGGAACTTATTTGTGATAAGACTTACGATCCTGTTCCTTTTTTCTTTCTCCCGTTCTAACTGTTTTATGTCTTCCTTAATTACTTTTGGCTACAGCTATAGCCGTTAATATTTAAAGTTCTCGGAAAACAAAACGACTTTAATCACTTTACTGGGACCTCCCCAAAAGAATATAGTTGTATGATACCCCTTAAAGATCATTATTATTTTGTTCTTCTTTATAAAAGAAGTCCTTGGGCACGTCTGGAACGAAAATATAATTAAAAACATATTAAATAATTTATTTTGGTAAAAACATTTATTTAAAAATATACCTGCTAATTGGAAAAGAGCCGCATATTTACAACCAGTCCTTGCCAAAATTAATGGCCCTTATCTTTACTAGTTCAAAAATAGATGGTACAGAGCTGAATTCGAACAATTTCTATGCCTTGAATTATACGAAATTAAGATATAATTGGAATAGTCATCATGTTTACATAACATAAAATCAACAAGTTATGCGGTGTTTTGAAAACTGAAAATAAATCTTGCTTTTAAGTCTATTAAGAGTAAATATAAGTGAAACAGATATCTAAATTAATTCGAAGTAATGTAGCTTATCTTTAACGTAATTTATAAAATGCATCTATGTTTGTGGAATATCATGGAGAAAACGTCAGTGAAAATAAGCACATTTCAATTAATTCTCTTATTTCAGCTTGCTTATGCACTGTTATCTGTTTCATACATGGTGCCCACGTTATCATGTCCTATGCCTCTTAAGTACATTGAATCTAATCCTAATGATTTGAAATGTTTTAAAATTGCTTTAACTATATATTTTCCTCAAATTAAAATTACTGCCATTAATTTTAAAAATATTTCACTTAGTAAATATTTGTTTTATCATTGCTTTCTTCAAATTTTTTTATCAAAGAATGCTTATTTTATTTATAATAGAAAATATTTATGTAAGCTTACTTTTTCGATTAGTTTTTTTTTAATTATTTTATTACAAGCATGTATGCTTTGTGTATAAGTAGTTCAACATGAAGACTTAATAGCTCGTGATATTAAATGTTTTTGCTGCATTTCAACTTTTACGCCAATCCGTGTAATTCAAGTAGTTAACAATAATTCTTATCGTAGCGATTATATGTTCCTTGTTTTCATTAATCCTGTTCATCTGGCTGTAATTAGGATGATTTCTTAAAGAAAATTCATTTTTTACCACAGAAATTTAATACATTTATAATAAGACTAATTTTCTTCTATTTTCTTCTGCCAGCTAAAACAGTATAAATAGGCCTTATTACAGGTTTAAAAAAATCCTTTTATATAATGCTGTTTAAATTGTCAGTAATTAACAAAGAATGGGAGTGTGATTTTTTTCTTAGTGTTTACGAAGATTCCTTTCCATTTGTTTCAATAACCAAAATATTTCTTAAATAATTTTCCAAGAGATTGATTATTTAATTTGTCTTTTCATCTTTCTTAGCCAAATTCACATAATACTTACAATTACTAATAATGAAGGTTTAATTATTGTACTTCTAATTCAATTTTCCCCATGATATGCTGGTTATTTTACGAATACCTGTTTTAAACGTTGTAAATCATACTTTGAAAGGAAAGAATAATTATTTTATAGGAAAGTGCTAAAGACAAGACATCTATGGGAAAGCAGTTTCTCATATCTCTGCAAATACTGAGTTAGCGGTACTTTTACAGAGACATTAGAGTATTTGCCATTTTTTCTCCAGAATTGCGGAATTGGTATGGGTATTATTTTTTACCGTCATTTTCAATAGTTATAGCACGAGAAAAAAGGAAACTTAGAATATATATATATATATATATATATATATATATATATATATATATATATATATATATATATATATATATATATACAAATCAGTGAAATAAAAATACTTAATTATTAATAAATCATTGTAATTATACAGTATATTAAATTGTGTTACTTAGCTATATTAGCAACGCAAAAAATTAATCTTAATTGTCATTTTGAATTATATTTAAGCAAGCAACTTAATATGTTTAAGTGTGTAATAAAATAATTTAATTTGCTCCAATAGTTGCCTGATGGAACAATTTAAATGTATTACATTATTGCATTTTAACCAGAGGCAATACCCTATTAGGAGGCTCTAATAAGACGTGAATGCATGGAGTTACGACTACGCTAGCAATAGTTAGTTTTAATTACACTTCTTGATTGAATTCTTCCCTGTAATACTTTAGTATTTCATGAAAAATGTTAATTCCTTGTAAGAAATATATTTTAATTCGTTGAAATTATTTTTCGTGGAGAATTATATTGCGTTAGCGCTTATTTATATTTCCTCTTTTTAATTTTAAAATAAAAACATTTAAATACGCGAAAAAGAAAAATTATGTACCGAAAATGAAATTTAAAGTAATATAAAATATCCGTTCTTCGCTGAAATTTGAATTCGTTATTTATTTCCAATTTTGTGCGTTAAGCGAAAGATAAATGAAAATGATAAAAATGAAAAATAAATGATAAGCATATAACTTGGCCTTAATCCAACTAAGGTAAGAGTGACATCACATGACTTTCAATTGTTTAAGAATGAGAATTTCTATAATTATAATTTATTATTTTGGCAACCACAAAATATTCGAAACTGAATTCCAAACACATAGAATAATTTATATTATGACATGCGTGCATAGAATAGTTAATATTATGACATGGTATTTTTTTCCGATTTCTAGAAATAATAGTATGCATAACACATAAGAACTATATCCAATTTTACATTCTATTAAACAATAAGTTATGTTATTGGAATTAAATTTTCTATTTCGGGATATGTCTAGAAAAACTTGACTAGAATATTTAAATGAATTCAGTTAATTAAATATTTCAAAATTCTAGATTATAAAATATTTTTAGTTACTGATAATTTCTGAACTTATTCATTGTACCAGGATATTTACTAAGATTATATCTTTCAGTCAAGTATTTTGTTTGGAAATGTATAATTGAATTTTCTTAAATCAAACCAAGTATAATTAATTATTAATTTTACGAGATTAAAAATAGGATTGAGTTTCAAAAAAGAATTATAAGAAATATTCTAAAAATTTTCATTATTTAACGTCATACATTCTGTTGATAGCTTATGTGTTAAGGATTTTAAAGTTATTGGTAATATTTTTGTTTTACGTATGCATGCAATATTTCTAATTAAAATATGTATGCTAAAAATACACCACGAAATTTTGCACTTTTCCGTTCTACAGATTAGTTAGTGTAACAACAAATTATCATTTTTCACTTTTTAAAGCAAGTGATTTTTAAATGTCAAGTTAAAATAAAAATAATTTAAACAAATTTATTTACAACGCCAAACTCAAGATATTTTCATCTAACTTCAGATAAAATGCATTTTGAAAACTGATGATATTTTGAACTCTATGAAACTTTCCATTTCGTTCAACAATATTAGAAGCATGTTAACGCATTCCAAAAAAAGTGCCGACTTCGAAAACATTTTAATTTTCCACGTGAATAACGGCTCTCGTCTGCTTTTCACACGTCGTTCTATTTTCGCGCCTTCATTAGCAGAGTTGGAACTTGGCATGTTTAAGCCAACAAAGCGTATTTGAACAGGGTTACTGCAGCAGTGATTTTTTTCCTTCCTTCCAAGCCTTTCTAACAGATGAAGGGAGAAGGTCAATCGGTCGATTCTTCAAGCTGTCAAATGTATCAAGCACGCGGATTGCCTCTTGCTAATTGTGTAACTTAAAGAAATTGCCCCTTGGAACAATTGTTTGTATCTGATGACTACAGAATCTTCTCTCTTTATCATAAATACAATTCTCCTATTTACACGAAATATTTATCCTGCATTTAAAACATTAATGCGAATAAGAGAAAAACTAAAGTATGTGGCGACTTTTTTCTTTCCACTTGGTAATTTCAAAATTAAAATTGCAGATAAATATTTTTACTCATATCACATCTAATGCAAGATTGACCTGTTTAATACTACTTGAAGGTTAGTTTTTATAATTTCAACATCCATCAAATTCAAAGATTCAACATCAAATTCAACATCCATCAAATTTAAAAAATTGTGATAAACTAATATATATTTAGTAAATTGTATAATTTAGTTATTCAAAATCACCAACTTTAGTATAAATGCAAAGAAAACTAAAATATACAAATCAAATCTATATGAAATACAAATTTTATAAATTTACGTTTACTTAATTTAAATGCTCTAAATCTATGTTTACATTAAAATACATATACAATTAAAAAATGCGGAAATAACCTTAAAATTTATAAAGTGAACTCAGATAAAATTTTAAAAAATGCTCAATATTCGGTTTGTAACTGATTAGTTTGAAATATTTTTCCAAATATGCAGATTATAAATGCAATATGAATATAAATATTTCAATTTAAATTATGGCAAAACTTTCGGCAACAATACAGAGTACTGAAAACATTTCGTTGAAAATATTGTGAAGAATTTTATGACATATATATATATATATATATATATATATATATATATATATATATATATATATATATATATATATATATATAGTTCAAAGTTAGAAATAACATAACATGGGAGAGATATTCTCTTAAGGAAACACAGTTAGTATAGGCTTCTAATGATTTGTCCACTTCCATCAACAGCTCCACTAATTGGACAATTACTTCCCAATTGGATGATTCCCTTCCAGTTGAATGATTCAATAAACCTCAATTGGATTATTTATTGTTACTGGACTGATGCAATTTCTCTTATAAATAGTTTAATTGAAGTAATACCATTCCCCAAAATACCATCAGAAATGAAAATAAACTTAACTGCTCACTAGCTTATATGCTTATTGCTGTCTCACCGTGTTTGCTTACCAACTGGGAAAGGTAAGCAAGTGTGATTAAGTCAGAAACTTCTGATAAATTTTTGAGAGATACTCATTTGTTATGAACTAATAAACTACCATAAAGCTTGGGAGCAGCCTTTTAAGACACTTCGGAATTAGTCAGAAAAAATGCAATCAATACTCGTGGCAATAAATTTTAGATATGATTGAAATAATAGCTATTTGATTCAAAATATTTGATTTTCTTCTGGAATGTTTGTACCGAAAAATTATAATAATTCACAGCAACACACCACAAGATGACGAGCCCAACTCAAATTAAAAATATTTTGATCACACAGATCTGCATTTTTTCCTCAAAATTACCTTTGAATGAATTATTAGGATTGCCTATTCTTAGATTAATCTAATAGTGGATTATTAACTTTAGATTAATGACAAAAGTTAAACAATAGTTTTATGAAAGCAGTAATTTTGTTTTCCGCTTGTATTTTTATTATAATTTTATGGTTTTACACAACATAATTAACTTCTTTAATACTTTTCAAAGAAATCTGATATTAAAAATTTGTTCGTTAGCTATTTAATTCTTTAATGATATTTGAATGCCGATTATTGATAAACTGATATAAACTCACTCCAAGAAGAATCAGAACTAAATAAATTAAGATATTATTTAGCTAGCAGGTATATACAAATTATTTTGCTTTTGTAAAACATTCATATCAAAATATACGTGAAACAAACTGAAAATATTTTTTAAAAATTGATTTTGAAGAAAAAGTGGTGATAAATAAGTTTTTTTCTAGTTATTAATCTAAACTTTTCAAGCCTAACTTACAATGATTTAAAAACTGAAAAGATGTTATATAAGAGCATTTAGAGCTCATCTGGCAAAAATGCAAATTCAATTCTTAAACACTGGCGCCAATTGTGTAAGCCTATCAGTCTGTGATCAAGACTTTACCAGAGACGAAAGACTTAGTGTGAACCTTTCGGTGACACAAGAAGCAAGAAATAAATGTAAAGTTAATTCTCTTTTCAAGAAGCAAACTTGATCCAGGAAATACTTGAGGAATAAAATGCAAAGAGGATCTTCCATCTCTCGGTCTAAATAAACGAGATCGTTCCGGTTCAACTTATGTTCCCAGTATCGATCATTTTAATGGTACAAAGAAATTGAACAATGTGTTATAATGTTAATGTTTTTGCAAATAATCATGAACTTCCAATCATATTAATATTTTTATTTATAATTTTAAAGTGTTTTTTTTTTTACATTTTATTGGAATAGAGCTGAATTATTACAAAGGAAATTAGATTTCATTCAATAAAATTTATGCAAATTCAAGGGGAGAGATTAGTATATAGACATTCTTTACAAATAAATTGCATAAATTTTAGATTGCAGAGTAAGAATTCCAAAACTTATACAATACCATATTAAAGTAATGAGAATAGTTTCATTATTCATAATTTTGAGTATATAATTCAAGAGATGTAAAATAAAAACTGTTTTTAATTTCAAGATTTCGTTAATTAATAAAACTGTCGTATTTGCTTTTAACGAATAGAGAAAGCTACAAACAAAGCTGAAGTTCTGTTATCTTGCAAAACACTACAAAATAATGCTAATAATTTTATAGAATCAATAAAATCAAAAAATAACAGTTTTGGGTTTCTCTCTCTCTCACTCTTTAGAAGTTCATTATGTTCATAGAATCCGATTGAGAAATAGATTAAAATTCACTGTTTTCAAAATAAACTTCAGGAAGATAACAATTTGGGATAATCTTTTCATTAAATTGGAATCAATATTTAAATCAAAGAAAACAACAATTATTGTCATTGGTAAATCGTATAAAGATGAGAAATATTGTTCTGCTAGGCATAAGATTTCAAGAACAGACATAAAGAAAGTCCTTCTTGTACCCGGAAGGGCAGAAATAATTTGCCTATTCATATATATATATATATATATATATATATATATATATATATATATATATATATATATATATATATATATATATATATATATATATATATATATATATATATATATATATATATATATATATATATATATATATAATTTTATTTAATGATGTTAGCCCCTCTTTTTAATGACATAATAATATAGTTGGAATGTTGATTTGAACTTGCTAATGAAAATGGCATCCAGATTTAAGCCCATTCAGTAATGTTATAAGGCAGATTTTCCCATTTAATTTAAAAGTAATTTTTTGAAAAAAATGGGGGGAATAATTTTTATTGAAAAATAAGAAAATATAGAAATAAATTTTTATATAAATACCTTTTTTATCATCATACTTTTATAATTTATCACATAATATTTTTCATTTTCGAAATTCTTCTTTTCCTTAATTTTCTTGTAATTATTTGCATTGTTTTTAATAACCAAACACTTGTGCACGTTAAACTTTTGCAAGGTTTAATATTCTTCCTTTGGTGTGTTTTTAAAAAGAAGGTTATTAGTTCCTTTTATGAAACTCGCAATTTGACATTAGTTCGAAACTACGGCATGATAGGGTGTATTTAGCGGGTTCTATCATTTAAAATAGGCAATTGGAAATTTAACAGAATGAAATAAGAAAATAAATAGCAAACCATTGTGGCGCTCTATGAGTAAATAGATTTGAAATATGATCTTATACTTCACTTAATTCTTCCTATTGTATGATTCTCCCAGTTATTTTCAATATTTTAAATTGATTTTTTTTTCCTTATTGGCAGTCACCAGCATTGTGACTATAAATGCTTCTTTTTTTATAATTCAGAGTTTTAATGGGAAAAGTGTCACTAAGAAGGTAATAGACTCGAAACCCAACCCAAATGAAAACAATAATGTTGGATGAACCACTACATATTAAAGGCTCCGAAGGGTTCGATGTCCCTCTGATGGTTAGGCCTGGAGGTAAGGAAGGTACTGCTTGTCTCTTTGACACCGTATTCCAAACTACCTAATGGCATTAGGTATTATTAATGTTGTATGGCGTTTTATCATCTACCGTGTAACTGCCTGCCGAAAGAACTTTTCATAAATAATAAGCCGTATTCACGTGTGTCAATAGAGAAATCCCGGAAAATTCTCAAACACTCACCGCAGACATGCATGTACAATATACACCTCCCGTTGTTAAATATAACTAGGATGAAACCTGGGAACTTTCGAGCTGATGATTGGTGTCTACAACTTAGCCTCGATGAGCCCAACTGCTTGTCGATTAGCCAGATCGTCGACTTCCTCACTTAACAATGGCTCAAAATTATGAGGCAGATGGCTGTGTTCAACGATTTCAGAAGGCATAAATATGCAGCTGGAAATAAATCACAATATTCAAATCTGATATTTGTGTTTGTGAACAAAATGTAGAAATATTTGAAAGATTAATAATTGATATCGTTACTTAGAAGAATGAACATTAAATAATCTTTACTAGTAATAACTTCATTTACAATGATAAATATCTCCTTAAGATTCCTTAGTTCAGAAAAAGTGATGTGGTTCCGATGTTGAATTTTTCTTCTCAACACTATACACTGTTCTGCAGTCTAACATATAATGCTTCGTTTATCAAAATTTGCCTGAAAACAAAATATTATACTTACCAATGCATAAATAAACTCATACCTACATTCTTCACTCGAACTATAAACTCATCTTGTATTCACGTTCATTGACGAAATATTGTCTATATTGATACATTGACGTGAACGTTATATACACAGGGACGTAAAAGTAGATAAACATTTAAATAACAACCTTGTAAAATTATTTTGAATCAAATTTCCTTCCTAGTTATTTTTAGGTAATTTGTAAAGGAACCTTATGATGTTATCTTAAATAAGCACTGTAGACAATATAATCGTTTTTATGTATACAACAACATTCACGATAATTTTATAGCCTATTGTTGCGTGTCATCTGATACAATCACTTTCCTCAAAAATAAATCATGCCGACTTCATTTAAGGTTTATATAATAGCATATTTCGGATTTCCCAGATTTTTTTAACTTTTAATTGATGTAAGCAATTACTCACTTGAGTTTTTAAAATTCCCCATTATGAAATTAATTTATGCATGATTATTTTAAACACATGGTCAGATATGTTTCCCCAACACAAGTTTCTCTTTGCGAATGGTATTAAAATTAATACTTCTCATTATTATCATATGCAAAATAAATATTTTTTAAATCACTACATTCTTCCATGTTTTATTCATAAATATTTTACAAGATTGACTTGAAAACAACATTAAGTTAAAATCATTGATTTGTGTTTAATATGGCTTTCAGTCCATGCAATTAAGAGCAAATATAATGAATTAAAAGTCACTTCCTTAACAATTAGACACCCACAAGAAAAGTAGGAATTTTGGATTTTATGCACATTGAGCAATTAGAAATCCTCGTCAAATTATCTTCTATTTCTACAGCTGAGTAGCAATATCGCCAATCCAAATAAAAGAATGAAGTTATTCAATTTTTTTCTGAATATATACTTAAAATTACAGTACACATAAAGCACAAAAATTCTTTAATATTAATCTATAAATATTACATTTTAACTAGTTTTATTACAATCCTGTACAAAAAGAATGCCTAATTGTCCAAATTTTTTAGTGTCTGAGTATTTTCGAACCCTATTATTTTAAAAAACTGAAAATTCACTCCATAGAGGCGAATTATATTTGAATATTATTAAAATCAACGTATTTAATGCCATTTCATATAGTTTACTACATTATAAAGAATAGAATTCTAATTTTCAGCATATGAGAGAGATAAAATAGATCATAAATATTTTTTTTTTACATGCCATGCACTATTGTATATTTATAGAAATTTCCACATTTTTATTTCGATATTTTTTATTCTGATTCACACACACATATTACTAAATTAGTTATTACATTATTATTTTTATCTTCTCCTTAATGAGTTTAACAAACATGTAATGAGATTTCTTTCATTTCTTCAAAATATTTCGTGAATCATTACTTTTACAAAAATGATTGTAACTCTTGCATTATGAAGTATTTGTGAATATAACAAATTACGAAATTTGCATTTATTTATTTTTTACGCATTTCCGAAAACGCAACTATAAGCTTTTAACTGCATATAAATTGTAAAACAAGATATTTGAATTATACACAGTTTTCGAAGTGATAAAGCGACATGGAATTCCATTGTTTCAGCCCATATTCAACATCAGAAAATTTCGTATTAAACAATATCAATTTTTCCATATTTTTACTTTGTGTTACAGGTTTTCACTTCACAATTCAAATTTGCACTTAACTTTCGATATAAAAGGCAAATTTTGTATCATTTTGATAAAAAAAACAATAGATTAATCAAAAGATTTCTGGTGAGGTGTGGAAAATACATCTAAGCAAAGGAGCATATATATTTGTACTGGTCGTAGAATACCAATCATTTTTTATTTTATTTTTCAAATAAAAAAAAAATAATTAAACCTAAATTGTCCTGTCTTGATTGTATTAGAAATTTTTAGCCTAGATTTTCATCGAAAGCTTGAAGAATTTTAATAATTATGCAGGTGATGACATGGTCATGCTTGGGATACAGTGGGTAAACATGATACTTGTAAAATTAAAGAATGTGTGATAACACATTCTTCGTTTATTAATCAAATTATCATCATATCACCAATCAAAATAAGGTCGTAATTTTCTTAAATTATTGTTGGATGGTGACTGGTTTTTTTCCGCAAAATAATCAACATGATCATGCTCGTCTTTCAAAAATTGCCGATTCATGAGAAAACAAATTATTCTAATTGACTAAAGTACCTTATGGGTATTAGGAAGGAATGTTAATATATCTGATATCTGAATATCTAAGAATATCAGGTATCATATTGATAAAATAAGTTAAGATATTAAAAAATAAGTTAAGATATTAAATAAGTTAAGAATATCTGATATCGTATCAATAAAAATGTTTTAAGGATATCAAAAAATTTGACTTGTATTAATCACAAATGATATTTTTCTAAGAAGGAAACTCAAATAGAAATGAATTTTTGGATGAAATAGAGTTAATATTTACAAAAATACATTGTTAGAAAATTAAAAAATTAACTATGATTTATCAACTGCATTCATTATTAATAATTAAATGTGAATTAATTAATATTCCACAACAACTGTATAACAGCACTTTTAATTTATTTACAGCCAGTAATGATATTATAAGTTAAATTTGATCAAAATTTATTTCAAAACATTAGACCTACTTTAAAAGTATTTTAATTTTGAATTTTTTATTTAATAATCTTTTATATAATATTATCTATTATCTAATCTTTTATATAATATTATTTTATCAAATATTTTATATTTTGACATTTTATAGTATTTTATTTAATAATTAATATTTTTATACACTTAATTGCAAAATTATTTTATTTAATAATCTTAAAAGTAACGTAAAAATACATTTTCAGTTGTCTTGAGGCTCTTTGTACAATAAGCTTCAAACGAAATAAGCATTTATGTCCATAAGCTAAAATATACATAATTTTCATTAATGTACCATAAGAATAATAATGTCAAGAAATAGTTAATGTCAAGAACATCTTTCAGAAATTAAACTAAAAATTTTGTTTAATATTAAAAAAATAATTACTTAAAACATTATCATAGGTAAACAAAAAGATTCTGACAATTTTTAGGATCTGTTATGCTATATTATCTGGTCTGGTTTTGCTTATTATAATTTTCGCCTGCCTTCGAGATGTAATTTGAAATTTATTAACCAATTCATAGAATAACTTACAGATGATAACTGAACTCACAGAATGACTAAGTTCAGGATATCAGTGTGTGGGATCCCACTCTTTCTCTGCCTTGAGAGCACTTGGATTAAAACAGTCTCAGATTGCGCCAAGTCATAACTCCTTCGTCCTACTCACGCCAACCTTTACACATTGATATGCTTCTTACCAGACCTGCATTGAGATCATCGTAAACTAATAAATAAGATGGTTAAAGACGAAGAAATTTTGAGAAATAAAGGATCTTTTTTTAATATGTTTCAAGTATTTCAAATTAGACTACTTGTTAACAAAACAATTTTTCTTCAGATTTTTTAAATTTTACTTTAAATTGGAATAAGTAATTAGTATGAAAAAAATTAAGACATTTTTATTTTCTTACCACTTTTCAAAAACAACACTAGAATTCCAGAACCAAATGATTCAATTTGCCTTCCTAATACCCGTACCTATACCTATACCCTATACCGGTAATATTAATTTTAATGAGCTTATATATAAATAATAACCATTCAAAATGGAACACCAAGATACACCATAGAAAATTACCATTATCACAAAAAATTTGCTGTACGGATAATACATTACACAATGATCAAATAATTGCATTCAGAGCCTCTTGTGAAATGTGAATAATGACAAAATCTGTAGTTAGTGTAGACGCAATTGCTGGCTCTAATAATTGCCATATATTTCAGCATAAAAGCAAAGTCTTTTTGAAGGTATCATTGGGCTATAATACTTCAATACAACTTCCACATTTAATCAAATTTGATCTGGTGTAACAGCGGAAGGGGTATACTGAAGCAGTTGTTGAGCAGACATGGACTGTATGTTTTTGATTGCTGATAGATCAGAAGAATAAGCAACTAAAGGAAGCAATTTAATCTAATGGATAAAGAAGACAGAAATCTTGAAATTTGCTACAATGTGTAGTCGAGCATTTTGTGTAAACTCCAACACTTTACAAATGTAATAGATGCAATACGTTTTAGAGAAATGTGGAAATAAAATTCAATACCACCCCAATCCATGATTAAACAGCTTAAAAAAATAAATGCCGCATTTTAAATCAACATGTGTGAATACGCAGCTATATATATATATATATATATATATATATATATATATATATATATATATATATATATATATATATATATATATATATATATATATATATATATATATATATATGAAAATTATTAAGTTTAAAACTTCTTTTTCAGTTTTGAAATCTAAAAATGAAACACAAAAAATAGTAATTTACTTTTGTTATCAGATAAATTTAATATTTATAAGAAATTAATTCAATTATTTAATACGATAAGATATTAGTAGCAATCTTATATCCATTAAGGCATGCCATAATTATTAAACTCTAAACGTTTAAGGCTGAGAGATAACGCAATATTGCCTACATGCGACTCGGTCATTAAATTTCCTCGGACATACCTGGAACATTGCGCCTACGCAATGCTGCTCCAAAAACGAAAAAAATGTGTCACGCACCATGTCCTATACGAATCAGGAAGTCAAGATTTCATCACAAGGGACTATCCATTAGAATTATATACGCGTAGGCGGAATAATTCCTTGTGAATTGAATGTGGAAAATATATATTTTCCTGACAGTTAAATACTTGATTTATTTATTCACCAAATATATAAATTATATTTATGAATTTTATTTGTGATTGAAATGAAAAAATATATAAAATTTTTACAGACAAAATTAATGATTTTGAGAAAATTTTCTGTTGAAGTTATCTAAATAGATTTATTAAATATCTGAATTACATAATTAATTCAAAAATTCGTTTTAGCATTTTTTAGAAGCTAATGATAATTTAATTGTAACCTATTACTTACAAAGAATTCCAAACCAGTACAAACATCCACGCCTTATATGATAATCTACTTTGCGAATCGTTGAATCAAAGATTTCAAAAATGTAAGGTGAACTTTAACATAAAATAAATTTGTTCTTAAGAATAAAATAACTAGCATTTCTTCCGCGTGCATTTTGAATATTTTTGTAAACACTTCTGAACTGTAAGTAATACTTCTGTTAGTAACAAATCTTATTTTTTTTAAGCCTATAAATTTTCACTTATGAGCAAAATAGTTTCATTATTTAAAAGTAGAATTGCTTGATCATAAATTCTCAGTAAAAAACGATCAATGGTAAATCTGCCATTTTTTAAATATTTTATGGCACACATTTAAAAATTATGAGATAATTAGGCTTTAGAACTCATCAGAAGTTTAAGCTATTTAATGCTATAAATTATATTAACCATGAAGTGCTTCTACCTTCACTTAAAAAATTTAATAAATTGCATCTAATGTTAACTTATTAGTTATTGGAAACTGATGACACTAACAGATTATTCAGGGAAAATGATTCTGATTCATTACTAAGAATCCTAAGTAATTCAGGCTAAATTTTTTCAATAAAACGGTGTATGCTCGTTTTATCTAATAGTGGTATACCACTTTTCAAAATGGAAGGTCTAAGGTTTGATCGTAGGTATTATTGAACCAAGTTCTCCCATTTTGTGACATCGCATATTGTATAACCTAACTGCTGAAAGCTGCTTAAAGATTTTTATAACAGCCACAGTCGTTTGCATTCTTGAGGGCTTTTTCCGTTAATGAACTGTATTCACATATTACAAGAGATAAAACTTTAGAAAAAAACCGCATGACAAATAAACATATAAAACACGCGGTCATAACATCCGTCCACTATTATTATTCAGTAGATGAGATATCAACTATGATTGTCAATTCAGAACAGCATTTTACCACAAAGTATGTGCCCAAGGTATATGTGAGTAATGAGAAGGAAAGATAAATATTGCATTTCTGCTATGTTGAACGATTGAGAATTTTTTCTGTACATTATGTTACTACGACCTACAATCATTGGAAATTCCTTTTTTGTTCTAAGCTATAGGCATAATAAAAAAACACTTTTCAACAGATTTTAGTTATTAGGCTATTCACTTTGTAATATATAGTCAAAAATAGTTATGTTTTTCAAATTCATTGTCTATTTTAAAAAAGGGTTGATCAAGGCTTTCATAGGCACCTGTGCAACTAAATAAGCTATTTATGATGCGTTCAATTTTACTTTTGTTAAATGTTCCCTTCCAGTAATTATCGAAATAAACTAACTTTAAACAAATTTTTAAAGATAAAAATAGGAAAATTTTAAGGATTAATTCATCAAGATAAAGGCTTTAAACCTGAAATAAACCCATTTATACTTCAAAGTAACAAAATCTTGAGGGAGAAGTTTAAACTTATAGGATTTCTTTAGATCATTATGATTGCTCATTCAAGTGTCCATTCAGTGAAGATTTTCTACACTCGAGATAAAAATAAGATTCTAAATGCATTAGAATAATTCTTATTTTTAATAAATATGACTTCACAAAAAAGATTGCCGGTAAAACTCGATAAACTTTATCAAGTTCTAATAGAAACAAACAATAAGATAATAACCCTGAAAGTCAATTTCTTGTATCCATGCTGTCTTACACAGTATTGGAACACCATCTATGTGCAAGGTAATGAAACTATTGATGAATAAAAACATTCTCGGTATTAAAGAGCGGAATTGGATGTTTAGAGGGTTAAAACGAAGAAGCAAAGTTGTTACTGAACTTTATGCATTGAACCAAGATGTTATGGAAGCATTTTTGATATCTTTGGTAAAATATGTGTGTAAGCGTGACAAACAAACAAAATTTACATGACAAACAAAATTTAAGTGAACATTGAAATTAATATTGCATAGATTTTTTTACTGAAATTCTTATAAAATCGCATTTTAAATGAAAAAATGATAGTACTTCTATTTTTAGGAATTTTAAGTCATTTTATTTTTAAACGAATTTGTTTTCGTAGTAATAAAACTACCATTCAGAAGGAATTATATAACAATACAAACAATCCCTTTATCTTTGAAGTTTTAAAATAAATTTTGAATTATTTATTATTGTTTCACATTTATGCAAGTCATCAAGTACAGTAAGAGAATGTTTTAAAGAGCCTAACAATAACCGCATGCGTGATTATAGGAAATACAGCGCGAAAGACGTCGAATAGGCTAGTAAAATTAACACAATGTTCTTTATTTTTACAATTGTTGAATTTGAATATTATTTTCGTTATTAACTTAAAGAGCCTGATAAACATGAATAAATGGCTTGTTCAATAAAATGAATCTACATTCTGTAAAAGGAATCAAAATTCTTAAAAGCAATAAATATTTTCTGACATTTATGACACCCTTTTCATTAATATTTTAATTACCAAAACACAAAAATATAGATAATTTACTTTGCTTTTAATATTTGTTTCGAATTTTTGCACTGAAAATATTTTTAAAAGCTAACTTCCTTCTACAGTTTAATATACGATAAGGGTGTAGTTGTTTACAAAATCAACAACTCGTTTGAAAAATAAACAAATGTAAGCAAGAGTCCTCGACTTGAACCCACATCAGTGAGTTGGCGTAATGAGGGGCATCGACCTTTATATATATATATATATATATATATATATATATATATATATATATATATATATATATATATATATATATATATATATATATATATATATATATATATATATATGTTGATTTCAAAAATTAAGAAATTGTTTTCTTAACCAAAAATATAATTTTTGTTACTAGAATAGCATATATAAATAGATGAGAAATAGATGAGGTATATTAATAATTATAATAACATAATAACATTATTTTTGGAGGTACAGTAAAATATAGAATATTATAAATAAAAAAATAAAGAAGCATAAATATAGTCAGTATTGTAAACATTTGTAATTTTTGATAAAATTTTAATAATTCATATAACATTAAAAAATTTTCATATACGGCAAAAAGTACAATATAATTGGGTCTTTTAGCTCACACTTTTAATCATGTATTTCAAAGATAAGAAAATCTCGATTATATTTCTCCATTTTTAATTAAATAAATTAGTAATCACATATAAATCAATTTTATTCATGTTCGTGTCTGCCATGTTATTCATTTTCATGTCTTCCATTCGAAAGTAGTATTTTTGATTTTATTTCGATTTATTTTTATGAAGTACTATAGAATATTACACTTATTATGAATTTATGGTCATCATAATAGATGTATTTATATGCAAAAAATCAACCAATCGGCTCATTTGATTTCAAACCGATCGAGCAACTCGTGAATAATTAGAGTTAAGCCATCATTCAATTGAATACAACATGTAACCATTTGTTTGATTCCAATAATGCAATTTTTGATACATCCTCATTTAATATTAAGCTCTATAGTAAGTCCATACTGTTCTATAATAAGCCTATTGTTGCTTGAGCAGTACTTAAGACATAGTAATCTGTAAGTACTGCTCCATAGTAAGCCCATTGGAAAGGGTTTAGTATGAAGCAGTGGTAGAATTATGTTCGTGAATGTGTGAAAAGCTTGATAAATCGATTATAATCATTTTGGAGTAATGATTCGAAGTTTGACACACAGAAGCTATTAAGAGCGAAAGGCAACTATAAAGTATTGGAACATCTGATGCGCTTTACATTCACGGAAAGTTTCTTCATAAATAGTGTTTCGTATTCACATGTTGCAAGAAAGAAAAACCGAAAAACTCTCAAGCACTCACCTCGACAAAATGCACGCAGGAACACCATGGAGAAAGGAACATAACTTATATCCCTTCTTCCATGAGGAACACAACTTACATCTTTCCACTCCAATAAAAAAGCGATTCTATCACTATAACATAGTGAATTCTTGAAAGATGGATGGTTCATACCTACTGCCACATATGAACTGGTACAGTTTGAGAATTTTTTGTGTTTTTTTCTTTGTGACTTATTAATACCAATAAGTATCAATGAAAGTTTCATCAGAAAAGAAACGTGTAATTTTATATTTTAAACTTACAAATTTAAGATGAGTTTTTTTAGTATTGTTAAAAAATTATGATCAGTTTGGTCTTGGAAATTTTTTGTGTGAACAGAACGAAAAAATTCGTTAGTAAAATTACACAGAAAGTTTAAGTAATACTTTTTACTTAAAACGATTTCTTATTTGATCATTCTTTCAGATAAATAGACCATGATATTTATTTTAATAAAACTTTATTCTAATGTAATATATGTTTTATGCATATTATTCTACGCAGTAGAAATGATATGCATTATGAACCATACAGAAATTTGTAATAAAATACCTTTTGGAAACGACAGAAAATGTATAGGATTAGTGTGAAATATATTTATTTTTTGGGTTTAATATTAAAGTATACATAATAATCAGAGAATAAAATTAAAAAATGTCACAATAAAAATTATATATTGTATTCGTAATAATATGACCTAACATTTTTTTAATATTTTAAAGCATTGCTTTATAACCTCAACAATATAGTTCATTTATTGTGATGAATTTGGAAAATGATGTATCCAAGGACAGACAATAATTTATAATATGCTTTTGGAAATCACATTTTAAATTTATTCAAAAAAAAACATTTCCTTAAGAGAGAGTAGCTCATATTTGACTTCGCTCATCAAATTAAAGTGAATATTCTTTGTGGTTCGAAATAATTGATGAATAAAATATACGAGTAAAATAAATATATAAACATTCGTATGCCATTTATTTTTAATGACTAATATTTTTAAAGACCTACTTTGTACCTCTTCCTATTACAGATTTTTAAACAGAGTTTTATACAGAGTTTTAAACAGAGAATTCATGCTATTTTATGTCCAATTGAATGAGAAACTACCACCGATTTTTAAGCAATTAAGAGCAAACTTATGGCGTTTCTGAAACACAAATTAACACTAAATATAAATCATTATCATATTAATATTATAATCCTTCTATAATTCAATTATATAACGTGCTTTGTCAAATCATTTCTTGATATTATGATAGAAATATTCGGAAAGAAAGGTTTTTTAAGTAAACAAATCTTATTTGCTAATGTCATATCTATGACCATTTTTTAAAATCATTTATTCAACAATTGCTCTGTGGAAAATGCTTTAGTAATCTTTTAAATTTATTGGATTTGCCGTGAAATGCATGAGCAACCAAAAATAATATAATGTTTATTTAAATAAAGACATTATTTATAGCTAGTTATTCTTTTACATGCTTTTCGTTTTTACTTTTACGCATTGTAATTATAAAATAGATACGTCTGCTTTTTAGAAATATTTATTTGGCTAACTGACATTTATACTTCTCTTAAAGAAAATGTGAAAAGAGTTAATTGGAGCTCTGCCAAAAGACATTTCCAATGACGTCAGTCTTTGAGAACTTTAGCTTTAAAAAAAAACTAGGGTATTCTCTTCTAATATAAGAGTGGAAAAATTACTGTTGATGAATTTGAACTTTTCTGAATACATAGGTTAAAAAAAGGTACCTTCAACATATACAACGTTAACTAAACTAAACACACATAAAATTTTAATATTCTACCTTCTATTCATTTATAATAGAAATAAGAATAATTTGAGATCTGACATCCCTAAATTTAGTTACCTTTAAATTCTGTTTTGACAGAATTCCTACACGAATTCTAAAAACATTCTGAATCCAGTAAATCTTTCATGTATTTTAGTATTTTCCTCAAAGCCTAAACTAAAAAATAATCTAGTAGACAAAATAACAACAAATCTGACACACTTATAATTTTATTTCACATTTCTATGATTTTATCTTTATCATTGTAACATCTTACCATTATAATTTTAATTTTCTTTGATTTTAATTTTTTTTATTTTTTTTTTGATTCGAGAATAAATTTTAAGATTCTCAAATTCTGTGAACCTTTCGAATTTTTAAAAAAGGTTTAATACAGTCTTGCTTTTTTAAATGGATAATTAAAAAATATAAAATAAATATTCCCAACAAATACAAACCAACAAAATCCAACACATACTACACTTTAAGTTTTCATTATAATAACTCATAGTAAATACTATTAAAAATAAAGTTTATCGTTTGAAAATTTCAAATTAATACAGTATAGATTTATTTCGATTTTCTTGTATAAATTTGAACCCGAATTCCAGAGAATTTTCAATTAATGTAAATTCCTCTAATTTTTTTATTCTTTCGGCTCTCTTAATTTCATTCTATGTCTAAAATTAAAAACATATCTTTAATCGATACAATGTATAAAAAAATCGATGTACACACACACACATATAATTTTTTTCATTTTATGTTCGCCAAAAATTGAAAGAGGAGCTTGAATACCTTGGAAAGATTCGGTGACTCCAAATTTTTTTTAATTAATTACAATAGTTAAGGAGTTTGAGATTCTAATGGGCTTAATTTATACTATAAATTTCACGTATCTTGCTTCCTTTTCGATCTTTTCTCCATACACACTTTGTTAAAAAAATGAAAAAGTTAAAAAAATATTATTTTAATATTTAACATCTAAATTGGATTGAACTCAAATTTCGCTTAAAATTATTCTCAATAAGTAAATTTACATAATTTGAAAGAAGAAATTTACAATCACAGAGATCAGCTTTATTAATAAACATTTTCTCTTATAATGCGGGAACAGAGTTTTAACAATTAATTTTGAGAACTCATAAGTTTTTAAATTAAATTAAAATACTGATTTACAGAATTAATTAATATTAGTCATAAGAGTGAGGGGAATTACAAGGAAACACCCAAATACACTGCAGTTAACGAATTGTGTTTTCTGTAAAAAAAATGTGTTGTGCAGCCAATTGGCACTATTTGGCGATATTTATTTCAAATTACGGCATTGTTTACAAAAATGTAATGTTTAACTATTGGTAGCACAGAATGGCGAAGTTAAAGACTATTCTTAAGCTACCTTTACAAATTACCAACGAAATTTCGTGAATTCAAAACATTTTAAACATTGCATTATATTAATTATGGTGTCGTAAGCATGGTAAAATATTTCGGACATATATGATTTTGCTGCTATATATTCTCAGAACCATTACAAAATACAGTTGTTTCTAGATTACATTTTTTTAAAATAATCTATGAAAACTTTATAATTTAAATAGATGTCTCTTGAAATGTTTATTTTGGAAGTTTTTAAAAGTGATCCACTTCCAATGTTTAATAATACTATATTATTGATTTGGAACATTTAATTTCGCTCAAATAAACAATTTTATTTGATATTGAAAGAACTATTCTAATTACTTTGAAAAATGTAAGATTTAAAATAAGAGAATACGCAATGCGACTCAATAAGATTCCATGAAAATTTCCTATAAATGATTCTAAAATTCAAGTCATAATTTGCTTCAATTTGAAAAATTTTAAATAACTTTTAAATTTAACAATTTTACTTTTATTCTATTATTTAATAAGCAATTCAATTATTTTTAGTTGAAGATTTGAAAAATCAAATCAAGAAAAGAATAGTTTTGAATCTTTCGTAAAATTCAAAGAAGCCATAAAGTAGAATGTCCTATTTCGTGTGTGTGAGCCATTATCTTTTCATTCAAATCTTATTGTAAAATATTTTATGAAGGATTCACATAAACATGTGGATTAGAATAACCTATTTTCGGCCATGTTTTTCTTAATATCTTTTAAATATTTTTCTTACTATCTAATAATTTAAATCTTATAATGTATTTTTATACCAATTTCAATAGAATTAACTTTTAGTAAGATCAATGTTGGCTTCAGCATTTTTTCTTTCGTAAGTAATAAGAAGCAACGCAGCTTCCAAATTTCATCATGCATTAAAAAACTTTAAATTAAAAATTTATAATATATTTTTTATAAAATATTATTTAAAATAAAATTTATATATGAAAATAATATATATAATTGTATTAAAAGGGAAAATGAAAATACAGATATACAAAAATTGTGTTTTTGAAAAATATATTTAAAAGCTTATGTTTGTAAACCTGCTAATGTAAACAAGTACCACTATTTTCAGAGATATTTAAAAAGATTCTTTTTATATATTTAACAAATCTAATACAGTTATATACAAATATTAAAAATACTTTTAAAATAACTTTTTCAAGAATTTTCTTCCGCAAAATCAAGAATAACCTCTTTCAGATTTAAATACATTATTCAATTTAAATTGAACGATTTACAATGTTGACCCATTAAATTGATTTTGAATAGACATAGTTCTTAATTTAGGAAAGTTCTTTCACCATCAGGAATTCTTATGGTAATCTTAGCGAAATTCTTAAGCTGATGTTCGAATTCGGACCTTTTGTTAGATAATTAAAGAACTTAAGTACATCATTTATTTTTAGTCATTTATTTTTCTTAGAAGAAAAAAACCTAATTTGTCAGTAAACTGGTTCTAAAATATCAAAATAGATAGAATTACCATCTATCACACATTTTTGAGACTTACTAAATGTCAGTTATTCATTTTCACGCATGTCTTTCATTTTGCGAATATCCCAAGAAAATTCAAAGTATTCATGAAAAAAGTTTGTTGAATCCTGTTTGCGGCGCCTGAATGTCTATCCATTTATGAATAGAAAACCCAAATGACAGTTTTTCTAATCCAGTTCCATTAAAAAAAAAAAAAACATTAATAGTGCCAATCAATAATCGAATCAATTGTGTATCTTAGAAGTTAAGATTGCCCAGAAGAATGTTGACTCTTTTGTATTTGATTTTATTATTTATTTAATTTGATTGGTTTTTAAAATTAAATAATCGAAATGCATTTCTTTGAATTTTTATTTACAAGCTTTCTATTTCAAGTGATTTTGTGCAGCTTCTAAATTGTTACCATAGTCCATCACCTAACTTGGTTGCCATTATAGTCAATCTAGTTAAGATGGGGGAAAAGGAGTCGAAAAAAAGTATAACTGAGTAAGGGAACGTACTATTCTTAATGTTGACAGTGAACTTAATTAATTCAAATTTATATAAGCCCAATAGAAAAAATTACTACTGCAAAGAAGTGATTATTAATTGACGTGCTATCAAAATTTAATCAACCGGGACATGAAATAATTTTAATGCTTAAAATGTTACCATAATTCTTGGTTCTTAACATGGAGAATTTTAAAACTGAAATTACTATAAATATTTGTAGCAATATATTTTAACTCTGTTTACGGACACAAACTGACAATCGAAGACAGCTGAAACATATTTTTGAATTCATGGTATTTTTGCTTTCTATGTGGTTTTTCATAAATTGTGCAAGCCATTCATGTGTCGGAAAAATAAAAAAACCTAGAAAAATGCTAATTATTCACTCGGATTGAATGGCATATTGAAAGCAGAAACGCGAGCCACAAACATCATGTCATTGTTTAACAACAGAAGGAACGAACTTAGGACCTCAGGAAAAAGTACTGTTTTACCACTGGACCATATTGAGACGTTTGAGGCAATGTTTTAATAAACAACTACTCAATGAACAAATTGTTTGAGGTGTTAAATGGGACCCTCATGAAACGCCTATTAATATTGAAACCACGATTCTACGAAGAGGTTTATTCCTGAAATAGAATATTCCACACTCTATACACCAGCATACAATTAACTGTATAAAAAATAAAACAAATTCAAACTATATTTTTAATTATTGTAGTGAATTAGTATGATGATTATTAAAAATTACAGAGAAAAGATACAACATAAGTTTTTTTTTAATTTTTTTATATTTTTTTCTCTATACTTTGATTCTGATATAATGAAAAGTAAAAATTTAATAATTGGTAGATTCCATGCATTATAAATAATGTTCTACTGCTGAAGAAAAATTAAAAGAGCAAACAACTCTATATTTTCACTGTATGAATAATCTTAAAAAACGACGCTCCTCAGAATTTAAAAAAAATGAATTGGAAGCAATATTTATTAAAATAAGAAGTCAATTTATAGTGATTATGGGCTCCTCAGAATTTAAAAAAAATGAATTACATATTTATAATGCACAATAAATGGAAGCAATACATAGCAAAATACGAAGTCAATTTACGGTGATTATAAAATAGTTATATAAATGCTTTCCTCCCAAATTAAATTTACTAAACGCGACATTAATAAACTAATAGTATCTTAAGTAATATTAATAATTGCACATATTTTTTAATTTATAATATTTTAATACTTTGACATAATATAAGATATTTTCAATCACATATTTTTATGTAAATTTGTACCCAGATGGCAAAATCCTGGCGGTAAATTGAGTAGTACTCTAACCTCCAGTTTAAAGTTCCTGAATTCCAACTCATCTCGCAAGGGGAGAGTACTTCTAGTTATTCAAAATTCAATTTCAAATTGCAGTTCAGAATCAAATAAACCACCGTAAATGACAAATAACCACAGAAAGGCAAATCAAATCCATATATGGCAAATGCCATATATATATTTACAAGTACATATAAGGCACGACACAATATATCACGTTAAAAATTTGTATTTCTCTCACAAATTCAGTTTTAAATTACAGATTCAAATAAAATAGCATAAAAAAATTTTAAATATATTTTTCAGTAACAGATGTTTTATAAATAAAAAGACAAGTATAAAATAAATTTGTTTGGTAGGTTAAATTATTTTCCAATAGACTTATTTAAAATGAAGTTTTAATACACTGCTTCCTTTCTTTAAAAAAGACTAAATAAATAAACCAAAAATAAGCATTTTTGCGCGAAATGGCTCTCATTCCTACTAAATCCGGCGTGTTAAATCACGCCGCGCATCCTAAAACAAATAAACACCTCACAGTTGTGACTCGCTCACTGACTGAATAATAGTATTTTTCTTTCGCGGTAAGGCCAGGAAACGATATTTGGGAAACCGCTGATGACTCAGTATTTATGGAAACACTTTCTCTTTCCCTTGAAAAATGTAAAATTCTGCTTCTTCTGATTTGCGGAACTCGTTATGAGAATAATTTTACCGTTAAACGAGGACTTTAAGGAGAAAAAGGAACATTTGACGTCACTCACTGACGTAACAAATCCACACCTTAAAAACTTATTACGTTAAATGCCTTTGAACTTCAACAATTCCCTCAAAAAATAGACAATGACATAAAAATATAAAAAAATTTCCAGGAGTTTAAGTTTTTCTTATTTGTAAAATTCGCTTATAAATCCTGTCTTTTTTTCCTTGTTTTATTTTTCCCTCATTTTCATATAGCATATATTTATTGATCAATATATAGGTGAAAATACACAGACTTTAAGACTTCAAATTGGAAATTTTATAGAAATGTAAGCTATAAATGATTTATTTTGTCAGATTGTTTGTTTCATCTGATTTTATCTGATGGCACTTTTTACACATAACAGCTAATTAAACATGAATCATAAGATTAAAATAGATTACGAACCTTTGTAAATATCATTACCTAAGATAGGAATCAAACTAATAAACTGTTAAATTGATAGCTATAACAGTCATCATTCAGCTGTCAGCTTGGAGATCGTTGTCTGAGTGGTTACCATTTGTATCTTATGTTTTATTCAATCACATTCTTAGAAGTTCGATACTTTACTAGTAAAAATATTGCATATGATTATATTACATATAATGCCAGAATAATATCAATAAGGCTCAAATTGAAGATCTTGATTTTCTGGCAGGAAATCGGGACTTAAAAATGGAAAATAGGTCTCCAATTTCTGGAAATGGTCGCAATGTTTAGCTATAATTAAAAAATCAATATATTTTTAAGGAAATGTTCTAACAGAAAACACCGAAATAATTTCATTCCCAGGATTCACACAGGATTTCTATAATTGGAAACACACATTTAGATTCAGGTTATCACACATGTACTCGTATTATATTTCTACTAGTTGGGGAAATTTTTCTAATATCATGTGCTGATCTATATATAAATACCGCTAAAGATCATCCTAAGGAATTTTTATGAAATGACATTAATCATCTAGTTTTGTCTGAATATTTATTTACTTAAATTTGTCCAAATTAATTCAATAAATTATAATAACGATAGGAATATTTGTAAAATGAGGTTCTAGAAAATAAATGCATTACTATGTTTACTTTCTCTAGATTAAAGAAATCACTTTTTTTTTAACTTTTTACAAAAGGATTATTTGAATTCTAGAATTTCTAGTTGAAATTTGAAATTGATCGTTAGCATTTCAGTATTTCAGCATTTGCATAAATAAGAATTCTTTGTTTCTTAACTTACGCTCACACATATTAATTACAATTACTTTATTATTGCCAGTTTTGAGAATCAAAATTATTTATGAAATGTTTTTTATTCCATTAGAGTAATGAAAAAAAAAAGCATTCTCTATTTCTTCAAAGGATAAGGATTTAATACTTCACCCAGACATAAACTTCTATACCAATAGGCCACATTTAAATTTCCTTAAAATCAATATTTAGCATATGGACTATTGTTTCACATTTAAAATAAATTATATTTTTTTATAATATTGTATAATATTTTCTATATAATATTATGTAATTTATATAGAAAATATTATACAATATTATATATAAATATAAGTCGATAAATAAATGTATAAAATAGAATAATATATAATATTATAACGTAGACTTCTATAGATAATATTAATTATGCTTGTGTTTGGATAGAGTTCTAAAAAGTATTTATAAATTTATGAATTTTATTTGAACACAAAAGAGAAAAAAGATATCTGTAACAATTTTTTTTTCTTGTGTCAGTTTAGAAATTTTTATTTAAGAACTTGAAAGATTAAAATTCAAAAAAAAAATTCTACGAGTTTTAAGTTTTCAAATTTCGAATCATTTTTATGGATTCTTAGAGCAAAAGATACAAAGTTTAATTTGTACATCATCCCCGTTATGTAAGTAACATGTTATCGTGCGAATACCGAATGGTCGTCAGCTATCTATCTGGTCCAGTGAATGACACTAGCCCCGATTTGTAAGTCATAATCCATTTTTAGGGAAGTAGAGAATTGTTCGAAGTTGCGTCACGCTACGTCACGTGACCTCTAACAACACACAACGCGTGGGCGAGGCAAAATGATCGGCAGCACGCCTTTCGCTTCCCCCTGTCCATCTGATTTCCGTACAAAAGCGATTATAGCGATCGTCACTTCCTTTGTTCATCGTGGGGGAGCAAACGATTTATTTTCGTCGTAAAACAATTCAACTCGTCTCTGCTGGCCGCGAATATTTGCGTAGATGCGTGATTTTCGAAGCATTTAAAAACTGATGGAATTTTCAATATCGAACCCGTGACCACGCCTTTTTGCGTGGAGAAAAGTTTTGAACTTGTGGTCGTATTATTCACACCTACGTCCGGTAAGACAAGTATGAATTCTTTTGCTCCCACAGGCATAGAGAAAAAAAAAGTATCAGTGGGAAGTATCCATTACGAAATAAGAGTTTGAAGCAAAAAAGAAATAAATATGAAAGAGCAAAAACCTTCCGAAATGGATCTATTTTATGCTTACCACACGGCCATTATTGAACGAATACAATAGACCGAGATTTTCGTCAGCAGCTACAAGATAAACGGCAATCTAAAGTGGCACATGTCCATAAATGGAATAACAGTCACGAAGAAGTCTAAAATTTAAACCGCTTAAAACAAATTCGTATTTTGTGCTTTTATAAAGGATTCGAGGGTAAAAAAGAATATTTTCTGCTTATGTTTTTAATTTTTATCATCGAAACATTCACAATAAATTTCAAAATGTATGGATAATATAAATTAATTTTAATGTATGCTATATAGTTAATTATAGTCAGATGAAAAATAAAGTTTAGTTTATTAATAAAAATTTTATTCTGTAGTGTACTTTTTATTGTGCTGATAAAATTTCTTGACTAACCAGAATTATTTTTAATAAATATTACTACGCTTATTTTATCAGTGTTAAAATTTTCTTTCTTTCCTTGTAATTCCTGAATATTGAACTACTAGGTCGCATGTCCCTAACAATGAGAGTTTTTTAACAAAAATAGTCATAGTGAGTGACAAAAATTGTAAAAATTCATTAATTAAATCTTAAAAATTTATTAAATTACTTATAAATGCTGATTACAAACTCCAGTATTCAATGCTGATTAATTACTTGTATGGAATCATTGTAAAAAATATAAGGAAAAAAGCTTCTTCACTTTCATCAGAAGTAACATTAATTGTTTATGTTGTTGCATTTTTGAGCCTATTATGTAAAAATAGTTCAATGATCATTGAGTTAAAAACAGATACTACTTCTTTTTCTAATCACAAGAGCAAGTTTAATGCTAATATTTTTTTATTTACTTTTAATTTCTGGGTGCATTTTTAAATGTAATTTGTGTTTTTTATTTTTACTTAACTTTAAATATTTCACTAATTAAATATGAAGTTTTGTTTATTCAAAAACATTATTTCTACATCAATCCTATGTATAACATGAAGAATTTATAATTGATAATCTATATATTTCAGGTATCCTTTAATATCTGGGCTGGTAATGTCTCAATAATTAGGCATGATCGATAGCCCCCTAATAAGTTCAAAGAAGTTATTGAGTACTCGATTTTTCTTAAGATTTTTATTTGCAATTCACACACATGTTTAATTGATGGAATTTTCAAATTACTCTCTTTCAAATTCAGTGTGGAATAAATCCGCATTTCATTTTCCTCTCTTAATTAAAAAATGCCTTTTTACGTAGTAAACATCCATTCAAGTAATAAACATTTTTAAATAAAAACTTTTTATTTAAATTCTGAAGTTTCAACAAATTAATTTATAAAATCTCCAACAGAGTTATTACCTGTATTTCTAAGTAAAACTTTCACGTGTGACTACGAACTCACCGCAAATATTCCAGTGTGCATGTTAAAAATGCATTCAATGAGAACTAATATGAAACACTAAGATTAGTTTAATTTTGTAATTAATTTTAAAAAATTAAATAACAAATTAGTTTTATAAATATATTAGTTAAATTTGTTATAATCGAACACGAAGATTATTAAACAAAATGTTCTTTAATTTTGTACCAGTTTATAAAATCACTCATTGTTTAGAAGATACAAAGGACTAATAAATGGAAAATATTTATTGAATAAATACTTTTTTTTGTAAGATAATTGACATCTACGAAATAAAAACATAAAAACGTCAATGCTGAATCGATACAATTATTCAGATAAATTTTAAAAAAATATTGCATGTAAACGCTTTGCTTTGCGTGAATTGGGTGAATTGAGCATAATAAACGGAAGACAAATGTATTTGCAAGAGAAATAAGTAATTACATCGGCAGAAAATGAGTAATCAAATTTAAGAAAACGGTAAAATAATTACCAAAAAAAAAAGAAATTGCATGAATGAATCAGATAAACTGAAATAAAAATTGGCAGAAATTCAGGAAATCAATTAGAGAAACTAATGATAAAATTAACAGAATATGAGAATTAAGCGAAATACATGCACAATAAATTTAGTGAAAATGAATGAATGATATAGGAGATTAAATGAGATAATTCTTGTAGTAAACGTGTGAATTAATTTTATGAATCAAAGTTTTTCTTAACATTTATCATCATCAAAACCATTATGAATCTTAATAAATCTTATAATTTGATCTCCCATTACTATCTGTTTAGTGAATACATTTGTTAATGTATTATAATTATAATACTTAAAGAAACTATGTTTTTATCATTTCTAGTAAATTGTTTTTTATAGTGAATGGAAAATATTTTAATCTTAATAATTCCTACACACTTGAAATATTTGGTAACATACATTAAACATATATTTCCTTTATTTTAAATGAAGAAACAATTTAAGGAATAAAGCGAAGGATAATAGAAGATAAAACTTTTACTTACTTGTTTGAACATTCATAAAAGAGTTCTGTTTAATCACATTCCTTAAGTTTCAATATAAAAGTCTATTTTTCTTGGTGTATCATATTGCTCACATTTTTCGGGGAAGTTTGCCACTGTTAAAAAAATTTTATTATAATTATAATTTTTTTAAATCATTTTCCCTTTTCCAGAAATTTTTTCTTATATTCCTGATTAATGTCCGTTTTTCTAAATAAAACCATTTTTATACTTGAATTTAGGCAAGCAAAATAAATGTATTCCGGAATTTATTTTCTACATCCTACAGATAATAGGATAATAATATTTATCCTATTATCTGACTGATTTGATATCAAAGTTTATCTAGCATAGTATAGTATCTAGCATGTATGTAGTAGCGTTATGTATCGCTAGTGAATGAATCTTCATAGTTGTGTGATTTATTGATATTAGCATAGTTGTATGGCTTCTCTTATCGGGTAGCAAAGAAGAGAAACATTCTCATCATCTGCAAATGCTAGTTAATAAGTTCTCTTCTTGATTTCTTCTTGATTGTAAGCAGCAATATTATATGTCGAAAATTTTCTTAAAAGAAGTCCAAAGATTATCATAAAAAATATTTGAAACTCTTATTCCTATAATTCACTTACTAATTCCAAATTATAAAGAATTATTCTTTATATTTATAGAAATCCAGATTACTTATTCAAACAAACATCTTAAACTAGTTTGGAAAATTTGGAAAATCATATTCATAAGCTCATCAACTAAGGGGTCGAAAAGTTGAAAGCATTTCAAGGTCTTCAATCAAAATGTCATATAAGATAAGATACTATAATCCATTGCAAAGCGCTTGTTGTAAACTGTCCATTTTTCTTACAATTTAATATAAAATAAAAATGAAAAAATTGGGGAAATGATATTCATAATCTTTACGGAGCTCATCACCACCTGGCACTTGAGATTGCAGGAAAAATTACCATGATAAATTCGAAATTGTGACGCACATTCACAGATAATCATCAGAGAAATTTACTGAAAGAAAGTGGAAGACTAGGCCAAGGAAGAATAATAGACTATCATGATCACGCGACTCTTTTATAACGCATAATTGTGTATCCAATAGGAAGGGGAATTTTTTAACTCTAAGAAGTAGTTTTCTTATCGTTCAATGAAATCTTTCTATTATGTTTACAAAACTAAATTTAAAGTCTCCTTATTATTCTGACAATTTAAGCAATCAACTAGATAACACAAAGGAAAGATCAAAATGGATTTTGAAATCCTCTTCGAGCAATCAGCATTACAATTTTCCCTAACTTCCCATGGCTTTAATAATCAAAAAGTACTTTAAAGTTTCTTTGTTGCATTTGTAAGAATAAATTGAAAATGACACGCTAACTATATACCCAAGTCTATGGAACATTGATATCTTATTTTTTTGTTCATTATAATGAAGTTCTTTTAAGGTTTAGCTTTTCTCTCAAATGTTTCAGAGCTGGCTTAATCCAGATGATTCTTTTTCGATCTTCTAGATGATGAGCTTACATTTAAAATTAGATCTTGAAATCATTTTTGAAAGATTTTTCTTACCTTGCTTAATATACTTATGGAGAATTGCGTTCAATATTATATTAACAATAATTGCAATGTTTGAGACATTACTTATAAAAAGAAAATGTGTGTATTTGATCTCATCAAAAAAAGGTGTGTTGCAAAAAACCTTTGACATGCATTAGTTAACGAAATAGTCAAATATAGACTGACTATAAGGCTTACAGTGGTTAATTATTCGAATTTTTACATTATAGAATATAATAAAATGTATTTAAAAGTATCTACCGCATAACTTAAAACTAAAATTTATAAGCCTATATATCCAAATATACTATCAAAATCAAATCTCAATACAATAGTGAAATATTTTGCGTTGTTGTGCCATCATTTTACATTTTGGACTTTAAATTAAAATTAAAGTACGTAATTTTGAAGAATTTTCAATTTATACAGTAATTTGAAAATGGAAATAATAAAAAAAATTATCCATATCAGGCAAATCTGTACTTATGCATCCTACTGTAGCTAATCGTAGTTCTGCAATATCATACATTTCTCAATTCAGAAAGGATATACATACCATGAGTAAGTAAATGTGAAGCAATCATAATTCAAAAACGATTTTTCGCTTATATCTAGAATCATTATCATCGTATATATATCTAGTGATTGAACTAATTACAGTACAAATCAGTATCTAATTTAACTATTCTTTCTAAATAATACTGTACCCATTTGAATGGAGAAATATAAGAATAATTTGTTTAATTAACTAACAAACAACTAAGGGTAAACAGTTTGAAAGTCATGAAAGAAAATCAATAACATTTATTCCTGAATTTATGTGTACTGATGCCAATGTTTAAAATTTTTAAAATCATATTCCAAGTTACTTTGATAAATATTGATGTATTTCAAAAATATTTTGTTAAATTCTATAAATTTGTTTTTAGTTTATTACAATCATATATATATATATATATATATATATATATATATATATATATATATATATATATATATATATATATATATATATATATATATATATATATATATATATATATATATATATATATATATATATATATATATATATATATATATATATATATATATATATATATATATATATATATATATTAGCGCACAAGTTTTACATATAGCACTTTATCTGTTAAATAGTTAAAATAGATATTTAATTAAGTATAAATTTTTGAAGACGAGTATAATTTAAGTTATAGAAAGAGTTTAGTTTATAGAGCTATTTATTCGAATTAATTTTTTTACTTAAAAATATGACCGCATTTTGCTATAATTGCATATTTACGTTTAATATTATCTGAATATGAATAATAAGGTAAATAAGGCATAAATCTTTACATTAAATTTTAATAACATATTATCAAATAAAAAAACTCCTATATTTAAACAGAAGTGTAGAATTTGATGAAAATGCGTTGCGACTTTAACTTAAAGGAAAACAATTCTTTCTTGCAGATAATCAAGATGATTGTTTTCAAGAATCTCTTAATTTTATATCATTTGTATTTATGAAAAACAACATATTGTGTCAATGGATAATTCTGTTAATCAAAACTCGTACAAAAGCCCTATAACATTTTAAAAATTTTCCAAAAAAATGAAAAACCTACTTGTTAGATACATGTTTCTCTATCTCTCTTTAATTTTTATTCTACTGTATAATTATAATAATCAAATTATTAATGAAATGATAGCTTAAAATAATGCTTGATATTCTGAGTAACAATTATTTTATTTTTAATGCATTTTAATGCATATAAAAACCGAAGCAAAACCAAGTCTAAAATTTCTCATTGTAATTTTTATCTGTTTACCTTTTAGTTTATTGACATTCATTATTAAATTATGTTGCAATTACACTAACACATAGTGATTCAAAATAAATTCTAATAATTAAATTTTGAAATGTGTTATCTAGAAAAAGTTTGCAATCATTTTAATACTGAATAGTTTTGATAGAACTATTGTAAATCTTAAGTGAAATTTGAGTGTTTTTATTATTTTATAAAAATCAAATGATTAATAAGAGTAGATTCGCTTTAAGAGCATTAAGAAAAGTTATATTTAAAAAACTTATATTAAACTATATTAAATATTTTAAAGCCTTTTTACATTTTTTTAAAAATTCAAATATTGCATGTTTTATTAAAGTGGTTTTATTAAGGTTAGAACATGTAAAGGAGGTCACTAAATTAAATCAATGAAAGATTGCTTGCTTTTCTCGTTGATCAAAATATCTACATGTCTATCAATATTATTTTTCTATGTTTATGAATATTGTATGGAAGTAAAATAAGACTCGTGATTCAAAAATTTCAATTTTCATGCCTTTTTCTTATTTTGTAAATATTTAAAATTCTAACCTAAAAAAATTTCCAGCAAAAATTATTTTTTTGCTAGAAATTTTCTTATTTTTCTTCTTATTATTATTACTATTATCTAAGGTACATATAAATTTTTACATATGTTTGTTTTCATGTCATTATTATTTATTGACTTATGAATAAATGATTTACTAATCATGAGTGATTGCTTTTATTAGAAACACTTATTTCATTTGTTGCTGATAAGCAGATAATAGAAGGCTATGGATCTTTGCAGTTTATAACCATTTACCACATAAACGACTTAAACACCTTGCTTTTGGTACACGAATCTACTGAAATTAGCAGTCATCATTTCCTATACTTCATCTAAAATTCATCAAACTAACGTTTAAATTGTTTCGATTACTTCGATATTAACGAATAAAAATAATAATTTAATGATATTATAAATACCTAACAAAAATGTTTTTAAATAATCAATCTATATTAAAAATAGCTCGTAATTACATCTAAATTTGATTTCAATTATTACTTTTATCGGGCTAAACTGAGTATTACGGTCAGACCTCAATTTTACCCGGTTTAGATATAGTGCCGGAATTTCAATACTGTCTTTTATATTCGTTTTGTATTTCGCTGTGAATATAGCGTAGGAATTTCAATCCTTACTTGTACTTGGCGAAAAAAAATCCAAAAAATCGCCAAACTTCGACCGTATTACTCAGTTTTACCCTTTTATCGTTCCAATAAATATGTGTATCATTATTATATGTGTTTCTTCATTCATTACAATTTTCATATTGTCACAAAAAAGAAAAGAAATAATATAAAAATTTTTACAGTGTTCCGCAAATTTATTGCAACTTATGAAAAACGAAAAATTTAAATTATAAATAAGTAATTACTTATTTTATAAAATAAATATTTTAGCTTCAGTAGAAAGTTATTATTATATATTCTCTTATCATATATATGAATCCTATTCCTTTATTAATACTAGGATAAACAGTGCAATTTACAAGTCTGTTTCAATAATTTTTGAGAAAATATAAATACCATTTCTATTAAAATCTTCAACCATATACAAATATAATAACATTATTAAAAAAAGTTATTATTTTGTTACTAATTATTACAGATAAAAATGAAACATTAAATTTCACACACACATGGATTCAATAAAAATATATTTTAATCAGCAATTGTGACGGATATCTAAAATATTTTTTCTATTACATTATTCAGTTCCTTAAGTAATTATTCAAAAAATAAAATCATAAAAAAAGATGATAAGACACTAGTTTTAAAATCATTTCCGCGAACCAAAAGAATCGTAGTTCCCAAAGTGTGTTCCCATTTGTACCATTCATAAATATCTTCAAAATGTTATTTTTATTACGATAAGAATAAAAAAAATTCTTTCATATCATAAAAAAATAATTCTATAAAACAGTTTAAAAATTGAACCACATGCGATAACATGCCCGTGATATCATAAATAGGAAAAAAATTTCCATCCTGTTTTTCCTTTTAATATCCTTCTTTTATTCAACAGATATAACTGTACAGATGAGACTGCTATCCAGTTATCTGAGTTTTGGTTACTGCCTGGCCGTAAGGAAGTAGCTGCTGAGGTCTCCTTAATTGCTGGGGTGGAAAACCACCTGTGATAAAGGAGGCCATTAACATGTCCGGTGGAACCGAGTAATCTTGATGTATGAAGAAGAACCAATTTTCGGAAATATATGTGTCCCGATTCGTTGGTTTTTAATCTCCTAGTATTGCATGATCGGTATGCGACTCGCATGCTTGGTTTCGATGTGTACAAGTGACAGATGTGTTCTTTATTTTTGATTTATGATCAGGGGCATTTCTCCCCATAAAATAGTTCAGATATCCGTGTATGAATATGTACATAGTATCTTTTCTGTAACATAAGATTGTGACATGACGATGAAAAGATCTAGGTTATAATGGAGCAACCTATAAAAGTAAATACACACTTTACTTCGATATGTGCAAATAGTAGTGGTCATGTATTTTTATATATTTAATTAAAATTAGGTAAATTATTTTCCGTAAAATGCAAGGAAGGGATTTATATTTACAAAGAGAAATCTGTAAATACATGTGCACTCTTAATTTTAATTTATGCGAACGAAAAATGGTGTCGTTTTCTTTTATTATTACTATTTAAAATCAGGTGTATTTCTTTCCTTTATATAGATTTGAATGCTCAGAAATAAGCATGCATGTGATATCGTTATTGGATCAATATTAATAACTATAAGGCAATAAAGGAAAATGAAAAGATAATTAAATTATAATGAAACAATAAATAAGTATATGGAGTTTCTATAATTTTTTTTTCGAAGAATGTTTAAGAAAGTTGCAAAAATATCTAAGAAATGATAATAGTTTGTACAAGTTAAGTGAATTCAGATAATTGTGAATCACAGTAGATTTTTCCAAAAAAGTTAATGATTTTGTTTCTGGAGCTATTTTCAGTTTTATGGACACATAGTTTTCTACTGAAAAAAAATAAATCACGATTGTCAACTACAAATATTATCACAATTTTTCGACAGCTAAGTTATATTTCCTATTGACGTTATTTTTCCTTGTCACTTATTTTCAGAATTTTTCACAAAATTATTTTAATATCCTGTATAATGATTTGTACAGTTTTTTTTATCTTATATGCATGGATTGCAAGATTATGTTCATCAATTATGTAAATAAAGAGTTCAGCAAATGGAAAGGAAAACCTTTCTTCAGATTCTATGGGTTAACGTTACTGTTGAAATATTAATGAGACAGTCCTATAATGCAGTCTTAAGTAACATGCCACTAACAATAAATTAGAGGAACATTTTTCCAATAAACCTCTCTCTTTCTCTTTTCTACAATCTCACTCCGCCTACGAACATCAAATCATTTTTTCATGATTATTTAATTCATATAAATCTATCAACGCAATTTCATTTGGCCTTTCTACTCACCAGCCGGAAACTTCTGCTTGGGTAAAATTCAACAGTTACCTATGAACTTTGACAGGAAAGGAATACTATTTCCTAAAAATGCATATTAAAATAAACATTTGGCACTTAAAATAATAAAGATAAAAGCAAAGTAAGTATCCAGATACAGCTAACTTTTCATGAACTCAAATGTCAAAGCTGGAAATGTATTTTTTAGTTGATATCACATATTATCAATGAAATTTCCTGTCAATAATTATCGATCTTTCAAATTTATTTATCATTCTATTGTTACTTTTTGCAGATTTTGCACATAAGAATTAATTTTACCACCACCTACAATTTAAAATGGATTACATTACTCTATAAACATCTCCATTTGGAATGGATTGGACCTATTCAAATATTAACTTGATGTTAACATTGAACTTTTAAATCAAAATATATAATAAAATAACATGTTTTTTTTATCGAGTATTAAAAATAAAAATGTGAATGAACTCGAAGTGCCTACACTATATAGAAACTATATTTGAATTTATATTTAAATTGACATTTGGTATTTAAAAATAGTATAACAGCTATTTTTTCCAATTCTTAATCACTTATTACAATTGTGTAGTTGGTGAGAAATGTCGAATCCAGGAACAAAATACTTGTTTTAAAATTCTGTCCCTAAACTGACAAAATATAAACATCAAAATTACTGGCAAAAACTTGATAAAAAATTTATCAAAAATTGTATATTCATGAAAGTTTCTATAAATTCATTGAATGCATTTTTAATATTTCTATAAAAATTGTTGATAGTGATTCGTTTTTCTTTACTTTATAATCTCTCATTATTTTTTCATGTTTTTTGATTAACTGAATTTGAATATTCATTAACAGGTTCGGATAATTGAAAAGAATTCATTGAATAATCTTTGTGTTCTCATAATTTTTATCATCTTCTTTTTAAAAAAAGCTACTAATTAAAAAAAAACTTAACGTAAACCTTAACTTTTTATGAAATTTTAACTCCGATACAACAGTTTATTTGTTTTATATTTTTTCTAATTTTATGTTCTAATTCATGACCCATATTATTTTTAACGCTTTGAAAATGAAATTAAAAAATTGTCATAACTTAGAATAGACACTTATAAATATACTAGGAATTTTGAAAATTAAGAACTGTCTAAAATTATTTGAAGTACAGGGTGATCTTTTCTAAAGTGACAATGTTTGGAGCAACCTGTAGCGCGATCTAATTGCCGAAATGAATCCAAACTTGGTATTTAGACTCTTCAAGACATGGGGTTAAAATTTCCGTGAAAAAACAATTAGTTTCAAAAGTCGCCGCTAGGGAATTTTGTGGCGCTGCTTCAGCTTAAAATAATGAAAATTAGCATAAAAACTTTTATCAAAGAAAAATGTAAATGTTGTGCAATGACAGTGCCAGTAATAGGGGCTATAAAAGCAAGTAGAAGACAGCTCCGACAAATAATCTCAAACAAAGACAGTGTGAGATATTTCTCGTGATATGCTACCTACGGCTGTGAAGAACGTTGTGCACAGAATGCTCGGTGTAATTTCTGAGAACGGTGCTCACATTGAATGTGATCTAATTCCTCACCGGGGAAGTTAATGTAGTAAATAAACATTAATAATTTAACTGTACTATTGTATGTGTTAGAATTTTCCTTTTCTCAGATTTTATACAGTGTAAAGCACCACAAAATACTCTAGCGGCGATTTTTGGAACTAAAATTTTTTCATGGAATCCTTTTTCCCATATCTAGATACCAAGATTAATCTAAATACCAACTTTGGCACCATTTCGGCTATATTAGATCGAGCTACAGGGCGCTCCAAACACTGTCACTTTAAAAAAGATCACTTTGCATATTAAACCAAATAGGTTTCAATACTTATTAAAAGTGAATAAAACACTCAGCAGGAAATGTATTATATATAAGTTCCAGTCGAATTCCAGTCAAAGCCAAAGAAAAAATGCAATATACTAATACTGACGATGAAGTAGAATCGAATACTATTCATAATACCATATCTATGAATATTTTCTTAGCAAATTTTATCTTTCTATCGTTACAAAATTAATTGATTTATGTTCTTATATTTTCGTCTTCCTTCTAAAATGTCTTTACATTTCCGTTAAAACTTCTTATAAGCGACCGCTTGTCACATGAAACATAAAATAATCACTTTATACAACTTTCATAACATTTAGAAAAATAAAAGGCAATCAAACCTAACAGAATTTATTTCTCCTTTAAAGTGATCACAGCAAATTGTTACTCATAAATAATTAAAACCGAAACCTGATGTGTTCTCAGGGTTGTCGATTCAGACCTTTGATAAACTTCGATAACACCTGCGGACCAAGGCCACGCTTGTCTTTTCAAGCTATTGTCATGGGGCAGAATAGAACTGGATTTTTAATGAATAACGCCTGCCAACTGATGCAAAAAGTTTTAACGAGGTTCTGTAACAAAGCCGTTGAAAATGATAATACTTTGACCATCGACAACTGAACGTGAATGGACTCTTCTCGGACTGGAGGAACTTCTTCCGACAACATTTTGCATTCTTAAATAAGTCATTAAAATGCTTAAGAGGAAAAGAACAATACAGTGTACACCATGCAGTGTAACTTTTGATGTCAGGATTTCAAAACTTACACCAAGCACTTTCACTTATCTTCGACAGCAAGGAAATACGACAGTATTTTTCTATGTATGTATCCTGACATGCAATTGTGTTGTAAATGTGTCACGAAACATTTAGTTTCGTAATACCTTTTGTGTTGAAAATTCCATTCATCTTATGATAATTAACCATCTATAAACAAAAATAGATTCATTTTGAACTTACTTCCAAGAAAATAATAAATGAAAACTAAACTAGTGAGAATAGGATATTAAAATTTTTTAATTCAAAAAATATAATACAATAAGTGGAAGACAATTATGATATAAGAAACCTTTTTCAATCGATATTTAAATACGTTTGTCAAATATGGCGTTTATGATATAATTATTAAATCTCTTTAATCCTCGATTTCCCGATAGCTTATACTGGCTACTGGTTCTCTATGTTTTTTCCAGACCAATTTTCTTGTTAAAATAACTCTACAATTTTTTTAAAAAATACCAGAAGGTTTTTTATTTCCAAAACCGTATAATAATTTGGTCTGCCCTTTCTTGAGCTAGTTGATATGGTATTATAAACATTTTCGTGGTACGCTCATCATCCATTCGGACAATAAAAGCAGCCCATTTTATTCGTTGCAGCTTAATGAAAGGTTCATAAAATAAGCGATTAAGCTCAAAATTTGATTTTCTCAGTCACAACTGTTTTTTCTTTATTCCACCAAAAATGCCTCTTCAAACCTTTCTTTCAAAAATGCACACAATATGTGGGTAAGCCAAGGTCCAGGTTCCACATGTATTATCTCTTCAATTATTAAATTTAAATACTCACTTGCAACTTTATGAAATATAAAATATTGTAAAAATATAAATTTAAAGATATTACACACAAATTTAAAAACACGAGGGTTATATACACAAATTTAAAAAAGTTGCTATAAAGGTGACAAAGATGTTAACAGGATGCAGGAAACAGAAGAAAACATCCTGTAGTTAAAAAGTAGTACGTTATTTATCTGGGCTAACTCTTAATATTCGCTCTTTTACTGCTAAAACTAGGCTAAAACAGTTTTCTTAAGTTTTTTTTAATTTATGTGTTTATTTTATCACTTTATTTTAGTTGAATGAAATTTGTATATTTATTCAAACGTCTATCAAAAGCATAGAATAAATTTTGAAATTTATATCCTTTTATCTTCTATAAAGCATGACGAAACCCCACAAATTACGTAAACTTAGCTCTTATTATATTATATAATCATTACAATACTTACAATCGAATTCCACTTGGTTAGAACATTTGTATCCTGATTCCCCTTGGTGTTTTGACAATAAATTGTGTTGCTACCTAATCAATGATATGCTTTTAAGTTAAACAAACACACGTTTTATAAATTATTGAATATATAAATGGGATGTGTACGCTAATAAAATAGTGAGTACATTTATTTCAAGAAGCACACTTATATCGCGAAAGTAAAAGGAAATGCTATGAAATCATAATGATAACTTATGTCCAATTTTAAGGATAAAATTATCTTTAAAATTTGGCATAATTAACCAAAAAGTGCTGTTAATTCTGCTGTATAATTCTTAAAATGCACTTATGGTTATTATGATGTGGCCACAGTGACCTGACTGGTTAGGGCGTTCGTTCTCTTTATCAGCAGGCAGTGAGTTCGAACCCCAACCAAACAGAAAATCTCTCATATTCGCTAATGGTGACTGAGGTACGTTAAATATGTCGTGGTTGCAATGTCCTCCGTATGAAATGATACCAGTCTGCAGTAGGCAGGCCAAGTTTGTGATTTTCTGCTAGATCCCCGTTTCATAATTACGTAGACTCACCTACTTTCAACGATTGCATACTCACTGGGTGCCCCATCATATAAGTTGCTATCACTTCCGCTTCCTGCTGTGCAGAAAGGTGGAAATCCTATAGCAGTCGGGCATTAAAAAAAGTTATTAAATGAGACAGTAGCAAAGAGATAAAAAAAACTGAAGCTCTATTTATAAAAGCTTAAATTCTGCCTAAAGATAAAAAAGCTGTGAAGTTATTTTATTTAGATACGAAAGCAAGAAGTCTCGGTGAAAGTCAGCCCATTAACATTCTGCAGTCGTCACATGGGGTGAGTGACAAGTAGGTTTCCGTCTTTGTCCATATAAAGCCAATAAGTAATCAAAAACATTTCACATTCGATTTATTAAATCACTTTAAAATTTATGTAAAAATTGACAACTTCGTCCCTTTAGTTAAGTAATGCACAAAGAAAAAATTATTTGACCAATCATTCTTTGCAGGAAAATAACATATTCAAAAGAAGAAAAAAAGACACGTTGATATACTTTTAGGAGTTGTCTTCATTTTTTTACAGTAGCTGGAGCTCGAGGAAGTGACCCGGATGTCAACACCACCCGAAGAGTCTCAGCCCAGAAAGATAATTGGAATGCTATTCAAGGCACTTAAAGCGACATATATGGCGATTCACTCATGCAGCAGATTCATCTGAAGTGGGGAGGAAGACTGCCGGCCTTGGTACTTACCTGTTGCGTAAGGGCCTGTTTACGTCAGGCCCTGCTGAAGATGTCTAAACACGTGGTTTGAAAACATCAGGGGAAATTTGTTTATTTTCGGTAAAATGTAAATTTTAGGTGATTAAGATATTTCCATTTTCATGAATTAATCAAAATGCAAATATCTTTACGCCATAGTTGTCTTTTTTGGAAAAAAATCTAATTACTTTTAAGAGCTAAATATTACTAAAGTTTCTTCATAAACTTAGCAGTATCTCTATAAAAAAGCTTCCTTATGAAGAATTTTTCCCTACAGCGAAATTATATATATATATATATATATATATATATATATCATATATATATTCAAAATACCACTAACTTCTACACTGCCCGTTAATTTACAAATTCATATCCTTAATATGGGTCTTTGCATTGATCACTCTAACGATATCACAGAATACCAGGAGAATATAGAGATTGAAAAAATATAAAAGATTTTGTTTTCCGCTCATTATAAATAAGTCAAAACTTAATGTTATAAAAAGTAATGCAATGTAAAACAGCAGAATTTTTTTTAAAAAAAAATACAGGATTTCTTTAAACTTGAGAATTATTTTCGATTTCTGTCAGTTCATTATCATAACGAAGAACTTTGTTGTTTATAATTTATAACAATATTTATTACTTTTCTAATTATAAATGTATGTGCTTGCACTTGGTGCACCAATTGAAAATTTTGCGATGATTCTTGAACTAACTGCGTAAATCTGTCATCTCGATATTGCCCAAAATTCTTCCGCTGGTGCAGCATGGACGTGGAGAGTAGAGTGCCAGCTCAGGCGTAACCTCGTTACCTGACCGTGGTTCAAAATTAAGAGGCATTTGGTGATATGTGAGTATTCCGAACCCGTTAACTTAAAGGTACAGTCCGGAACTCGCCTACACCTCTATGTATGTATATGAATTAATAAAAATATATTTAAAATTTTATAAGAATTAGGTTTAGAAAACATTTTAAATTGATCACGCTTTCATTAGAAAATTACATAACAACTTCGTTTCTGCAAAGTTATTTTCTTGCAAGTGGCTTCTACAACGAAGTATAATGGTTGATGGACGATTAAAATGCACGAAATGTTCTGAATAATAATCAGTATTACATTTCATTCAATTATTTCTGGATAATTTCATAGATTTTTTTTATACAATCAGTCTGCGCTAACAATTTATTGCACAACTGTGCAATTTATGGCAATACCAATGTTAAAAATTACAATATGGGTATTTTGTCCAATTTTACCATTCTTGCCTCCAGTTTCTTGGTTTCACTTGTACACAGACATATTTTTATAATTTAATGCGAAAAGATACAAGAATCGCAAATAAAGGAAAAATATTTCAAAATACATCATGAGGACATTCATCTATTTCCAGAATAATAACAATATGGGGAAATTAAAATGAAACTCAAATTCTTCTTATTTTTCTTGTAAGAAAGAGAAATTTCCTTCACAACTCCATATAGCAAAACGTTTGGAGGGTTATTGAGAACATATATACAAATGTTATTGAGAGATAAATCCAGTTTTCTTAAATACAAATTCGAATTTCCACTCTTATACATTTCTAAATCTATGGCACGACAACCTAAATGGACCAAGGCCTACAATGTCCATATCTTTTTTCCTGACCGACGACCCTGGTATGCGAAGCTTATGTCCCAGTTATGTGGTCAGTCTAAAGCGAAAACCCCTATTGTTTAGTTCCCAAGCATGCTTGGTACTCAGCTTATCAACCCACTGAAGGGATAAAAGAATGAATCGAACCTGCCTAGCCCTATGATCGAATTTCGTACCTGTACCTTGGGAGCGCGAAGAGCTATTCTAAGTCACCGCTCTTCACTTTCACATATACATTCTATAATAGTTAACAGAGCAAATAAATATACTCTAATAGTTTCCTATATATATAATGTTATTACATACTTTATTAAACATTTCGTGAAACACAAACATGTGCAATTTTAGTAGTATAGCCTTGAAAACATTGTTTTAAATTTAAATTATTTTTTGTTTTATTAATTATTTTTTGAAAAAGATTATTTTCCAAAGTTTTTACCTTATATTTTATAACGAGTAAGGAAATAGGAAAACACTCAAATATACAAAAAAAAATAATAACCCTGCTTCTTTCAAAAATAAATGATCAATTGACTGAAGTACACATGCAAACATCTTTCAAAATCATAAATTCCTTTTATGTTTCTCAAAGATTGTGTAACGTAAAATGTGATCATATACAAAATTTTTGCATACTTCCATACATCTATAAAAGCATTAAATCTAATTGAATTTAATCTAACAATTTTATTGGAAGTTATAAGAAAATGAATTACCCAATTACTTTCGTCAAAGCAGTAGTTAAAATAATCCTCGCACAAGTTAATCTAGCAACTCGTTTCCTGTTGACATTGAATACGTACTTATAGGAAAGAGTTTTGTTTGCTGACATTGGTGATCAATGAAGCTTGAATAAAAATCTCAGAGAGTAAAAGACAATTAGTCTTATTTCAAAATTTATAAGAAAATAAAAATGAATTCTAGAAAGTACTATGACAAGGTTAAATTTAATTTGAAAAAATATTATTTTTCTTACATTTGGTACTTTTATCCATCCAATGAAATGTGCTTAACAATAGAATGTTTATACATAATCTTCTATATTAAAATCTTTAATTAATCTTCAGTAATATAAAAAAGTTTTTCTAATGTTAATTTCATAATTTAGTCAAGTTAGAATGATAACTTTTGCTTTATTTGCTTACTAAGTTTATTTCTCTTTAGAATATTCATTTTAATATTCAAATTACTTCAGTTTAATTCCAACAAAACTATACACTTATTCATTGGAATTTAACTTATTTAGATCATCTTTAACAAATATTTTTCATGTGTTTTTATAAGAATTTGAAAGATCGTCAACAGTATCTTGTGTAATGAGCCCTACTAATAAATCTTTTAATTAACAAAAATAAATCTTTTTCTCACAAACCACCTGAATCTCAATAAAATGTAAGCTAAAAACACATAATGTATTATATATGACCCTCTAGGATATAAGCTTAGAATAAATCAAAAGCAAAATCACTTTACTCAGAACAAACTTAAATAAAGAAATCAATATTGAAGACGATAATTTCTTTCACACAACCAATGTGATACTAGTATATCACCCAAAATAACAAGTATTGTAACTGCCCTTCATTGAATCCAGAATCGAATGCATTATCTTTTAATTACAATCAAGACACTTTGACTAATCGGATTAAAAATTTCTATCGGACTGTTATGATAAGTCAGAGATAAAATCAGTTTTAAAAATTTTATAATTTTAAAATAATTCTTTGACAAGTTGTTAAGAATTCACTGTCTTTATAATGAATAAATGCTTATACTAATGAATGCAGTACCCATTTGGATTAAAAATAAACTTATAATCTTTAGCATATTTTCAAGTCTTAAATTAACTCTTTATGCAGCTATTAAAATAATTTTATCTTAAAATATTCAATACCTTTATTATTTGCTATTATCCCTCCATCATTAACAATCCATCTTGCCATGTAATCTTAATCTTTATAACATCTAATAAATAAAAATATAATTAAATTGCAAGTATATGTGTGTGTGTTTAGAAAAACAACTGCGTCACTATGAATTGATAATTTGGCTGACATTATTTCATCAACTAAAATAACATAACACCTATATTTATTTTTCTATTCTTTTCTGCCAGTTCTGGTGCAGCGATGTTCGCCAATGAGTTACTTCAAAGTTTGCCATTGTGTTTCAGAAACGTTAATAACTATGCCAACTTCACTGCAGTCCATTGTTTCTGCAAATCATTGAGATTCAGTTGGCAGAATCTTATAATTATATTACAAATTTAGCACCTTCAGGTTTCATATATTCCTTGCGTGACTTTCAGATCATTTAAAAAAATGTAAATGAACAAAGTGTATTAGGTGCGCGCCTTGGCAAATATTTAAATGCACCAAACCATCTATTAATTTTATCACTGATGATGCTTTGAACTTTCGTTAATTGAGGATTGTTTGTTGCTACATCTTTAACCTCTTAATGTGAACCCAGGCTACATTTCATTCTTCTGGTGTGGCTTAAAAACTGGGTGACGCCAAGGAAAGACAATCTCGCCAAATTATAGAAAGGCTTAGAATACATGGAGTTCAATTAGTTTCGCTAAATTGTTTCTCCAACTAATTAACATCAATTTATGGCTTATTTTTACATGAGTTACAAATTAAAAGCGATACATGAGTGTGTCGCATGTTTTATTTTACTCAGTAAACTCATTTGGGTTGATTGACAATAGTGTATCTAGCTGAGGTTAATATTTCCAACAGAGATTCTACAGTAGTTCATAATTTCTTTTAAAAAATTCCTAAAGGATTTCATAAAACCATCAAAAGTACTCATTGACAATTATCGAATAGTAAAAATTTTATCCTGTTTAAGGGACATCTTATTCTTTAATAAACATAATACATCCAATATTTATGATTCATTTTAATAACATATTTTATCATGTTTGTCTTGAAACCTCTTCATTTCATTTTATTTTTACAATTTCAAAATCAAATTTATGAAGAAATTTGAATCTAACGATCTAAGGTTTTATCATTTTCAACTATTCTTTGTATTTAAAATGTTATAAACATTCAAAGATGATAAAGAAATTTTTATTACTCATAGAAATATTTTACGTTTCTTTACATCTTTTAAATTTAATTAACTTTCACGCATAAATTTTTGAACATTCTATGTTAAGTGAAGAATACTTTAATGTGCTTTTGATTTTTATCTTGCTGCCATGTTTATTTTAGAGAACTTTACTTACATACGGAAACTGTTTCTGCAATTCATGTGTTTCAAAGAGATGGAGTCTAGTTTTAAGACATGTCTTAGATTGTTGTAATAGTTAGTCATAATATCATTAGTTTTAAATTATCAAAATGGCGTATTTCATTCCATTAAATGTAAATAACTTAATCAGCAAGAGTGACATAAATAAATTTAAAGTTTTATCTAGTAATTTGTTAAGAATTTGTTGAGAGCCATTTTTAATAAATACGAGATGAAATATTTGCTTTTCAATAAGGTTCCTATTCAATCCAGTGTTTGAAATACGTGATGAAAGTGACTATTAAATTGTAATAAAAAATTTTAAAAGGAAAAATCTTGAATCCTGAACAATTTTATTAAATTTTTACAAGAAATACTGCATTAAAATACTTAATATTTTAATATCTACGTACAATAGAAGCTCGTTTTTATGAACCTCTTACGATTTGCGTATTCAGTTAAATTGTATTCAGAACGTTTAACAATTACGTGTTCAGTTAGACCTTCGAGTTCGTTAAATCGTACAAGTTATTAACTCGTACGATTTAACGAACTCGAAGTTTATCTTTAACACAGTATTATCGATGTAATATTTTTAATTCTCATTTATGACTAAAATCTTCGATAATCTCATTTATGACATATATATATCGATATATATATATATATCGATATATATATATCGATATCGATATATATATATATCGATATATATATATATATATATATATATATATATATATATATATATATATATATATATATATATATATATATATATATATATATACTATATCAGTCTAGATATATATATATATGATATCTATAGTCATATATAGATGTGCAGACTTTATTGCAGAAGCCATCGTAACGGGGGAAAACTGAGAACATTTACCACAAGACTTGAGTAAAGATAAGCTACATGAACCCAATGCTAACTTCAGGAGATTTTGATTGAGAACACAGATGCAATTTGCAATGTATCAGATGAAAATGATTGACAGTATAATAAATGAGGATACAAAAGGACACTATAAGATGCCAAGCAAGAAGGTAATGATATAGTACTGCAACTATCTTCACCACAAGCTGATAAATTGCTAAAAGGATTGACGTGCTTTAAGAAAAAATCAAAATGTTTTCTTACATCGAAAAAAATGTGTTTTTAAACATGTTTTGAAACAAAAAAAAATGAATGAAAAATTTACCCTGTTTTTCCGTGAATAAAATAAGAAAATTGTTTTTAAGTATGAATTTCATTTTTGATATGTGTTTTTATATAATCTGTACAAAATTGTTTTTTCTAATAGTAATTTATTAAGAGAGAACAGCTTAGTAAAAATAATTAATTTTGATATCTATCACTTACTTTTCTGTTTTACAAACTTTTGATTTTAAGAAATGCTTAATCGGTCTTTATGAATTCGTAAAAATATGTGTCTACTCTATCATGATGAAAACACTATTAATAATTAATAACATTAGAGTTTTTCGTTTAAAAGTGTAATTTGATGTATATGTATTTAAAAGTGACAATCTAACTGAATTGCAATAGTTGTCACTAAATTTGAAAATTTCTTGAATTAGAAATTATTAGGTGAGATTTTTACTTTACATTTCTGGAGACACAATTTCACTCTCACACACGTTTATCATTTTTTTCATTTTTTTAAGCCTGTCTTGAAAATTATGAGTTAACTTGCACAAGAAAGATTTATCAATGTATTTAATTTCTCACATAATTTATGTAAAATTTGATTGCTTTTCCAAAACATTTTTCAATATTATCGAAAACTATTATAAATAATATTATTTATAAAAAGTATTTTACAGACAAAAGTCAGAAAATTTATAAATTGGTGAAAAACATTTAACTTTTGAACATGAAAATAAAATAGTTTTACATTGTTTTTCTCTAAAAATTCTTCGTTTCTTCTCACTTTTAAATTATTTTTTTATTTAATGATGTCTAAACCAAGATATGCTTAATAACTAATCTATAAAATGTAAATTTAACCAATACTATATATTTGTTTTCAAAAAATTTTATTGAAACCAAATATATAAATTTTTACATATCTCTATTGGCAATATAACTTCATATTCATACCACAATAAAATTATTCCTTCGAATTCTGTTATGTTTTGATATTTTTAGTATAAAACAAAGATATGTTTTATCTTTCATTTGTTGATGTATATATTGAGGTAGTTTTTTTCTTTAAAATACATCGTATATATAGAATGCAAAAAATTCGTACTGCAAGTTGCTTAAATATTCTAATTTGCATAATATTCTTCCAGTAAATATGAAGAGAGCTACGTGTCTTTTATTGAAATTGAAGAGATTGTGTGTCATCAATAAAAGAATAACAAAAATATCACAATGTAGAAAGCTTAAAATCAGTTTTCAAAATTGAAAATGACTTTTCAAAAATAAAAAAAAACATTAGTGCCTTTTCTATATTTTATATGAGTTACGCTATGGATTATAATGGGAACTTCTATACAGGAATCACTTTATTATAATTACTTTTTACATTAGCCGTGTTAAGAGTATATATATATAAGACAATTTTCTTTCTACTCATGGATTTATAACAGATATAATTATAATGCACCTTTGTATTTATGTGACTATATACATTTTTTTTAAACTTTCCTAGATCGAGGTAAACTATACCTATAATATTTTAATTGTTCTTCTGTAGTATTTCTTTTCTTAAATAGTGGTTTTAATCTCAACATTATTTGACACCAAAAACAGAAAATTTTCTCTGCAAAATATATTAACATTCTATTATAATAACAACATATCAACCAACATATTAACATTAAAAAATAACGAGTGAAAGTAAACTCTGAAACAGTTAAAATGTAAATAAATCAATTGCCGTTCTCTTATTAATAAAACAAATATAGCTACTTTTATATTTATTACATTAAAAACTCTTGATTTAGCTCGTGCATATTTCAGATAGCATGAATTTTTGTGTGGCTAGCTGAATTCTGCTGAATGTCACTATTTTAGGTTAGAAGAAAAAATTAAAGTTATGCTGAAAAATATCCAGTGCTTACTTCTTATTTTTATTTGAGCTTTTAAACATAAAGAGATCTAATTGCAAGTTAGAAACTTATTTTATATGGAAAATATTATTCTTTAAAATCAAACAACGAGATTCAAGGTTAATTTAAACACGTTTTAAGTATTAATCTGTAAATATAACAGATTTTATTAGAGATTAATTGCTGATTTTAAGTATTAATCTGTAAATATATTGAAAATCCAAAAGGCTAAGATTTTTTTTCCGGAATTCAAAAATAGGAAACGATTTCTAGATCGCATTCGACGGTTTAGTGAAACGGTCTATTTCAGCTACAAAATAAACAAATAAATGATAAGCAACCTTGACTGACATACGACGACAGGAAAAGTGGCCACTGCTAACTACTCCCGGTGCCATTGTCTGGAATACTTGATGACGAGAACGCGGTTGTTTCCCGTTGTTTTTTATTCGATGCAAAAGTCAACAGTTATTAAAATTCTGAGCACTTCGCATTGTGAGTTCTGAATCTATTTGGTAATTGCCTAACCTTTCCATTCGGCCGCTTTCCGCTCTAGAGCTGGATGTAATCTTGGAAAATAATAATAAATCATTCTTCAAGCGTCGTTTCCCTATAAATGTTTATTTTAGAATTTGATACACTGTAAGAAGTTGACACAGCGCCACAAACTACGAATATTTAGAAATAAAAAAAAGTTGTAAAATAGATAAAATAATTTTTAAAACATTAATTTAAACTCTTTTAAAGCAAATTAATCATGATTCTAATTTGGTCTCTTTCATGATTACTTAATTCCTCACTTCCTAATTTGGTGTATAATCTCTTTATTGCTCGATAAGAATTTCACTTAAAATAAAATTCACACCACGTATCAGGTAGTCAGTCTACAGTAAACTGTTATAGTAAGAGATGTGAACATTTGCCGTATATATCTTCTCGATGGACTTCACGCAGGTATTTAGCAATCTATATTCAAACGCAGCAAGAAAAGAAACCAGAGAAAATCTCTCCTAAGCACTTTCTACTTGCATGTAGATTCATTAACAAAACTACACGCAAGTAGAACACACATCTGTTATTTAGTGACTGGATTTGTTCTTTGAACTTTTCTGATGAGTGGATACCTGCTAATAGAATCGAGGGCCGTGGTGATTTAAGGTCAAAGTTAGCGTTAAATATCTTCATTATGAATGCAACACCTAACCCATAAAAAAAACTAGTGATTGAGATTTTAGGATTTTCTTACTTGCAAGTTAATGCTATGATATGAAATATCTATATTTTATTAAGAAGCACTTAAATGATCTTAAACAGCTTTATCGCATATCTGCTATTAAACAATGGAAGATATTCTTATCAAAAATTATTTTTGAAGTAAAGTCTAATTATTATACAGGTACCTAGGAAACAATCTCCCAAAAGATATAAGTCCCAAATTCCAACATTTGTTTTCATACTTTTATTACAATTAAAATATTTTAAGAAATTAATAAGATTTAAAATGTATTTTTGAAGGAGCCCTGAAATATCCCTATATCTCTTGGGATAAGGGAGTATGATTGGAGTTCTTTTGTGAGATTTAAGGTATGGAATTCACAAGATCTAACAAAAACCAGAACACAGCAATAATGGTTTACTGGTAGGAAAAGGTATCCTGAAGAAGGCATAAAATAATGTCAGCTCTAAAATATAACTAATACCTTATCGCGTAGGAGTATGCCATACATATGTCTTAAGAGTTCAGACAGCAAGGGAGATAAATTAATACAATATATCATTAAACAATATTGTTAATGTAGAGATTATCTGAAAGTGCTAATTACGAATATCGCAATATATATTTTTAAAAAGATGAAGAGTATAACATACATAATAAACAGTTTTCCTACCTTTATATAAAATGCTGATTTTCAATCACCTTTTCTGCTAATTTAATTGAACTGAAATCTCTTGCTTAAAATAGGCAGTCCATTTTCTCCGAACATTTTATGTAATGGTCTTTATCTTATGTTATTATTCTTATTCTCTTTGAAGCAATATCATTTCTATATAGTCATGTGGTACGATATTTCATTTAAATTTTCTTTGTTGCTTTCTAATTTTATTCTCACAGGCTTATATTAAATACGTAATGATGTGCAAACGTATTTGATCAAAAACATATGCGTCATTGTAACGACCATTTATATATAAATCAGGAAGAACAATATTTATTGCGTGATAATATAATTTTGTTACATTTAACTAAAAAAAAATGATAAGCATCTTAAACAGCATAGGAAGAGAGGAATTCTTTCTGTGGAAACTGGGTTTCTTCTCGTTTTCAGCCTCAACACACCCATTGCGAAACTGAAAAATTGCTGAATCACTTTGAAAATAAATTATTCAATAATTTTGATATTTTTAGAATAAATTTAAAATTATTTTTGCTTACTGAAAGAATTTCTATACAGGAAGCGTTTTGGAAATGAAAATGAGTTGAAGACTATAACAACCATTAGGCTCACAATAAACTAGCGTCAGAAGAGAGCATAATGTGAAAACAAAATTTCAAGAGACCAGATATTAAAAATAGTTAAAATATAAATTTGAGTGAGTAAGAAAGGACGGAATTTTTATAAATGTAACAGAACTTGGTTCCCCCCCTCAATAAATGCACGTTTCATTTCGTATAACTGAGCAGATATTTTTTTCCTCATGATCCTGAGTAATTATTTATTTTTATAAAATTCTAAGATTTTTTAAAGATAAGACTGAAAATGCTCCCTTTTTGTGTAACAAATTTTTGAAAAAATTAATAAGATAATGGGACTTTATTCATTATAAAAGGAAGATGTTACATCATATATTACTTTTTCGTTAATACAACAACCATTTGTCAAAACAGTTTTAATTACCATTTATTAATTTTATAAAATTCGAATCTAAAATTTAAAATTTTGTCAACAACAGATTTTTTTAAAATTTTATATTAAGACTTAACATGAAAGTTAAAAACAAGAGGTTTTTAATAATTTTCTGACATATTTAAGAACGGCAAGCGATGTGCGTAACATATTAGGTTACATTGAAGGATAAATATTTCAGCAATCAAACTCCTACAGCAACAAAATGGTTTCTTTCAGATCCCACCTATAAAATAAATTAAACTTTCTATCAAAAAAGTGAGAAATTTTTTTTAATCAATTAATTTTTACCACTGCCCTTCTGTTCAAGGTAAAAGAGCTCGTTTAAATGGGAAATTACCTGACGAGGCTGTAAATCGCAAATCACTGGAAAAAAGTAGGAAATTCAGTTTCCCTTTCCCACTGGCACACTTACAAACGAGTGCGCAGTGAACCGTAAGCATTGCGAGGGAACTGTTTCTGGACGGCCACTACCGTTACTCTCACGCAGTTGTTTGTTTATCTCATTTCTGGGTATTTTCTCGTCTTCCCGGTAGCTAAAAAATAAATATATCCCTATCAATGAGAGCATTGTAGCATGCAATTGAATTGTGACGTCACGTCTGCTGTATTTACGTTCCTTAAAAAAATTTTCTCTTCTTCTTTATTTATTTATTCCAACCTACTCCAGTATTTTTTTGAATGAAATGGAATTGAAAAGAGAATTTAAATTCTTGCGACATCTGACAGGTTAGATATTTTATAGAGGAAGACAGAAACTTTATATTTATATGAGTAAAATTGGTTTCCTTTTCATCGGTGTTTTCCAAACAACAAAACTGGTCGCTACTTTTAAGGAAGTTCAAAAATGTCCTATTAATATTTTCTTTTCTTTCCTCCTTTTTCTTTTTTTTTTAAATATTTTCATTAAATAAGATAATTTTTTGATTACATTTTTAAAGATTTACTGAAAGAACTGTAATAAAATTTTGATTTTCTTTTTAAGTAGAAAGTGTATAATGAAGTAATAAAGACCACAGTAATAAATAAAAAAATCTTGGAATTTTCAAGTGCATCCTGCAAGTTCGAACAAGTTCCTCAAGTTACAAATACATATATTATCCAGATATTTTCTTCGCTTTTAATTATAGTCTAGTTACATTTACAAATATATATATAAGTTATCTAAAAATGACTATAGTAATGTAATAAATTCAATAGTTTTCATGGCTTTCATCAAATTTCACTCTCATTACAGACTAATTTATTTAAGAAATTCTTACTAATATAATTTAACTTACAATAAATAAATTTAAATCTGCATGGCAATATCTTTCATGAGAAAACAGAATTGGTTCCGATAATTCTTCCTTTGCAGGTACCTAATAATTTTATGTTAAAGTTTTGAATAAAAATATTATAAGCTTAGTAAGGACATATATAAATACGTTTCCTTCGTCTAAAAATAACGGCCCACCTTAGCAAATAGAGTTTTTTTTATTGGAAAAATTATGTTTAATAAACACAACCATTATGTATAAAAATAAATAAATTGATATAATTATTTCATTTCTAAGAACTTTAAATAATGTAAGAAATCAAAAATTTAAAAGTCGAGAGTAAAATCAAACAACATACCAATTTAAATTTGACCTTCGAGGAGAAAAAAATCATAATTATAAGGATCTATATTAAAGTTACTGTGAGAAGATACAAAAATTGTCTGGTAAGACAGAATCCACAAAGTTTAAAAAGGATTTTTTTCAATTTTAATTATTCAAAGTAATGCGCATTTGTTTTAATCATAACTGATATAACAAAAAATTTTAAGCTAATATAATAATAAATTCGATAAAATGTTGTCAACTGTTATATTGAAAATTAAAATTTTGTAAATTTTTCCGTATTGAATGTTCTATAGTAATCTGAAAATTTTGTTGCCATCAATTTTTTAATAGAGATTACAACATCCCACAAAACATTATCAACTAACATGTGATGATTAGGTGAAAATCTTTCAATTTTACAATTGCATTAGGCGACCGAAATTATAGCTGCGTATGAAACTAAAAGCTTCCAGAATTAACTGTTTCTTCTTCTTCTTAGAGTTGGGTTTGTATGTCATTGGGCACCTCTGCTTTTATCAGCATTTTGTACTGTTAACTCCAAACCCAATGTTTCCTAGTTCCAGTTGCTCAGGTCACCCACTTTACTAATAAAGTCCGATAACCCTTTAATAGAGTCTAGGTGTAACTCTCTAGTATGGATGATGCCTAAAGAAGTTAATCTAGGGAGGGCAAGGGCCTTGCATTCGTAAATGATATGCTTGACCGTTTCCTCTTGCATGACATTTCCTGCAGATAAGGTCATGCTGAAACGGTCCCATTTTATGGAGGTGTTTTCTGAAATAATAGTACCCAGTTATGAAGACTACGATTAAACGTATCTTCTGCCTAGAGCATCTTAGAATTTCATTGGCAATCCTCGCTGATGATCCACAGATGATTCTGCTCAGAGAGTCAATCATGCTAGCGATAGCTTCCTGACTTTCACCAGAAGAACATGGTTTGGATGCCACTTCTACCTCCTGTGAAGGATTCATTGCTGCCCCTTCCCTAGATTGCCTCTGAGTTCCCTTGTCTTTTTCAGCAAAGTCTACTTCAGAGGCTTTACCTGCAAATGCAGAAATGTTTGTTATTTCTTGTGTCTTTTCAGCTATAAGATAACCATTAATAAGCTCAGGTAATATAACAGTCCACCCAGCATTCCCTGAGTTACTGGGCAAGGCAAAAAAGCTCTAGAAGTTCGCCAGGTAACTAGAGGCTCCGTTAAGACACCATTACCGCGGTGCCAAATAGCCCTAGGCACGTGTCGCATAACACCAGGGTTTACGGGAGCAGGTTCGCGGCCTCTGATTCTATATTCAAGGCTATCCTGTCATTCCTACAGGACGTTCGGCGATCCACCACCTGCCGACGCGCCTGGTAGCTGCTCAGGCCCCAGGGAATTAACTGTTTAATAAAAGATATCGCTAGATACTAATATATCACCGCAACAGTCATTCACATCAATTTCTAGAAAGGTGATAAGCCTTTACTTTTGTCCAGAAGTTAATTTAAAAGTGTTAACTTATATAAACATGATTTATAGTTATAACATATTAACTAAACATCATTTATTGCAGAGCGGCATAAAATTTTGCATTTCGATATCTTCTCTAAAATACATTTATTGATTTTGATTACTTAAATATCAATTAATGTGTTATTTAAAACAAGTATCAGGTGAAAATATGTAATTAAATCGTTAGTTATTTCCTCACTCATGAATATGAGCCAAGAAGGCAAAATACTTCATATATTTTAAATTAAGGAATCGTGTTTTAAGATAATTTTATAATATAAAATATTTATTTGTACAAAAATATTATTCATAAGAAAAAGTGATTGATTATAACATCGTTGGGCTTAAACAAGTAAAAAATACTGTTTTGAATCTAGCTTCGAAAGCTCACGTTTGATCAAAATTACCATTACAGTACATATTGAAAAAAGATAATTATGATCATCATACACATTTTCCAAAATAAAGATGACATCTTTCTTTGACTTTTAGCGAAATAGGAATGTTTCATCAGAACATAGATTTGATTCTTATCTATTAACAGATAGCACAAAACTTCTGTAACATTTCCAAGTTGTTGTAACAATGTTTCGATTCAAAGCCAAATTCTGTGCAATTAACTACTGTGAGATAACCATCGGTCTTTTTTTTGTACAGAGCCCTTTCACTTTCTTTAATTTTATCAATAAAATAGAACAGGAAAAATGGAAAGATAAAATTTTAAAGATCCATATGTGAGATATTTTCATCAGAGATTTGAAACCTTTTTTTATGTATATAAAACTGCCTAACTGATTCTTTTTTTATTTTTTGTTAAAAAATGGCAGAAAATAATTATTAATTAATTATTTTTGTTAAAAGAATGGCAGAATAGAAAATGGCAGAGAAAAAATGGCAGAAATATATTTTGTACAGTTTTTAAAATTCTATATTCCCACATTTTATTGTAAGGAAACACTAAGTATATAGAAAAATCAGATATAATTTTTTTAATTACTTATTTATAAATTTAACTGTCAGAATTATTTAATAAATGTCTTACCTTGTGTAATATGTATAGCTTGTGTATTAGATATGTATACCATGTGAAAATCGGCAAACAAACACTATTTTACTTTTTCTTAACACACTTAGCATATCTACTAACATTTAAAGCATGTTCGAGCCGAATTGTCTGCAGAAAGGTTATTTCTCAATCTTTGGTTCAACAGTTCGTCAGTCGAATCCCCCTTCGTGGTTTGATATTTGTTCTGATTCAAAATCAACTTTAAAATGTCTAATTAATCCTTTTTAATACGTAAAAAATGAATGTTGAGCGAAAAACTACTAAACCAACCAAAATTTAGGGTATGTTAAAAAACAAAATTTTGAAAATTAGGATAAAAATATGTTTGAAATATAAAACATGGATAAAATTTCAGATACCTAATTATAATTGTGTTATATTTTTATCTTTAAAATATTTTAAAACGTAATAAATTGTTCAAACGCAATCAACAGATGAAATAAATTCAAAAAATTATTGATTAAAAATTGCTTGATTGGTTAAAAAATTTTATCAACTGAAAAGTCTAGATCTAGATACATCCTTTTAATTTAAAATTTCCTTAAGCCTGAGAAAAATGTAATGTAAAATTATGTTAAGAATAATTTTAGCCAATATTTATCTCATGGAATTGTAAAATTGGTATCCTAAAAGATTTAAATTCAATTAAATCCCAAAAATTTGTTTTTAAATTAAAATTATGCAAATGTAAAATTAAAATCCCAAAAAGAATTAATTTAATTAAATCCTAAAAAATTATTATAAAATTAAAATAATTGTTAAGTTACAAAATAGTTTCTTTTTAACCCAATAACACAATAATAAACAATAATTTTAATTTGATGCAATAATTTTAGCAAAATAATTGATAAATAACATAATTAATTGAAATCATGAGAAATTTTCAGCTATTTATATAATTAAACATTTTTAAACATGAGTAACCAGTACGTAAAATATTTTCAATTAAGATAATTCTTGTTGAAAGACACTTTAAAAACTTTTAATATTTTTGATTAAGTTTTGTTATGTATATTTAATCTACAGGGATTTTAAAATCATTTATAAGAATATAAAAAATTGGTGAAATAACCAAAATACCTCAATACATTTTACAAAAAAAAAACAAAAAAAAAATAAAAAAAATAAAAAAATAAAAAATAAAAAAAACAGGCTATTAGAATATGCAATTATGTTATGTACTCTTTACTACTTTAACGAACATTGGATCGTTTTCGTAACGAAATTTAACGAAATCAAATTTTAATTTAAAATGAAAAATTTTAATTATTCATCAAAATCGCATCATTTTTACTCTAAATACAACTAAAAATGTAAACTTTTTCCCGCCTTTAAAGTTCTAATCATATCTCTAAAGTTCATAGCAGTTTAACAATTCAAAAACTAGTTAAAAATATTGAAGAAAACGAGATTTATTTAGAATAAAATTTAAAATAAAAAGTTTAAACTATCATATAGAGAATGATGAGAAAGGGCAGAACAATTCACAAATTTTATCTCTATTTAATATATCCTCTTCTTATTTTAAAATCACTTGATACAAAAAAAAATGAACATGAAGTATATCATGGAATAGAATTTAACTTAATGATGGAGTATGGAGTTTAACAGATTCTCAAACGAAATGTTTGTCGTGTTACGTTTGATAATCGCAAGGCGGTGGTTACATTTGCGCACGAGGGCTGATTGAACTCGAGGGTTTACTTCAAACAGTCGAAACAATCAAATAAGTTCTGATAAAAGTGCTCGGGGACATTATTACATTCGCAAAATAATTGATAAGTAGTTCTCAATATCGTAAATTAACAGTTTTCTTGTTTAAGAAATGACGTGAAACCGGTTTTTCATTCAATTCGAAAAGTCCCAAATGATGTTCATGATGTAAAATAATACATTAAGTTTTAAATATTTATGTATGAGACTTACATTGATTCTTCTATATCATTTATTTACTATCATTGATTATTCTGCATTAAATTTTTACGTTATTAAAAAATAAATTCTCAACATTTTAGTTTTAAACGAGATCGATAGCTATTTCTTTAAAATTAATTAGCATTATTGTTTGTTTATTAATAAAATGAATGCGACCGTATAAAGAATTCTATAAATTCCTAAAATAAAACTAATTTTGTCAGTGAATTTTCTGAAATAAAATTAGTGTCGTTAAAAGGATTAAAATTATCCCTCAAATAATATTAATTTACACATTTATTTTTGTAACTGGATGTCACATTTTTAATCAAATATAATTTGCAATTTTAATTTTGTTCAATAATTTTTAATATTAAGAATATAATTAATAAGATAATTAAAATAAGCTTTAAATATACCGCTTTTTTGTTTTTATTGTGTAAAATATTCTAAGAATTTGAAAATCTTTCAGAATTCATGTATAATTCGTTCCCTTCGTGATATAAAATTTGTCAACTTCTATCAATTAAAATTTATTTATTGAATAAATTACTTTTAAAGAAAAGTCATTAACTTTTTGCCATCGTAATTCTTACTATATCATCTAATGCATTTTTAGAAAAAATTCCTGACACATATCAGAAAAATCTTCAGTAAATGTACAACCTTCTATGCTTTTAATTAGTGAAATTCGTAATCATTTAAGAGACCAAATAGGATTCATTTCTCCTTTTAAAATATCACATTTTTAAAATTATAAAATTACATAAATACATAACTTTGTTGCATATCCACACAAATTTTACTTTTTATTCATAATTGTTAAAAAAAAAAAAGCACAGCAATTATGTATTTTTCTAAAACTTTCATATCAATTACTCAATGTCTTATTTGTTCGCATTCTGTGATGCAGAAAATATGTCAAATTGATATTGCGTGATGCTGAATGTATATTCTTAATCTGCTGTATTTACTTTCCAAAAAACGAAAAAGATCTGAAAAAAAGGAATTTTTCTATTCTAAACCTATTTGGAAAGTTTTCTGTATGTTATACTTATATATTATAGTTCGTCTGTTTTAATAGAGCCAAAAATCAAGTTCGAAGTCCTCAAAACAAGAATTTTTAATATCTACCTCCTACCTGAGAATCCACGCATGTTCTTTATCTATTTATCAAGGTCAAATGTGGGCTGTGATCCATCAGTGTGGGCTTTTGATAAGTACCATGCATATAAATATGTGCAATATATCAATTTTAATACTGAAATACGATGAAACTTTTGTAACATAATCTCAGAAACTGTTTTAATGTGCTTCTCCTATATATATATATATATATATATATATATATATATATATATATATATATATATATATATATATATATATATATATATATATATATATATATATATATATATATATATATATATATATATATACATTTCATCCATTAGAACATACAAAACTATTACCACATTGGTGAATTTAGAAAAATTTGACGTATCACACGCTGTGTTTGGGAATTTGGGAAAATATTTTTCTACTAATAAAAATGTCACAAATTTATGTTTTTTAATTAACGGTTTTACTTAAGTCATTCATTTTGTGCTACTCTTTGTCTAGTTTATGATGTCTGGTCTTTAAGGTTTTTGCAGCATATTTTAAAATATATGAGCTGGAATTTGAGTATATAGACTGTCCTATCATTCAAAATGACATTATTAGATAACTAAATATTAATATTAAAATTATTTACTTAAGTAATCAATTTATGTTATTCTCTATTTAGTTTATATTGTCTGATCTTTATTTTTAAAGCTTTTGCATCATATTTTAAAAGATATGAGCAAACATTCGAGTACATATGTTGTCCTATCACTTAAAATGACATTACTAGATAATTAGATACAAATGTCAAAGAAATTATTTATTCTTATTTTAATGTATTGCAGTGATTTTAAACTCTGTTTTGTAAAACAACTATTTTGACAGGATTTTTAAGATTTTAGATGAAACAAAACTCAGTTAATTAAAAATCTGCAATATCTCACAAATATAAATAAACATAGAACTATATTCTTGATAGGATAAAACTGTAAAAAAATACGTGATGGATGAATTTTCACTTATTTCAAAATAGAATAGGACCGACAGTATTAATAGAAGGCCATTAATTAACAAAGTTCTAACAAAATTTATTGGCAATCAAACAAAATTCCTTGGTCTTGACCAAGGATCCTTGACTGATCAAGAGTACAGTGATACTTGCTATTATCCCTTGTTGATAATTTCAAATGCAGATTTTGCAAGATGATAAATTGTTATCCATAAATAAATGGTTTTTTGCGGATAAGAACTCTAGTTATCTTGCAGTGGTTATACAAAACTATTTTGACACAGAAGATCTTTCTAGCATAGGCTAGCTAACACGGTCTCAAGATTTGAATCTTAGTTCAAAAATGCATTGATATGGATAATATTTCTTGACGATTTCTGCTTACAAGCAGGGAAATCCTTATGCGGGCCGTGAGGAAAAAGTTGCTCAACTTGGTTCAATAATTGTATGTCATATTGTTAAGGAACATACCACACCATATTGAAGTTGTCTCTCATTATTCGATCACCCAGCATGAGTTACTGATGCAAAGTTGAAAAGAATTCGCAAAATTAAGTAATTAAAGATTGAAAAGTTCGGTTCTTTTAAAAGGAATTTACATGTCATAAGTGCAACATTACAGAAGTGTACAAAACAAAAAGAATTTTTAAAAACATCCAAAAAAGATTTGAAAAAGAAATTTTCATTGATCTTTTTTAAAGAAGAAAATAGTTTCTATTTTCTCTTTTTTGAATATCGAATAATTTTGTTGTTTTCCTCATTTTAATTTCTCGAAGGAAATACATTTCAATAAATTTGATTATTCTAATACGTATGATGGCAATGTATTCAATATCTATAATCACGAGATAAATCAAGGCCAATATGCGTCTGTTTATTTCTGTCTTCCTGTCAGTCTTTACTTTTCGTTGAAACTTACTCTGTTATTCAGCCTGATCTGTAGGAATGCATTGAAGGAGAACGATTTCAACAGCTTTTATTCATACTCTGGAAACAAAAAACATTACATAAGTCTTCAAAATAATAATTATCATACATATTTGCTTTTAAGTAGGGAATTTTTTTCACAAATATTTCCTTTTATAAATAGTTAAGTAAGTTCTAAGGATGTGTGTCACTTTGTTACATATTTTAAATATTATATATATGAAAAATATATTACTGCTCATTTGAATCAATGATGAGCGCATTCACTACCCAATTCAGGCTTTTGTTTAAATGCAAGAAATGACATAAATGCTTGCTAATTCACTTTTTTATTCCATTATAAGTATTAATCATTATTAATATTTCATTAATAATTATTAGTTCTTGTTTGGAAAATTATTCCAAACCCTCTCTTCTGGCCCAATGTACACTTTTAATTCAATATAATATCAGTAGGCCCATTATATAATAATTTCCTTCATAGGAGAAATTTCCAGTCGTAATACTCACCATGGCGTCAAATTATTATTTATATTCTGTGAATTAGGAAGCTCTAATTATTCAACCAAACAGATCATTACTTCAAAACAATGGGGGAATAAAATAAGCAACACTGATTTCTCTTCTATATTACGATGACTTTTGAATACAAGTGAAATTATGGCCTTATAAAAATATCTTGTAATTAGAAACTCATTGGAGAGAAGGTTTATTTAACGAAATATAATCCTCTGGTTTTATAATTAATAACAACCTTACGTTCATTCATTACTGTAAAATTTTGAAGAAAAAGAACAAATCCCAGCTAACACATATTTTAAAAATAAGTCACAAGTGTTCTAAATAAGTAAAAGCAGTCACCTTTAAAGCTATTACATTTTTCTAAACTCCATCATCAGATTAACAAAAAGATATAAAAAGCAAAGAAACAGATAGAGTATTTTTTTTTATTTTTAAGACAGTAGTAAAAATTATTTGAAAGCAACAATATAAATTAATTCATTTTTCCATGCGATGTAACCAGATAAATAGAATATACATATCAAATGATAACTTCAAGAACTAGGATTTACTTTTTTACTTGATCTCGTTTTCTTTCCTGACATAAGTATTCAGTTAAATTTGCATATATTTAAACAAACAAATGCAATTATTTATTTAAATGTATGCCTGTATTTTGGTATGCATTTGTGTGCATGTATATAGAGTTAAAATCTATATATATGCACACAAAAACATATACTATTTATTTAAAAAATTTTAAAATAAGTTTGGAGAAAAAAACTTTACTTTGAAGCTTGTAACAAAAAATTGGTTTAATATTGATATAATTGGAAATCGTGATGTTGATAAGCTCTAGATGGATTCTATGTATTAATGTTTATCACAGTCGGGATATTATGTTCTACATTTTAATTGGGAACCTTGCAAAAGAAGATGAAATTTCAGTCTGTGATTACGTTATTTGACAGAAAATATGAGAATCTAATCATGCAGAATATTTTAACTTAACAGGTTGTGAAAAAATACTGATGTATATAGAATTTCTCAATACATTCCATTATTAGAATAGAGTTACATCAATGAAATGCAGTAAATCGCTCAAGAAACATTTTTACACTGAAATTTCATTCTGTATGTGTGTGTAAGAGAGTGAGGGTGGGAAAAGGGAGGGAGACTTTTAATATTTCATATGCAAATTTTATAACTATATTTATTTCCCATTATTATAATTTGTAGAAGATGATACTCCTATACTTTTTTATGACAAAATAATATAGTGAAAATAAGCTGCTCAGTAAAATGAAGCAAATTTAATGAATGCCATATAAATACGAATTATCACAAAATAGGTTATAAGTTTTGTACTGAGGTAATAAGTAATAAGGGAAAAATTAATTTATATTATAATAGAAATTTAAAAATTTCAACAGAAAATCTTAAAGTTAAATTTCCTGAACTTCCATATTTCATTCAATTTATATAAAACAAACTTTTTCATCTGACTCATAGCTTAAGAGAAATAAACATTTAAATAAAGTAAAAAAATCCCTATAATTAATTACTTATAAGCATTCAACATTATGCTTGATAAAATTATATACCTGTGTGACATTCGCTTTTAATTTAGAGAAATGTGAATGCTACAAAAATATATAATTTTATGCTTGCATTTAGTTGTAAATGTCGCGAATTTAAATGCATAAATAAAACTAAAAATAATTAACTTATTAATTATCGATATAATTAATCAAAATACATTATAAAAAAATGAAATACATCAAGCTGATTGAAAAGTAATAAAAAATCAAACAATAAAAATTTCTTGGAATTATTTTTATAAACTTAAAAAGGAAATCGATTAAATATTTTTATATTTAGAGAAAAATATGGAATAATTTTTAAAGTAAATGTATGATATATCAATTTCAAACAGAGCAAGACATTTTTATTAAAAAATGAACTAGAAAAGACAAAACTGTTTTCTGCAAAACAGTTCAGAAATTTTGTTAAATACTATATTTTAATTAATAGTTACTTTTATGAACAACATTTTTATTTCTTATATGTACACAATTCTAGATTATTTGTTTAAATAGTTTGTGTTATCTGCTAATGATTAAATTATTTTTCTTTAATGAAATAGTATTTTTTATTTCTGATTTAATTCTATTTTTCTATAGACATTTTACCGGAAAATGAACTGAATGAACACTCTTCTGTTTTCCAGTTACAGGTTCGTATGTTCGAGTACACTTTTGACCAAGGATGTATGGGATGATTTGTTTTCCATAAAACCAGTGTACTTAAAACATTACAACAAAAATTTTTTTTTCAGATCGGATTTTACATTCAAAACTAGTAATCGAAATACGATGAGCCAAATCCTATAGAGGTTTTATAATTTTTTGATATGCTTAAATGCACTTTTATTTAAATATTTCATCAATTTCTTGGAAAATAAATCATTGTGTCGGAAAAGATATTTCTTAGTGCACAGTTTTTTAGAGATCTGGATAAAATTTGATTTGTGTGTATTATGTTACTTCAAATATTCACCTCTCATTTCATGAAATGTATCAGTGAATGGCCCCATTGTCCTCTTACTGTTTCAGCAGTTTTGAAGCATTCTGCCAACTTCTGTTTGTTTCTTTAGACAAAGACCATTGATTAACTTAGCGGTTTTAAAAGTTTGAAAGATTAGTCAATTTTTAATGGCTTTCTAATTACGAATGTGCATGTTTATTTAATTGAAGAGCGATGTATCACTAATATTTGGATACCGGTAACTGGAAGAAATGGTTTTCATGAATTTTTTTCTTTATTATTTATTCAATAAATTTCCCCTGTATTTTATATTTTTTAAATAAATTATTTGATATATGCAAACAAAACAATGAAATTTTAAATTATACTTCAATCGAAATGGGAAAATATATACGAAAATTATATTATTCAATAAACATACCAAGTATTTTCTACTAATTATCTAGACTATGTTTGCTTCTTTTTGTTAGGACTTAGTTTTATTTCTTTTTAATTGCATATATTTTTGCAATATTGAGATATGTATTATATTGAAATTCAAGATAAATCCAAAATCAGCCTGCAAATAATGATTCTTAGTGTGATAAATAATTGCTATTAGAGTATTGATCTATAAATGCAAATACTAAAAACCAAATCCAAACATATACCTCCATATTTCTCAATATATAGAGAAACAAAGTTTGATGAAGCCCTGAGATATACAGATAGAATAAATGAGTTTAATTCTACCACTAATTTGATTATTATATTTATTCAACATCAATTTAGCTGTTACATTCTAAATAATTTCTAAGAGTTTCATAGAGAGAATAATTTCTGTTGTGCATTCTTTACTTCAAGTAAAAGGAAACTTTTTTAAATTTTCGTATAAATATGTAATACTCTTATTGAAATCGCTTATACTTCCTAAATTCTTAAAGAAATTCTGCTAAAATAATATTTAGTCATAAAAATATCTATATTAAATTGCAGTAGAAATTTATACATTTACATGAATCTAAATAGTTTGTGTTTTGGATATGTAAGCAATACACTAATAGATTTAAAACATAAAATAATCATCTACAGTTTCGATATCTGATTCTATCTTGTAGACCAATTACAAAATTATTTTCTCCTCATTCTGGCTCAAAATGATGGAAAGTTTGACAATCATTCTCATTGCCAATCATAACTAAGGTGAAAGAAAAATTTTATTTAGAATTGCTTAAACTTCTTGGCATACATTAAATGAAATACATCGTGTTCGGAGCTGTTTAGAGAAAAGAATTATAAAGGATCTCGTCTTGAATAAAAGAGTGAACTATTAAAAATAGAATTATCTAATAGGGAAAGAAGAACAATTTTTAGGCATTCTCATAACGGCCTTTCCTTACTCTTACCTTCTCATAACTGGATCAATAAAAGGGAAAAGTACTTGAAAGTGAGCCAGGTGTTCCTTTAACTTCGGAGGTGATAATAAAAATAACTTTTTCCCCCTAAGTTAGTTCATAATAGGGTAGCAGTGGGTAGAAACCCCATAGAGGAGAAAAAAAAAAACTCGTAGCGATGATCTTATGTAAAAAAAGAGGCTGTAATATTTTCCTTCAGATAATAATTAGCTCAAATAGTATAAGAAAAGAAGTATATATATTCAGAAAAAAGTGAGTGGAATATTTAATTTTTCCATTTCTGAATTTGAATCTTAAGTGGCTATAATAATTTGCTGAAATCTTTCTGTGTTTTATTTTAAAAAATATAATAAATAAAATGTAAAAATATAGCATTAAAACTTTTTTCTTAAGTGCTAGAAACTAAATACACTCGTATCCATAAATTAAGGATAATGCAAGTTCAGGCAAAAAAAGAGACAGCAGCATAACAAATGTGACTTATTTGTAAATACTATTTATTAAACAAAAGGTAAAGAGCAAAAAAGAAAATATATGTTTGACACCATTAATAAAAATCGCAATTTTTACACCCTGGAGCAAATTTCAAAAAAGAACCTATTTACACAAGCCAATATAACATTGTTGGTATGATAGTAAATACATAATATGCCTTCCAGACGATGCAATAAAGGCTGTACAAGGCCTAGGCATGCTGAGTATCAAATTATTAATCTGATCTTGGGGAATATTACACCACTCACACATAAAGCAATGTTCTCAGAAGTTCCGGTAGACATGTGGGATGGGGTTGACGGGCTGCAATTCTTCGGCTAAGCATGTCCCACACGTGCTCTATTGGATTAAATTTCGGTGAAGCCAGTCCATACGGGTCATATCCTCTGATTGAAGGCATTCGTCTACAATGTTTACACGGTGAAGAAATGGCGTGGTCATCCATAAGCAGAAATTCTGCCTCCATGGCATCCCGAAACAAACGTACATGTTGTTCCAGAATGACATCCCGATAGATGTGGCTTGTCATGGCTACATTCTGAAAATGAAGGTTAATTCTGGAACCCAGAATAATTCCTCCCCAAACGAGTAATCCTGCCCCGCCGTAACGGTGTCGTTCAGTGGTGTTCTCTTGATGGTAACGGGTACCTGGCCCTCTCCATATGAAAGTCCGGCGAGAATCAGACTGAAAGCTAAACCTTGACTGGTCGGAAAACATCACACAAGACCACTGTTGCGATGTACACAATGCATGCTCTCTACTCCAGCTAACTGCAGGCGACAGTGAGTTGCGATAAGTGGAACACATCTGACAGGTCTACGAGCATATAGACCAATGTGCCCTTGGCATCTGTACACTATCTGCCTTGAAACTGTTGTACCGGTAGCTGAAGAGAGCTAACGAGACAGGTCTGATACTGTGCTCCGTCTGTTTCTTTTGGTAGTAACTGTCAAATACCGGTCCTCGTTTGGCGTTGTAACTCGGGGGTGACCTGTGCTGTAAAGTCTACTTACGTTACCATCATCTTGGAACCGTTGCCAAGGCCTGGAGATGACACTCTGGGTGATTCCAAGTTCCTCGGGTACTTCCACATTCCAGGCGGCCGATAATTCTACCACGTAAAACATCATCCAAATGCTTTCTTTGTGCCATAACCACGCGGTTATTGCACTAAAAGGCTTCTAAAGCGTTTGTGAACAATTTTACTTCTTTGCAACCACTCCTTATATACCTCTCTCTTACACTCTCGTCACTGTGACGCACTATTGGCACCATATGGTGGTTTCTTGTAATTTGCATATTATTCTTCGAGATGTATGTGAATTATCACATGTGAAATTTTAATTTTAGAGTTCAATTTCTGTGTGATTCTGAATTATCCTTAATTTATGGACATGAGTGTACTACAAAGATTAAATATAAAAAGGAATTATCTTAAAAGTAATATCAACATTTAAAATGCAAATGTCAAGATTGTTGTTAAATTTAAATGTAGGCAATTTGAATAATTTATTGTCTTTAATACATGTGTGGCCAATTTTATACCAAATTATTTTATTTATTAGTATTAAAATCAATATAAATAAAAGTAATTCATTATAACAAAAAACAGTTTATGAATTTGAGTTAATGTGACAAAAGAATTCTTAAGAATTGGTTTCGGGGTTTATTTTGGGAAAACTGGTAATTACTCGAATATACGTGATTTTTATATTGAAATACTGCAAAAATTGTGATGTATATAAATTAAAACATATATAATTATGTGGAATGCAAATTATGTTGGTGAAACTTAAGAAATTACAGTTTTCCTGAAAAGATATCCCTGGAGGAAAATTCAACTACTTATAGTAGAAATTTTAAGTTTAAGTATTGAATCATTTACTTTAGAATTTAAAAAGAGAACTCTATTTTCTGTATTTCACACTATATCATAATTCAAAGTCTAGTTATTATATCGGAATTAATTATTTATAAAAAATATGTACTTATCAGTAAAGTATACTTTTATAATGGCTATGGACAGGCAATGGAAAACTCTTCTTGATGGGAACAATATAATCCCTTGTTCCTCACCAAGAGCTGTTGGTGTCGCTTGTTTCCGGGTGACAACTGGACATGACTATCTACAAAGGCATCTGCATAGAATAGGTGTAAGGGACTCTGATCGTTGTCCATTGTGTAATCATGATGATATCGATGCTGCTCACCTCAAGAACTGCCCTGAAGTTTTAAAGTTTATGACTGACAACTCTTTTGAGGCTACTAAAGGACTTTATTCGTGTTTTTATACTTGTTCATCTTTTTATTGGGTTGCTCGTCGATTTATAGCAGAGATGCCGAGAACAAACGTAGGATATATATTTAAAAAAATGCAATCTTATAAATACCACATATTTTATACTACATTTTTAATTTTGCATCGTTCCTCTGTGTGAATTAAAATATATATGCTTTATGTTAAACTGAATTCTGTAATAAAACAAAGCATATCACAAAGAACAATTTAATAGAAATAAGCTGTTTTAAGGTTCTTATTGGCAAAATATAATTTCAAGTTCATTGCGTTTAACATCCACTGCCTAACGACCCCAGGAGGGAGATTTTCAAAGTTCTGCAATGCAATATAAAATTCAAGGGCGAAAGACTGGAAAAGCTCTTGAGTTCTTAAAGATGTTTACTTAAGCAAATCGAAAAATATCACAGTCATCTTCCATAATTGAACAGTGGAAAAATAAATCATCTATTTTTCGCTCTAAAGAGAGTGGTCCAAGTAAATTCTGGAAACTAGTCTTTTGCAAATTGTATTCATTATATACAATTTGCAAAAGTCAAATCAACCTTAAGTCAAATCAATGTATTCACACTCACAAGGGAAGGTATCTAATGTAAAGTTATCAAGGTTCACAGGTATATAATATCAACATTCCTTTAATTTTTAGGGACCAGAACTAAAACTTGGGACTTTTATCTCTGATGATATCAAGACCAAGCTGAAAAATGGGAGGCATTTTTAAAATTCTTCAACTATCATTTTCGCGTGATTATGTGGATAACAATAATACAATATTGGTTGAAATATAGAATCTTTTATTGAATATAGAATTACTTGTTCTTTTCCTTGTAATTTATTAATCGAGCAAATTGTCACTTAAAGTAGAATCTATTATCTCATATTCCAGTCTAACTATTTATGAAATCTGTGTCTCATAATAACGTTAATACAGAATATTTTATTGCGTATAAATGCACAGTTTATCATAAATTATGTTGCCAGTGAAACTAGTATATACATTAATTGAGCAAGTCGCAATAGCTTGATCAAAAAATTTAAGAATGTTTGTGAGATGACAAAATTTTATTTTATTATTTTTTTCATAAATTTATTTGTTTTATTGAGAAATTTTATGTCATTATTTCTGTAACTAGAACCATATTCATTTATGAGAACAAATTAGGAAACTTTCACGTTACACATGACTAAAAGTAAACAAGGCACAGTTTCTTCTCCATTCATTTTCGAAAAGACACATCAGCAGGGACTTAACGGTCAGCAAGTTGCTGAAGTGGAAAAACAGCGAGTACGCCTTCATTTCATGAGTCGGAATGCTTGGCTGGATTCTCCTTCCATACCGTCATCATTGGAACACTTAGATGTGTACAAAGAATTTCACCTGAATTGAAACGGATAACCTAATATGCGGAAGAGGAATCTCAGCATTCCTATCCCAGAATTCTCAACAAAATAAAAGAATTCTAATCGTTAGAAGTATTGCAGATATTTATGAAGAAACGTACGTTGAAATGTGATTCTTGAGTATGCAATCAGGGTCTGTACTTCATAGGCCTAATGTGCTGATACCCAAAATTTCGAGATCCTAAAATGTCAAAATGTAATTATTTACCAAAATTTACGTTTGCTAAATTACAAATTAACATAAGCATTATATATATATATATATATATATATATATATAAACATAAATGAAAAGTTTTCATTTAATATTTTCAATATATTGTTTTCCATTTAATATTCTACATTTGGCATTTAAGATTTTCAATGTACTATTCTCCATTTGGCATTTTTCATTGTATTTTGTTTCATTATATTCATTGTATTTTATAAAATATACTATTAACAATATATATATATATATATATATATATATATATATATATATATATATATATATATATATATATATATATATATATATATATATATATATATATATATACATATATATATATATATATATATATATATATATATATATATATATATATATATATATATATATATATATATATATATATATATATATATATATTTCTTCTTAACATATTTCATTAGCGATTCCTTAAATGTTTCTCACCGTATGTGTGAGACCTCTTATAAAGATTCAAAACTCCTTCATGTTATCTATTATTAATAAATGAAGACAAAACAATTAAATCATTTGGACATTAAAAAAATTAGTATTTCCACATAAAATCCCAAATTATAAGCAATTATTGGAAAAACTAAAAAGTTAGATATATTAATATTTTAAAAAACATTTTTTTTTTCGAGGTAATATATTTCCCGAAAACCAATGTTTTTAGTGTACAATGTTACTTTAATTTTACTTTACTTTTAATGTTACTATACTTTTATTCTAATAAAAGAATAGTTCAATTAAGTTAGAAAAAACTAACTGAATTTCAAGTAAATTTATTTAAAATAATTGATTCGATGTGGGAATCTATCATTAGCATCTAGATTAATAGTCTTGTCAGAATTATACCGACATTTTACAAACTCTTGAAATTATATTGAAAGGAAAGCTTAAAATATTCCTTTCAAATCTTTGAAAAAAAAGTGTTATATATATTTTAAAAAAAATTAATACGTAGAGCATAAGATAATACGAGGTAATTTTGTAAACAAATACGAAAATAAATTTTTAAAAGCTAGCACTACAATCGATTTGGAAGTTTGTTTCTGTTGAATGGTAAAATCTAACAGAGAAAAAAGTCGCCAAATGTTTTGTGTATTTTTCCGTCAGAAAGAGCAAGCCATTTTTTAATGCAAGATGTATAAATTAGCTTTCAGCTTCGAATTCTCAGAAAAATGTTTTTATTATTGGTTTGACTTGATTCCCAATTTGCTAATATTTTAAACTTTTGTGTGAGCACTTTTCCTGAACATATCTAGCTTTCAAAAACTAAATAATGTCAGTATTCAATATCAATAAAGCAAAGAAATTCCAAGGATCATATACAATTAAGAATTTTTGATTTATTCATTCAATAATTTGAATTAAATTAGGAATATATTATTATTTTCATGGTTTTTTCAATCACGAAAATTTAGCTATCGTAATGCGTTAGGTAGAATATTTCTTCACGCGCACAAAGGAAAAACCATATTGCAATGTCTTAAATACCCTCTATTTTAGTAGTTATCTTCACTCTGTGACATTATACTAAATATGATTGCATATAGTTGAATGACATTTCAATAACCTCTAGAATTGCTCCGAAATAAATACAAACATTAATTATTAATTAACACTGCAAAGAAGAAAAATGCATCCCTGCATTGTCAACTCCTTTGCATCTGATTACGACAATTAGTCTGTGGTTAAGTTAATAAAATTAAAAGCATATACTGAAAATTCTGTAAAATTTGGATAATTAGTACCCATTCATGGGGTATATATATATATATATATATATATATATATATATATATATATATATACACACATATATATATATATATATATATATATATATATATATATATATACAGAGCTATCTTATTTCCATGTGGCCTCTGAAACAAATGTTGAACAATTCATTTTAAGTTGCTGAAGGAAATGAGACTTATTTTATATTTAATTTTTCCCTTTCCATTCACTGTCATTGTTTCCGACACAGGAAAGCTTTCAAGCTCAAATAGTTAATTTTAAACTTTTGCTTCAGGATGAAGACATGTTATGATGTCTTAATTTCTGGACTATTATTTCTTTTTTATACTCTTATTGCGAAACATATTCTATGGACTTATTTGACTATGATCAAATTTTAAAAAAGTGTATTCATTTTGCTGATTTATTGTCCTAAAATTTCTTGAAATTCGTAAATCAAGTTCTTACCCAGGATTGTTATTTTAATTTTCTGCTTGACTTAATAAGGACTCAAAATGATTTTTTAATTTTTTAAGTTCTAATTTAAATGTGAATCATTTGTTCATGTTAAGTTTCTCCTCTCAGTTTTGTTGCACTGTATATTATCTGTCATTATCTACTTACGTATGTTAAATTATAGCATATCTTTTAATGTGCTACAAATTTTTAACAAATGTGGTTTTTTTTTTTTTTTTCGGCAAGTTATGCTTTTTTTAATAACATAGCCACTATTCACTTAGTCAATTTTCAGTGCCTTCTTAGAGCAATTTAAATTTCTAAGAGTGTTACATCATATCTTGGCATAGATTTTCACATTATTCATCTTTCTTTATTATTATTTAACTTAGCGGTTGAATTACTTTGGATCCCGTATTGTAACGAGATCAATTGATGAATGGACACACTATAACAAGATAGTATAATTCAAACTATATTATATAGTAAATATGCAATTGGTACAATTTGGAATGTCTCTAAATCCCTATAATGCATATCTATTGAATACATTCTTATAATGCAAGCAAAAATGTGTAACCCCAAATAGCAAATTGTATGACTCATATTTTAAAACAGCACAGATTTTTATGAAATTAAGCTTATTATTAGAATCGTAAAATTATTAAAAGATTGCTAAAAAATTTAGAATTAACTGGTACAAAAATCACACGCGGAAGCATGATGAGGAAGATCATGAGCATGACGAGGAAGCATGATGATGATATTGCATGATGAGTGAACCAAGCAGAAGTTAAATTTTTTGTAGAAACATTACAACAAATGGTTGATATTGTGACTTACTTACTCTACAAGAAAAGGAATATAATAAAAACACAGTAAATTATAATGGCATTTAATGTGGAAAATTTTGAAAAATAAGCTTAAGTTTCTGAAAGATGAAATAATATGCTAAAACAATAAAGAATTACTTGAATTATCTATGAGATAATTTGTGTGTTCCCTTCCCTCACCCCCAGCAAACGCTGCGGGTGTTCCTAGTATCCGGTATCTTCCTGTAAAAATATGCTTCTAAATTGGCGCGAGAAGGGACATTTCTTTCCCCTTTACTACATACGAGTGTCTCTGATGATTTTCCTGAGACGAATCTTCATCTTTCCAGAGCGGTCCTGCAATTATTTTCACGAAAAATGATGGGCTTATGGACATTATATACATTGACTTTAAACAGCTAAATCTATTGAAAAAATATAAAATTTATACAGTTCTCATGTAGTGTACTTTTTAATTCTTTATTTATATTTTTGATGCAATTTTTCAAGAAGTATATCTACATGATATGATATTGCAATACATATCTATAGCTATTGCAAAATTCTTCAATTCCATATTTTTTAATCTTTATTTTATAAAAACTTCTCAAAGTTTGTTGTTTTTCTTAATTTTATATTTGATTCTAAGTTTATTGCTTACTGATTTTGGATGCAGAATTAACTTGAACATTTCAACAAAACCTACAAAATATTTATTTATCCATGAAAAATATAAAAATTGCTTATTATTAAATATAAAAATAAATAATATTATATATATATATGTGTGTGTGTGTGTGTGTGTGTGTGTGTGTGTGTGTGTGTGTGTGTGTGTGTGTGTGTGTGTGTGTGTGTGTGTGTGTGTGTGTGTGTGTGTGTGTGTGTGTGTGTGTGTGTGTATGTATATACATGTATGTATGTATATATATTTCTTTTGATTTTGAGGTTATTTCTTCTAAGTTCGAATTCTTGGTAAGCAAAAGCATTCTTCTCTAAATCGGAATACATATGTTTTGATGATGTTTGGGACAATAATAAATATGTTCATAGGCCTTACACAATTCAAAATTTTAGTAAGAATATCCCACTTCCATTAGTTATTATGAAACTTGTAAAGTGTAGAAAATTGGGATACACTCTTGAACAAATGTGTTATAGATATTCTCAGAGTATCGTAAATGTCACTTTTATTAATTCAAACATGACATCAATGCACCAAAATTAAATCTTTCAAAATATATTCTAGCATTTAAAAAATGCATCTTGTGAGTCATGGCATGCAGTTTTAGAATTCTAAAAACTAAAAATTTGACATGCATTACATATAATACATTTGTAAAATTGTATCCTCCTTTTTTATTTTCTCTCTCTGTAGATATAAATTTCCTACGAATTTTATATAACTGATATTTAATGGTTCGGTGGATATTACGTATAGGATCGATATGACAATCAGGAAGATTTATTTAAAAAAAAGCTTTAAATAAGACTTTTGGAAAGTCAAGTATTTTTTGAAATCTCTATATTAAATTATAATTCTATATTCAATTATTACTTGCATATGGAATTCCAGATGTTGGGGAAACCTTGGATACAAATTGTAAGACCTTGTAGGGGCTGGAGAGATCTTGGACCTACATTTGGTTTCTCGGAGCACAACACTTCCGCCCTGGCTACATTCAAATTTTATGAATTTCGGACATAAAAAGCCGAAATCTCTCACCACTGCCAGAAAGAAACTTGATCGGTAGAAAATGGTTCCTCGAAAGGGGAGAAGAAATGTTATTGTTTAGTGCCAGTTAGACTGGCAACATGGGGTGTGCTGCTCCACGGGAGAAGAAATCCATCAAGTGCTGTCCGAAAGACTCGTCCTGAAACACTCATAAAGGTCTTCTACAAGAGTTTACAAGTGCGCTGATTATTTTTGCAATCGCCAGAGTATTTCTGCTGATTTATTTTCAAAACTGAAAAACAGCGAAATTTATTTTAAATTAATGGAGGTCATGAACTTTTTAGCAGAAAATGCTAAAAGTTTGTTGTTTGATGTCACAAACAATGCAGTTGAAGAATTTAATTCAATAATTGCCCTAATTTATTGGGGGAAAGCGGATTAATTACTGTTTTCGTCGCTTATATCAAGGAAGATGTGCCGCGGCTGCTGTTTGCCACAACACTCCACAAGAACTCGGCACTCGAAGCTCCATAGAGAGCTATACAATAGTAGCCCTGGAAAAAGTTTTTCATAATCAAGCGTAAAGTATAACATTTTCAAACTTCCCAATAAATTAAATAAAACGAAAAATTGAATTTATCAAGAAAAAAAGCTGAGAAATCACGATGAAGGGGTGCATTGGTAGGGATGTGAATTCTTTCACATCATTGTGATAAAAATACAAATACTCGAGTGTATTCTTATCACATTTCTTGAACTACTAAATGCACATTTTTGAAGAAATTTCTCCACATTTTATCTTTAGAGCATGAATAATTTTTTATTCAATCTCTTACATAGAATAAAAATTACATAATAATTTATTTTACATCTTTTTAAATATATTAATATACTAACAAAAAGAATATGTGATTACAATTTATATTTATATATGTATGTAGGTATTTAAATATTTTATTTCTTTTAGAAATTTAAATCAAATAATTTCATTTTTATAATCTTTTATGCATTTTGGTCTAAAGCATATACAAGTGAAAGTTTAGAAAATTATTATCTTTATTTAGCTACTTTTGTTAGTAAACTTATAATATTTTTATGGAAAAGTAAAGTTAATACCAGCAAACAATAAAAATGGAAAATATGTGGTATAAAACATTTTCGTTTGTTGATGTCCTAAAACATATTTCATGTCGAAAATAAAAATAATGACGAAATCAGTTCAAAAAGGAATTAGTGAGATGCGAAAATACTTTATGCAAAATGTATAAAAGGCCACTATTGAACTCAGTATAATAGCACATATACTTTTCGAAAATTAGAAAAAGATAAAAATTAAAGTGATGGCTGAACTGCCTTTTCGTTTCCTGGGTGCGAACAGGAATATAATTCAACTACCAAGCAAATAGGGCCTGCGTATGCGATTTACTTACAGCTATGAAAGAGAGAAAGTTTGCTTATTACGCATACACTTTCTCACCTTGACCCCAGTGTAGTAATGTAACGTCTTTTGGAATCAACTAGGATTGCTCTTTTCTCCTTCAGTTTTCCTTGCAATATATATACATTGTTATGAAACAAACTAAAGACTCCAAATTTTTAAACAAACACATTTAATTAATAAAGAAACAAAATTTACAAAGAAGTCATATCGGGGTTCGCTTATATCTCTCGCGCCTGCATCGCGAACAAAAATCAGTATCAGTATTACAAAGCAAAACAAAACACAGCTTCGTCAGACTTCCTGGCACCAACCGTCTCCCTACTCACCCTCCCCCATCAGAGGCTCTGAAGTTGACAGTGAGACATTACAATATATATATATATATATATATATATATATATATATATATATGTGTGTGTGTGTATATATATATATATATATATTGTCGCTTGATACTTTAAAATGAACACTATAAGATCATTATCTTCAAAATTTTATGATTTTTTGGCGAGTTAAAATGAGAATAAATACGCTAAGAATAATTATGAAAACAATATTTAAAGATGATGTTATAAATTTGGCTGCAAGCTTGGAGCTCTGATTTTGGATACCTGGAGTTCTGAAATTTTGTTACAGATGAAGAAAATTTAAAAAATTTGAAAATGGTATATACATTGAATTTAGATGAAATGTGAGACCCTAATCTATTTTACGACATTTCGAGGAATTTAGAGTATTTTGTAATGTTTATGATTTTATTGAGAAACACATTCTATTTTAATTTGTTGAGAGGCTAAGCTTTAACACACATACACACAAAAAGATCATTTGCTTATTCCCAAAGTGAAGATTATATTTAATTCTTAAATTAAAGACTCTATTTTTCTTGAAGTGAATTTACTTCTTCAGATACGAATGATGATATCGCCATATTTGAACTCAAAAGTGCGGATTATGTAATAGGTTATATTGTTTTTAAAGTTTGCTTAGAAATATATCAAGAAACAATGTCGAGATGCCTGATCAATCCAAATAGAGAGGTAGACTTTCCATTCCTACAAAAAGCATTGATAGAAATTATAAGCGAAATATACGGAATTTTCCGTTCATTTTATATCGAAATATTTTATAAAGCTAGAAAAGTTATTCCAAAGTTAATAAATAAACTACATTATTTTCTCTTTTTTTAAGAGAGATAAGAAATTCGGCATTTTTGTCTATTTGAAAATATTTTTAAAAGTGAAGTTTACTTAGAGAGAAGCGTAACTGTTTTGCTTTCTCATAAGGCCCATTAAAAAAGAATCAAATCTCGTAAAATCAAAGCAAATTGAAATTATATCAAGAAAAATAAATAAGTATATTTTATATTTTTATTTTTATTTGAACATTGATATTAAGTTTTGATCATTTAATGAATAATAACAAAATTGATCAATTTTTTTATGCATCTGTATACTTTTCTGCTGAACAGTAAATAGAATATTTCTTCCCAAAATCTCCGAGCAGAGCTTTTTCTCTCTCATTGCTTGACTAAGCTCACAACGGATATTTCCGGTGTCAAATTTGAGAAGCATTTGAGCTTGCCCTACTTTTTCCTCACCCATGAGATTTACGGACATACAGTTCCAGGAAGGCGAGAGGGGACAAACAAACTGACCACATATGCGGAGAAAATCTGCGTCAGAACATGGGGAAGGAAATTAGGATGCGGGGGGTTATATTGTCCACTTTACCCCTATTGCGGTTAAGTGGTCTTCTCATTCCCCACTTAAAATTCGCCCCCCCATTGAGATAGGAACTATTTTTTCTTTGTAAACAGGTGCTTTGGCGTGACTTTTGAGTTTAAATTCACCAATCAGTTCTTTCAGTCTTTGTAAGAAGGACTGCCCCCAAACAACTGCGCTAGATGGCGCTGAAGCTCATTTCTAGATTTATTTTGAGGAAGGATTCCCCTTAAATGCGGAAATCACAGAGAAAATCCTTCTAAGCGTGTTTATTTTAATTCTCGCTTTCTACGTGAATAATTTTATTGTTGTGATGTATGTCGATTTGAATTCATAGCGATTTCAAAATATTTTTCGTCTTTTCATATCTTCTTAGTAAATTTATGACTTTTTTCAATTTTTTGAAATTCCAGAAAGAACACGTTGAGCTGGAAAGGAGAAAATGTACAAACTTATCTTGTTTAATCTATTTATTATATGAATTAGTAGGGATTTTTCACGCAGTAAAAAAAATTACATATTGTGAAAACTAGTGTGATAATTATTATGAATTAATCCAACAAATTGAAAGTTAATCTTTTTTATTAGATTTTTCGAAGAAGTTCGCTGTGTTCAGCAATTTCGGTTACAAAAAAAGAAGCCAGATATATATCGCATCAATATTTCTTAGCTTAGTCAGTGATTATAATCTCTTGAGATGAAATTTATAAAATGATTGACATTCAATGTACATTTTTAGTTTAAGTAAAATTGTTAACATTTTGTACAATAATTTACAAACTGCGTTAATTTTTGTGTACGTACTATATATACTACATTACTAAAATTTCCTTCGAATATAAGATAATCCCAAATGACAGAAAAAACCAGTAAAAATGAAATTCATTAGGATCTTTTCCAGTGGTTGTTTGATCGAAAATTATTTTCGAGAAACTAGGAAACAATAAACGCCCCTCAAGAGTATTTAATGAAGTATAATTTAACGCATTTTATTGGAAAACAACTAGCAAATTACAAGAGGTTATCAGATTTGAAAAACTTTCTTTAAATAAAAAAATATATATTCCTCTAGTAAAAATTTAAAATAGAAGTACGTTATAATTGTGCGCCTGGAAACATTTTCTACTTGAAATGAGTGTTATGTAAATAAAACAACGCAATCTGCATTTAAACTAAAGAGCAGGACTGTGCAAAAAATACGAGCTCTTTGTGAAATTTTATAATTGCTAGTGACGAATGTAGAGTATGAGGCATTTCCGCAAACAACAATGGAGCAAGTAGAGCTAGACCAGATTAGAGCGACCCTTGCGACCAAAGGACGTCTTGATAAATTGTGCTCCGGCTATTGTTGTCCAAGAGTCCACTGGAGTGAGGAAACAAGCGCTCTATTAAGGACCGTAAAAATGACCTCAACAATTGAAAATATTTCCATGCTTCTGTATCTACTATGATCTAAAAAACGTTCATTTTTATTCGAATGGCGAAATTCGTGAAATTTTTATTTCAACATAGAGAACAAACCCATGTAATGCATGAGATATGTTGCCATAAACTGTTAACGAAATAGTACTGTGCTTAAGAATATTATTCTATTTTAATACATAAGGAAAAAAAATTTTAAGCAAATTTTAAATTCCCCACTTAAGTAGAAACTTTCTAATTGAATTTTTCAAATTAAATAAAATATTGTTGACAAATGACTAAAATTGCTAAGCATTTTTTTTACCTAACTGAAGACTGAACTCTCTTCCTCAGTTAAAGGATTTAATTTCCACATCAAACGTAAATACGATTCTGAATAACTGCAAATAAATGTTAAAAGGGTTAAAAATCTGGCAATTTACCAATAAGGAAGTAAAAAAATGTTACTATATGTAAACTAGAGGATTATTATGCGTACATCCTAGTAAATAATTTAATTGAAGTAAGGTAACTGCGGTAAGGTATCACATTACATTCATTGTCACAAGCGAAAAATATTTATTGTAAATAGCCAAATATCATAGTAATATGTGTATATTATATGTTACGAAGATATGTGAATATTTCTATATGAATGGATATTGTATAAGTCTATAATATAAGAAAATTCTTTTAAGAATTAAGAATTCTAATTTACATCAGTTAATAAAATTATTTGTGGGCCCTTCTGCCCAAATGGTTAACGATTTCATTTTGCAGCTGCGGTTTAGCTTATAGATAGATTAATTGTATTTATATTCATATAATTCTAATATTTACCATATATATTTTGAATATTCTTTGGTATATTTTTCAAGATTTAAAAAATGGACTGATGTCAGCTTCAACACTTGAGCAGGTTTTAAAATTTAAAAATATTATTATCAAAATGTATCTTAGGATATTTTAGATTGTCATCAGTAAATCAATGCATAACTATATTACTAAATAAATACTGAAAATACAAAATAAAATGGATTGATGACAACATCCAATTTTGTTTACTATTTAAAATATAAACAGTTCATTCAATTTAAGAATAAACACGGGAATTGCAATTATTTTAACTTGCACTAGTAATTGAGATTAACATGAATGAAATTTATTCTAGAATGTCACAGATTGTAAGTGAAATCTCAAGGCCGTACGATTGCGCATGTTTTTGTTTCCTGCATGCCATGACCGAAATTTCGGAATAGGAATTATCATACAAATGTATTCGAAAATAAATTTTTTTATTGCAGAAAAAAAGCATTCGATATGAATACATTAGATAAGTATTTCACCAGAATTGAATTAAGTTAAAAATATAATTTTTTCCCCTTTAATCAATAATTAGTACAGTTTATCGAATGAATTCAGTATTCCTTTTAAGAAATGATGTTTTAATGTACATTGTATATACACTACAAATGAATAATAGTAAAACTTAAGTAGAATTATTTATAAGTATTATTACACTATTAATTTCTGATTGCCAGTTAATGGTTTCTATGGCAAGTGAATTATACGATTCTAACTTGGTCTTCTATCGTTGGAATTGAAACTAAGCAAAGATATTTCAAAAATTAGCAAGTAGAGAATATACAGAAGTTGATGACAATGGTATTTTCACGCAGATACCAATTTTAATAATAAATAATAATAGACATCAACATTTTTAAAAGTATTACTCTCCTTAATGGACAATAAAGAGCTGGATCCTCATCAAACAAAAGACTGCCATGCTGATGGGCACATGGTTAGCCTACATATTTCTCCCTTGGTAGGTTATGAAAGTTTAAAGATAAAGATTCAAAAGCAAATGATTTTTTCTGTCTATTGAGCAATCGATTAGCTGTATTGAATAAAGAAAAAATCTAGGTTAAAGCATCTATTGTTTCTAGGTTAAAGATCTGTTTAGACACATTTTGCATAATTATATCATACTAAAGTGACACATTAGATCACTGAAAAATATTCGGAAAACATTCTAAGATACATCCGCAGATTCTGCATAACGAAGTGGGCATTTTAGATGGGACTTTCTGGTCCAATTTTTAACATCATACAAAAGGGGAGGCTTAAAGCTCTGGATACTTTACTACTTATAAATTATGCCATTTTTCGGTCGAAGAAGAAAAAATTCGCTAATTCCTGTAGCGAAAGCATTACCTTTTGGGAAACTGCATTACATTTCTCTTTCATATCGTAAAAATAAAATTTCTTTTTCTTCAAATGTAAATTGAACAATAAATCGCATATTTTTAGTGCATCAGATCGTAGTTTTCACTCCCACCTCGGGGGCGAATGTTTGTAATTGTCGAAATCCTCTTTAAAGTGTTATCTAATTAGCCGTTATATTAAAAAATGGGACCCTAAACTGACAAGCAAACCATTATCAAACCAATGGTATTTTTCATATCAATATATATTTAAAAATACTTAATCGAAGTATCACTTTTACTCACTAATAAAACCCTTAAATAGTTATTATTTATGTATCTATTTCTGAACATTTGACATTTTATGCTCCTAATTAAGAAATCAAATTTGGTTGAATATGTAGATAATGAAATTTTAACTTTATAACAGCAAAACTTTGTAAATCATAACACAAGAGTTACACATTACTATTCTTAGCTATACAAAAATTTGCATTCATGATTATATACATCACTTTATTATAATATAACAATAAACATAGAAGTATATTACACGAATCTAAATATTTTTGATATCCAGATCATGATGAAAACTCTTTAGGTTGTCTTGCCCTTAAACATATATAATCGTTAAAAAACTATTTTTTAAACTCTTATAATAAAATTTTACGCTCGGCATTCAATTTAACAATTCATAGATTTGATTTCTCAACATAAACATAACTGTTTGCAGTTGTTCGGGGTTATTTAAGACAGAAAACTCAGTCAATTAGCCATTTTTTACAGAATATGATCAAAGAGCGATAAGCAAACCAAACTTACATTATTTAGGTTGTCTCCAACTTTATCTATCTTATCACTATTTTAATCGCGCTGTCATTTATATTTTAATCTCTGCCCTCTTATGCATATTTACCTCGTCGTGATCTGTAATCCTATGCAAATCTTGTAAAATCTCGCATAAATCTGAGATATACAGCTCTGGCAGTTTCTTAAGAAAGTGAATAAGGTCAGACAAATAAATTTTTAAGTTCATTAAATATATATATATATATATATATATATATATATATATATATATATATATATATATATATATATATATATATATATATATATATATATATATATATATATATATATATATATATATATATATATATATATATATATATATATATATATATATATATATATAACCTTCTTAAAAATTTTAACAACCCAAAAAGTAAATGAAACAAATAATATTAAACATTGTTATAGACGCTGTTCTTTGAATAAGTAGTCTATTATTCGAAGTTGATACATTCAAATATCTGATTTACACTGTGATTTTTGTTCTTAAATCCGTTAATTATATACCTAGACAAATATTAGCGCAGTAGAAGTAATAAATAACTATTGGGATTGCAACAGTTTAGTAAGGAAAATGATCATCTGAAAGGTAGCTTACTCAATCTCAACGAAATGTCCTCGTATTGAGAAGGTATTAAAAAATTGTAGTACCTCATATCTTCAGGTATGAGAGTTTTGACTAATGAGCACACGCCCAAACATCCTTTTTTAGGTTCCAGATTAGGAAGCTGCAGACTTAGTTTAATTACTTCGTATGCCATAACTTGACACTCAATGAAATAAACATAAAATATTCGTCAAAAATTAATATTTTTTTCATGATAGAAATCTCTTGAAATTTTTCTTTTTTCTAGTGTTAAATTTCTTCTATATCAACTGATTCAAGGTTATCAAATATACTCCTTCGTTTCGTAGTTTTGAACAATAAAGGAAATAACAAGATCAAATCCTAGTTGGCTTCTTACTCTTCAAACATCCATACGAAGTAGATAGTCGAAATATTAGGCTCTGTAGTTACATAACTTGCAAAGACCTTGCTTTATCTTTCTGCTGGATCAGAATCAACTTTTTCCTCCGTTTGTTGGGCTCAGTATTTTGTAGTTTTTTTATTATATTCATTTCTGGTACCAATTTGTGATAATTAAATTCATTAACAATCTCAAACATTTCTTATTTTGAAACAGAGTCAAGAAAAGAGATCGACAGACGAAATATTATTCTCCTTTCCTCATTTCTGTTCCATACTAGCAGAAGAATATTGAGATCAGTGAAAATATAATGTAAATTGGACCTTAAGAAATAAATCAGTACAGACTTCCAGGTATCGAACTCGATTCCTTTCTGACCTAAGCGCGACCTTATTTCCTATCAAGCTGTAGCAGTTTTAGATATTTTATTCTTCAAACGACTGGATCTTAGTCAATTTATTTAATTTCAATTGTTTTTGAAATGAATTTTAATTAATTAGAGTTACAATATATATATATATATATTTGATTATACAACATTTAATAAACAAGCAATCATCGCAATTTCACTCTTGTTTCTAATTACTCTCTCTGTAATTATGATAATATTTTTCTTTTATCCTTGAATAAAAGAAAGTTTATATTTGAAAAAAGAATATTACTTAATCTGTCTTAGTTATTTTTATTTCAATGATACAAAAAGAAAATTAATTCATTCAAATTTGCTTATATTTCCTTTGTTTTTTATTTACATTAAACTATCTAGACAACACAATCAGTGTCATGTCCAGGAAGGAATCTGAAAATTAAAAGCTTAAAATTTGACACTAAATGAAATTGAATGAAAATTTTAATTATTTTAAAAAATGTTGTCATTATTAGAATAAAATTATTAAAAAATAATAAAAATTACCTTACCAAAATTTCTTGATTTTAATTTCGATATTTTGAATAATTTAGGTAAGACACATTTGTATAAAAATTCATCCATTATTTTAACCGGCAAATTCTACTATTTTTTTTCTTTCAGATATTATATATTTTTAAGCATTTTTTATCATATAATTTATATTTTTAATTTAAACTAATTTAATGTAGTTTTTATGCCACTCTTAATAAAGCTTTATATAAAAATTTTATATATATATATATCATTTAATGTCTCTAAACATATGTTACAAATAATTTTATAATTTATGTTATGGTTATATTAAAATAATAAATGGAAATAAGTCCAAACATTAAATGCACATTTAATTTTTCATAAAAATTATTAGTTTCTTTCTGTAATTTATGGTAAGAAGAATTTTAATCTTTTAATTTCAATTCCAATTTAGAAATAACTTAAATAATTTTTAGAATATCTTTTACGTGTTCATTTGTACACAAATCCTCTTTCCTTAATATATAAAAATAGGTGGCTCACTTTTTCTCAATGTTATATTAAAAATTCCATAGAATAAATCTGATATTATAATAAGCTGTAATTAATGAAGAAAACTAAGAAGAAAAATATTCGAACAAAAGAATATATTTCAGGATGTAAAGTTGATATAAAAATAGTTTTGAAGTTTTAATTTAAAAAAAATAGGCATGTTATTTAGCATTATAAATGTTTTACGTTGTTGATTTAATTAAATATTGATTCATCAAACGACTGTTTTATTTCAGTTACGAAACATTCTTTTGGAACAGGTTTGTTCTCTTCATCATTTTTGTCTTAGGAAATTATGAAATTTATTATTTACTCAACTTCTGTTATAAGAAAAAAATTGTCAAGGTAAATTTTATGGCCATAAAGTGTAATTATATACAGAAAATTAGTGATTATTAATTATTAAAAATAAATTGTTCAGGAATTTAACAAATAAGTAACGTTCTGCTTAACACATAAAATGTTTGGTTGGTATATAAAAACTTGAAATATGTTAAATACATAATAGATACATAAGGATCACAGAAAATATATAAAAAAATAGATTCAGAACATAGACATTCTTATATGCATCTTTTCATTCTACGAAACAAAATAAATTAATTGGGTTAATTTCAATCAGTTTAAAGATAATAACATTTGGGATAAAAATTTCTCATAAATTTCTATTTCTTGATAATAATTTCTATATAGTAATTTCTATATCTAAGATAGTAATTTCTATTTCTTGATAAAATATAAATTTGCTTTGTTTCATATGTAATTATTATATTGTCACGATACTATATAATAATTACATACAAAACAAAGTAAATAATTTAAATAAATAGATAATGAAAAGTTTGAAAAAGACTTCCTTTTAAAGGAAAAATTATGAGAAAAATTGGTGAGAATAATATATTTTTTTAATGGAAACTTCTATTTTAAGATAAAAAAAAGAACCTTAAAATACCTTAATTAGGATTACAAAAAAAGAAAATATGTTTTCTTTTTTAATATAGCCATAAAATATAATTATCATTATTAAATTTTTTTAAAACCAACATTTCTAACCATTTATTTTCTCTAAGTAAAAAAAATTAATTTGTTTTGTATTCAATAATAGAAAATAATTTTTTAACTAATTGTGTTTTATTTACTTAATTTCCGTTAAATAAAACAAGTAGTTTGATTTTTCTTTATTTACAATTAAATGTAAAACTTGAAGTATTGCTTTACATTTTAAAAAAATTGAAATAAATTCCTAAATGAATTCATTTTATTTTGTTCGATGAATTTATCTAGTAAATAGTTACATGTGCGCTGATGCTGTTTAACTGAAATTGTGTTAAGTCTTGGGAATAACTTTTTCAAACTTTCAATAAATGACTTTAATATACAAAAAGAAATTTTAGGTACAATTTTTTACCATTACAAATCGATATTATAACAAATGCAACATGTTGGAAAATATGAAGTCTATTTTAAAGTTATTTTATATCGCAGATGATTCGACTGTCAACGTTCTTGCCTTATTACTAAATACGGAAATAACCCCGTCGTAACTTTAAAAGCGTTTCTCTTTGCGCTCAGCAGAAGAACGAGAATTGAAAACTGGAAATGTGTATTCCGTCCAAAGCCTACGGCAGTACACCCCACGCTAGAATTAGGATCGCCCACATTCTGCACATGCGCGATACTGCTACCTACGTTGAGTTGAAAACGGGACGAAAAGTTGAAATATCTACTCACTAGCCGCATTAAAAGTTTTGTAACTCCATCGTGTCGCGGCGTATAACTTTTGCTAGATGTTTTTTTGTTTGCTTTAACTGTTGAAGTTGCTTGTTTTTTTGTGGACAACTGCAAAGGATATTTTTTGTAAAAGGATACCATTATTTTTTTTGCTTTCATAAAATGGGAGAAACTCCAAATAACAATGCTCAGAATACAGCTGACTACTTAGCACAGCTACTAAAGGATAAAAAACAAATGGCAGCTTTTCCCAATGTGTTTTTACATCTTGAAAGATTGTTGGATGATGGTAAGTACTGTAAATTCCTAATTAAAATTAATGCATTAGTGTGTAATTACCTGATGTTATGTAAATATTAAAATCAAATCACAGTAATTTATGTATCTTTACTGCATGTTTATGTATATACTAAACTTGTCAATCTTTTTTCCTTATTATTTATAAACAACTGTTAGCAAAAAACTTACTGAGGTTACTTAAGGGTGCTACATTCCTTCACGTGCTTATTGAACGACGCCATTTTACATTTTGGGCTATGTGCTTGGCGGCATAATATTTGTTTGAACAATATTTTACACGTTTTTAATATTCTCATTGCTAAGAAATTTGTTTGTTTATTCATTATTACGATATCCTCTTGATCAGATAATTTAAAAATTTGACATTACGCGGTAAATTATTTTTTGCTAAGTATTTCTGAATCGACGCCAATAATGCGCAGATTCGCCAAATCAACAGTAGCTTCTTAATAATTTTTTTTCTTGTTTACATTACATCTGTTCCTAAATTATGAATGTACTTTATCATAACTAGATACTACATAAATTATTTTTATTCATAAATACTTGTTTTCATATACCTATTTTATATAGCAAAACTTATAAAGCTAACATTTCCTTATAAATTCGTTTTGCACGTGTTGTTGATGATTTAAACCTATTTTTTAAATGTATTCTGTACTTTAATGCTTGTTAAATGTATACTTTTTTATTTATATTTTACTTTAAAGAGTGATATTTAATATCATAAAAGTATTACCTGTAAGGTTTAAATTTAAGTGTATAATTTTAATTGTTTCATATCGTCTTTAATCGTATAATTCCATAAAATACACATTTGTAAATAATTATTTAGACATTAAAACAACTAGATTAGTAGTCTTAACCATTAAGTAAACTATAAAATTTTGATTTAAGCAGACTAATGCCTGATCCGTCATGGTTATAATGTTTACTAAATATTAAAGTTTCTTAATATTATGGAAATATCAAATTTCAACAATTTACTCTGCTATAATATCAATGATCATGTATATTTATAATTATTGTCCATAATAAAAACATTTCCTTAATATTAAATATACCTATTATCTTGAATATTATAATTTTGTATTAGAGTGATAAATTATCAGTAATATTGAGAACTTAAAAGTTATCTAAATAAAATTCAATTTTGAATTTTCATTCTCTTAAAAAATTTTTAATTTGTATTTAATTATTGTAATTTATTGATAATAAATTTATAAAATGATTTGTATCTGTTATATAATAAAATTTGGTATTTTAGTTTCCATAAATATTATATATTTATGGAAATTAATAATTATTATAAAAAAATAATAGCTGACCTAATGGAAACTTATGATTGATAACAGTGGTCTTTAAAAATATTATTGAAAAGCTAATTAATATTTTTTGATATTTTTAGTTATTTGAAATACTGTAAAAGTTTATAGAACTGTAAGCATAAAAATTGTAAGGTTTATTTATATAAAAAATGATATTTTAAAATGGGGTTTAATAGTGCTATTTTATATCTTCATGGACAGTTTTTACTTCATTCCATCTGAATCTCATATCTGTCAGTTTTATCTTATTTATCAAGCTATTGTGTACCTTGTATGGTGTATTTAAGATTTTCAATTTTCAAATCTTATCTATTGTCAATATTGATTGTAGAATATAAAAACACATTTTTTATATTGGATTAGTTTGTCGGTAAGCAATTTCATTGGATTTCATTTTTTGTTTCAAGATTTCATGTTTGCAATTTTTATTGGATTTTAAAATATGCTTTATTATTTTGTTACTTATCAGGTATAATATTTCCAGTATTGTTATATGTTTGTATTCTTTATAATGTATAACAAATATTGTATAAAAATTTTTGGATGTATTTAGAAATTAATAAAATGCTATTTATAATACAGTTGAACTAACAATTTATCACAGATAGAAAGATTAAACATTATAGATCATAAGATTCACTTCAAAAAAATATATGAATGTAAGACAAAAAAATGTTGTGAATTTCCTTAGAAAAGTTATAAGAATTGGAAATTATTCAGACAATTTTAAATTTAAAAAAGATAGTGAGAAATTAATTTCTAGATATCAAAAGTGAGCTTTTATTTTATTAAAATAACTAGAAATCCTACAATTTTTTTTTAGGCATTTTAATTACATAAAAGCTCACATAAGTAGTATTCTTATTAAAGTCAAAAACATGATTATATCAAGTATTTTTTGCTTTGAAAGTTTTAATATTTAAAAACATTTTTATTCAAATTAAATTATACATTTAATTTGAGTTACACTTCCCACAACATTAATTAAATATTTAAATTAATGTTGTGGGAAGAGTGAAAAATAATTCTTCTAGTAAAAAAGATTTGAATTTTCTGCTTTAGATAATGATGGTACATTCAAATTACTAGAAGTCATTACAGTTGCATTTTTGTTGTAACTTTCATATGAATAATTGTATAAATATATTCAAAAATTTTATACTGTAGAATTTGTGTAGTAATAATTCATGCTCGTAGAGCTGAGATTTATTTAATATTACATAAATTACCTTGTATTTAAGTGTGTGTGTGTATGATTAAAATTTGTGTGCGTTCATTTAGTTTTGCCACTGAACTGGCTGCTTAATTGTTTGCAGTCTGACATTCAGTGTAACATTTCACGAGTTCAATTCCCATTTCAGCTGCATTTGTAATAGTTCAGAGACCACCTTAAACTGTAAATCACTGTCAAATCAACCCTCTTGAGTAACAAATTGATTAAAAGTTATACTTCGTCATGGATTCTTCATGAAATCAGTATTAATAAGAATGCTATATCCTCTAAATGCAGAAGTGTTATTTAAAGTGGTTTTTATACAACCTAAATGTATATTTTTTATTTTGTTTATTTTTATTAATGTGTAATATTCCATTAGAGATTCTATTCTCTCAGGTGCATGCTTTAAAATTTTTCATTTCAAGTTTAAGAATGTTTATGTGGTGTCACCATGGCCTTTACTTACAATAAGACACCATTGAGAGCATAGTCTCGGGTTTCATCCCAACCATTATTGAACTATGTGGATTGGCTGTTGCAGCTCTGTCTTAGGCATGCTTGAGAGTTTTCTGAGTTTCCTCTCTTGGGATATGTGAATGTGTCATTCTATGAAATGTCCTCCCAAAAAACAATTTACATAGTGGATGGTAAAATGCCTTTACAACAGTCTTCGGCCATTAGGTTCTCCACTATGTGATATCAAAAGAATTTTAATATTACTTAAAGATTGATGCCTAGAATTTTGCAAAACAAAGAAAATTAAAAAATACTTTAAAAATTGTGAAATTTGTTTCCAACAGCATTTTTAAATATAAGTGCATCTTACTAAATATTAACTTTATGTCAAATTTCTTATTCATTACAAAAATGTTTTTATTTCTATTAAAATGTGATTTGTATTAAAGAGTCCTCTGAATTTGGAATAAAATTAACTACAAATAAATTTCTAAATTCTTTGAATTTGTCAATATTATGAATTATTTATGAAATATAAAAGTGTTAGAAAAAATTTCAAAAAAGGGGAAAAAAATTGTTTAAAAATATTGGAAAGCTGATTTTTAAGGTTCTTTTGATTCATTATTTTACTTTTATGCTTTCAAAAAAATAATCTAACCTCTATAGGGGCTAGAAATCATTCAACTTCAACAAGTGGAATTGTAAATTTCACTGTCTGCTAACTTAGGGAAGGCTTTGATAATAGATTCTTTTACTATAATAATTTTGCTTATTGCCTCTATTGCAAGTTTTTAACCATTTCTTTCTCTCCATTTTAAAAACATAAAAGTTTAAATAAAATAAAGGTCAAACTTGTCACACAAGCTTCAATAATGAAGACTTAAAACCCAATATTTGTTAATAATTTCATTTCCTTCGTTTTTATATCAATCTATCTCTTGAAAATCCATAAAAATAATTTTTTATCAATGATATGTTAATAAAGTTTTGTTTTAAATTTATTTGAGTAGTGTTTTTAATTAATTAGTAAGTATTTTTTCCTTGCATCGTTCAAATACAATTTTTCTGGGAATTATCAAGTCTTAAAAAACGTTTTAACAGTTTTCTTTTAAATGTGTTTTCATATTTCACTAGCAAATGCTCATTTGAATCACTTTATGTTTGGTAAAATTAAATTTATGAATCTTTCTTTTAACTTTTTGCTAGTAAATTGTCATAGTGAATGCCTTTATTTCAATACCTCTTTTGAAGTGGTAATATTAATTAGAGAAATGAATAACCAATATATATATATATATTGTTAATTGAGCAATGAAATTTCTCAGCATAACTATAATAGTTAATTTTTAGTAGTCTTTATGTAAAAACTAGGAACAAGGGCTTTCATTAATATAATTGAATATTTCATTTGCTTTTGTTTAAATACAGGAAATATAATTCCTATATGTTTAGATATATATACTTTCTATTTTTTATTGAAGCTGTATTGTAGCATTTTTTATAGTAAATATGTGTAGACAAGAAAATTCTGAAAATTGTTCAAAATCTGATTGGAAATATGCAAAATATTAGGTATATTTTTGAGATATAAATAAAAAAATTTTGTGAAATCTTTGTTGTTGTGTGTGTGTTATTTTAAATTTTAACAGTCTAATTTATTTGTAGATTTCATCCTAATTTATTAAGGGAAAATAAGAATCTATTTTTATGATAAAAAAGAGTACTTAATGACAAAATTTGTACAGAAATCTTAATTTTTTCATGTAATTTGTCATATGTTTATATGACATCAAAACTAAATTTATAGCTTAACATTATATGTTTTTCTATATGCGAAATTAAAATTTTACTGAAAGAGCATTGGTTAAAATGGTATTAAAATTAGTGCCATGTGTAATCAATTAAATTTGAGTGATATATATGTCTCTTTTTTTCTATTAAAAGAACATTGAGTATCACTTTCATTGTTTAGTTGGAAAAATTAGGATTTTGAACATAATTTTTTGAAGGAAACTTTTCTATTATGTGGAAGAATCCAAGTCACAGTTGAAAGCATCATTAGATGCTCTTTTGTCTGTGGTGCTGCATCTTTAATTGAACTCTTTATTAGAAGTGTAATTTACTTTCTGTAATTTACTTTTCAAAACTGAATAAATCAATTATGATGTGTTCCCCATTCCAACCATTATTGAGAGCAATAGGGGGATATATGGTTGACTTCTGCTTTCTGCATGTCTTTCAATGTGGGTGCTTGGAAATTTTCCAAGTTTTTTTTGTTGCAGCCTGTTAATATGCCCTATTATCTATAAAAATATTCCTTCTGGTGCTAATCGGTTGGTTTCCAAAAAAGGCCTTACAGCGATTTTCAGCTGTAATCAATGAGGAAAAATTTTCTTTGACAATTGAGTAGAATTTGTCCTTGAAAAATAAATCTAACTTGACATTAAATTTTCACTTAAGATCTTGGATTTTTCATTTCAAATTACTGTCGCTTTGCTGTGAATGGTTTATATGGTTGTTTTCAGTTCTCATTAGATTTTCATGTTAACAAAGGTCTTTGCAGTAATCCATTTTTAATTGAAAATTCCACTGGCAGAATTAACATTTTAAGTGCAGAGTGGCTACAAAATATATAAATCAGTTTTTGACTAATCTCAAAATTAGTCGCATGTAAATACCTCCGTTCATGATGGATTGATCATTTTGTCTTCTTGGGTTATTTAAATTTTGTGATTATTGTATAGTTTTCGCCGACCGATTGGCTGAGTGGTTAGCGTTCCTGACTCCTGAGCTGTTGGTCCCGGGTTCGAATCCCGGTTCGGACATGGATGTTTCTTTCCTTCTCTGTTCTCTAACCTTTCTTCTGTGATGTTGTATGAATGTGGCCCGCCCTATAAACGGGTTTGTGGTGGTATTGCGCGGGTAACGCTACTCGCCTCCCGTGACTTGGTTCACAGGTGCCCGCTGGGTAACGACAAATGAATAGCAGTCTCTGACCTTGTGGCATAGGGTTCAACCCTCTTGTGCCCGCCATTGGAAAAAAAAAGTTTCATTCAATACTGTCTTTAAAAATTTCCTTTAAAAAATCAGCTATATTTAAATGCTTTTAATGATTGCATTAAATGTATTTCATTTTGAATTTACTCTAAAAACGTCGATATGTCGAATTTTAAAAGGGTTACTAGAAAAGATACCTTATTCATGATTAAAAAATGTTAGTTACAAAAACTTCTAAACAAACGTGAAACGAAAGAGAATTATTAGCTTATAAATTTTGCTAAAAATTAAGATTCAAATCTAAAAAATTTGAAAACTAATTTAACAAGAGCTAAATTAGCGGGTTTTTTTCCCCCATTTTGTTTGCTTAGATATGTAATCAAGCATTTATATATAAAAAAATTTGATTGTTTTCTTAGTGAAAATTTTTTATACTTTTTAATGTTTCAAGAAAATTTGAGGTGTACCTACTTCAAATTTAAGCATGATTTTATAGATAATAAAAGAAACGAAGTTATGGAGACAAAAGAAATCATGAAAGTTGGGAGGTATACTTCGGACTAAAAAAGCCTTTACTTACAAAGATTCATTGTAAATAACTCTTGTGAAGTTAGATTCCTTAAGATATCTTGAAAATGTATAAGCAGGATTTTTTTATGATCTTTTATTTCCGGGCACCATGATAAAGACAGATTTTTATCCTTTTATTTATACCATATCTTTTCGCCACAAATTTACTTCCTGTACTCTTCACATTGGTATTTACGATAATTATGATTAAGATTATACTATATAAATGAGGAATTTGCCATGTTACATATTAGCATAAGAACACCGTACAATTTAATGAATGTGTTCATCTCCGATACAAAAGATTATGAAATAATGCTTAAACCTTAATATAAAAGTGCGTAAGAGGTAAGAAATGATTTTTAATTATTCCTTAAAATTAAAAGGAACGCGCGGTTTGTAGACCAACTAATTCTCATTGTAAGAACAGCTTTTCCTGTATTTTGCCGAGCTGGCAGCCGAATGGTTAGCGCTCTTGCCTTCGGTTCAACAGTTCGTGGGTTCGAATCCCACCCTGAGCATGGATGTTTGTAGTGGTTCGGAATCCACTTTAAACCGTAAGTCCCGGTCTAATTAGCCCTCGTCTGCAAAAAATGACCGTTGAGCGACAAACAAACCAAACTTTTCCTGTATTTTGTACGAACAGATCTTACTGTATTTAAAATGTTCTAATTTTATATTTTAGAATTATTCGTCTTGGATAATTTTACTTTTTTATTATTAGAGTAATCCTTATTAAATGAATTCTACAGATCATTAGAATATGTACTTAAAATTTTGAAGGTGATGTGAACATTGAAAGATTCTGAAATTTAATACAAAAAGTTTGATCAGTCATTGAAATATGTTTTTTAGAATTACATCTGCTGTGTAACTGAAGAGTGGGACACCGAGCTGGCAGCCGAATGGTTAGCGCTCTTGCCTTTTGAATCCCACCTCGGGTATGGATGTTTGTAGTGGTTCGGAATCCACTTTAAACCGTAGGTCCCGGTCTAATTACACCTCGGGTGCAAAAAAGACCGTTGAGCGACAAACAAAACCAAAAGAAGAGTGGGACTGAATGACCCTTTGTGGTCTTCAATTCGGCAGTTACTTCAACACGAGTGTTTAGTCGAAATCATGTTTAAACTAACTCTCATAGAATTTATGTTAACGTATGCTGAGCGTTTCTATAGATCTACTAATTTCTCGTTATAATAGATTGCTTAAAAAGTAATCACTGGGATATTTATTTATTTTCATAATTTGCGTGAATTATAATTTGAGAATATCTACATGTAATTTTGTAAGATTTATAACCAAAGCATTACTGTTGTAACATATAGTTTCTGTTTTAGAATGTAGTTTCTACAGTACTAGCAATGATTAATTAAGGGGTTCATAGCTCAATTATCCCTTAAATTAAAACAAATTCTCACCCAGGAGAAATAAATTCTTCTCTATTGGGAAGATAAGAAAAAAGATTTAATAATTTATTAAGTCTCGTTATACTCTTGGGTTGTTCAGGTGTACAAGAATAAATACTACTACATTTTTACTCATAACGTGTTGCATCATGAAATAAAATGAGATCTCTAGTTTAGATCAGCTTGGAAGAAATGAAATGAATGTGTAGAAAACTTAGATTCTTTTATTAAGAATATAAATATTGAAGCTGGAACAGCTTTCATCCACAGCCCAATGTTTTTATTCCCGGAATATTGGAGGGAAGTGTATATGCATAAATACGCTGCGATGAACAAAACAAAAATAGGAAATGTTGTTTGAGAATGCAGGAAGAAAATAATTCATTGCCGCACAAATACTTTAGCTTTAGCAAAAGTGACGATTTTAAAAGGAAAAAAAAGTCACGTTCTTATTTCTTGAAGGAAGAACATTTCTGGAACGTTATGCTCTGTCTTGTAAAGTGTTGCATAACAGCATAAGCAACTTTTTATCGGGACTTCAAATCATTGTTTTAAATTACAAACTCTAATTAAAATATCGAAAGCAAATCAAGCTTTTATTATAAGTTAACCAGAAAATGACAAATCCCGATAAGTTTCACTCAATCCGTGCAGTCTTTCTAAGTTCGGACGAACAGAATAAAGATTTTATTTATACAAAATACATTGACTGTGACCTTTAGTTAACATTTCGTGGGTTTGATTTCAATCTAAAACATGAGCATTTGTAATGATTCGAATTCTATAAATTATTTCTATTCGCGTAAACTTCCATGAATTAATCTCTTTGCTGTGACAAACCAAATTTAAATACGATGAACTTAAAGTAGAAATATTTACATATTTTTATATGTAATTATGAATATTAAATTCACATTGTAATCAAGTATACCTGTTGATTATGCTTACATCACTGAAAAATGTGAACAAGATTTCTAATATAATTGCAGCCCATGTAGGGAAAGCTTTGTAAATTTTCAAGGCTTATAAATTTATCAATTTGTATTGATTATACAACGCCTTTGTTGTTGTTGTTGACAATTTTAAAACTCATCCACGGCTACAAACATCATCTGACATATGTATATTGAGTAAATCGCGTATTGTCTTATACATTACTTATTTCTAAATAAATCATGTGGTAGGCAAATGTATAATATGGTTATTTACATTACCTTATGTGGGCTAATTCAATTGTAATTTGTTTCTTAGAATTCTGAGTTTCCTTTAAAATTGATTCGTGCTGTGTATGGTATGTTATCTTAGTTGCTGAAATCAAGTTTTTAATTAAATTGGTATTGAAAAGGAAATTTTCGTAGTATTGTCAATTTGTATAATTTCCTTCGATTAAATCAATTATTTCCGTCGATTATATAAAAAGAAAAATCGTATTAAGGTTATTTATTTTTGAAAGTAATTTTTGTGTATAGCTCTCTCTAATTTCGTATAAAAGTAATCGCTTTTTTATTTATTTATTTATCGATTTGTTGGTAGTCTGCTTTGTCATGAATTAACTGCAGCATATTTCACAGAATAGTGGAAAAAATATTGAAAGAAAAATTAACTGTATAAAATTTTCTCAGTTATATGAATATATTCGTGGTTAATTCCTGAAAAAATGAGTAAAAGTAGTTCTCGCTGTGGTTCACCGATTAAATAAGTATATCGAATTTTTATATGGCTTGAAATATTATCATAAGTTTTGAAGTTCATGTTTAGTTGAGTTTCATTTCTTTTTTTCCCTCTAAACTCTTTGCATATTAAATTTAGTCTTACAACTAATCCGACAATACATTGAATATCATTTTTTTGACAGCCGTTTTCCTGGTTAGATAATTTTCTAGTATTTAAGTTTTTCTCCTTAAATATATCTCCATTCTGGGAATATTCAAAATTTTGTGCTGTTTTGTCAGAAGAGATGTAAATCTTTATTCTGATGTGACCTCAACATTATATCAATAACAAGTGCATTATAATTCAGTTAAATAATGTTTAAGAGAATTAATTTTATGCTTTAATGTGTGTAATCGCGGAATTAGTTGATATTATACTTTTTAAGTTGTACTACTAGTTTTACGTTAAATGTTTTTAAAATCCAAGTCTCGTTAGTTCTTTTCTAGAGGTTAAGCCAGCTCATATGTTAATCTCGTCACTTGAGCACGGTTAAAAATCGCAAAGCATTTAATCATATATATTCATTCATTGGCTGATTGATAATAATGTAATCTAGCCATCTCTACAACACACTGCGCGTAGTATCAATGATACGGAATATACTATCATTTTTATAATAGCAATTCTTGTATTTTCAATTTATTATATACATTTCTAAAATTTTATAGCTGAAGAAGCAAAAAAAAAATAATAATAATAATAATTTACAATTTAATTAAATATGACTTTGCAAGTTTTCCACTCCCAATTTTTTACAGTTTCACAAAAGTAAGTATAATTGAATATTAAACGTTTTTAATATCTTCACTGTGCTGTATCATTCCACCTTGCGATATAAGTAGCTAAATTTTTTTTTTTTTAAGGCTGCTAATCAATATGGCGTTCTTCTAATCCAGTCTAAATATAGCTTGACTGTTTTCTTAGGATTTCTTCCAAATGCGAGTTCAATGTCATTAGCCAGAAATATAGCGTAATTTTAATGGCGAATTACAACTGCGGAATTTTAATGACAACTCCTATAACGATTTGAATTTTGATTATCTTTTACGGTTTTCATGTCTACTATCAATTCTTTTGTACATAGAGCTAAAAAAATTTCAATTCACTGGTTCTGCATACCGGTGAGAAATCCTTTACAAATTCCTCTGCGAAGATAGTATAGAAGGAATTAAAAATGTTATTACTCTTAATATATTATTATATTTAAAAAATCTCATAATAATTTTCGTCCGGAAAATTTAATGTATAAAAAATGATTTAGCCCAGAATTTTAAAGTAGAAAAACATTTTTTTAAAATATTTTTGTCATTTAAGTTCCTTTTTAAGACAGAGGATACTTTCTATTGATAAGTTCGTAAAAATTTACAAGATGGCAGTCGTGTAAGCTAAAATAATTTTAGCAAAAAGATGTAGTTATAATATTAAGGGTTTTTATCTCAAAAATGAAAATTGTTGATGTTTAAGATTTAATGTTGGAAAAAATATTTTTGCAATATTAAGTCAATTTTAATTGCTATAAAGAGCAAAGAAATTCGACGAATTTTCGGGAATAACAAATTGTTTTTGATTCTTAGAAAAAATTCTAAGATAGATAATCCACAGAATGTCATTCTTTCATGTAACTCTTATCAACCATAAAAAAAAAGCTAGTTTTATAATCGGAAGTTGAATCCTATTCGACAATAAATTAAATTTAGAATTAGAAAGATAATTTAAAGAAATAAGATTAATGCACATATTTAAAAAATAAAAAAATTTACAAGGAATTAACTTGAAATTTTCACTTTTCAAATTTGTCACTTACTATCTTTGATGAAATAACTGTATTTAGCCATGAATAAAAAATTTGCCATTAATGGAAATGGCACTGGAAATTCTCAAATGATGAAAACACTCAAGACACCGATGTTTGGGACTTGAGAAAACCGAGATAACATCAGATGGATGAAGGCGCTAATGGATGCAACATTTAATGAACAGTTAAGGTCAGTCAATGCACTTTGTGACGACTTTGAATAATTTGGGTTATCTAAAAGAATCAATTTCTGAGCAAATTTACAAAATGAAACGATTTATAAGCAGTTTTTCTTGGCCAAAAATCACGAAATATTTTTTTCTGATCATACATGTGTAAGTATTTGAAAGGGATGTTTACAAATGTTATGAACTTATCGATTTCCTGGTGTATTTTTAACAGCTTTAACGAATTCAGACATAGAATTATGAAACTGTCAAAGTAATCTTCTGACATACTGTAGTGGAGGTATGTGCATTAATTTTAACGTATATTTTGATGGATTATGTGTTTATTTTGTATATAATTAATTTTAAGTTTTCAGGGAGTTGATACCTGACTACTTACAGTCGATAAAATTGACTAAACACGTCCAAATTTTTTATTAATTTTGAACGTTGATCTAAAAGTAATTTAATTAATAACATTCTTTTTAAACTAACTGATCACAGCAAAAGTACATCAGACATTGTAAAATTTTATCAAGATAGTTTTAGGAGGGATTAAATTCAAGTTGATATCTGAATAGTTTTCTGTTTTTCCTCTAATATAGCACCCGTTTGATTCCTCACTACGAGTAGGTTTCCTATTCCTAATTTTTTTTCTACTTTTCATTATTCTTCGGAGAAAGAATTTATTGAAATATTCTTATCTATTTCTCTTCGGTTATTTAAACCGGTCCGCATTTGAAACATTACAATATAACTTCTGCATCATTATAAATCTCACTAACATCTAATTCATCCTATACCAAAATTGCTTTTTCCCTATCCGTAAATTATTTTCGAATTTGCGTGACTCATTGTTTAAAAAAGAACAATCGCGGGAACCCACTTTTTTATTTATCGCAAACGAAGATGGTTTTCTTGGTTGACCTTGTGCTTATATTCAATTCGAACACATTCATTTCTTAAATCGTGGCATGTATTCTGAAGTAGAAATTATTCACCTTCAGTGTTTTTAAGTCTAAACTAAAATATCTTTTTTTAAAATTATTTGATGCATTTTTACTTTCGTGCCTGTTAATGGGCTGGAACATTCACTCCCTAACTTAAAATGATTGACATTTGTTGTATCTGACAACGTTCAAATTTTATTTAGTATTAAGAAAGTTCTTACAAGCTAAGTATAAATTAAATTATCCTTACCTGAAATAGTGTTTTTATGCTTTGGTGTGAACTAGCATTTCCTTTTGCTAAAGTGTTTGAACTCTTGAATTTTTCAGTTTTTGTTTTATGTTTTATGTTATCTTAATTTCTCCTTTTAAAAAATGAAGTTTTGCAAGATTTTTTTATTTAAAAGGCCTACAAAGCAATATATTGAGCCTTATATTATAACTATTCTTATTAAAATTTGATGTTAATTTTTTTAGCTTGTATTTATTGTCGTTGTTTTTCTTTATGCGTTTGTATTGATATGAGATTTAGTTTCCAGGTCTTATAATCAAACTGATATTTAATTCTGACCTGCTTACTTTCTTTAAACCTTAATTTTTAGTGCAAAACTAAAACAATTCACTGAAACTTAAGTTCTACTTTTCAACTGGAGTGTATTGCTTAGCAAATTATTGATCGGTTAGCGTTCTAGTTGTAGGGCATGTTTTCAACATTTCGAAATAAATTCTTACCTTTACATATTTTTAGTTATACTGAATTTAACTCGTGATCCAGTCGACGTCTAGCTTGTGTGCTAAATGTGATCATAAAACAAAATAAATAAGTCAGTTTTAAGTTCAACTCACCTCAAATAAATGTGCTAAATTGTCAGTTTAGTGATTATCGCGCTGACCTTCAGATTGATAGTCCGTTGGTAAAAATGTGTGTTAGTGCTTCGGAATCTCCTTTAAATTGTAGGTTCCTGTGAATTCACTAACTTCGTGTGTTAAAGGTAACCATAAAGCAACAAACCAAATCAGATATGGATATATGGTGAGGCTTAGAATTTACTTTTAACAAAATTAACTCCAACGGAATATATCCTTGTGAGCGAAAGCTGACCATCGGTGAATCGAATCGAAGTTTTTACAGCATACTAGAATTTTATTCTTCAAATCCAAGCGAAATCTTAAACTATTGATAGATCCAGCAAAAATCAGTTTTCATATATTTTAAATGGCACACTTATTTTTTATAAAAAATGTGTTATAAGCAGTTCCATAATAAATTTTCTTTTTTTTGAAATTTAACTATTTCAAGATAATCGATTTCTCATTTTGTAGGAAAGTTCCAAGTTTAATGATAATGAAAAATGCGCCTCCTAATCTATCGTTCGTTCCACAAAGATAATTTTGAAATTTCAAAAGTATTTATTGTTTTATAATTTTTTGTTGTGCTATTAAAATAATTCATGGAAATAAATTTTAAAAATACTTTTTACACATTTGTAGCATGCAAGGTACATCCGATCACTTTTAAATTGAATTTCTATGAATGGAATTTTCTAAGAATGAATTTCTAAGAAAATTCCAAATTGCTAGCAATTTTGAATAAAATATTTTTTTTCTTTTTACCTTTGATAACGGAAACGCGAATTAAATGTAGTGTAATTTAGCTGTAATCGGTTCTTTCTATTTACGAAAATTATTTTTTCTAAATTTTTTTATGTATTTAGATTGTTAGGATTTAGTTTGTCCATAATTATTTCAATAAATATATTTTGAAAATTAAAGTTTCTGATTAAACACTGTGGAATGGCTTTTGTTTATTTAGTTTTCTTCTCCTTAATAAAATTGTTGCATTTTAATCGTGCTTTAAATCTCATCCATAAAAATTTCGATATAAATAAGTTTTTGGATTAAATCAACTTATGTTGCAGTTCGCTATGTTGTAAAATGTTGCTTATGACTAATATCTATTATTTGGCTACTTTGTCGCTTGCGTTGGCGAAATGGAATAATGCCTAAATAATCATCTGCACTTCGTGCATTTACCATGAAATCTTAAAACTTACTTGGGAGTAATACTTCTAATCATGAAAAATAAGTATTAGTAACTTACGCTTGAAAAGTTGACTCAGATAATATTTAAATGTCAAACAGAAATTATCAATGTAAATTATGCTTGTATTTAAAAAATAGTAATCTTAGAAAGAAGAAAGTTACTTACTTGTAATACAGAATTCTCCCTTAATTTTGAAAAACAAGTTTTAATAAATGTCTAAAAAAGATTTAAAAATGTTTAATCAGATTTTATTTGTTTAGGGGATTTGATCGATGTCCATTTCCTAGTTCCATTAGTAACTCAGATTTATAGAAATTTGAGTTACTAGAGTGTTGAGCTTAGTGCAACAAAAAATTGCCTAATGTCAAGTGACAAAGTTTGCACCCTTGTTAGCATTCTTTCTTCATATCAACCCAATTAAGGGGCATTGCAAATAATGAAATTTTAATAGACATAAAATTCCCAACATGACTTTTTGTTTGGGTCTGGTATCAAACACACTCCACAACCTTTCCATTACAAATGCTAATTTTTTTTCCACCAGGATACTATAACTTCGATTAATAAAATTATTTAATTATAGTCATAAGAAAATCACATTTGAAATTATATTCATTAATTTTCCATATTTCAAGGGTTGGAAAGTTGATCAATTTATATTACATTTATAGAAAGTGCTAATGAATATATATGAGGAAAGTGAAAATATGCTAAAGGTATTGCCTTTCTACTGTTGCAATGGAATATTTAAAAAATGATTATTCAAATACTTGAAATATATCATATAAGTTTAATTTTACTTAAATGAAAAATGCATAAATTTTAACTTCTGTTAATATTTAAGTGAATATAAGTAAAAAAATAAATTCTTGTGTCAAATTTTGCTAAAATATGAATTTGATTTTCTATAAAAATTAAAATGTCAGTCCACTTGTAAAACTGTACTTATATTCAACTATTTACTTTAATTATGGAATTTTTTTGTGAACAGAATATTGGTTGATTTGCCTTGTTTTTATGTGATTTGCTTTGTTTTTATCTTATTCTAAATTAATGTAAAATCAGGTTAAGACATCTCCATATACAGAAATAATGGCATTGCTTCTTACAAACATAGATCATTACGTATACTTGCTGTTACTATTTTATATTAAGAATGTTGTTACTGTTGACTTCAAGTACTAGAAAAATGTATCAAATGTTAAGATTTTTGGTGTTTCAACTCAGTGTAAGGAAATATTTGATTAATGGTAAAGGATTATCTTGTAAATAAACTCCTAAAAGATGAATAAGCTTCAAAATGTGAAGCATTATGTTAACAGCCTCTCACATTTTATATAAAAATACTTGCAAATCCTTTTCAGATTTAAGTACTGAATCTTTGTTCTGTTAATTTGTATGAAATCTTATTTTGATATGTGAGAAAATGCAGTTACAAAAATTAATCAAGTAATTTTTGTATAGAATGAAATAGTTTATTAAAATTTACTGGTGGGACATTTTTAACTCTTTTTGAGCTGAAAATCTATGTAGTTTTTCAGTCCCATTAACTGAGAATAAATTAGTGTATTTTTCTCTCTTCTGTATTTTAAAACATGTAGTGCATGTGTATCTTTTGTATGCTTATCATTATTTAAAATACTTTTCCTGTCCTTATTGGCTGTTTAACCTCTATATTTATGCATTTCCCATAACTTCTTAACAATAACATACCAACTAATTTATTTAATAACTCTTTAATCAGAAATCAACAAAGTGAGAAACAATTTGTTCCAAGTTAACGGGTGCAAGAAAGAGCCCTTGATTCTACCAGAGGCAGATGGCCCCATCATATCTCGTTCTGAGAAGGTCTATGTGCCAGTCAAAGATCACCCCGATGTAAGTTGATTGCTTGCTAGTACTGCTTTTATGAATTTCCCAGCTGTGCTTTGTTGCTAAAAATTTTTAACTACTAAAATATTCTTATTCTAAATCGTAACATTATTAGAAATCTGAGCATTTATATTTTATTTTGAGAAGTAATCTGGTAAAGTTTATGTGAAATCTTTGTTAATCCCATAGTAAATTAAGAATTTCCTATTGTAGGCTTTTTTCATATTTTTAATACAAGATTTTAGTTTTCATGAAATATATGGGATAATATATTCTGTGGTTGCATATAATTGAGTATTTTTGTTTTATTATATTTTTACCTATAAATTGCATTTTTGTACTAGAGATTTATTTTAACTTTCCACTAATATTTTGAATGCCAAGCATTCATGTTAACTTGTAATTTATTATTTTTAAATCTTTTATTTATATAAATATATGTATATATATACCTAATATTAGGAAAGAAATTCAAGTGACCATGAGAAACATTATGCTACTTTCATGGAATATTTTCTATATACATTAAAAATACATTGCAAATATATAAATTATATTTTATAACATTTTTATTCCTAATTATACCTTATACAAATAAGTTATAGTAAGAGTTCGTGTGAAAGAATCACAAAAATTAAATGTGTTTGAAATATTGAATTTTTTTTAAATTAAATTACTGTAGATTTATAATTTCTGAACAAGTAAAATATAAATTTTATATAGGCTGTTTTTTATCCCATCCATCAAATTTTTAAAATGATTAATGTTTTAATTTTCAATATTTGCTTCAATTTTTAACTTTTTTATTACAGTACAACTTTGTTGGAAGGATACTTGGTCCTCGAGGTATGACTGCAAAACAACTTGAACAAGAAACTGGTTGTAAAATTATGGTCAGAGGAAAAGGTTCCATGAGGGATAAGAAAAAGGTATTTGTTGTGTAAATTTTTAAATTGATTCTTTGCAATTTAATTTCTTTTTTACAAAAAAAAAACTTACACAAATTTCTTCTTATTGCTCTCCTGATGTGAAGTTGTAAGTGATTATTTTTTTTCTTGTTTTAATCCTTCAACATTTTCCTTAAATTTATTTTGTTTGCCTTATTTCAATGAATATTCTCTTGCAGGAAGAGCAAAATAGAGGAAAACCGAACTGGGAACATCTGAATGATGAACTGCATGTTTTGATCACAGTTGAGGACACTAATAACAGAGCAGCTGTTAAACTGCAAAGAGCTGTTGAAGAAATAAAGAAACTTCTTATTCCGGTTGTAAGTTTTATGAAACTCTGTGTGTTGTGTGTATTTTATTTTTGTCACGAAATGTGTTAAAAAAAATATTTTTACTTACTCTAAATTTAATTAAAAATTTTTATTATATACATAATAAACTTTGAAACTATTCCGGTTAAATTAAAAACTATCTTGGAGAACTAGAACTTTTTAAATAACATATATAATCAATGAGAGAGACAAATTATCTCAGTAGAAACTAATTTGTCAGTTTTTCGTTTAACAATTATCAGAGAAATAAAATTTTAATAATTTCTTTATTTGCAGTTTACTGCTTAATTTTTTTTTTATTAATTTGGAGTATTTATAAACATGTTTTTATTTCTATCACATTCTTTGAAAAATAAATTAAATTTTTATTGAAAATTATTTGATGTAACTTCTTTTATATGAATTCTTTGTACGAAGAATTCTAAAATTTATTTTCTCCCTTAATTTGTGAAAAGATTAAAATGGTTTAGCCATTATGAATCTTCAAATATCTTTCGACTAGTTACAAGTCAGATATGTTACAAATCAAACAGAAATAATTTTTGTTTGAATATTTTGCTTTTTCTATTCAATAAAATTATATGTTTAAGGTAAGAATATTTAAATCTAAGACAACTTTTTCTTAAATATTAATATTTCTAAGCAAATTGTCTTGTTACATAATATTTAAACTATGGGAGACAAATTATATTTTGCCGCCCAGATTTGGGTATTCTGTTATCTGGTATAAAGTAATGATATTCTTAAAGAAGGACTGACATGAATGATATCAACTTTGTTATCATTTGTCTAGATCTCTTCAAAATACCACATTACTGATCTAGAAAAAAGTAAAAGCAAATTATTTAGTTTATTTCTTAGGCTTTAACAATTCATTTGTATCATAGCTAATGCCAAATTGCTTCTGCCACTTCAGCTTCTTTTTTAACAGTTTGTGACCCCCATGGTACCTCTAACTAGGATCTTTGTGTAGTTTAGGATCCATCCTCTCTCTCTCTCTCTCATTCTAATTTGCCTTCATGTGCAAAAACTGAGTAATAACTACTATTGATTTTGCGTTTCTGATTGCACTTCTGTTTTTTGATCAATCAGAAATTATGAATATGTATGTGCTATAAATTTATAAAATGTGAAGATAAGTGAAAAGAAATAAAGATTTAAATTTTTTCTTCCATTTCTTGTCCTAATTTCTGAAATTTAAATACTTTTAGAAAGCATGATTCATTTCAAAGTGTAGATATTTGTGTATGTACAGTTATATTACTTTGTATGTGTGTGCACAAACTTTTTTTAATGAAATTTTTTATGTGGTAGAGTATGTTATAAAACATTAAATTTTTTAAATACAATTTTTATCTTTTAAAAGAGTTGAAATATGTATACAATTTTGTGTCTTCCAGTTTGAAATTTTATTTTAAAGATTAACTCTATAAATTTTGTATATTTTAATGGTAGAGTACAATATACAACATTGTATCAATTGGCTTCAGAAAGTAAATAAAAATATTTGTTCAATTTTGTCAAAATATTAGAAATGAAATTCTATTATGCTAGACATGTAATTGTAAATTATTTTACTTATTTTATAATAAAAATAGTGGGTTATAAGTCATGGTGGCCAATCTGTGACTCGTGAGCCATGTGTTGCTCTTTGAAGAATTATTTGTAGTTCTCAATAAATGTACCAGAGTTCCCTTTTCATTTTGTATGTGTTTCAAAATGGCGTTAAAAAAATCTGGCAACAAATATGAAAGACTAAGTGCAATGTTGTAACAAATTTCATTCCTGTCCAATTTAAAAATATTGTGTCTTGCCAAAAAAACTGCACGAATGTACATAATCAGTGGCGTAATTGTCCACAATCGACAGATTCCAGGCCGATTTTGAATTTGTAAGCTTTCCTTGCAAGGACAGTTGACATTGTGCTCGGGGGAAATAATTTTTATCACTCTTGCTAGGGATATAGTTTGTAGACTTGAAATTTTGGAAAGTTAATTGTAATTTATTTCATAGTATGTAGCATGTGTTATTGTTTTAATTACACAACATTTGTATTTTTAAATTTCTTTACCTCCACTTTTAAAAATATGGCAACAAAGAATAAAAATTTAAAAATAATACCAGCAAGTGAATAGAAGTTTTAATAATGAGAAGGAGAACATTTATTTATTGACAATAACAGAAAAGAAGTGTTATTTTTACTATAGTCAGAAATTATAAAGCTAGCAATTTACGTCAACATAATGAGACCAATCATCCTCAGTTTTCTAATCAGTGTCCACCAAATTCCAAATTAAGGGAAGATAAACTTGCTTTTTTATAATCAAATGTAAATAAAGAGTCAATTTCGATGACCCTTAGCGATTTTGCTAACAATATGGCTGAAGCCAGTTTTGTTATTGCTTGGAATATTGCTCATACAAAATGTCCATATAGAGAGGAGTACTTTAATTTAAAAAAAGCTTTGAAGATGTGCCCTAAAGATTTTTATCCAAATAATGCAGCATTGCATAAAGTTGTTTCATAAATTCCCTCCTTGAGACACAGGTGCATAACTGCATCTAATACATCTCTTGAATATAATTTAAAAGATAATTTGAAGTAACTGTTGCATTCTGCTTAGCCCTTGATGAATCGAAAGATATCACAGATCTTCTTCAATTGGCAGTTTTAATGTTTTGTTTCATCTCAATTCATTGCTAAAGAAGGATTATTAGATTTAGTAGCACTTTAAGACTCAACCCACAGTATCAATATTAAAAATGCATTGGCTTCCATAATGAAAGCTTTTTATGTCTATTAATAAACTTTTATTAGCATTGCAACTGATTGAGTTTTGGCAATACTGGGTAAAAAAAATCAGTCTTACTGGGATTATAAGAAATGATTCTGAAATTCCCCAATTCATACCGATTCACTGCATTGTTCACTAAGAACATCTCGTTACAAAATATTTAAAATATAATATAAAAACAGTGTAAATTACATTCACCTCCATGCAAAAATTCATCGACAATTAAAAAACTTCCTACAATTAAAGGATGAACTTCCAAATAACATTAATTTCTTTTGCATTGTTTGATGTCTGTCTTGTTACAACATATTGTATCAATTTGTAGATTGGTTTGATCCAATAATTGCATGTAAAAGAAAATAACTTACTCAGATAGAAAAGATAAGTGTTTATAAGACAATGTTTTTGACTGATGTTGTGGAATATTTGCAAACATTAAATTTACAAATGTAGGGAAAAGATAAAATAATACCTGATCTTTCTCCCAGTGTATATTTAGTTTTCAAACTAAATTACAACTTTTTTGTAAGAATATTAAAAATAAAACATTTTATTATTTTCCCTAAATTAAAAATTGTTCAAATATTAAACAAATACTTAATGAATATATGAAAAGCTAGAAGAAATATTGACGGAATTCCAAAATAGATTACAAGACTTGAAATATTTTAAATTGTATCTTGATTTTTTTTTCTGAATCCATATGAGATTAATACATTCCAAGGTGAGTTTTCCATTTCTAATCTATATAATTATGACCCAAAAAAACATCTGGAGAATTTGAATTATAAGAGCTGCAAGAAGATCAAACTCTACAATTAAAATATAAGTTGACACTGATTACTGAATTTTAGAAATTCGTACTAGAATCAAAGTATCCTGAATATAAAAAGACTGCTTGCCAAGTTATTTCAAAATTTGAAACAATGTGCTTATGTGAATCATTTTATTCCTCTTTAAAATTTGTGAAATTCAAACACCAATCAGTATTAACTAACCAGCATCTCAAAGAATTACTGAGAAGTTCTGTCACCAGTTGTGCACCAAATTTTAAAGAATTATCAAGAGAAGTAAAATAAATGTATTTAATTTATAATATTTAAATTCAGTACACAAAGTTTTATACTTTTATTTACAGGTTTTCAGTAAATAATTTCTGTTAAAAAAATTAGTACCTTTTTAGCATTCCTTTTTAAATACTATATTGCAGCTCACAAAAAATTTCAAATTTTGAAAAATGGCTCTATCAAGGAGCTTAGCCATCTTTGTTGTAAGTAAAACAAGGCTTCCATGTTTTTGACATAAGATTGCTTATTTACAAGAAAAATGGCAATACTGTGTATTTTTCAAAAATTAACTTGAAAAATTTTATTAAAACCAGATTTAAAAATTTCTTGTTATGAAAACTGATTCCTTTGAAAATAAATTGTAATTAACTTTGAATTTTTTAAGAATTAATCTAGATAAGTTATGAAGTTAACAAATTTTCAAATTTCAATTTATTAAAATCTGAAACAGTTAATGACATCTTTTTTAATAAGCTGTACTATTATACATATTATTTAGGATATTTAAAACGATTAAAAATTAATTCATCTTATTTTGAATTTTACTTTTGACATTCATCATTTTTAAGAATTTTTTAATATTAATGTTTGATTTATAAGTAGATGCATTTCCTTTTACACAAATCAAATTTATTATTAATTCAATGTTATAAATATATTATCTGTTTTGAAATTATTTTCCTCTTAAGTAATTAATATTGTTTGTATTTATTTTAGTTTTTTAAAGCATATTAACTTTCATTTATTGCATTATTTAAGCAGTGGTCATTTGAAAATATTATTTTTTGACTGTATTTGATTTGCAAAAAAGAAACAAAAAAAAATTGCTTGTATATCATTTTTCCATAATGCATAAATTTCTTTTGATTACCTTAAATTACAGAAATTAAAATTTAACTTCTTAGGTAGAAGGGTAATTTTTTTTTTATTTTACTGAGCCCTGTAACTATACATTTATCATAAATATTTGTCTTGTAAGAAAAGAACAATTTTTTAATTAAATTATAAAAATGATTTCACAAATTAAAATTATATAATTTAATTACAAATTTTGGGATTATATTAAATTAGATTATTTTATCAATTAATAACAAGTCAGTGTACTTATTAGATCAACAAATATTTCTTCATTTTTATTACTTTTTTGAATTTAGGAATCCATAAATTAATGGCACAAATATATATTTTATTATGCTACGGAAAAGTAGGCTTTCCTTCATAGAACATTGTTTTCAGTCCTCAATGGAACACCTTATAGTTTTACAAGTTTAATTTAAATGGCTTGCTCAAAAATTAAACAATTTCTATTGTATAATTGAATTTAATTTAATTGAAATTTTTAATTCAATTAAAATAAATTTAACTAAGCAACTATCAATTTTGTTATTCCTAAATTTTATAAATTAAATAGATTGTTCTGAAGAAAGTGTTACTTAATGTTTTAAAAGGTGTGTCTAAATCGTGTAGAAAAATAAAATTGCACATGTTTTTTAGTATTCATAACATAATGAAGACCTTTTGTTTATGTATTATAAGTTTGTAGGTTGAGATTGATAATGTATAATTCTAATATGTAAAACTTTTCTAAATAAGAAGCGAATTTGCTAGTTAAATTATAAAAGGAATTTTATAACTGTTAATCTACTTGATTTTACCATTCCTTTTTTTTCATTAAAATTCAGTGTTCACTGTTCATATTTTTTTCTTTTAATGTATGTAATAAAATTTTTAATTTTACATATTATTTAAACTTAAATCTTTTCATTTTTTAATAAAATTTTCTTTTGGCAGACGGAAGGTGAAGATGAACTTAAAAAGAGACAGCTAATGGAACTGGCAATTATTAATGGTACTTACAGAGATAGCACAGGCAAGAATAACAGTAAGTTGGGTTTTTTTATTTCTTTGATATGTTCTGCTAATTGTTATTAGTTTTTCATATTTTAAAATTATTATTCTCAGTATTTTTATGTATGCATAATTTTTGCAGAATCTATAAAAATGTTTAAAATTTAAATCATGTACCTAAGTTCATAAGTTTTAAAAAACAATAAAAATTTTAATATTTATTTTATTAATTTAATATTTTTTAATTTAATAAAAATTATATATATTTAATAAGATATTCAAATATTTGAAGTTGTTTATGTTTTAAGAGTTAAATGTATATGTGAAATATGAATATTGCGTCAGTCTTCCTTGTCTTTTAGTTATTCAACGTTTATAACATACAATTCCAGTATTTCATTTAAAAACAAAAACTGCATTTAAATAGTTCTAAAAATTAAAAATTCATGAATAATATTATAAATTAAGTTTCATGTCATGGCAAATACCATTTGTAAAACTAAGTTTAATCTTCAATATTTGTTTATCCAGTTTTTTTATCATATCTAACATAAAAATATACCACAACATTTAGTGTTCTTAAATGTTTTACTTAATAAAATGAAAGAAAGGGAAATGCTTGTTATTAATTAGTCCTTTTTTAGTTAGGTGGTCAATTAGCAATTAATCTTAGACACTAAAAATGTCTTTGCAAATGTTTATAAATTTCAAATATAGGAAGCAGAATTTTGCTTCTATTCCATACAAATGATTCATAATTTTAATAAACCGTTAAGAAATAAAAATTTAAATATCCATTTTTACATTATTTAGTATTTTGTTGAAAAGATATATATATATATATATATATATATATATATATATATATATTGCAACTGATGTTTTTCCTTTCTACAATTGAAATTCCCATTTGTGTAAATAGTAAAAAGGAAAACAGTGTTAATAATATTTTATCACTTGATAAAAAATTAGGAAATGTAATTATTTTATTAAGTAGCAGTTTTCCAACACTTTATGTGAAGTTCAATAATTTTGGATCAAATATCTTCCAAATTAAAAAACAATTTAGTGAACCTGCTGGTGATTATTTATTCTGAACATGTTCAGGTAAGTTTTTTCTGTTGTCTTTGCTAATGCCCAGGAAGTCTATGAGCTTAACCATTTGCCAAGACTTTCTAGTTTCTATGTATATTTTCTTTTTTAGCCAATCAGATAAAAGTATCTGCAATAGCAAGAGTTCAAAGGTTGCAGGAATTAATTTTTATTTTGTATGTATTTTTTATTAAATTTCAAGTCTTTGTTAGGACTGAAATAGTATTCTTAATTCATTATATATTTATAGATATTTATTATATACCATAAAATGTCAAGTTAGCTTCAGTTATAAGATTTTCTTTTATTTAATTGGTAACAATTACTCAATGAAACACAAAAAAAATGAGATATCTGTAGTCCTAAAAATGAGTTTTTTGTTAAAATGTGTCTGATACTATAGCATTCATACCTACTAATTTTGTTTTCGTCAGATGGCTCATTTTTTAAATAAATATGATTTCTCTAAACTTTTAATATGAAGTCCAGAATTTTTTCCTAATTTATAATTATGATGCTAATAAACATGTACAAAAACAATTAAGTTATTTAATAATGTGATTCTATTTATAAACTAAGAAAAAATTGCTGTTAAAACTTATTACTGTGCTCTAAAATAATACATAAAATCACTTCAAAATGAAATTTGTTTTTATTATCAACTTTTGACTATCATTTCAAATGTTTATCAATTTAGATTATTCTTAGAATTTTTGAATTTTCTCATCCAAAGAAGTACAAATATATTCATGAACATTTCAAATCAAATTTTTTTTATCTTTAATTTTTTGTGAAAACAATGTAATATTGGATTCAATGTTTTTTCCCCCTTTAGATATCTACATGTTTCTTACTGAGCCAGAAACTACAAGACTTCTTGCACCGCCAATGACCATTTCCAATCCACTTCGTACAACTGGTACTCCATTGGGTGCACCATTAATTCTGTCATCTCGCATACCCGTCCCCACAACTGCCACTTTGTTGAATGGAAATGCTCCACCTCCATTGCTATCACCTGCTGATGCTGGTTTGCTGTACGCCTATGGGGACTATCAACACTATGCTGCATTGACATCACCTTTACTTGCTGAATACCCACCTCACACTGAGCATTCATCTACTGGTGCGTTATATGGGCGTTAATGTATACCTCACATTTTTCTGCCCGAGGTTTTACACCCCATCTTTATTCATTCCTGTGTAGCTAGTTTTCCTGCCATTGACTGGCTTTATCTTGTGTAATTTGGTAATGTTTGTGGATTTTTTGTCTGAAAAGAAATTGGATAAGGCATTTTCATCCATTTATAGAAAATGCTGCTCAGTCTTTTATTTCAGTTCTGTGATACATAGAAAGTGTTTGCAGTTTGTTTTCTTTTCTAATTTATTGAATTTTTATTGTTACTATTTATTCAATATTTTTTAGATGGACTAGTTAAGAGCTGGGTAATGTCTTTCTGAATTCCCACCCTCTATTTCAGTTTAGACTTGATGTTTTAAATATATTTTTATTCACTTTATTTGAGAAGGTATTAGCTTTGTAGAGATAAGTACTATTGACTCAGGGAATAGTGTATATATGAAGTTTAAGATTGATAGTTGCAGTAGTTTTCTAAGACTCTGCTGGTGCATTTGTCAGAGAATTTATCTTATAAAAATCAATTTTATTTCAAAATTATTTGTTGTGTTTTAATACATTTATTATATTGTTGTCACAGATCTGATACACTGGTCATAATTTTTTTAAGTACATGAATCTGTGTCTAACAAATTATAATTGTAAATATCACACTTTTATTAATAGTCAAACGTGCTGGTGAATGCATATTAAACATCAGTATATGTGGTTGAAAATACACCAATTTTTATTAAATGCTGATTATCTAATTAGCTTTGAATATAGTCACTTGAGAAAATATAGACTGGTACTTTTGAGCGTTTTATATTATGAAATGTTTTGGAAAATCGTCAAATTTTATGAATCAGAATACTTGTTGTGTTCAAATCTGTGTGAAAAGTGTAAATTGGTGGAGGTTTTATTTTTTGTTGTGAATATATATTTTTTGTGTTGATGCTTGTGTGGAAGTTTGTCTTTGTATGCCACTCTTTAATTTTACAACTGTATTTGAAATGGAAATACGGGGCCAAATGCACGCAAGTGTATGGTAGTCAAATTATAAATTTATTGTATATAAATGTACTTAAATTTTTGAAATTTTCTTCCTTTTTATATGTTATGTATATTTTGAGATTTATGAGCATATTATGTATATATTTCTTGAATTATTTAAAAGTGTAAATAGTGCCTTTTTTATTTCTGATTTTTTGGATTTGATTGCTGATATTGAGTTATATTTGCTCTCATTCAATTGTCCTTGAATCTGATCTGTATTGGAATAAACATTTTATCCGTTTTATTTATCTTCCAAACTTAATTGTTCTCATTCCATTATTTGAGTGAATGGGTCCACAAAGAAGAATATCTGTTCACCGAACATTGCAACACTTTTAGATATTTAATTTTTAAGTTAATATTTTAGACAATTTTTATGTATATATAAAATTCTGCCTTATAATAGTTGCCTATTTGTACTAATATATTACCTACATGCAGGTGCTGTTGTAAAGCAGAGGAGAAATTTAGGTTTAAGAGAACATCCATACCAACGATCCGGGTCACTTACTTAAGTGACAAAGGTTAGTTTAATCTTAAGTGCTTTTTAACACTATCTAGTCCATTGCTTACATTCATTCATCAAGTTTGTGAAATTATAGAATCAGTTCTTTAAAAAAAATTATGAAATTTAAAAATTTTAGTCAAGTTTTATGGCATTATCTCATTAATGTCTTATAATTCAATTTTTTTCATTTTGGGCAAATATTTTTTATACCCTTGATAAATCTTTATTGAGGTTATCTTTTAATTATTTGCTGTCAACACCTTTTTAATTATTACAACCTATACTCTAGTTTCTTTTTTTTCTGAATAAAAATAAGCACAAAGTGAATACACATTTTAAAATTTATTCTCTATTTGTGCAGTAAGTTTTATAGAATACTTACTTGGCAGTTGCCATATTGATGAAGTATTCATAACTATTTGTGAGTAATGACCATGCACATTACTTGTTTTTCAACTATCCCTGATACAAGCATTTATTATAAATTTGCAGTGTTATAAAAAGTACATATCTTCAGTTACTTAATGTATAACCGGGGTTCACTAACTTCGATTTTCATCTACAAATATTTACACAACCCAATTGCACTTTCCAGTCTTGTAGAAGTTTTAAGATTGGCACTAACTCTTACATTAATTTTATTATACATTGAATTTAAACTTTCTTATTTGATTTTTTAAACTGGCTAATTGCAGTGTCATTTTAACACTTTCTGGAAGTTTTACTTGTAATAAATTATTAGATGAATAGCATGCCAAATACTTCTTAGATTTTAATCTGCGCGTTATCAGTATTTAATGAACCCCGGTCTCTAAAATATTTTCTTAACACCTCAATCTTAGATATTTGTCATAACATTAATTCATTGTTAATTTACAAAATGCTTAGCTCAATAACGTTTTTTCGAATATCCTCTCATAGTTGACACTAACAACTTTTTTTTTTCTTTTCGCATTTTAACCTGTCAGCCTTTGAAACTCCACACCATCACCTGAACTGCAAGAGTACTAACCCACCCACCTGTGAAAATACAACTTGACGACCATCACTGGTGTCGGACAAGCGCTATCACATGTTCCTATTCGTTCCAGAAAGGATCGATGCTCACACTTTTTGTAGTGCACTTTCTTCCCTTCTCTGTTGCCTTGCAAGGATAATCAACTAACCAACCTTCATGATGTGATCAGTTGTTTCAAAGAATCAACTGAACCAATCAGAGGTGATTTAATATGAACACAAAAGGAAAACGATTGCTAATTGTAACTTAACATCTAATGCTGCTTTGTGAGATGTCTATTTTATTTTCTCTGCCCTTGCACATGTTCTATTTACTATTATTTGCATGACGTTTATAACTTTCTCTCATATGTTTACATGTTTAAAAAATGTGCCAAAGATTCCTTCTGATATTAACTTTCCATAAAAGTTATCTTAAAAAAATGAACTGAACAAAACTAAAAATTATCCCTTTCTATCTTGGAGAGGGAAGACTTGTTATTTTATTTGTATGCATTTTAATGAAAAATTTATCTAACTAATAAAAACATGTGGAAAAAGGATTGTTAAATCAGAAGGAGTTGAAGGAATGTTTTAATAATTTTTAATATGCACTGCTTTAATTTTAAAAATTTCACTTAAATATTTACATGCTTTGTCATTTTCAGACAAACATTCCAAATCCTTAATTTTATTTGAAACATTTTTCAATTTTATCTTTTTCTATATTTGTTAATTGAGGTTTAAAATTAGCTTGAATTTCTCCTCTTGTGAAAAATAAATTGTTAGATTTAAGGATAAATATTACTGATAATATGAGCAAATGCCACACGTAATTATATTTACATTAAATAGCAGTATATATTTATAAATGTATAAAAGTGTTCCAGTTCTCTTGCAATTTTAGGAAGTCTACTTAAGTTGATTCTGCCTTATACTGTTTTCATGAATATATTTTTAATATATTACCGTGTGTGGCATACTTGTTCTTAGCAGCTAATTTTTTAATGTACTGTATAAACTTCATTAGGTAGCTCATGTTTTTCTACTTAAAATACTACTGTGCAGTATAAATTTTTTATATATTTAAAGAGATCCTTTATAGAGTATTTTACGATGACATTTGATGCCTTGCATTTTAAGCTTGCATTTGCTAACGATCAAATATTTTCAGTCTTCCAGGCAGACTTAATTTTTTTATATATATATATAAATATTTTTAAAGTTGAGTGGGTTAGAAACTAGGTGCGTTGGTTTCTTTTAAGAGCAGCTATGTACTTAGATCACAAGTGCATTTACTACTTAATATTGTACATTTTTTATCTGTAAAGTAGCTTACTTTGAGATCTTCAGCATTATACTTAAAAAAATTAAAAAAAGTTATCTCTGTTTATAATCACGGGGGATACAATTTAATTTTTTTTTCTTTTGTTATTCAGAATGTGTTGTTCTCTTCTGTTTTTTGTAAACTTAAGAGCCAGTAAGAAATTTGATTTTCAGCATTCTAAAGGTCAGTTCAGTGCAATAATATGCTGTGAAAGTTTGACCATATTAAAGTGATTGAACTATGTTTATTGAATATTAAAAGGTACAAGCTCTTGTTATTTGTTTCAGCTCTTTATTATGTATTAAATGTCTCTTTAACCTCATTTAAATTTAAAAGGTATGTGCCTTCTTAATTATGGTTTGATTGTGCAAAATTGTACATTTATTATTATTATTATTGGCTCCCTTGGAAAAAAGTTATAATTGTGGCCTAGAAATATTGAGAGCTGAAGCTGTATTTTAATAATCTCTGAAAATCAAAATTCTCTCATAAAAAAAACTTGCGCTTTTTCTTTTGATTGCATCACTACTGAAGCATCTCTGAATCTCAAGCTGATCTATGTTTTATTGTACTTAATGTGTTTATTTTTTCTTTGGTATGAAATGCATATTTGTGGTTGTGGTGTGATGTTTTGATACATTTATCATTCTTTTTCATTTGTCAGTGCCAAAAGATTCATTGAATTCTAGATGACTCATTTTTATGTTTGATGGCCATAAAAATTATATATTCAATATAATAAGAAACCTTAAAATTTAAATTTACTTCAGAAGCTCCTTTCTAATATTTTATGTATTATAGTATTTGAGAAAAAATTTCAGATGAATTTCTGTAATAAAATTTTAAGATGTCAGTAACACTTTTTTAGTATGAACAGTATCGAAGTTTCTTGTGTAAAACTTATGAACACTGAGAAATTCATTGTCAGAATCTCATTTAAAAACATGCTTTGTATGAAAGCATGTATTCTCTGGTGCTAAATGTGCCTTATCGCAATTATTTTGTGACAATTTTTGCATTATTTTCTGAAATGTTTTGTATAAAATAGCCTACACTGTTCATTTAACGGGTGCTGGCTTCTATAAAATTATTGGAAGCAAGATGCTTTCCTCGTTACACTATACAGACTTCGAACGACTTGTGATGGAATTTATCTGTAGTAGTTATACCATTGTTGTTAAATGTTTTATGTACTTAAATTGTTTTCATGGCAATAAAATTCAGTTTCTGTAGACTTCTGTTTCCTTATTTGATTATATAATTTATGAAATGTTATTACTGCAGCTGAAAATTTTAACTCTTAAAGTTGTTGGGGGTGAGGTAAAAATTATTTTCAAGCAAAATAGTTACACAAATTATGAATTTAAATGTTTCTGGTGTGTGATAATCCTTGATAGATATGGTTACTTAAAACTAACTACACAAAACATTTTTATATCTGTATTTTAAATTTTGTTTATTAAACATTTAAGGTTTGTATAGCTCTTGGAAACTTCTGGCAATCAATATTTTCCAGGTTATTAAAACTGAATTTTGAATTAAATCATCAAAAACTTCATTTTTTTTTTCTTAATTTTTAGAGAAATGAACTAAAGAGAATTAAAATAATTTCTGTTATCCCCACTAGAAATAAGCAAGACTGTGATATATCTTAAGCTGGTCGTTGAACAATAAACAGGAAATGCATAGTTGCTAATATATTAGAGTTGGCCTTATCAAATCTAAAATCTCAACTTCTTGAACATGATTAGTTACCAATCATAAGGATATGCAAGATATGTATGTGTATGCATACAAACACAAGATTTATGAAACAGGAAAAGTGAAAGTGTTTTTTTATCAACTTTTAATTCAATTTGATTTTAATAACCATTACAATTGTGTGATTAGTGTTTATAAAGAAATGTTTATATTGTAATTCTTGGAAGAAAATGTGCAGGGTCGTAAACACACCACACTTGAAAAAATTTATAATTGTTTCTTAATGTATGTCATTTTATCTAAGAAAAAACATGAAACGTGGCAACTGAAAAATAAATTGTATTTAAATTATGTTGAAAGCTTGTTACACTGACTAATGTACTTGTATCAATTTCTTTTTTGGGAATAATATGCATAATACACATGTTAAAAAATATCATAATGAGGTTTTAAACTGTATGAAAATAAGAAATATTACTTTTGTTTAAAGTATAGGGAAAGGGAGATATATATATATGTGTGTGTGTATATATATATATGTGTGTGTGTATATATATATATATATGTATATATATATATATATATATATATATATATATATATATATATATATATATATATATATGTATGTGTGTGTGTGTGAAGCTTCTGAATTGTTTGATGTCTTGATTGAATTTAGATCTCAAGTTATAGTTCATCTAAGCCACTGTATGCATTTTCTTGCTCTACATTTTAATCTGTTCTTAAAGTTGCTGAATATAAATTCAGCAACTTTGAAAACAGATGTTAGCATCATAGTAATTAGCAAATGAAATTTTTCCTGTTATATTGAAATTAATAAAACAAAATAGTGCATGTACAAAAATTCAAAGTTCTGCTGAATGAAATTAATAAATTTAATACTCTCTAAAGGTAGGATGGAACTTATAAAATCGGTGGTAGATCATGCCAAAGAAAGTGGAAAGTTAAAACTGACTTTTTTATCATGTTTGTAACTAATCACCATGGGCATTCAGAGAAAAAATCAAATCTTTAAAAATTAATCTATTGAACATCAAGATGAGCGTAAAATATGTGTTTGTAATTGTTAAGTATTTATAAATGAGATTCAAAGTAAACATTAAAATATACTTTTTACTATATAAAGATTTAAATGAGACTTAATTTAAACATTAGAAGCTGAGAACATTTAAAATAAAGTTGAAGAATTTCTAGTTCTGACAAAGAAACTTTTATTTTTGTTAATGTGTGAAATCAAATTTTGGAGAAATCGTTTATTTTTGGTTATAAAAGCAAAAACATTTTTTAAAAATCTTGTATTCCATTCCCATAAATTTTGATTCTAAAAAGTAATTCTATTTAAAAATTTTGCTATGACAAGCATTTATTTTTAACAATTTCAAAGAAATTCTTTAAATCTAATATGAAAAGAATTAGTAATGAAATTATAGTAAGATCTATAACTGTTTAATTTGTTAAAAAGAAACTTTGTATACTTGCTTGAATTACATCTTTATTAATTTCATTTAAAACATAAATTTACTTTTTAAAAATTAATTTATCAATATTTGAGTATCTATTATTCATTAATTCATAAAATATGTGTTTCAAAAAAATTTTAACAAAAATATAAGAATGCAAAAGAAATTCTCTTTTACAATGCTGAAACAGCTGCAGTATAAGATTTAATTTATAGTTAAATAAATGTCTCAAACTATTTAGAATATAGGTATGAAAGATCTTACTTATCATTCTTATTTTAAAACCTTTATTATTTATTACAAGTGGGAATTTTTTAGAAAATATGAAAACAATATTTTTCGAAAAACATTGTTTCCATATTAAAATTTGGATCTTTCCTTATTAATTCAGAAGCAGCAAAACATTGCAAAATTAAATTAAAAGTGTCAATGATAGACTTAGTTTCACCAAAAATTTTTATTACATGGGACTCTAAATCTAGTTGTGAATATAATAAAGGTAAGTTTTATCTAACTTAATTTTGTTTTATTTAGAATCATAATGTAAAACGTTTGTTTGCATATATGAACTACACTATCAAACATCTTATCATTTTTTCCATTATATTTTTAATGCAAAAATTTAGCAGGCAGAAAGCTTTATAAAAGTAAAAAAACCTCTAAATCACTGATTTTAGATTTACGTAGATCCAAATTTTTTTAAGAATGATAATTTCCTGAGAAATTTCACATCAAATGGAACAGAAAAGTGTTGCCAAAAAATTTTAATGTATATTTTATGTGATTTAAAATCTGAATCACTTTTCACAGATGAGTTGAAAAGCAAATTTAAAATCTTCCTTGAAGACAAATGATAAAACTTCTTGAATTTTAGTTGTTTTGTGAACAGCTACTTTTACCTTAAAAACGGTAACTGCCTTTGTTATTGAACTAAGGCTGTTTCTTTCTCTTTATCAAATTTTAGCTGTTAAATTAATTAAAATTGTTAAATAACACGTGAACGATAAATCTTAAAATTCTAATTTTCTTTTCTCTTTAACTTTCTATTGAAGAAAAATTCCTTAATCTCAAATTTATACTACCCTACATCCCACTAACATAATCTATATTGCATATGTACTGATATCTCTTAAATGCTTTGGTTCAACTATGATGAGAAAATAAAAGAAATTGTATCATTCATTAATTTCATTAAATGATCAAGTGTGTGTGTTTTTTAATGAATAATGTGCTGTGGTAATTTTCTAAATCTCTTCGATGATATGGTGAATTTACAAAAATATCAATTTTAGTTAATTTATTGCATTTTAAATGGCAGTAATACTTGGGTCGTCATTGATTAGGATACTTATGTACATAGCAGTTATATCATATTCAGTTCAACTCTTTTCAACGAGTTCTTCAGACTCTGGGGGAGGGGAAAGAAATTAAGTTTTTGAAATGCTTCTGGACTCTTCGCATCTTGTTGAATAGTATCTAACTTTGCTAGTTACTGTCTTTCAACCAATTTAAGTTTTGAAGGGACAGATTGTGTATCCCTATATTATAATCATTCTCAGTGACTCGATGTGTCTGCATGTTTTATTATGTGCTTGTGTACTGCAGAAAATTTAAAAGAAAATGTGATAAGGATTTCGATTAATATTTTAATGCAGGTGTCTTACAAAATTAGAGTAACGACATTTTAAAAGATTAATTGCTTCCTGCAAGGAAAAAACAGGATGATTTTGAATGAATGTTCGAGAAGAGATAAATTTTTTTTATTTTAAATGAACTTAATGTGTATCAGTGTAAAAAAATATATTTCTAACGATCATTTATCTCAGTTAATTATATTATTTCAAAATTAAAATTTCGATAAATTTGCTTCGTGTTAAGTTTAATTTAAATATATATTTTAATATAAACTTGTTTAAATTTATAAAAAATATTTATTTAAATTTAAGAATTAGTTTTTTCCGATATACACAGACGAAAAGTGGTAGGAAGAAACAGCCAGTAAGGTTTAAAACAATCTTATCTTAGCAGACGATTTTTTACTGACCAGTTCCAATTTGTCTAGAATGGAATAAATTTCATTGAAATGAGATTAAACCTACAGTAACGCTTTCGTTATCAATGGTCAGCATTTGGAAATAAAGATCCATCCTGTGCATAGGCTCTATTCAGATGGTTTGTCGAATTTCACAGAGATCGCAGAGTTCTCGGTATGAAAGCATACAAATCAGCTTTTTAATCCCGATAATGTGTCTGCCATGCATAAAATGCTAATAGCACGAGATGCTATTATACCTACCAAATTGATTCTGTTGCAACTAACATTGAATCCAAAATTATTCTCAAGAGTTGCCTGTGAAAAATACATAGTTTACCGTTGCTTCGCCATAATTTCATTGAGCCTTAAAAAAAACATACTTTTTTTAATAAAGAAACCTTAAGTTACTTTGAAATGTTGGCTATCATATAATTTCTAAAATCATAACTTGTGGTGAAACGTACGTACCAGTTTTCACATTATAATAAATTAAGAAAGCTAGATCTTTGTCTTTTCTTCATTGAGATCATCTTCAATGTGTCATAAAGAATGTAATATATACCGTTTTCTTCAGAATTACATAGCTAATCGACGTCACGAAGTTGAAACTAGAAAGTAACAGTTAATTCGTACGGTATGTTTTCCCCTGAAATTCTTCAAGTAAATTTTAAAGGGCACAAACTCGATGCTTTTTCTCATCCAGCAATATAGTCAGTTTAAGTTTCTTAAACACATAAAAAATGTGACGTTCTTACTATTAACTTGATACAGCTATGCGTAGCTTTTAGCTTTCTTTTTATCTGAAAACGTGATATCATTTTCCTTACGAAGAGGAAACAAAAACTATAAAAAATCACATAAAAATGATGTGATTTTAATAAAGACACTTATAGTCACATATCTTATCCATCTGGCTTTTCTCCCCTTTTTCTTTATGGAATGCAATTATATTATCGAATATAAATCAGCGAAACCTTTTAATACTTTTGCATGAATCAACATCCTAAATGTAATGTAGATCGCTATATAATGCACCTATATATTTTAAAAAAAAGTCTCCAAGTTGTCTGTTCAAATCACACGACAAAATTAAAAACTAATTGCAACTATCACTTGTGTGTTACTTTCACTAAGAAAACAAACCTTTTCATTACTATATGTGTGTCGATATACTTTATATTCAATGACTGAAGCACGTGTGGATTTAATTAATAAGAGAAGCTACACACGCACACTTTGTTATTGAAAAATCTCAATGAGGCAAAAATAAAAATGAAATAGTTTACCATTTATCACTATTCTATAGGTATTAAAATGTAATTATCTTTTAAAGAAATAGGTAAATTTCAATGCACCCTTTTTTGACATGAAGCATATCACTTGCAGACAAGATTGGGCTTGCGAACTAGAAGTTCCATCGGAACTGAACCAATCGTAATTCTGAATGGAAGGATCCCTAGGAAGCAGTTAAGAAAATTTTTAGCTGACCACAGGTCCATCCTATGATTTCTTTCCTATAAGAGATGGAACTTTCCAGAAGGATATTGTTCTTATCCGTACAGCCGGGTTTATCCAATCATGGTTTGATAAACACTAGAATGAATTTAAATATCTACCTTGGCACTAACTGTCATCTGATCTCAATAATTGAACCGATAAGATTTACTTTAAAGCGTTCAGTATGAGATATCCTCCTAAGACAGCTTTTCCAGAACTCTCGCAATATCTCCATGAAGAAAAGGTACAATATCCTTCTAAATTATTTAGCTCTTGAATGAAAAGAAATTCTTGAGGAATCAAGCTGTATCATAAGCCAGCGGCTGTCATGCATCTTGCTAATAAAGAATTTTTTATAAATCTGAGTTATTTTGATTACCACTTGTATATACACAATGTAAAACAAAATTACAATTTTATCTTCATAGTAATTCTTCAAAATTTTGTCCCTCTTAATGTCGAAATAATGAAATGTTTAAGCACTGCTGGAGTAGATAACAAAATAAAGAAAAAAAGGAAAAAAAAAACTGCCTGAAAAAATTAGTTTATACATATTTTAATATATATGTATATGTGTGTGTGTGAGCATGCGTGAGGGCGCGTATATATTAAGCAATAATTCAATTTAATTTTATCCATAAAACTACATTATATTTTGAAAAATAAAAAGAAGTTAAAGTATGCTTTAATAACAAGGATCGGGATATAGTTTACTTTTCTTATAACCGGTTAGTTCTTATTACAAGTTATTTTCAAAGTATTTTTCCTATGTTTTTATACGATTTGGTTTTAGCGCTGACATCTACTGGATAAAGATTTAACTACAAAAGATTATAAAAATTGAAAAATTATAAATGATAATTTATCACACCACATTATACTATTAATAGTACTAGTTAAATAATTTTAATTAAAACTAAAATTAGTTATAACATACCACTCCTCTAAATATCAATAAATCTATATGATCATTTTAATAGAAATGGATCGTTTCGAATTGTTTCTTCTTTTTTGTGGTTTAAATGGTTTTACATATAAAATGTAACAAAGTAATAGGAGTCATTTCCTGTATAACTTTTTTAAATGAAGAAAAATTCGTTTTGGTTTTTAATTTATATTAATCAGGATTCTAAAAAATATTCATCTGTCTCTGTCTTAAACTTATAGTAACTCAATGATATTTTCAGAGGATTTTTGGGATTATTGCATAATTTTTCAATTCTATCAGCCTTTGTTTAATTCCTTAATTCATTGATAAATTATGCATTATGAAAAGAAAATTGTATAACTGTCATAAGTTATTTCTAAATATGATCCTTTCTTATAATCACTAGAGCACGTTGGATTCATATTTTAGCTATTAACTGGAAAAGTATGTTTTTTTCCCTCAAAATTTTTATATTTAATATTATAGTAAAAATTCCATATAACAGATGGCGCCACATTCAGTAAAACACATAAAATTGATATTTGTAAAAATTTGCTATTGAGGTTAGATAAAAAAAAATAATGGAATGAATGAGATGTAAAAATTTGCAAAATTTGTCATAGAATTTCATAATTTATGTTTATATTAGTGTGTGTTATCACGTACTTATATAGAAAAATTATAAGTTTTGTTATGTGGTCGTTGAAAATAAAATATAAGCTAAAAATATACATGAAACTAAAAAAAGTTCATTATTGGCATATATTTAAGCATTAAGTAAAAACTGAAGAAAGTATTGTCATTTTTTAAAAGTTTTCATGCTTAATTTAAGATTGATTAGAGATCGAACTCGGAACTTTCTAATTTGGTAGATTAAGGTGCAAATTTTTTTCAATGATTTGATATTTTTTCATATGATATTTTTTCAATGCAATGATTAGATAGTTTTTTTAAACCTATATTAAATGTATGTGTTTTCACTATAAGCAAAAAAGCTGGGAAAAAACTCTAAACCTCTAAATAAAATTAAGGCTGTAAATAAAATTTTAAAATAAAAGTTAAGTTGACAAAATTATTAAAAAATTGAAACAAAAAAAAGCTAAATTTTTTTAATGATATTTTTTTTTTAATTTTAACAAGTAATTTCATAAATTAATCTTTGTGTTCCATATTTTTAAGCTAGCATATTTAGGTAAAATTTAAACACGTGAATTCAGATAACTGATTTATGAACGATTTTACCGATTTCAACGTCCCGTGTCTCCCAAGTAACATTGTTTTGTTAAAAACGATTAACTTAGCCCGAAAATTATGATTTTTAGAAATCTTGAGTTATGGTACTAAAAAAATTATCGAGTTTTATTTTCTGTCTAGCACGTACTCATTATATTTATTTATTCAACACCTACTTTTAATTATTACAATTTATAACAAAAGCATGTTTTAACATGAAAGTATGTTTTAACATTGAAATCAGGCATAATTATTATTTTGCACTGTAAAAAATTAAAAAAAACTCTTTGAGTGTATAAATTATTGAATAAAAAATAATAACATTGCGTGAAACAATATGCAAATAATTCAAAATAAAAATAAGCTCTTTTCCATAAAAAAAAAATATTTTTTTCAAAATCGTATGAATGTCCTATTAAACATTAAAAATAAGTAGAAATTCTTCATTGGTAAAGTAAATTTCTCAAAGTACTATCATGAGCTATAAATGTTAAAATTTCTTTTCTAATGTGAATACCTGAATTCCTAACTTGATTTGGTTGTCATTAAACTGTTTTTCTTTTTCTTTTTTTTTACACGAGGTTTAATTAAATTGAGACCAATTATTCAAAGTCTAATTCCCAGTGAGAATATCAGTCAATAGAAAACTTAAATGCTAAGTATATCTCAGTTGTAAAAAAATAAAAAATATTCCAAATTCACATACTCTTCGGCTGAGGATATTTATGATGTTTTTATAAAAAAATATATAAGTAGATAACACAATGTGTGTTTCAAAGAAAATAAATCTTAAACTCCATTGAAGTTTTTATCTTGCATAATCTAGTGTGGTGAAGATGTTTTTAAAATTATGTGTGTGAGAGTATAAGCAATCTTTACTTTTTCAACGACAATTGTTAGTTATGAACTTTCGTTCAGTAAATTAAAATTAATTCTGATATTTACAATCAACCATGGGACAAGATCTCTTGAGGGACTTTGCATTTTTAAGTGTGGAATTAGAAAAAATTAAAGTGATCGACACTGATGTAGTAATTAATTAATTTCTTGATTAACGGCAAATAAAATGTATGCAGTATAATTCATGTATATTAATTCACTGTTATTTATAAGTACATTTACTTGTCTTTATAATATATATTAAATTCATTCATTGCTTAAAAATTGTATGCTTTTGAAAATAATTATATATGTAAGATAATCATCTTTTTTAATTATAAACTATTACAAGTCTGTGATAATTCTACTGAGAAACCTCCGAATCCAATTCTAGAGTTCTGATTTTTTTATTCGATTTTGTGGTACCAAATTTAAAAGCACAACCTATACCTTTAAAATTATCTACAACTAGAGTTATTTTAGAGAAAGTACTTTTATTACTTGCGTCATAATCTCACCATGAATTTATATAACATTACTAGTTATTATAAGGGAACGCCAAAATAGAAATCCTTCAAATAAAATAGTCTCATGAACTGGGAAAATGGAAGCTACATCTGTGCATCTCTGATAGGAGATATTCCGGCTTATGGAGGGTGTTACCTCCCCCTCATTTGTTGATCGATTTTAAATTATTACCAAATGTGTGAAAAACAGTTTAACTTCCTGTTGCTTTTGTACTCAAAATTTTTCTTGAAAGCGTGGTAAAATCTCTTGTAAAAATAAAATCTCTTTATGCACAAAAATAAACTAACAAGTTGCATGGATTTTAATAATGAGGACTGAAGACAAGTATTCTTCGTTATTAATAATAGTTTTTTATAAATTGATTTTTAATTGTTTCACTCCTTTGCAGTTTCTTTTGCATGCTTGTAACTTCTATATGTACTATATAATCTCACAAATATTCCAAACAGAATAAAGTTAAATAATTAGAAAATTAGTTAAATACATATATACGTTATAACATCACCGTTATTGCTTGAAACCCTCAAGTTACTTCCAGAATTTCGATGGACGTCAACACCTTTGCAGCTGTCAACGAGATTGATTTCCCACGTTTGAATTCAATGAACAGCATAGTATCCAAAGACAGCTAATTAGTTCTGATTGGAATATGATGTGGGAACGGCAAACAGGATTCGTGAAGGGCCATTAAGTCCTTCATGACAATTATAATTCTTCGAATTTAACTGTAATCACCCAGGGCTAGGGAAAATAAGGGCTGGCTCATCGCTTTCATGTATCGCATGCCGCCTTGTCACCGGAGAGGGGAAGAGCGTGACGTCACTGGCATCAACTGGCTGGCATTCTCTATGCTAGCTTGTGTCTGATTCATTCATTTTGGCTTTCTCATTCATTTTGGCTTGTTTTATGTTAATGTTTTCATTTTAAGCAAGAGTATTTTTTAAAGAGGAAAACATGACATCGTGTGCTGTTGCTACGTGTTCAAATATGTATCGAAATACAAAAGGAAAATACATAATATTTCATCGATTTCCAAAAGAGAATCAAATGCTTTCAAAGGAATGGGTGCAAAGATGTCGAAGAAGTGACAAAATCAACATCAAGAATGCTAGAGTGTGCAGTGAGCATTTTGATTTGAATGAATATATGGACGACATGCAAAATAGACTACTTGGTTTGCCAGAGAGAAAAATATTAAAACCGACGGCTCTGCCTAATCTTAAGTTACCGGCTTTAAGCATAATTCAAGATATTCCAAGAGAACAGAGACAAACGAAAAGAAGAAGATTAGTAGAAGCTATTGAAAGAATTGAGTGCGTGAGTCCACATAAATTATGTGATGCAGAAAATCAGTGTGATGGTGTTATTAAGTGCCTTAAATGCAATGAATATTTAAAAAATATAGAAGAATTGAAAAAAAGAATATTATGCGCAGAAAATACAGTGAAATTCCTTAAAAATGAGCAAAAAAGAAATCGAACTTCTACAGCAAGAATAATTAAACGATCGAAATCAAATAAAAAATTGCTTTTAAATGAAAAACAAAAATTAAAAACGAAAATAAAATTACTTCAAAAGGAGAACATTAAACTTGGTAAGATAGTTATAAATAATTTATTCCCTTATAAGCGTGAAGATGAAGAAAATAAATTAAGAACTAAATGGTCATCTGACACTATTTCAAAATGTATTTTGATTCGGTCATTATCTTCAAAATCTTACGATTTTTGGCGAAATACGATGGAAAATCGACTGTAAAATGAATAAACGACGTTATCAATATTTTTTGATAACGACTGTAAAATGAATTTCTTTTGATTCTCAAGATGATGAATTAAATCGTGAATTCTTAATTAATCCCTTACCTTTATCTTGGGAAAATGAACTTGCCTCTTCCGATCAAAATTGTGATATATCTCCATTTGAAAAAGAAACTATGGTTTATGTGGCAGGTTATATTGCTTATAAAATTAAAGATAATTCACTTGGAACTATATCAAGAAATTCAGTCGATATGCCCAATCATTCCGAATGGATTAATTTAATTTCTGCTGGGGGACTTACTGTTACAACAAAAGCATGGATGGAAACTATAAAACAAACGGACATAATGTTTCGCAAATTTCATGGCGACACATTTTCTAAAGGGAAAAATGTCATAGCAACATTAATAAATGAAACAGAGTCTTCTTTTCCTACTGTAAATCGAAAGGCAATTAAATTTTTTTGTCTCTTGAGAACATTTATACGAATTAGGTATTTAAATAGAAATGCAGCGATAGTATCTCATAATAAAGCTCAACAGAAAAACAAGAAATGGGTCAATAGTCAAAAAATCAAGATAAGCTGAAGCTAATAGGTAAATATATTTTTATATTGGTTATACAATTTTAAGTTAATTTCAATATTAATAATAATTTTTTTGGGTTTATTAAATAATAATTGCAAATTTACTAAATATTTGAGAGGCATTTGTAGTTTTTTCACTCTGATTAAAAACAAAATGAACTTAAAAATAAAAAGTAACTATTTTGCTTAGAAATTCCAGGCAGCTTATTCTCCTTGGATGCCAGACTACGTCATCAACGGCTATTTCCGGTGACAGTTTTGGGGAGCATTTGAGCCAACCCTTCTCTTTCCCTAGCCCTGTAGTGAATGGGTCTTATGCTTTCGAAGAATTTATTACCTCTTCACTCGTTCTGATTCGAATCGGTAGAGTGGCTGGAAATAGAGGTCAAAAAGTGACATTAGAAGATGGATCTGGAGATTACTGGAGGCCAGATGTTGGGGGAAGTAAACTTTCCCCCAACATCAAAACAAGATAAATAGCAGACCCTTGTGGGGTCGGAGGAGAGCTTCGACTTACGTGTTGTAATCCTGATACTTCTCTGAAACAGGTCCCGGAGCGGACAACTCCCAGCGTAGGGATGGGGCTTTGTTACTTTTCCTGTACTTAGTACGTACTGAGTACAGTTACTTTTAAAGTAACAAGTATTTTACCGATTACATTTCGTACTTGTTACAATTTCTTTTGTACTGCCATCTATCGGATTAAAATATAATGACAAATTTTTTAAAATTTTATTAATAAATTGAATAAAAACTAAATTAATAATAAATAAATTAATAATTAATTAAAACTAAATAAGTAGATCAATAATATTTTATATAAAACCATAAAATTAATTAATATAATTAATGTTAATTTAAATTATTATCATTTATAAATAAGCATTCACTTAAATATTAATGAAAAGATCTATAAAAATAATTCTTATTATTTATGCAACATTTCAGTAATGGCAAGTTTTTGTTTTTCCTGTAATGCTTTAATTTCTAGTATGAGGCAAAGAAATATAAACTGTTTATCTACAAACTGATTTTTTTTTTTTTTTTTTTTGTAAAAAAAAAAAAATTGTAAATTTCTAAATTTTCTTAAACGTAATTCATTCAATATAAAAATCATGACATTTTATTATTTGCATTTATTTTCAGAATTTATATGTGTTATAAGTAAATTTTCCAATTATTCAATCGTAATTTTCAAAGACTTCCAATGTTAATTAAAATATAAAATTAGATGAGATAATATAATTTCAATTTTTCAACCTAATCAGCTTAATTTTTTATTAGAATTTAGTAAGACTTTCCAATTATGTAAATGAATTTTTATAATTAACTTGTAAATATTTTGCAAAGAATTGTAAAGTGGGAAGTTGAATCAATTACAAAGAGGTTTTATTTTACATTAAACAAAGAGGTTTTACTTACAAAATTACAGCAATTAATCAGAAAAATCAACAAAAATTTAATTTCCTTTATTTTTCTATAATTAAACATTAACGAGACAAACATAGTAAAATTTTTTTATGTACAATAGATAATAATTTTTATTATAAAAGACGTTTACTTGTTTATATTTTTATGTAGTAGATAAACCAGTTTTTTCTAAAATAAAAATTGCAATAACTCACATATCTTGTTTCAGTTTCCTGAAACTTAATCAATTTATGGTTAAATAAAGTAGCTTTGCAATTAAAACTATAGTTTTCATTATTAATATATTAACATAATTAATATATTAATAATGTTTAAGTAAACATAATTATTTTATATTAGATATAGTTGAATAAAATTTCAATAACTATCAAAAAATGTAAAATAGTTTTACCAATAATCTAAATGTTATAATGTATTAAGGTAAAATATTGAGAAACAACGTTTAATAAAAAATGGAGGAACAAAAATACATACATTTTATTTACATCAATCCATAATTTAAGAAATAAACATGACAGTAACACATGATGGTATAAATAAAGATAAGGTAAAAATTAACTTAATTAAAGTTTTTTTTTTCATTTCGAATTTTTAAACTAAAATGAATAAACTACCTTCTTTAGTTTTAAATCAACATTCTCATTATCTGAATAAAAATAAATCGTATGGTAAAAAATACAAAAGAACATATTTTATAAAAGTTTAAATTCTGTATATTTACAGTAAAATATAGTGAAACTAAAACATGGTTGAATAAAAAATAAACATATTTATATGGAATTATAATAAAAAATATGCATAGTAAAAATAACAATGGAAATATGTAAGCAGATTTATATAATTTAAATATTTTTTTTAATTTAAGAAATCTGACCTTATTTAAGGTTCAAATAAATATGTTATATATGTTCATAAAATAAAATATTTAAAAGAAATGATAACAAAAATAAAAGTTAATAAAAATTGCTAAATACATAACAAGAATATCATGCTTTTCTTATATTTAAAAAAACGTCATATATTTGAAAAAGAACTACAATCACTGAAACGAAATAAAAGTACATGCGTATTTTATTTCGCAATATAAATTCATATCTCCCTCTCCAACCCAAAGAAATCTTTCAATTCCCAAGTATCCCTCTTCTATTTACCCAGTTAAACCATCTGTCATTTCCCTTCTCCCACCCAGCCTCCCTACCATAAGAAGCTACCATAATCTCATAATTCATCTGTTTGCATCGATATATCGATGATATTATTATTTGTACTCGCTCTGTCATTGGCTCTTCTGTACTTGTTACAGAAGAGCCAATGACAGAGCGCAATGTACACTTATTACTTTGTAACAAGCAAGTACAAAGTAATAAGCAAGTACAAAGTAATAAGCAAGTACAAAGTAACAAGCAAGTACAAAGTAACAAGCAAGTACAAAGTAACAAGCAAGTACTCATGTACTTGCTTGTTACTTTGTAACAACCACGTACTCACGTACTCGCTGATTACTTTGTAACAAGTACGTGCTCACGTACTCGCTCAGTCTTAGAAACTGGTCAAGTACATTGTACCTGCAACTGTCTGAGGGTACTCGAACTCGCGCTGACTTTGTTACTGGAAGTACTGAGTATTTGGAAGAAAAAGTACTGATTACAGGTTGTTACATTCAAATACTGATTACAAAATACTTGTTACAGGTATTTCTTCCCATCCCTATCCCAGCGACGGAACGAAGAGTGAGAAAGAATCGAGACACAGAGAGATACCAGGCCTCATGTTTGACTATCCTGATGCTCCAGTGCTGTCCGGAGAGGATCGTCGATCATATCAAGTGACTGTCCGAGATTGTTCCTGAGTGCGGAATTTAAGAATCTGATCCCCAGTACCAGCGAGGAGTTTTTCTCCGATCGAATGTGCAGCGAACGTTCCAGAAAGTGAGAAATTCATCAGTTTTCCTGGAGCCTACAATTTACTACAGTTCTTGTGCATAATCCTGTTAATTTGTAAATAAACATATAATCAAGAATATTAAATTACGTAAGCCTGATTCCTTAACGGCCCTTGCCTTCCTATAAGTCAGCTTATCCAGACTGAGTATGTTACAACATAAATGTCGAATTTTATGTGAGTTGAGTAAAAAGCTTGGAAATTAAATTTTAAGCTCTGTAAATGTTACATAATAACGTTTTATTGCATTGACAAGAGATAATGTCTTAAATTTGAATGGTTTGGAGCTTGAGTAATGAGAAATGTTAAAAAAATGTATGCCACTGCTAAAAATCTGTGATTAGTAACTTCAACATACAAATATTCACTATATATTTAGTTTACAACTTTAATACAAAAAATATTCCCTTATTACATATATTCAATTTTGGTAACTAGGAAACTACATATCTATTTAACAATACTTACGTAATACACTGCACACTCTTTCAGACAAAAGTAAAAAAAATATTAATCTACTATCTTTTACTCTTGTAATTTACATGATTATTAGATATATAGATACAGTACAGCAAAAATAATTTTAAAGTTAGTTGCAGAAAAAATATAGAATCTCATGTAAACTTCAATTTAAATAATCTGATTTCTCCTTTCACTAATTTTAAAAATACATGATGAGATTTGGTGAAATAGTTTTATTTATAGAAAATAAGTTATATACTATTGATCATAAAATATTTAATTTTACTTTAATGGTAAACCAAGTATTAATATGGAAAAATCTCAACCACTGGTGCTACATATATTAATAAAACTGTTTTTCTTTAACTAGTTAAACCAACAAAAGAAAGTATTTATTTAAACTCTAGACATCATAAATACTTGAATATAAGATATGATATATAAGTGTTTATATATGCTTTTATTAACTTATATTTACAGTTTTATTAACAATAAAAGTGTTTGATTTTTATATTTGTAAATGAACTTAATGCTGATGAAACACTTTTAATATTTAAATGTGTTTATAAAGTACAAAAATACTGAGAATTACTTTCCAAACTTGTTCCATTATATAATAAGACAATATTATCAGCATAGCAAATATTAAAAATGCACAGTGTTGAGAATTTATTACAGAAAAAATTATATATCAATTTTTTAATAATCATCATAGATTTTCTTTCACGATCAAGTAGGCTGGGAAAATCTTGATACTCAATTTATCTTGTCATAAACAGTCAAATACAGTAATCTCCCCTATAGTACGGTGTATTAGTTCCACATTATAGGAAAACGCGTTGCACGAGCATCCTCGTAGAACACGCTCGTATGGCTTTGTATAATGCATTGTGCACAAATGATTCACGAAAATCGAATATTAAAAAAAAAAAATTGTTATGAATGAATTGTGCACGTTTTATTAAAAGCAAATTAAGAACATTTTAAATAAAACCTGTTACAAACGTAACTAAAAAACAGTTGATTTCAAATAATACTAAAACCAGTTTTATTACATATTTACTCACTGTAGGAGCTATCTGAAATAACATTCCACTGGCATCTGTTTTTAGCAGAATGTTCAACGGTTAATAATGTAATTTAATTTAATTTTAAAAGAACACAATTGTCATAATGTGCAAACGTACTCAAAATTTATTATGAACTGTAAATCATTATAAATTTTTCAGAATGTGGGGAATCCCTGTGTTACTAATAGTAACACAGGGAGGACATAGTAACTTACTATGGGGAAAACACGTGTTATATGAGGGACATGAAAAAATGTCATAAGATACTGTGTTATAGGAAGGATTAATGCACATTATAATTAAGTGTGAATGAAAAACAAATATTTCACACTATTTTATATATTGTAGTACTAGAAGAGTCAGCTTTTTTACTACAAAAATTCTGTAAAAATACTCTTGAATTAAAATTTTATGAAATATCATTAAATACTGAATCTGCTAAGTAACGAACGCATTTTTAAGATAAGAAAATTGCCCTATAAAATTGTCAGAGAAATCTTAAATATAACTAAACGAAGTATATTAGAACACGGGAAAACGCCACTAAATATATTATGTTCATCCCATCACATTTTCTCCTCATATATCAATCGCTCCGCTTACAACTCATCACCACTCAGCTCAATGACGATACTGTCTCGTTAACTGGGTCATTATGTCTGACTATATCACTTAGATTTTGCAAAGAAGGCTACGGATTATGGCGTTTGGCAGAGCAACCACGAATATCCGAATATCCACGAGATGAGAAGCAGAACTTAGTATATCCCTGTTGCATATTTGCTGATAACCCAAATGACATTCAAAGTATCAGAAAAGTTCCATTTGAAAGTAGTGTATTAAATAAATTTTCGTATAGCATTCATGGCTTCGTAAACTTCATTTATATTTATGAAATATGTTACAGGAATAGACAGACCAACATTTTCAATACGGAGGAGTACTGTTTTAAGATTACGTTTTTGAGATTGATAAACAGTCAAGACATTGCTGAATTATATTCATATCTTAATGATTAAAACTCATCATCATATCACAGCAATATGCAATGCCTTCTTTCTGTTCAAACTGGTCTACAGATGGTCTTTGTCATTTCATAAATGAATTTATTTTTATATCATTCTCAGAAAGATTCCAACTTTAAAGCTTGGAATTCAGTAAATCTGACACTTAGCGGATTGTAATTTCCATACAAGGCCATTAAGATCTGCTTGTAAGATTTCATGATGTGGACATGCTTTAGATATAGCTGGTTGAAAGTCAGGATATTCATAGCTCGAGTCGTTAGAGTTTAGGTTATCTTCCTTTGAATCAACAGTGCAGTTATCTGGAGCTATAAGATTAGACAGATCTTCACAATGAAGAACTAATTACTTGTTGGATTATAATTTAAATACTAAAATAATATTTGGTTGGGCAGAGAACCCCTTTATATCTGTCTAATAAAGTATCTATTCGTTACAGGATTGGTTTGTTTATTTATGGCAAAACATAAATACTCATGCCTTCTTTTTTTACTCTGTGGTGATATATTCTCCATTTGTGCCTGTTTATAGCATTACGAATTAATAACATCCAGAAGGTGCGTAAACCATTTTCTTTATTTTTCTTATAATTTTTACGGAACATCCACACGATCTCTTGCCAACGCAAAGCATCGCGTGATAGACCACAAGATTTTAACGCGTTGCCAGATGCTACAAGTCTCCTAAGTCTATAGCATCATGCTGTGTAATCATAAGCAATAACTTAATTAGATAAAATGCGGTATTATAAACTGCTTTTAACATAAAGCAAATTTAATCCTGATCAAAATATTTCAGTGTTTAAATCAAGATTAATTTTGTAATATAATTCAATCAAATTCATTCAAATTTAAGTAATTTAATGAGTAGAAGGAGAAAATTAAAGAAATATCTTTAATTGAATAAATAGTTTACCTCAAATAATTAATTTGTTTTAGTATGTTTTAGAAAATTACTTTAACCACAAACTATTTTAAGTAACTCCAAAAATTACAATTTTCTAAGTTGGCAACAGAAAACTTCAATCAACTGTTTCGCCGTTTGTTTGATTTACTAATGTAAATTTTGTTTTGAGTTGAGCGTGCAGAATGCATTTGGCTTTTCCAGAGTGTGCAGCGTGTATGCGGTGATGCTCATTTTATTCCATACGGATTATAAACTCTTTCTATTTTAATGAAGGACGAAATTTTTTTAGACTTTTTATGTTGTATGATTGTCAAACATGTTTAGCTTTTTTAGCAAACGTTTTCGAAAAAGTTCTCAGACCGTGAAGAAAAATCAGTCTGATGCTTCTATCAAATACAACAAAAATGTGATTCCTTGCAAAGTTGTACTTCTTGATGGATCAGTACTTAGTGTTGAAGTATCTGTAAGTATTTCTGGAAAATTTTTAGTTTATTTATTTAATATTTTTGTTTGTAAATATCTCCGAATAAAAATTTTTCCAGCTCATATTGTTTTAAAATTCTGAGAATTCCGTGATATTCTTCAGTTACATTATTTATATAATACACATTTTTCATAATAATTGAAAAAAACATTTTTGACTTCTTATATCAGATTTTATAAGAATTTTATTTTTTTAAAAATAATCATTTCAAGTTTTATTATGAAATGTAAAATAAAAGAACATTAACCTGCGATAATCTCCTAATTTCTATTATTATGTGTGGATAAACTGCATTTAAGGGTGCACTATTTATTTTTGCGGATGGTAACATTTCATACAGAAAATGTAAAAATGACTAAAAAAGTTGTGTGTGAGTATTAAATTACTGAAAATCACAGTATGGTTTGTTTTTTTTATAAATATAACTGCATTTTATTAATTGACGAAAAAGAACCAAATTTTGATGATACCCTTAGCAGTAGTGGAGCCTTTTGTGTGTCATCAAAGGCTTACACAAGCAATTATATTTTCTCCCATATATTATATTAGCAATAATTCAATTGTTCATAAATCTTCAATTGTACAAAATGCTTTTTTATGTATTACATAAAAAAGTATTATATAAATGTATTACATAGGAAATAATAGTATCTTCAATTATATGTGGCCATAAAGTAGTCTTCAATAAAATCCTCAGCAAGTTCAGTTTAAAAAATCTTTCATAAAAGTGTTCGCTATCCAATTTGTTCACAATTTGAATTGTTTGTTAACCAATCACCTACTGTATTTATTATTTTCCTCCCAATTTTTGAATTTTTTAGAATTGTTAAGGGACAAATTCGGAAGTGTAGTATTTTTAAGATAACAATAGAATTAATTTACAATTTATTGATATAATTTGAGTGTCTTCTTACTATAATGTAAAAATAAAAAAACAAAATAAAAATCTTGTGTATTACAAATATGTGAAATGCTTGAAAAATATTTAAGATTTTGACATATATTGTAAACAGTATAAGGATTAAAAAGATTCAGTACTAATTGGCTATGCATTACTTTGAGAATAATTTTAGTTGACTAGGATGAATAAAACTAATTACTTTGATAAAAAATGAATATTTTCAATTTTGTTCATAAATATATATTTGGGGAAAGATTTGTAAGGATTTATTGGTTGAATACTTATTATCAATTTGTTATTAAAAATACCATGAATTTTCTGTCTGAAATACTACAATTAGAAATACATATACATATTAAGCAGACATACTTTTGTAATTAAGAATGCAATCAACTTTATGTGATAACACAATAATAGACCTTGTGCATCTATGAAAACAAACATATTGAGGTCTAAATAAACGTTTAATTAAAATCTTTGCAACAAATGACTGTAAAGCAACAAACATACCGAAACCTTTGAATACAGTATTGAGCTAAGTAAAATTTTCAAGTTTAAAAATTGGTGAAGAACTGTTAAACTTGAATATTAGAGGACTTTCTTTTACAATTTGATCACATCCTAATTTAAATAATATTGTTGATACTGCATTGTGAATAATCTGTTAGCTAAAAGCTGCTTAAAGTTTATTTTAACCTTAACTGCAGATTAGAATTTTATTAGGGCTGAGACTTTTTGTTAACTTTGGATCATATTCATGTATAACAAGGGAGAAAACTCTAGATTTTACTCCAACAGATGGATGCCTAGCAAACAACCAAATGGTTTGTGCTCCAGTTTAACAAATTGTGTGTTTGATTCCCTCCTAGGAGATTTTTATAATTTATTTGGTTATTTTTTTAAAATAAATTTAAGCTTTAAATTATCTATATCAAATTTTTACATTTTTAATAACTTTTCCACATTGCTTTGATTTTCAAGAAGAAAAAAATGAATAAAAAAATAAAACCCAATCAACTAACCAATCCCACCTAAGGTGTGGATGTCTGAAATGGTTGGGAATCCACTTTAAAATGTAAATACTGATCTAATTAGCACTTATAGGCAGAAAATTAATCTTGCATGACAACAAATTGCATGTGAATAGCAAAAATATGTTTATCTTCTATTTTTGTACTCTGAATATTGAATTCAAAACTTTCCATTTTGAGAAAGACTTTTTCAGACATAAATTTTTTAACTATGTTAGGAGTATATATAAATTGATTAAATTTTATATTAATTTAATTCATAAAGAACCCAATGTAACATCTTGAGAGTTAGATGATATAATATTTGCAATTCAATATGTAGTTAAAGTTATTAGAAACAAAAAAACTAATGATTTTACTGTTTCTGTGAATAGTATAATGTATACAATGCTAGTTTACATATATTAAGATTTGTGGTCAAATGGCATGGGTATTGTATCATATTTCTTCGAATAGTGCCTTAAATCAATCGAGTATTTCTTGAAAATTTCATCCAAAATCATAATCATTAGTCTATTGTGCAGTTCTAATGTAACGTGTACAAATAATTTTTATATTAATATTTCATTAAATATTATATATTATTTTAATTTGATTGAAGTTCATTTTAATCTTTATATAATTTACACTGCATATTTGATTATCTAATAGCTGAATATTTTTTTAAGAATATAAGTTAATTATAAAGCTTAAGAACATTTTTATAAACTAAAAATTTTTAAACTTTTTGTTAGATCTGCCAAATTGAATGTTTCATGTAGTTGATAATTGCGGAGAAAAATAACAATTAACAAGTAGGTGACTTTAAAGTACACATGTAAAGAGGCAGATATCAAATGTGTAGAATGAGATAACTAAAAAATTATTAATTTTCAGTTGATATACTTTATTAAACTGGATAGCAAATTGATAAATGAAGGAGTAATGGATGAATAAAAATGAATTATATTAATAGATGAAAGCACAAAGAATAACTTGAAAATAATGACAAGTCCTAAAATAAATTGTTAAACAAGTAAATTGGAGTATTATATAAAGTGACTCATAATTTGAAAATGACTGTAAATAAGATTATACTTATATTTGGCTAATTAAATTTTATATAATACCAATTTTTATCATATTAAAGTGTAGGTCTCCTACTGTTTTCATGTTTATATTGAATTTAAATGAAAATACAAGGCGTTTATACAAAGCTTATTAAATATCTTTTTCGAAATTTACTACGTTGCAGTCATTTTTTAAAATCCTTTATGGATTATCCATCCTGTTAATTTCCATTAATCCCATTAATATTCGTGACTTTTCATAATAAAAACTCTGACAAAACAGTTAAAGATTGCATAATCTGTTATTTTAGCTTATATCAGAGAAACTAGTTTAGTTTTCAACATTTTACATCTCCTAGTGGACTATCTAAAAGCCGAACAATGTGAGATATTTGTACGTCCGCCTCATCTATATTTTTTGAATCTTTTTATAGCTACTGGACTGAGTTAACTTATATCAAGAGAGAAACACCTAAAAACTCCCAAAGTACTCACCTCGAAAAATAAGCATTAAAGTGTTAAAACGCAACACCCGTTTGTTGAACTGTGGCTAAGATCGATTCTGTTTGGACACAAGCTGGGTTTTATTACAAAACTATGGTTAGAACTATTTTTGACATTAAAATTGTGTACTAACATTTTTGCTATATTTAAATTGCTATATTTAAATTTTTGCTATATTGTAAATTAAGATTCTTATTTGTGCAATCAACTTTCTTTTAAATTGGCTTCTTAAGGTCAGTCTTCATTACGTTGTCATTGTAAAATGTGGCACAATATCATTTTTGGCTCGTAAATTCGTATATTTCTCATGTTTGCATACGCTAGAATTAACTGTTCTAATATCTAAAATTAAATATGTTGTACGAACCAAATATTTTATTGGTTTGTCACATTTTACAGCAGATATAGGGCTGATTCGACCAGAACCTACTCTCAAGGATTTCAAATGGATTTTAAATCGCTGCGTGCTGATTTAGGAATCAAACCCTTGAATTATTGACTTGAAGTCAGAGGCCAATCGTTCTGACATCAGCTCCACTTTTATAATACAGTACTGTATCTTTTCTGTTGAGAACTCTTAATGAGTGAACAGTTTATAAACACAGATATTGTCCAATTGTAACAAAAGGATGTGTTGCACTAGTTTGTGATATCCATCTATATTTCCTACCATTTGAACTTTTCATAAGTATTGATCATTTTATAAGTCGTTCGAAAAGAGGGATCATTCTAATATCTACTTGAAAATGCCTAGACAGAAACCAAGCATGTTTTTTTCTCTCCCCTATTTCCCTTTTAGTTATGGTAGGATCAAACCTTTGACTTTTGATTCCGAAGAACAGACAAGTATGGTCATGTTCTCCAATTATTTAAAAATTTAAATCAAATGTAACATATAACTTAATTTTAACTTTATTATATAAAATATGATTGGTTTCCGAGCTGCTGATACACAGCGTGTCCCAGAAGTTTATTTCGTGTCAAGAAGTTGCACATCAATATGCATGATTATTGTGAAATTCTTTCAGATATTATATTTCTAAAATGCAGACATGTGTTTGAAAATATAGGAAAATATTTCACTGTACAGTTATTTAGTCTTGTAAGCATAATGCTGGGACAAATATGTAAAAAAAAATTGTTTTAGAATTGAATTTGATTTGATCTCTTTTGTGCATGCTCAACCAAAACCGAAAGTTTATGTATTCCGAAATGTTACAAACATGCATTGGCGAAGGGGAAGTGTAACCTATGAATTATTGAACTAAAAGCCAGAGCTTATTTTAATTTGGTGCTGTTTAAAATTGATCAGTTTATATTGTATTATAAAATTATTTTAAGTAAACAAAATAATTTCAACTTCATGACAGAAAGTTATCTATATTTATTTATAGCTTTTTTCTTGTTTTGGAGAAAAATAATAGTAAGTAACTTTTTTAAAAGCTTTATAATCAAGATAATTTCTTTTAAATTTCGACGATAGATTTATAAATAAAAAGATCTCCATTAATGTTTATTTAAGAACTCCGTACATTGTGTGAAATGCTGCATTGTCTGAGATTTAGTTTGATTATCTAGATATTGATCGCGATATTCTTGCTAAATGCGTACACCTGATGTATGAATTTTCAATAGGTTCCTATTTTTATCATGAACTGCTATTGGCATTTTGCCAGTCGGAGCACACACAATGATGGTTACAAATAACTACTTTAACTATTTAAAATTTAATGCAAATTCATTTTTGTGTCTGTATAAGATTACTTTGATATATGCGTTAACAACTAAAACAAGTTTTCTCAATGCAAAACTGTAGAATTAAAACTTCTCATTTGAAAGTATTTCATTTGCAAAATTTAAAAATTCTATGGTGGTTAGCATTTAGTTTGAATTATTATGTTCTCTTCATAACGATGTTAATTTTAATATATTGAAAAAAAAATTAGCAGTTACTAATGAGATCTTTTTGTTTATACTGACTTGATTTCGACATCTTTCTTCCAATGTTCTTGCGAATTGAGCAGTTTAAAAATATTCGTCTTCAGAACGAACTAGAATAATTGTTGAAGATAGAATTTAAAATTCTAGAGTATCTACGGAGAAACCGTGAAATCCTCACGTTTTCATGATTAAAATCATTGGAATGATTTTCTTTATATAACACAGCTGGTGTTTTTTTCATGAGGTTAATTAAAACTTTAAAATTAATTTAAAGTTTAATTTATAGACTTTAACAATCTTATATTTCGTGTTTGCGAAATAATGCAAGCGATATTTCCTACTCGGAATTTGCTAATGTATCTCATGTGTCAATCAAGCAAAATAATTCATAAGCAGTTGCGTGTTCCAGTGTAAAAACTGCAACAGATACCACACATATGGTGATCAGTTAAAAGGGATCCCTTATGGGCGATATCGCAAGATTACCTTAACAATGTGAGGGGAAGTTGGAAGCGGAAAGAAGAATTTAGTAGGAAAAGAGGAAATTGATAGGTTTAGTCACTCACATATGAAATTCGACATCCTGCCTTTTACTTTGTTTCAACATGCGTATATTTTTCCATGGTAGGGACACGTGCCTCTTTCCAATCTACTCTTACCTCATCAACATTCGTCATGCATATGATTGCCAGTTGACGTATTTACCCTGCAAAAATTTTTTGTAATAATGGTTTTATTTTTCATTTATTAGAAAAATAGGAAGAAATAATTTAGAGAAAATTTCAAGAATTTCGTATTTTAGTAAATATTATTTTCAGAGCACCGCCATTTAGTGGCATTTCATCTTACAGTAGAACGCTTGCTAACAATAACAATTTAGCAAATATATATTTTCGTCTAATCTAAAATTCTTATTAAGTAAGCTTGTGTTTGAAGTCCGAAGTTTCGTACAGAAATTTTAAAATATTACCTTATTTCCAACTTTAAAATATTCCGTTTTATATTTAAAAGAAGAAAATCAAAATTTTGCTTAAAATTTTAAAAGAAAAGAAAGTATGCTGAAATTATATATAAAATGTGTAAATGAGTTGTCTATGCAGTTCATTAAAAAGCTGTATTTTATTAAAGCAATGAAGACTATATTTAAGATATAGAGCTTGTGTATTTTACACAAAGAAACATTTCCTTTCTTTCCAGTTGTCAAAATTTTCATATTTTGTCATAAAAATTTACATATTTCTTTACTTTAAAAATATTTCACGTTCTTTTATTTATTTATTTTTTTTAACTTAGGTTTATTTGTTTATAATTTTAAATTATTAGTTTTTATTATCTGAATTTTTCCGTACATTAACATTGTTGGGTTGAAAAAAATTACATGATTTTCTTCAATTTTAAATGAGACGTTGAGAATAGTTTTCTAGAAGTTTATTTTGAAGAGAAAAAAAAATATTATCTATGATTGTATTTAAGAATTACTCTAGTTACAGTATCAATATTTATCAAAATATTATTTTGCCCAAATCAGCAAAATTTTTTGATAAATATTGATACTGCAACCAAAAAAATATCTATTGATACTGTAACCAGTATACTGTAAAATTATTTTGTCCATAAGGGCAAAATGACTTTTTGGTGAAAGCATGGTTTCATTTAAGGGGATACAAAACTTGAATTAGAATGACTGTAAACGTTTATTTTATGAAAACCATTATGTATACATTTTCAGCATGTTTATCTTTTATTATTTAAACGAGTTTATGAAAGTCATCTTCAAAAACAATTGAAAATCCGAAAATTGCTCTTAATAAATGCATCCTACTTGCTTCTAGTATCTTGAAATTTTTTTTTCTAAAACATACTCAAATAATTCAATTTTGCATTGAAAGACAATAGAAACATTTTGAACATTTATTGTAAATATATATTCTGTTTCCTATAATGTGCAATTTGACTTTTTAAATGAAGAGCAAAGCTCTAATGTGTTTAATTTTATATAGATAAAAGAAATTCACAAATTAATAAAATAGGTATTTCTAGGGTATTATTAGGTTGTTCGGAAAGTCGTTCGCGTTTTTCATGAAAATGAAAAAACGTGCAGCAAATAAATATTGTATTATATTGCATTGGACATTGTTCATTCTAGTCCAATAGCTTTTACCATCTTTCTGGTAGTAGCACGATTCCACAGTCATAAAGTGGTTGGTTTTTACTAGTAAAAAGCTGATCCGTGTAGGAAAAACGAAACTACTTTCCGAACTATCCAATACATATTTTCTTCGCGAAAAATTAAACTGCATCATTTTAAATGTAACATCCAGTATTTAACACTAAGCATCGAGTAAATTTAACACTGGTTGAATTGTATATTTTTTAAATAAAATATAATTTCTTTGAATCATGTTTGTAGACAATTTTGAATTGAAGCAACTATTTAGAATTTCATGGATAATCATAAGTTCGTCATATCATAAGATTCTTTGAATGTTTCAACATTTCATTCCTGATAAGATTTAATTTTTACTTTTAACATTTGTTTATTACTGTTTTATTTATAACTTGTTCCCATCTTGTGCATATTAACGCTACTTATAGAACAATCGATTGTTTATAGCATCGTTTTCACCACATTAGATGTGTGGCGAATCTCATTTTATCCAATTCTGTGTTCATTTTCTGCAAAAATATGGATTGAAATTTCGCCAATTTTCTAGACGTGCATTTTTATGCTCATATTCTTCGGTATTAAAGTAGAGAAGTTTGTGACACAGGGTTTCTTGTGAATTCTAAAAAACCATTGTTGAGCTTTTTTATTTACTTCTCAAGTAAAGAGACAGGCGTCAGAAAAGTATTGTTTAGAGGCACTCATGAATAATGGGTTGTTTCCAAAAAGAAAATGAATTCAAGGAAGCCTCCCCACCTCGTTCTAGTTTCTCACCAGCAGGACAGGCTGCATCCGATTGTAGCAGAGAAAACCCAGGGATGGTGTAGATGAAACTGCCTTTTTCTCCAAGAAAAACCAGTTCAATAATGCCATCGTCCTGACCTTAACTTCCATGCGACTGGACAAACGAGAATGCCCAGTATACTATCGATTAATTGTTTTTTTATTTATTTTTTTTCTGTATTTTTTATTGTAATCTTTTCCAACCCTAATCACAGCGAGATCTGGAAGGCGGAGTATTTGGGAATCTACATTTCAAATTTTCGGTTTCAAACCCGGAAGAGGTCGTAAAGCAGTCAAGGTTTTCCATTACAAATACATTTTTGGAACCATTCTTTTCTAGGGGTGGAAAGCAATCGTATGCTTAAAATTTAACTTTCAAATCTTTGACGAGGAAAAAAGCAACATTAGTTTACCAGATTATATATTTTCTTCAATGAGCGATACTTAACGTGCTTCAGCTTTTTAAATAATTAAGTTTTCGATAATCGAGAGAGAGAATAAAATTGTGAAAATCTAATCCCAATGAGTTCTTATAGCAGGTGTACTTTGAAATAGTTTATAATGAAAGAAAAATATTCTTGCACGTATTCTAGAGATTTTAAATCCTTTTAAAATAGTGTTTTTTTTTTTTTACCTAAGTTATATTTTAACTATGGCAATATATAATTATAAAAAATATTGTTTTCAACGCAAAAGCTTTTTGATCCTTTTTCATTAAATTTAACAAAGTTTCTTTCATAAATATGCCGTTGGAACACCAATTTTAAAGAAAAATAAAAGAAATGTTACTATTTTAATTTCACATTTGTTTCCAAAATATGTAATCATTTACCTCAGATATTATTTTGTCAAGTTTCTTCATGCTCATTTTATATTAGTTTTTTTTTTATGATTTAGCAAAATTTTTGAATATAGCAAGCTTATGAATTGAAGTCCACCTGTCGATAAAAGAAAAGTCTTTGCATTGATGTATTTTAAATTTAGTGGTATGCAAGACAATGCTTGATAACACATTTAGGATGTGCTTTATTATTGTATAAATAATTTTCACGGGGTCGAAGATGTAGAACGTGGTGAAATAAATAGAAAAAATGCTTCCGAAGTTTTACACCAATTGTTTATATATTTGTATAATCGATGTATACATATTGTGTAGCCGAAATATTTAACATTATTTTTAAACCATAATTTGACAACATCTTTTAAAATAAAATTCGCTTTTTAACTTCTTTACAGATTAAATTAAAAAATGGTTGAAATGCATTCAATATTTTGTTATTTCCCAATGTGAACTACAAGGTGGATTTGATATAAAGTTAAGATAATTTAATTTTTTTAAACTTATTTTTGAATCAAAATAAATCTGAATATAAAAGTATCGCAATATTCAATCGAAATTATAGAAGACGAACATATATAATGTGAAGCTTAAAAATTATTTTAAAATTTTACCATGCATATTTTGTTTTAAATAGATATGTATGTTAAATTTTCATATGAATTGACTTGACATCACGATTTCGAGGATTTATTTTCATTTGAAATAAGTATTCAGTTAGAAATTTGCAGAGCAATAACAGTGTTTACCGTGTCAAATCTATTTTTATTGATTAATATAATTTCGGTTGTCATTAATTTGATGCCAGTTTCTTAATACATTTCCAAAGTTGGTATATGTACCCAATTTTACACTATACTAGTGTGATTTTAAAAATTGCACATTGTTAAAATCTGTCGTAATTTTTTTATAATTTTTTAAGCTACCATTTCGATCAACTTCTTTTATAATATTTCAAATTTGACATCTTTTAATACTCACGACTAGGTACAGGAAAGCATCCTAGTGCAATAACATCTTTATAACTTGATTCTAAGCATGCAGATATTTGAATTTTTCGAATTAATGGAGCTTAGTAATGTTTACATTAATTGTTTTCGAAATTTTAAATACTTGAAAGAGGATTATAATTTAACGCTTCATTACTTATTCCTTATGTTCAAAGTTCAACACTTAAGTTTGATTCGACTTCTGTTGCTGTTGATTCGAACATTTTTAAAAATAAAGCAAATAGTCTTACATTAAAAGTTATATCCATTGCATATCTTAGTATATTCTAATAGCTCAGAAAGCTTACTAAATTGCATGCTTAATTTTCTGTAAATTTTAATTTTATACATAGAAAATAATTTTTAAAATTAATATTAGAATATTTTGTTTTCAGCAAAAAGAGTGATATATAGAAGTTTAAATCTTCAGTCTGAAGAAGCTTTAGAGTTCTTTTACCTTTTATTTTCGATGAACATTAATATTTCAAATCAATTCCTATTGTTTTGTCTTCAAGGTTAATGCTTCTTTTAAAGTTCCTCTAGTAATGTTTTAAAAATAATCTTACTTAAAACATGAAAGATTTCTTGCCATTTCTTGCTTATTAAAGCTTATTTGTATATATTTTTTATAAATTTTTTCATATTATGCCTCAATGAAATCTGTTTTAGGCATTTATAATATATTTTTGCCTTAATTATTAAATGATTACTTAAGTAATTTTCTGTGAATATAAGGACATTCTCAATTTATGCTGTTTGATTTTTTAAACGTAAGCATTGAATTATTTATTAGTGTGTTTCTTCTATTTAAATTATTAATTATTTAAAGGATGTCAAAATAATCTATATTTTTTGAAATAAAAAATTAATATAGTGTATTTTTTAAAAAAAATCTTATTAGTACAACGTTATTAAAATTGATTATTTCTGAAAGGTAATTTCGAATTTCACTTTAGTTTCGATGTATATGTGCATACGTTAGTTGATAAAATTTTTTGTTATCAACATGAAGATAATTCACGATACTATTTATCACGATGACCATGTACCACAGTTTGTATGAAATCCGTGACTAAAGGGAAAAAGGTCAACATTTTGGGAGAATATTTCAAGGCTCTTTCCTGCTGCCGTGCGAATCCTCGAGCCGAATCGTTTGACTTGTAACAGATGTTCGTCAACGCTTGGGTTGTGCTATTGTTTAAATCCATGAAAATCTGCGGCGGCTGTTTTATTTTTTCGAGCATTTTTTTATTGTTAGAGAAATTTATTTCGCATATGCTATTTCGATGAAATATATATCGCACGCTACTTTAAAAATTTGAAACGTTAGTAATTTAACCTATTAAACGTTCTAAAATTTATGATTGAATTTATGAAGTAATAGTTTAAGGATTAAAAGGATAAAAATCTATGGGTATTAAATAAACTATAAATTATGTTTGCTTTCTTTCACAAATAAATTTTTTTATTGATTTGAATCATATCGAATGTAAATAAAAGTATACAGATCAATATGTGATACTTAACATGTAATTTAGAATGCAATTTTCAAACTTTTCATTTAAAATTATTTATTACAAAATATATTAAAAATTCAAGTTTGTTATTGTAAAACTAACTATCTGCTACAAATTGTGTGGATAAGAAAAATTTTAATCGTTATTTTTCTTCTATTAAAGTGAAGTACCCTGCTCCCTTTTATAAAGTAATCCAAAGTGTTTAATGTTGAATTAATTTTAGTTGATTATACAACAGTAATTTTATTTATTTTCTTTATTTTTCTTTTAGTTTTTTAAAAATTTTTGTCGATTGTGCAATTGTAATTTTTATACTTCCTTTATGAAAATAAAAAGTAAAGAATTTAACCTAAATATATAAATTTAAAATTGATATTCAGAATTTTCTAATGTCTTTCAGATATTATATTGTTAACTATCCTTTAAGGAATATCAAATTTTAAACATGAAACCTTACTTGGCTTAGTGATGGAGCAACGCTATTCGAAATGGAAGTTTTCATAAGTGATTTCAGATAATGTTGAACATAATATATATATATATATATATATATATATATATATATATATATATATATATATATATATATATATATGTGTGTGTGTGTGTGTTTCTGTAATTTTGATTTTATTGATAGTCGTAATATTAATAGCATATACTTCTATCAATGAAATTTATATTATTATAATTTCTTAATTCTGAAGTGATAGTTTCTTATATCACACAAATAATAAGTGTTAAACTTCGTGCGTATTGGGACATAGGGATGCAGCCTAGTAGAAGCTTTGGATTCAATCCCAGCTACTAATGAAAAAGGGAAGATAAACGTTGCATTTCTACGCTCTCTTCTGTCAAAATGAATGATTTGGAGTTTTCTAAGTTTACCCTTTGGAATTCATGAACACAACCCGTATGATAAGGTTTTACATTCGGGTGCTAGGCCATCTGCTCATGGAACAAATTTTAAAAGTTTTTCCTGTCTCTATGATAGAACAGTTTCTTCGAAATGCACATTCTACCTTCTTTCCCAATTATTATTGAACGTTAGGAGGTGGATTTTGTATTTCGCTCTTAATATTTTCCAATTATTCTATTTTTAATTATTTAAATAACTTCCATGGTAATATCCTATCATTATTTTACATGCTTCTTGTTTTGGTGCAGATATTTAATTTTATGTTTATCTAAATTTCCTCAATAATTTTTTAATTTTTGTCCTATTTTTAAACATAGTGTTCACACAGAATGTGTGTCCAATATATTCCTCTAGAGTTTACCGTGTATTGTTCTACTACTATTTTAAATAGTGAAGTAGCAATGGCGTTCTTTTTTATATTTTTCATTTTAACACATTTTTTTAAATTTATTAATTTTTAAAAACACACATGTTCTTAATTTATATTGATAAAAATTGTATTGGTTAATTTTAATTTATAGTTTGTTTATAGCTAGCAAACTATAAATCGAGTTTACAATGTTTGAATTGTAAGTTATTTTAATAATGCTAAATATATTAAAAGTAATATGGAGTAAGTATTGTGATTAGAAAAAACGTATGGGTAATAATTCGATTCTGAATTTTTATTTAAAACTATCATGAATCTGATTTTTTATTGCAAAAATATGTATATTTTCGCATGATTCAGCTATTTATAGAATTTTTCCACATCTATATCGATAATCTAAAATATATTGAGGTTGCCTATAATATTAATGACTTAAAAAAGTTGTTTTGAATACATTGGAATGCATTGCCAGATTATTTTTTGTAGATTTATTATGTGCATCTTTAATTCAATTAAATTTTAATGATTTATCAAGTAAGGTTTCACCTTTCGCCTATCCACCTAATTTCCGTTTATTATCTAGGTCAGAACACTAATTGAATTTGTGTATGAGCTCGGGCGGCATAATTCTTTTGTCTTTGGGAAGTCCGGGTAAGGCGAACAACAAATTAACGATTCCACGATGGAACGAAGGTTTTTAAGAAGACTACATTATCGAATAGAGGCAAACGACCAAGAATTATTGCCATTTTTTTTCACCTTAATTCTTGTGTTCCATCATTGTGTTTGAGGAGACACGCATCTTATACTACGGGGAATTGGGCTGTAAACACAAGGTCGTGAACATGCAGTTTGCGTGATGTGACTATTCAGATTGTTAACTGGCCATCTTTGGGAAGACATCATTAGCGAAGGTGGAAAACATCAGATTGTGAAAAGCTCTTATTCTCCATTAAGTGTTCGATTTGCGATAATGAAGGTGTTACGATGCCTGTTTTTCGTTTAATTGGTGATTACATTTTTGATCTCCGGTCACATTTGTGTCGTTATTTCAGACGATTTTCTAAGGCTACTAGAATTGGGAATTATTTATTCAAAGCACAATGCGAACATCTGAAATAGTGCATTAAAGCTTCTTTTCAAGAGATGATTTGCATTTTTCTAGGCGATTATTTGCGTTTCTTAATATCATATCTTATTTAAATTAATTTACATTTTTGACGGAAACTCCATTTGTTTTCTTTTAAAAGTTAGTAACTTCTATTCATAACGGCATAGTTCTATTACATAAAGGCAAAAATTGTCATACTGGAGCCGGCATATTAAAATTTCATACAACCTATTAATCTCCCAGCTAATAAAGTCAGATATAAATAGTGTCAGCCCAGCCATAGATTTAGTCTTTTGAAAGTATTTCAAGTGTATGATTATCTGTCCCCAAAAATATCATAAGGTATATACAAAATGTCGTTAGCACCTCTAAAATATTAAAATTCAGTATGTATAAAAACAAAATATTTAATCATAAATTGCCGCATACAAGTTGATTTTTTAAAATAAATCCAAAGTTCAATGTGTTGATTGTTCTCGATTTGTAATTTTTCTCCATTGTTGCAGATTGAACTTTGAGAAGAGGTGCCTGCTCAGTGTCATTTTCACCAATGTGCAATTTTCTCAAAATTATACAGTATTGTTTGTCGAGACTTATATGTATTGAATGCTGAAACATTTTTAATATTTTTATTAATACAGCGAAAATACAAATTTTCTTTAATTGCACGTGATTTTTTGAAATTTATTTGTTGAATCTCCTGTTGCATTATCCGATAGGAACATTGTTGTGATTTATAGAAGGTCAAAATCTTAATTGTTATCCTGTTTTATCTGAAATTGTTTAAAGAATACCTGCAATATAACCAAAATGTGAACGCAAATATAAGAAATGTATTCAAAAATATGTTTTGAAAAGAAAATTGATTCATTTTTAGATATGTTTTATTAACCATTAAGTGGTTGTTTCCTTCGTTATAGTTGAAATCCTGAACACGCCACTTTATTGCGATTTTCAATGATTTAAAATATACATGACGTCAGATAACGTTTCAGCCATGTCACATACATCATATTGAGACGGCGTTGTAAATCCGACTTTTCGATGAATTTGCTGCAAGGGGAGTTCACCATAGAATGTCTGAGAATATTGTCGAAGTTCATTTTGTTAGTAAAACGATTTCTTATATAAGGAGTAAAATTTCTGTTTGAGAAGCCGTTCTCCATTGATTCAAGCCATTAACACATGACAATAGAACAGCAGAAAAAGCAGATTGAAAAAGACTTGACAAAATATCCACTTTATGGTTTGTTTAAATCGGCAGGGACGATTTAAATTCTTAAAAATTTCATTACCTTATAGAATTCTAGGTTAGGTTATGACAAAAAACTTACGTAGCTTTATGCTCTGAGGCTTATAGCTCACATTGAGTAAGATTGAGTTTTTATTTGAAGCCGAAACAAGACTGATGGATTGATGATTTTGAAAAATTGATTGAAAATCGATGCAATGAATCCAAAACGATGAAGATAAACAAGGCGTTTGATTGACAAATGACGGGGAAATTAGGCCACCTGGAAAAACAAAGACGAGAAAAAAATTAGAACCTATTAATTTGTTTCAAAAAAGAAATTGTTGCGCCAATTTTCCCTCGAGGGCAGGTTGACAAATCTAAGATTCAAGCGAAAGAAAGAGCTCCAATACCAAGTTTTTCTCTCAAGATGTCATCAAGAATATCTTGCTTGATGATATCTAGGACACGAAAGCATTGTGATCCATGGTTTCTCTTTCTCCACCAAAGCATTTTTATCCGTTGAAGAAAATCTGAATATATGTAATTTAGCATTTGTCCGAAAAGATATAGTTCTAACTCTAGCTAGACACATTTCTTCATGATGTGAATTAATATAATTTTGGTGAATTTTCGTGATAGTAGACATGTGCGAAAAATTAGAGGCATATTTATTTTTATTCCATTCTTTGTTAAATAGAAGTCTAAATTAATAATTGCAATATTTGTAAACAATCTCTTTTGAATCTAACGAATATTGACTTGCTTACGCCTACATTAAAAATTTTCTTTTAATCAATACTGCTGAAGTAATAGAAAGCAGATTGGTGTAAAACGGGCTCAAAAAGTTCGTTAAATTTCTTAAAATTGTTATTATTTTTCTAATATTTTCCAAAAATTTGCAGTGTATTCACGCAATGTACTTTAATTCATTAATATTTTTTATTATAATTTCATACAAATTTTTACCCTATTAAATACGAATTTTTGTAAAATTTGTTTTTTTATATGTTTACAAAAATATGAAACCATACCAAATTCATCCCTACTATGGCATACTGCAAAAATCGAATACACAGTTATGGAGATGAAACTCTTCAATTTTATTGTAATAAGAGATCTGTTATTTTACAGTATTTTTTCAATAATTTTATGAAATTACAAATATCTTATAATATTCACTGTTTTTATGTAATTGAATAAGACATTTAGTAATATTCATCCTAAGCTTGACGAATAAAATGTCAACAAATTTCGCCAATTCAGCAGTAATTCTTAGCTTTTTTTTTATTAATTTGGACAATATAATAGAATTTTGTACTTAATGTTTATTTTTAATGTCGGTGAAAGCCTAAATTTCGGAAGATTTATTTAGAAGTAGTTTTACAGCTATCATAAGGAAGCTCTAGAAGCAGATATTTGTTTTGTGTAAGGGAAGCAAACTGTAATGCTTATCTAATAGTACTCCTGAGTTGTAAACATTACTCATAATCTATCTTTAGTTTAAACAAAACAATCTTTTGTGTAAATAAACTTCCAACAATAACAACTTTCTCGCCTCCAATTCCCATCGTTACTTCCCGTATGTTCGAAGCTCTACTCGACTGGATAACAATTCCATCTGAACTTCCCAAATCTTTAAAAATAACACTGTTTTTCTTAATGCGAAGTTTCCGCTTCATATTAAAAAGAGAGAAGCAGTCGCCAGGTCAAGCACCTTCCCAACCCGTCAATCAAATTTTCTGCTCCGATTGCAACTTAACTCAGGTGCGGCGGCTTTGCAAGTTATTCCTTGTGTCCGAAAAAGAATGAAGCGGCATGCAATTGTTTATTTATTCCTGTTTTTTGTGTTTGTGCAGATCTTTGGTTGTGATCTTCCAGTTTGGTAAACGAAGTCAAGTGTTACGTACTCAGCTCACAAGAAAAAAGGTATCACTCTAGTTTTCACTTTGACACAGTGTGGTTAGCTTTTACGATTATTAGACCGGAGACGTTTTCCTTATCTTTCAACGTTTTTTGGTAATAGGAATAACCGTTTCGCTAATCAATAAATAGCATTGGTTCTAAAATGACTTAATGTTATTATCCTCGTTTGGTAGTATAATTTTTGTTGCAAGAATAGATGTTTCGCCTTGGTGAACAGCTTGTTGATATGACCTCACAAAATGCCCTGTTTTAGTAAAAATATGTGCATTTTTTCTTGAACAAATTGATATTTATGCATAATACATTTTATATCACTTAAAACTATTTTTGTTGAGGAATTCAATTTGTAATTTAAAAAAAATGCAAATTGCAATTTTTTTAGCCACGATACTTTTTTTGTTGGACTCTCGCGTTTGAACTCTAATAAATTATTTTATTATCGTAAAATCCTCAAATATCATATTTCCTATATCTAACAGGTTAAGAAGTAACTCAAAATACAAATAATGAAATCAGCAGATATTTTAATTAATTTAAATGTGACTTATAATATTACCAAACTTCCATTACCAGTTATTTTGTCCAAGAGCGATTAATCGTTTAGTAACTAATTACCACTTCCAGTCATGCTCCAAATGTTTATAGGACAAAATTCTTACTGTGCCCAGAAAATAGTATCTGGTTTTTTTATTATTTTTTTCTAGATATTTAGTAATATCGATATTTCACGTCTGATGTAGAGACAAATTATATTCACAATTGACCTTCAATAAGGTATAATTAAAAAGAAATTTTTTTTTCGGAGATTAAAAAATTATTAAGAAAATAATAATAAAATAATTTTAACTTTAGCATGATTAATTCAGTTCAGATTGTTACATTCTTTTAATTTCATTTTTCTTTTTAAAATTTTTATATCGCATGATGAATATATTTTCTAAGATAAATATCACATCAATGTATACATGTACATTATTGGTCAATAACAATGACACAAGTTAAAAATAATTTTGAAAGACAATGACTATATCTACAAGTATACATTATCATTATTTTGTACAGTTGCGCAATGTATCAGCTTTTTTTAGGTTTTTGTGAGAAATCGCTTAGTTACATTATTTTCGTTGTGTTCTTAAAGATTGTCAATTTGAATTTGTCCTTTCGTTTAGAAACTATTAATTCTCATTAAACGCAACTTGATTTTAAAAACAAAATAAAATTTAAGAATCAAGATGACTATTTCCATTGAGTATTTCAGCTGTATTTTTTCAAACTTTTTATTAAAAGATATAGCCAATATGCCACTGCAGCCATAGTAAGGATCATGTGAAAACATTTCTTTTTTTATGAGGAAATACCTACAGAAGCAATTTATATATTTGAACACAGTTTTTTGTTTGTTTACCAAATATAAATGTAGGCTGCACCACACGTATGTTTTATATTTATAACTAGGAATATTGCAAAAGTAAAAATGTTTTTTTACTCTTTAACAACGTACAAATGCTAGCTTTACAAATAAACTAAAGAAATGGACATTCATTTGTATAATTGCTCTTATTTTAACTAATATGTGAAGGTAGACTGTATAGAAGGACTCACCAATTATTCAACTGTACTTTCGAATTATAAAACTCGTCTGCTATCTTCTAAACACGCTTCTAAATTGCAGATTTATAGATTTGTCAGAGAATAAAGGTGGTTGTACCGATGTACTTGATCAACATACCTCATATACTTTCCAAGAGCGTTAAATTATGTTGTAAAAACGTTTAAGTTTAAAACAGATAGGTAACTTGGAAATAACGTAAACCTGTTCCGGTCTTATATTTCAGTATGACTAGTATGTGTGCGCATAGTGTCTATCGATTATTATGAATACCAGTAGTGAGCATAAAGAAAACTTTTCTTATTTATTTGGAACCTATCCGTATTTATTTTTAAAGATAAGTAATCAGGAAAAGAATTAAAGAACAAAATCTTACTACCAAGCCTAGAATTTTAATTTTTTTAAGCGATTCTTTTAAAGACGTTTATTTTTAATTTATTGTAAAATTTAATTTTTATTAATCGCTAAAGTTCAAACAATGAGGGATTGAATTTCACTAAAAAATATGTATATCAATTCGTTATATATCTTATCGAAACCCTTATGATGCAAATTAAAAGGAAAAAGCAGGATATCTTGTATGTAAATTAGGGTTCGGTGTAGAATTTTGTACCCCTTGGTTTGGTGATAAAATTTAGTTTATCTTAGTATAGCTTTCGTGTAGTGGTCATCTTGTTAGTCACATCTTGGCTTCAAAAAATCAAGGGGTACTCGATTGTAAACTTTTACCGTAAATTATTATGTGAATAACGAAATATACGAAAATTTATTCTATGTAATTTGCCTTTTTGAGGACATTATATCCAAAGTGAGATATATCGGGGGGGGGGCTGATAGATGAATGAAACGTATTCTCATCCAAGAACCCATTGTTTTGACTTTTATCTGAGTTATTGTTGTTTATAATTCTTTTCAAACTGAATGGTCCGATCAATCTTGCTCTCGTGTCCAGAAATTGGTAGAAGAATGAAAATATCAAGTAAGCTGAACGAAATTAAAATGTATGCTCCGAAAATAAGTTTAATATCTACTTGAGGTTGTTTGTTTGCAATAGGTCTCCAGCTGTTGCCGAGCTGGCAGCCGAGTGGTTAGCGCTCTTGCCTTCGGTTCAACAGTTCGTGGGTTCGAATCCCACCTTGGGCATGGATGTTTGTAGTGTTTCGGAATCCACTTTAAACCGTAGGTCCCGGTCTAATTAGCCCTCGTGTGCAAAAAATGACCATTGAGCGACAAACAAACCAAACCAAGTCTCCAGCTGTTATTTCTGCCCTCTGAAAAGTAGCTAAACGTAGACAGAAGTTCCGTAATCTTGAACCAGTGTCAAGTGACAAGGTTATCATCTGAGCTGAGATCCTCCTCCATGCCACACCATATTAGCTGAACGTGCAAATGCTTTCTTTGTACGACGGATCTTCGATTGGATTCATGTTCCGCAACTTCCAATATGTAAAATGTGATATTTAAGTAAAATACTCAAGTTAGCAAATATATATTGACAATGAATACTATTACTGGCAATCGTGCACCAAAATTATTTTGGAAACAAATCAAAATGGAGTCAGATTAGTTTATCGATATATTTTATTGTATCACGTTTTTGCTATTTATTTTTTGCTGAATGAGTCCGATATGCATTATCAGTCGTCTCATATTGAGAAGGCATTCTCCTCACAAACTCCCACAACAGACCAATATAATGAAGGTCTTAAAGCGTGGATTTTGAAAACACGGATGATTGGTAGAAATTTCCATGTATATAGTTTAAGCAAAATTCAGTTGTCAGTAAATTGAACAAACGTTTTTGACTATATTTTAAATTTATGCATTATCAAGTATCTGCAACATAATTTATTTTGGTTCTAGATACTCAACTGTTGTTCACTTTCGTATATAAAGAATGATCTTAGTAGAACAAACCTGACTTGCATACCAGAAACGTTTTGATCAGAACTTTTAGTTATTACATTAATATTTTTAGCCTATATATTTCTAGTAAAATAATTTTTTGCATGATTTTCACTAAACATTTTCACACGAAATTATTCAAAAATTTAATTTAAACTGTTTAGTAGCGATCTGTGTGTGTTTAATTATCTTGATATAATTAGAACTCCACACACACATTTTCCCATCCAGAAAATCGATTCGAATGCTACCTCCTCAAAATGCATATTAATCATTATTGCATTTTTTCATGTGAAATAGCCTCTGGTGATTTAAACCATTTCATCACCAGTTTCTTTGTACATATATGTTACAATTGTACGGATTACCCTGGAAGACTGAGCTATGCTTCAAATGTCATTTGTTCTTTTACTTAACAGAAGTACTTTTATATCAGGCAGTTAATATATATGGATAACAAATGAACCTCTAAAACTACATGTGTTTTGGATTAAGGCATAATATTTGCACTCTTTTAATTTACCATGTAGATATGCGCCTTTTGTAATTCTAAATTTCACCACTAGGTGGTTCATTGACATTTTCTCAAAGTTTTCTTGACAGAGTCTGAAAATATTGATTAGACAGTGAAAATATTAATTAATAATGAAGATAAATATTTTATTTTTGAAAAGTTCATTGATTTTATATGCAATATAAAATCAATGAACTTTTCAATATATATATATATATATATATATATATATATATATATATATATATATATATATATATATATATATATATATATATATATATATATAAACTAAAAAACCATAAGTTTTAATCGTGTTTGAAACAAACTATGCAGATTTTATTCTGATTAATTCTTTTTGTAAATGTTTTTAAACCAGACTTCAGTTTTGAGTTTTTCTTTAACCGTATTTTGATGTGGGCAGTGACATCAGCTAAATTATGAAATAATTATCGCAACATTTACATTTTATTGTCGTATATATTTTAAGCAGCTATAAATTAACTTGCGTTACACTTGTTCGGTTAAGGTTTAATTGTATATTCCCATATCCATCTGTTTTTTCTTGTATCAAATATCTCGCAACTCATTTAAACGATGAAGTATTGTTCTTTTGCTTAAAATATTCAGAATTTTGAAATTTAAAAACGCAGGGTTAAAAAATATAAATTTTTATATGATCTTTTTTATGCCAAGCACTTACAGCTCTATAATTTCTTGATTCTAACTTTCTAACATCGTGACTAAATTTGCAATGCAGTATTATTTTTGTGATAATGTACAAAATATAGACGCTCTTTCGCCAGCTTGTTTATTGCTCTCACCACACGAACAGTCTTTATTGCTACATCACTTCAGGAATGTCTGCTTGCTTTGAATAAATGATGTAATGGCCTTACACACAAAAATATGAGTGAATCACTTAAGAATGTTGTATGAGAATTGAGGTTTATCTTAAGCCTTTGTCTAAAGATTGTGACAAGGATAATTCAAACCACTATAAAGAGAGGAAAAAAAGGCTATATTATGGGGAAAAATATTCTTTTTAAGGATGAAATTAAACTTCCTTTTTATTTTATTAATTTTCTATTATATTTGATTTAAAAAATTATCATAATATTTAAAATTTAATAATATGTCATGAAAAGTTTACTGAATGGACATTAAAATAATGTTTTAACCTTGTTATTTTTATAGCGAGATCATTAAAAATATTTGGTGGGGGTTTTCTTTAATTCATATTTTACAAGTAAACCTTTACACCAATTGCTTGTTCAATCTAGTGACATTTACATATTTGAAAGCTGTAATTTAAATGTGAAAGCTATGTATATTAATATATAAAAAGATGAATATTTTATTGCATAATATACATTTCCACAAAAATTACATATATGCAATGATTGCATATATATTTATACTCGTAATTTAATCATAATATTTTGTTGTTCAAATTAATGATTATTGAAAATGAAAAAAAAAAATCGGATGTACATTTTTTTGAAAAGTTTTCCCTTTTAAATCGCCAATGTATTGAAAAATTTAATTGTTTCAAGAATTTTGTATGATTACTCGCAATGGAGTAAATACTTCTTTTAAATATACACAACACAAGCTGCCAACATTGGATGCAAATAGATGATCAACAAAGGACCTATATTATGGTTTATATATATGTATCCTTGGAACAAGTTCAGTATCCCCATACACTAATTTCTCGCCAAATCTGGTAACCGTTGTTTACGTTGTAGTGTTGCCGATTTCAGCTTTTCTTTTTATTATAGTGTTGCCAAATTTAGTTTTTGTTACTATTTTTATTTTTTCCTTGCCAGATTCCTTTTCCTTGCCAGATTTTCTCGTGTTTTAAATAATTTTTACGTTATATATGTGCTTTTTTTAGTGGCAATAGCTTTTTTAGTTTCACTTCGAGAACTTTCCAGAACTATCTTTGCTAATTGTTCTACGTTTTAATTGCTAGTCATTTTAATTTCGTTTACTTTTGCTGATGAAAACAGTGGATTTCCCGCTCTTGTGTTTCGTTGTCTCCAGTGTCCAATTATCGTAAATTTTTTTACTATTTCTTTTATATTGTTTACTTTTATTTGGTTTAATTTTAATATATTTTTTATTAAATAATATATTTTATTTTATATATTTAAATACTTTAAATATTCTTTTTCCTTATTTCGTTTTCTTAATTTATTGTCATCTTTTTATTGTTTTAATTACGTTATTTATTGTTTTAATTAAAAATGCTTCATGTTAAAAATGTTGTCGAAAAATATCAACAAATTCTATTAGCTAAAATTAAAGATAATAATGATGGATTATTGCTCTGGATTCCAAATTATTAATTAATTTAGGATTCGCAAATGTTAATTAATTTTTAACGGAAATTGGATTTGGAGAAGGTGTAATTATTTTATTTAATTTCTATTGCTTACATGTATTTTTTTTAATTGTATTCGTGTTTCATTTTTATTTACTTAAAATGTGTATATATTTAAAAAATATTTTATTCATGTTTTTTTTTTAATTTAAAAAATGTATATATTTGAAAATAAGTTTTTGCATGCTTTTTTTTAAAAATTTATAAAGTGTATACATTTAGAAAAATATTTTTGCATGCTTCTTTTGTAAAATTAGATAATTATTTTTACTGAAATGTGACACTGGTGACAAACGAATAAGTCGAAATAAATCGGCATGTCAGCTTAACTTCATATCAAGTAAGTGCATGATTTATATTTATTTCCCTTTTTAAATTTTCTGAAATGCATATTTTTCGATCGAAATGAGGGAAATTTTCCGTTTTAATAAACGCGCGCCTAGCTTGGCAACTTGGCGACAAAAAAATTCGCCGCGTCGCCAAGTGTATGGGGAAACTGAACTTGTTACATTAGAATAATTGTCTGTATTAGTATATGCAAATTTCATTAACTGTGTTAGTAAAGCAAATATAAGATTCAAATTAGAGTTTGTTAATGGTTCTAATTCACTTATAGCATATGTTGATATTTTGTACTTATTCTTTTTTAAATACTTGCTGAATCGTAATCGAAAGATTGATTCTTGTTATTAGATCCAAAAATCCTGCTAAAATGTGCTAAATATGATACTAAAGCGTTATTATATAATGTACGGTAAGAAAAAAACGTGAATGATAAGATTTAACGTAATCGACTATTTATGAAAAACAGGAGAAATATTTGAATAAAATTACTGTTATAAGATCGAGATAAAACTAGATATATTTGATTATAAATTAGTAAGAAAAAGTTTAATATGTTAATAAAACTTTTGTTAAAAGTTAAACAAAATTATTATGCAGTGTTATATATGTGTAATTTTAATTTTCATTTAAAGGTCTAATAATTTTACATTAATCGATATAACTTATATAATGTAAGTCGGATTATCACTAGCACATAAAAAACCGTATTATCTTTAAAAAAAAAACTCATGCATCAGTTAATTCTCTATATCTCTGACGATATTCTATTTCATTTCATGGCCCCACACAACCTGTCTCATAAAGATAACGATAACATACTCCTCCAAAAAATGATACAAAGAGTTATCGAACTTACTAGAGTAACGATAACGTATGCAATTTATTCTTTTAAATGGATAAGACGTTTGGAGAAGTGACTCACTTGTAGCGTCTTCCAGGGTAATCCTTACAGTTAAATTTGTTTGAAGAATAACAGCTGTTTCCGTAGATACGGAGATTCACACATGCGAACTACATAGGTCATATTTTTATATCTATTAAGATGGGCTTGACCTTGAATAACCGATCCAAAAAGCATACTTTGCGGTCAATGTGCTTGTCGGGAAATTGAAAAATTGTGTTTTAACGTGTATATAAGATTTCTTTTGTTGTTAATTTGCTTCATTATGTTGGAACTGAATTATTTGCCAAACACGTATGGGAATTTCTCTGTGTATCGTCGTATTCAAAATTTAGGAAATTTCAATATTCAGTTAAATTTTTTGATAGATATTAAACTAGTAAAATTGACGTGTGTACATGAAAATATAAAACCTCAACGATAATTCTAAAAGTATATCTAAATGCATATGGTAATTTCCTCGTGTGCTTCACTCGCTCGCTCATCCGCTTCAGCAAATTTTGTGATGTTATTTTAAAATATTGTACAGAATTCAAAAATATAAAAAAAAGTATAAGAGAGTTTGGATAGTGATTTGAAGAAGCGGATAGTTGAAGCGACATTTCAAGTTATGAATCAGAACTTGAATATAACATTTAGTGTTCTATGATAAAGACAGTTCTGTGCAGATGTATTCGTAGAGATCCAGTTGCTCATCTTAAGCAATATCATCTAAGAGAGGTCATTGAAGTAACAGAATTTTTTTTTTTACCAACTGTATCTTAGTTGATTTGTGAATCACATACAGAGCGCATCGGATTTAAAGTAAATATTTGTGAAGATATTTTTTTCATTGATTGTAAATTCAGTGCCTGCGTTTCAATTCTAGTCATCCATAGAACTTTTCCATCCACATCTAATAAAGACTTGTATAACAATAATGAGATTTAATATTTTGGGTAAGATCGCGTAAAAAACGTCAAAGATTTCTATAATTTTTGATATTCTTTTCATCTTTCCAGAAATACATTTAAGACTCATCTAGTTTTAGAAAGTGAGGAGATTCTTCATATGTGGAATGGTCAGCTATATCCCTAGTCATTAATAGTGTAGAAAAACAAAAACTTGCTACTGTTGACCAAAACATTTTAGCCAACAAATGGTAGTTTTTATTTTTGTTTATCAAAGTGTTTTGACTTTCAATAAATAAAATTTTTTTGTTCAAAATAAAAAAATATATTAAACATTTTGTTGATCAAAATGTTTTGGTCAATTTGCTATGCGTTAATGATATACCTGTAAATATATAAAACTTATTTTTATGATTTGTTAATTAAAAAGTATTTATTTTGTAAATTACAGAGTAAAATTTAAATAAAAAAATTGCATTACAAACTGCATGCATAGGGGCTAAAGTTTAATATATGTGAGAAAATTCTATTTTTATGAATTCTAATACAGAATAGAAAAATCATTGCATCATAAGTACAAATATTAATTTTCTTATTGCACATTTGAATTATATAATATAAAGATGTTTGGCATTCTGTTATAAAATCAAACTGAGCAAAATTTTATCTTGTATAAAATTGTTGTTTTTTCCAAATTATTGGAAAAAAAAAATCATGGATTATACATACCCTGTTATTAAGCACCTTCTAAATATCGACAACACCATAATTATTTCTTATGCAATGATGTATTTGTTTATAGTAGACGCTCGTTTTTACGGACCTCTAATTTACAAAGACTGACTGTTTTACAAACTAGTGGCTTGTAATTATTTTGACACAATAGACGTATAAGTTTAACTTCCATTTACTAAGTATAATTTTGATAAATCTCTATTTTGTGAACTTTCGTTTTTAACAGTTTTCTTTTCCGCTTTATTTTTTATGATCTGCTAAATTTAAATTTTTTAAAAAATTGATTTCCTTTTTATATAACGTTTTAGAAATTGATTCATTCTTAAACACCGAAGTAATGTGTGCAGGCATTCCCTTACATTGTTGAAACAATTGTCAAAGACACATGAATATAAGACATTTGATAAAAATTAACTGTGGTGCCGAATTCGACTATTGTCCCCCCTTTACGTTAGACCATGAAGAGGCAAATCTCTTTAAAAGTTTGAGCACTGTTCTGTAGTTGGTTTCATTTGATTTGAATAGCTGAATTTATGAAGTTTTGTTGTGAAGGAGGAGATTGAGCCAGCTCCATTTAGGATTGGTCGCAATTGATGAAACGAACTTGTTTATCAGTTGAAGTAGAAAAGAAAATTCTAAGAGAAACAGACGAAAATAAATACTAAAAACAAAATTTGCCAAAAAATATGGAATTCCAAAGAATAACCTCTCGACAATTTTAAAAACTCAGAAAAAAAAATTCCTTGAAATAAGAAACCTCAAGCAAAAGTGCGCCCTTCATGAAAATATAATAGAAAATCAAAACATCCTAAACTATAGAAAAAACTTTGCTTGCTTGGCTGAGAGGAATGAGCATTGTTAATAAATCATCACATCATATAAGAGAAGCTTTACTCTAAAACGGAAGATAAAAGATTTCAAAGCCTCACCCAGGCGTTGGCTTCAAAGTTTGAAAAACACACGGTTTGTGAGCTTTAGAAAATTGTATAATGAATGTGAAGCACTAAAATGAAAGCAAGCATTGCTTTTAAGTTTGAATGCGTTTCTTTTAGTGCATTTTAAATAATTTTTTTTAATATTTTATTTATAAAGAAAAATTAAATTTGTAAAAAAGATCAGATCTTCATCTAATACATTATTTTTCTATTTTAAAATCTATTTTACCAGTCCCTACGAGTTTGCACATATTTGCGCCTATTGTATTTAACTATCAATGACATGTTAAAAAATGAAAATGATAAATGTCTGAATTGGTTTCTTGTACCTCTGCTGTATATAGATTTAATTTTGGGAAAGTAGATTAGAGAGAAATAGTTTCCCCTAAAAAATACTTAATTGGATTATAACGTGATCATTAAATAAAAAGAATGTGATTGTTTTATAAAATGTAGCATAACACTTATTGTGTGGAAGTAATATTATTTTTAATTGTTTATGGAATTTGTACCATAGTAAACTTATGTATCCCCTATAATATTTCTGTTAAAATGTATGTGATTTTATTCTTCGTTCAAAAGAGTTCCAAAATATCGTAATAGTAAAGTTTTCACACGCCTTAGTTATTACAAGAATCTGATGTTAGAGTAGTAAAAATTTGCACTCATTTGATTTTATTTACTGAGTTTTCTATGTGCTTAATTCAACAGGTGGGTATGATTTGGTCGTAAAAGTGTATTCAGTCACATTTATATATATTTATGCTGCTTGGATGCCCCATTTATATCATTTATTTAGTACAAAAATAGTGTCATTGAATCCTTTAATAGCAACACAGCTGCTAAAAAGCTCTGATTTCCTTATTTTCATCTTCAAATATCTCTATGACTGGGTTGGTTGCTAAGTATTTATATTAAAAATAATTTTATAACATTTAGTAGGGATACATGTTCCAAGGACGTCAAATATTACAGAAATTTAATTTTTATTTTGGAATAAAAAAAATCCATGTGATAGTTAAAAATAATTTTTGCTGTCTACTTTCCAAAAACTCGATAATTAATTTAAAAAATAGTCATTTATAAATATTTGTTTTATTTTTATTTTCCTTTAAAGTGATAGAAAATAATTTAAGGGAGAGTTTACTATACTGTACATTTGTTACATACTATTTCGTTTTTTTTTTAAAATTTATTTTCCGAATGAAATTAAAATTATTAAAAATATTTTCCCCTGAAATCTTATTAGCTTTTAAAACAAACTACAAATGAAAATTTTTTGATTTTTAAATATAAGATTTCTTAAAAATATATTGCTAAAACTTAATATTTGCTTATAGAAGCGTAAATAATCGAATTGAATTTTATAATTTAATTAATATTTATTAGAAAAATATTGCTTACTGTTTTCGGAAAATGATTTTTATGCACTAAGGTTATTATTTGGAACAATTCTAACATATAAATCTTATTTCTAACAATGTCCAAGTGCTGGTCAAAGTTTCAGAAATTAAGCCTATTATTATCAACTATGTTATGTTTCCATTAATATAGTTTCAATTGAGGTGTAAATTAAAATGGCTTTTTTTTTGCATTAAAAATTGCTAAAAGTGTAAGAAATATGCTACAAGAAAGCTTCCTGAATTGAGATTTTTTAGTTGTTGATCTTATCAGTCTGCAAAATGTACTCAATCTGTACTCCATATTTGTTCCGCACGTTTTTCTGACTTGAAGACTGCCAACCCATTTATAGCCACGTGTTTCTAATGGGTCATCCAGTGGGAAGCGAAGTAGAAAATAACGATTCTCAACTAATTTTTTTAACACTTTTCTCACGTTTGATCTAGTTACAGTTTTCTTCGTTAGATTCAGTATTTTATGTTAAATGCCTTAGAAACAAATTTTGATTTCAAGGTTTTTTCATTAAGATTGAGGTTAAAAGTTGTTTGCAAACTTATCGTATTCTCTTTGAAAATGTCAACGGAAAAATTAATTTAGTTTTTTAATTTTATAAATATAAATAACGTTTAATGTACAAAAAATAAAAAAACTTTATTAGGTCTCTGAAATCATTTTTTTAAAAAGTTATTATTCGCTAAAGTTGCTTATTTTTATTATATAATAGACGGAAATACATAATTAACTTATCGGAATTAAAAATGATTTCATTGGCTATAGAGAAAATACATTTTTATTTAATAACTATTAATAATTGAAAAATTTTCGATTTCATTGGAAATGTTTTATCTAAATTATTATTTTTGTCCCCTATTATCAATAATGATTAAAATTGAACTGATAGGAATTAATGTTTTGATTTACAGCTTATACGTTCGATTCCGTGGGAAATGTTTTATAGTGCTTCGAAATTTATTTTTAATTACAACTCATTAAATTGTCTCTTGTGTACGAAAAGTGATCATGGATCTGTAAATTAAACCTTTATTGAGAGAAGGGAATGTTTACTCTAACAAATAACTTTTATTTCCACGTTGAACGATGTTTAGAAATACAGAATCTTCACCAGAAATATTTTCGAGGAAGCATGTGCATGAACTTTAAGTAATTGCTTAGTAAATTTTCAACTTTAAGTATATTTGTGTTTCCTCGAAAACATTTTTCGTAAAGATTCTTTACTATGTACATCTTGAAACGTAGGCGTCAGAGTGTACCAAATTTTCCTCGACAGTTGTTTGTATTTGTTAAACAAATCAGGCTGAAGAAAATATTTCCTCAAAACTCTCTTTCCCCCAAGTAAACATGCCGCTGTTTATTTTCCTCTTTCGTTGCTGTTAGAAACCTGACAATCAGTACTTATCAGGTTTCCGTAGTGGTCACTGGCGGGCATGCCATACAAAGTCTGTTTGGCCATTGCTTAAAATAATTTACTTGCGGGCTAAAAATAGAAAAAAAAAGATTTTTTATTTGATATCGCTTAAAATATTCCCCATTTACTTTGACACTAATTTATGTCTTAATTCTTCACGTATGTATATTTTAAAATTGTTATTAACATGATAAATGTATAAAAAATTAAATTTTATTTTATAATGTTTTAAAAATTTATATATTTTTGGTAATTCATACAGTAAATTAATGTATTGATTTTTTCTTGCTATTTAGATGTTCTTAGATGTCTAAAATAAATAAAAACTGCTATTACTTAATATGAAAATGTATTTTTATATAAAAATTTGCAAAAGAAAACTATCTGATTTCAATTAATTATGTTTCTGTTGAAGAACTTTTGACTATTTTAAAAATCCCATCTTGACGATGTAAGTAGCTATTTTCTTCCAATGTGCTGAATTAACAGTTTTATTAGTGGTCATCTTAAATTATTGACATACATCTCCGGCTGCAATTTTCTTCCAACCTACAACAAGTCACATTTAAATCCAGCCTCTCCGAAGCATGTCTTAGGTCTAAATTTAGATGGTCTGCCTGGGTCCAAGTGATATCATCTCCACACTTCTAATGATTGACTTTCCAAGAATACATGGACTCATAGACCTGATTTAGCTGTTGCTAGCTCATTAAGGATTAGTAGCAACTACAAAAACACAATTTTATGCCACTTTATTAAGAACTTAAATTATTGTTATTACTCTCAGTGTTCTGATATATATCAAACACATCACGATCAGAATATCTACTCCCATTAAAGCCGAGCTGGAAGCCGAATGGTTAGCGCTCATGCCTTCAGTTCCACAGTTCGTGGGTTCGAATCCCACCTTGGGCATGGATGTTTGTAATGGTTCGGAATCCACTTTAAACCGTAGGTCCCTGTCTAATTAGCCCTCGTGAGCAAAAAATGACCGTTGAGCGACAAGCCAACCAACCAACCAACCTACTCCCATTAAAATTCGAATTAGCGTAGAATTATTAGCATTCTGGCCTTCGGTTCAACAGTTCATGGGTTCGAATCCCTCCTCCGGCTTGAATGTATCTTGTGGTTCATCGTCCTTATTAAGCTGTAGATCACGGTCTCGTTAGCCCTATTGGCAAAAAATAATCGTTAAATAGCAGACAAACCAAAATCTTTGAAAAATAATTTTATAAATATGTAGCTGAATTATGGATTAATGCAAGAAAATTTATGGGCAATTACATTCAGTCCATGAAAAAACTTCTTTATTCCTTTGGCCATAACCGTTTCACTTGCTTATTTTAAACGAGTCGTTTTAAAGTTTGAAAACACTTTTACGATTTTTTCAAGAATTTCTCTCTATTCACTTTTTTGTTTTTATTTAGTTTTCGTATGAAATAAATGAAATCATTCGTAGAAATTCATTGGGCAACAAACAAATCAATTTCCTTTCGCATGACATTTTTATCTTTTATTATAAAATGGAATCACTGATTTGTGACGAATAGTTTTAGAACTAATTCCATACTGGATTGCATGTTGCCTATTTGGGCTACTGAAAATTGAAATGATTTAATCATTTCAATTTTCAGTAGAATTCAATTTTCATGATTTAATCAATTTGACCGAATGCTATGTTTCGGGCAGTTATAAAAATTTAATTTTGAGCTACATTGCGGTATATTTTTTAGTTTTTTCCATATGACTCTTTTGCATTGTAAATTATCCATTATTTAAATACATTTATACTTTAAGAGAAATAAAATCACATGGTCAAATAATAAAAAGCATGCCTTTTTGATTTATTTCAACAAAAAGAAAATTTAAATAATTGTAGACAAATAATAAAATTTGTAGATTTTAGTAGCATAAATTATGCAAGTTTATGAATATTTCTAGGAATACAAAGGTGATGCTCTACTACTTTGAGTAGGCCAAAAAACTTGCGAAAATGTAGAGAGTTATTAAAGTATAACAATGGAATTAAAATGGTTGAAGGATATAAAGCAAACACAGTACAAACATAGCTTGAAAAGTACTTTTATTGGTATCTTGAGTTAGTAGAATTATTGAAATATTGCAAGTACGGTTTTAATGCATAGAATTCTTTTTCTCAGTATTTTCAAAATTAGAATTTTTTGATATTTGGGAATGCTTGCAAGCAAAAGACATTTTCCCCTGTTGTTGATTACTGAATTTGACAAAGAAAATGCTAATGTGGTCTTTTATAATTGTAAATTTAATAAAATGGGAGAATACAATTAATATTTACTATGTATCAAAAGTTCGATTTTTTCCTCCCATTTATTCATGTATTTTGTTAAATATCTAGTCACAGAATTTTCGGTAATACCATTTCCATGCGTCCTTATATTTAAAAAATATTAAAAAAAATTATAGTTAAAAAAGAAAAACTTGTTTTTTCTTTATTTTTTAAAAAAATTCACTTTATTTCTCTGCGATGATGATATGTTTATGGAATTTAACGTTTTTACGATTTTTGTTACTGTTGGCTGAAACTATTTACCTGTGATTTAAGTGAAAATACAGGTAAAAATTTGCACAAATTAATAAATTTCAAAGAGGCTTTTAGAATGTTACCTCTGCTCCATAAAAGGGAATTCAACTATGTAGCGATTTCTTTTTTTTTATTTTCTAGCATTTTTTTTATGTTTAACTCGATTTGAACTGCCCTACTTACGTCACATGGCTGTTAATCTTTTTTTAATATTTTTTATGTTTTTATTATTATTAAAAATGGGAAAGAGCTGCATGAATAAGTAAATCTTTTCTACAAAATGAGGAAAATTTGCATGCTTTAAGATAACTGATTCTTTCTTGAATGAGGATTTTGGATCAAATGCTAATGTTCCCTTTCATAACTGTTTATGTTGAATCAAATTTAGAATTTAAATAATTTTTTAAGCTAATGTGTAAATTTTGTTAGACATTTTAGCTGAAGTAGTCATTCAATTTATAATTATCTAATAGCATTAAAGGAGAATGTTATGCGATGTATTAAGAATGAATTGAGTATAAAATACATAAACTAGAGTTTATAACTAATATTTTGTTTAAAAAAAATATGATACGTTAAAATTAAAGTTAATGTAAGTATAAGATTCGTAGTATGCAGTTAATATTTAAGTTGTTCATGTAACTAATTTACAAATACACTATTAAACATTTGATTATATGTTTATTTTTGTAATGGATATTTACTACGCAATTGCTGTAAGAAATGAGCAAATTCATTATAGGACATTATGATTATATAAAATCTCAAATCAAATATGTTTATAGTTTTAGTTATGTTTCTAATTAATGTGTATTATTTAAAATTAAAGTGTTTTTGAAAAGAAAAAAATTGTATTTATTAATATTTGATGTTAGGAAAATAAATACAAATAAGTAGATTTGAAATGAAGGTAAATTAAGAAAAATGATTTCTTTAAATTTTTGTTTATGTATATATAAGAATGAATGAATAAAAGTTATGATATGTATTTTTTAACTCTTGACAACACATATTGCTAAATTATATATATAATTATTTGTCGTTTTTGCTTACGAGTTGTAATGTAATTGAAAAAGTATGTTTAATGAAATTTCCCAGAATAGATGAAAGAATTTGTTTTCTACTAGTAAAATATTTTTATATAGTAATAAAAATTTAAAAATTATAACAGTTTATAAAAATTTAAAAATACTCTATATATCGAATTAATGGATGGGTAAAAAGTATTGAATGGATAAAATAAAAATATTTAAAATATATAAACTAATAAACAGATTAAAAGAGTAATTGTGATACAGTGTATTGCCAGAGTTACTAAATAGAATTTTAATTACATATTTTAAAATGGAGAAGAGCTGTTTTATAATTAAGTGAATGAACTTTATATGTTGTCTTTTGTGGTAAAGAAAGGAAAGTATTTAAAAAAAACAATTAAACGGAAATTGATAATTATAATCAAAATAAGTTAAAAATTAAATAACTTTTATATTTTTGAAATAATAAATATTTGTGCTTCCACACACAAATTCAATGAGTGTCAATATGTGCAATTTAAAGTATTATGATAAAGAGGATTGAAAGAGAGATAATCACTTCAAATTAGTTCAGTAAATTCTTTTTTCCTTTTTCTTAGTTTTAATATAAAAAAATATATGATGTTTCACCTCAGAAATTTATCATGGCTGAAACTTTTTAAAATAAAAAGACCCATTTTTCCTCTCGATCTTCTATGTGACTTTTTAAAAATTAATTTCTTAACTTTGAATTTTTCATTGCAAAATGTGAAGTGATTTTCGATATTTCCACCGCTGTGAAAACTTTAGTACTTTCATTGCTTACTGTAATTGCATTAATTTTTAGAAATGGGAAACGCTTTCACTCTTGAACAAATCGTAGGAGAAAGAATAGGAAATAATAAAACTAAAGATATGGTTCACACACACAAATCTACATTTGAGTGAGGTCGAGATTCTTTGGAATAGATACGCAATTTTTTACAACTTCGATTTATTTAATTTGGAGTCGCTATCGGAATGATCGCATGCTAGCTTTCAGCTCAACAGTCTTCGGAATTAGCCTCGGGTTTTGATGGTCGAGCGTTCCGGTCTTCACTTGCACAGTTCGTAGATTCGAATCCCACCTTGGTTATGGATGATTGTAGTGGTTCAGAATTCATTTTAAACTGTAGGTTCCTTTCTATTAGCCCTCATGTGCAAAAGAAATGACCATTTAGCGACAAATCTAAACAAAGTGGACGTGGATGTTTGTAAGAATTTGTTGTGACTTGTGTGTGTGAGTTGATTTTACTTTATAGTTTCTTAGTTTTCATATTTTGCATGCTAATAAATGTAATGGTGATCTATGGTTTTAAGTAGATTCCGAATCTTTTCAAACGACTATACCTAGGCTTACCGTAGCCAGTTTAGGACATCACATTTTTGAGCGAAAGGTCTTAGATTGGATACCATCCGCTGCTGAACAACGAGAAATGGATGTCGTGTTTCTGCCTTCTGCACGCACGTCTTCCTAATGGGTACTTGAGAGTTTTCTGGATTATCTCTTGCAAAGTATGAGTACAGCTTACTATCTAATAAAAAAGATCTCTTAGAATGCGATTACGCTTTTAAAGTGCCTCATAACAACCTTGGGCCGTTAGACTGTCCATTACCCAATGTCAAAACGCTTATTATTTTATGCTAAAATTGGTAATGGAGCGTTCGATTTGTTGCAGGCTGAACCGTTAACAATTCAGCTGCTGGACGGCGTAGTTTGGATTGAGTTCCCAATTAAAAGTTTTGCGTATAAAAAAATCTCTATTCAGACAGATCAAATCATATTAATTTGACAAATAAGAATATTTTGGTGGAGTATAGTTTTTCTATCATTTATTTTCAAATTATTTGTTACGTATGTCATAATTTTTAAGTGAAATTATTGATAATTTTGTTGCCTTACTATTTAAGTTACCACATCATGATACATTAAGTAATTATTCTAACTAGAATGACACATTGAATTTATCATTCCAGAACGGAAAAAAGAAAATTTGGTTCGTGCTCAATTTAATCTTCAAAAAGTTGCACATAACCACTTTTGTAACCTTGATTTATTTTTCTTTTTTTGTAATCTTGGTGTATATATATTATTTTTTCAGTGGTCTTGTTACGAATCCTTTTTCTTTTCCATAACCGGTTTGAAATGAGGGAAATGAGTTGTTATTTCGGTTGCAAGTATTGATAATTTGCCTTAAATGCCGTACATCCTCTTTAAAAACAAGAATTTTTCAACAAATCATGGAAATACTGATCCTTATCATTTTCTTTGTTTTTCTTTGGTTAATCAAGTGACGCTAAAAATTGTTTTTGAATAAAAAGTAATTCTTACGCTATGTATATTAAAAAGTGCATACACAAAGGGAAAATTTATTTCTGTTATTTCTTATCTTTTGCTCAGTATTTACTTTTTCATTTTTCAACTTTTTATTATTTGTATTATGTGATTTGATATTTTTTTTTTATATAAAATTAAAACGAAGAAAAAGATTAATTTTTTTTTACATCTATCCTTATTCAATCATATACAGAAATGTTTACTAATAAACATTTCTGAGGAATTCGAGAGAATAAGTTTGTATATTTTCATTCAAAAGAGCTTAATTAAATTCTATATGTTTAATAATAATGTAATCAAAAATATTTGATCCAATATTTTGTATCGGTGCTATTGTGTAGAATGTAAAACCTCACTGACTGTCCTACGTTTTTTGCTTGAGCTTAAATCTCTTTTACTCAAATTCATTTTGTTATGACTTACACTAATTCCCATTGAATTCGTGTATACAAAATTCATTAAATATAATTTGGAATGCATCGGAAGAAATATCAGAATTTTTATAGAGCTAGCTGTCAAATATTCTGGCCTTCGATTCAGCTGTTCCTGGTTTTGATTCCCTTCTTAAATTCTAAAATTAATCAAATGTGATGGACACCTTATTCTTCCAAATTTTCCCACTGCGTTATATTAGGCTACAACTATTTAGCCTAGGCCCTATATCAGTACAACCATTTTTGGCAAATAAGATTCAAAATGGCTTTCGTTTTGCATTGCAATTATGTTAAAATATAAAACTTTATATAAAATATAATTGTATGTATATAGAGTAAAATATCACCGATATTTTCTGTTGCTGCAAATATTTGAAGACCGTGATTGCTTGTTTGGTTAGGACGTCGTTCTCTTCATCGGAATGTAGTGAGTTCGAATTCCGGCTTAACCAAAGATCCGTCGTGTTCGCTAAAAGCGACTGTGGCACATTAAAACTGGGCGTGGTCGCAATGTCCTCCTAGTGAAATGATATTCCTGCGAGTAGCAGACAAAGTATTGGTTGTCTTCTGCTCGATCCTTGTTTCAAAATCATGAAAACTCCATCTGGCTGTTTCTATCATAAATGGTAGAGTCCAATTCAGGGTTAGATACAGGGAAGCATGCTGGCGCAACAATAACTGCAAATATTTACGTTTGAGATTAAAATTACTATTGCGTATGTATGGATTCATTACAAGAAAAAGATTTGAAAGATATAGAGTAGAGTGATTTTTTGGTGTTATATTATTTAAAAATAATTTTATGAAATATTTTGAAAAATTGATCATATTTTTTGGATTTTTCGTGGTTTAATGATAGACATTCAGTGAATTACTGTTGAGAATTGTAATAGCAATTTATAACATCGTATAACGTAAGGTTAACAATCAAATAGTGTTATTCAGGAATTTGACATGACATGTAGATTTGCAACCCAGTATTTTTCTAACCAAAGAGCGGAGTTCTACCTCGAACTATGTAGTGGTAAAAGCTTAGTTTTTTTACTGGAGAATGGATGTTATATTTCAGATTTCTATATAAAATGTGCCAAAGCAGAAGCTTAAGAATTTTTCTTACTTTTTTCTTGGCGAAATGAATACTATCTATTAACTATTCTACAAGGCGAATGTTCCTTACAACCTTTTTAGCGATTAGACTAACCATTATGTGGTGTTATATTTTAGATGTTAATGTACTATATCACATATTTTACTTATGTTCCTATCGTCCAATTATCAGTTAATTGAGCAATATTGTGTTTTTACTTTACACTCCATCCAAAGCTGAAATGAATTAGTTGGACAGCATATAGTTATGTCTCCACACAATTGTTTTATTGAAATTATAGAATTTTTGCACCAAAGCTGAATGCTATGTCAAAGTAAAAAATTTTTGATTACAGATATCTTAAATCGCTAATAAATATAAGCTAATTATTTTATTACGATTAAAATTCTATGTTAACGATTAAAATTTAATAATTATAATGAAAAAGGAAATTTGGAGCCAGTGAAATGTATATGCTCCAAATTCTAAGAATTTAAACAATGTTTAAATTTTGCATAAATGAAAGTATGATATATTTTCTAAATTGGTAAAGAAACCTTTTTAAAACTTGACAAATAAGAAAAAATATGCTTCAATGTAGGGGTAAATTCAATTTGTTTTTTGTCTTATTAACACCTTAAATACTTTTTATATAATGGGAAAACATGAATTTCCTAATAATTTTGTTTGAAGTACCCTCTTTATAGTGATACTTCGTTTTGAATTAAAATTGCCTCATTTATTTCTGTTTTATATATTTGATTTCAGAAGCTTTTGCATATTTTAAAGCTTTAATATTTAGTTTTGCTGAAAGCTTTCATTAGAGCGGAAATGAAAAAGAATTCCTAAGCGACTTCTCGATTTCAACTGGAATCGCAATAGCTGCACTACTTCCCATTAAATCACATTTTTGCTTTTTTTAAAATTAGCTATTGAGTTTTCGAGTTAAAGTTCGATTGCATGTATTATATTTCCTATGTCTAAAGCTCATATTTCGGAAGAAAAACTGCATTTATTTAAAAATTAGTTCAAGTGAATTAATTGCTTACGAAGTGAAAATGTTTTCTTTTTCTTTTAGAATCTTAAACGTAAATTAGCGAGTATAATTTATATAAGGTTTTATAATTGTTTGAATGGTTTCTTAACCAGTTAAAAGCTATTAATATTACTTAAACTAATCCCAATTTCATGTATATTTAAAATATGTAACTTTTATCCTTCCTTTAGTTCTGAGTAAAGATTCTGCGAGACTAATTTCATAAAATTCATTTTGTATCTATTCCTTATGCTACTAATAAGCTAGTTGCATTATTCATTAATATTTTTAGAAAAATACAAAATATGTTAAATTGAAAAGAATCCAAAAACATGCAATACATCTCGTTTTTCACTTGGAAAATATACAATGATAAAGGAGGAGGATTATTTTTATCAGAGAAAACACATGCACCCCTGTGAGTCAGACTGCTATGCAAGGTCGCGGCCAGTTTAAGGTCAGAGCTGTATCAAGAGAACAATCATGTCACCATGCACAATAAAAACTGTTACAGATGATATAATCCTCACACTCTAGGTTGTCAGAACACACAAAGAGTGTTCCATAGTCTTTTCTTTGAAGAAGGCACTAAAGAAGTCGAATCGACCAATAACTAGGTTAAGTGTTTCGTAGCATGACTAAAAAATCCTTTTTTAAAAATCTTTATTTTGGAATTAGTGTGCCTCTTAAGAGAGTTGGCGTCAGTAAAAATAGGAATGTTATTGTAAGACTATTTCCCCTTTCCTCTTTTTTATATTTTTTATAATGAGAATTCGTTTGTAATTACGGTACTTCTGATCATATTGCTAATGTCAGCCATGTTGTATTTAATTTCACTCCTGAACTTTAATTATTTTAAAATGAAATAACATTTCCAAAAAAATTAAAAATTACTTTTTATAAATGCTAAAGTATAATAGTAAATGAAATGGAAATTAATATTGGAAATGATAAAATTATTTTGTTAATGAAAAGTTAATAAAATTTTTTTTAATGAATTGTAAAAATAATTTGCAATTCTAAAATTTATATAATGTAATTATTAATAAATATAAATTTTTTTGTCTGAATATTTACAATTTTTTTACTGAACTGTGAAGAGAATTAAACAGTCACATATCAGATCTGTTTATTTAGTGTATTTATACAATACAGTAACTTTAAGCATGAAAAAAAAAACGTGATTTAAGCAGAATGGTTTGAAAAGTATTAGCATTTTTCTATTACATGAACTTTTAAAATTATAAATTAGGTATATTATTCATATGAGGACATACCAACGCATCAACTCGCAAGTTCTATACATGAATTAAAAAATATCTTAAGAAAGTGTGTGTGTACGTGTTGAGAAGGAGAAAATACATCGTGGAATAACTGGCTCTATCTTTAAAATGATTTATGTTTAGCTATAGTTTTTTGTAACCACTGATAAAAATGTTTTATGGCTAGAATGAACATCCGCAGATTTTTTTCTTTCACTTTTTTACCAACAGTGTCAAACGATGCGAACTGCATTCATTTGTAAAAAGACGATTTCTTCCATTACGAGTCAGAATTTTAAGTATTTGCAATATATTTAAGATAATAAAAATAGATTTTTGCTAGATTTCAATTTTATGTTTCTGCCTTTTAATAAATCTTTAGAAATGAAGAATTTCTTCAGCAATGTTTAGTGTGTTTAAATTATTATGATGGCTTCTAAAAACCTAAAACTTTTAGAAGTAAAAAAATGAAATCCAAAATTATAATAAATATACGAATTTCGTTTTGGATTTAGAAAAAAAGAAAGAAAAAAAAAGCAGTAGTTATTGAGACATTACTAATAGCATATGGAATAATGTCTATATTTATGAAGTAATAACTTCATACTTGATATAGAGAAAAGATTAAATCTATACATTTAAACTTTTTCTATTTGTTTATAAAATTTTACCCCATATTTTTTCCCCGAATTCATTCCTCATTGTAAATATTTTGTATTTTTATAAATACAAACCATTTCAAAAAGTACATGCACTTAGTAAAAATTTAGACCATAAATACTTGGAATAAGCCTAGTGTTTACATAAATTGAAAAAAATGATTACAAATTCAAAACAAAATTAAGTTTATTGACTAAGTAATAGTAAGATAAATATTAATCTTCCAATTGGTTGTATATGGCATTTTATATAAGTTATTTGTTGGAGTATTTAAATTATCTTTCTGTGCACTATATTTTGTTATGAATATACTGGGTAGTTAATCTGTTTGCAATCGCTTTTCAATATTCCCTAAACATTCTTTATTGAAACATCAAGAACTGGTAGCCTAAAACTAATGGAAAGTTTCTATGTTCTTTTGTATAATTATTGTTGCTGTAGTTGTGTGTCCATTTTAAAATTATATATTTTTGTGATTCTAATCATTATGTCAAATAAATAATTCAGATCCCTTTCGTTTTCCTTCAAAATAACTTAAATATTTTATGAAGAAAAAAAAAAATTCTTTCGCATTCAATGTAGAAATTGTTACAATTTGGAAGCATTTGTTAATTTTGGTCTAAACTATTAGAGGTTTCACAATGTACTATTTAAAAACATACCATTAATTTTTAAAAGTCACTATAGAACACAATTTGTTATTCATCTATCAATTTTTATTGATAGTTGATTTCATTTGAATCTAGTTAGTTTTATTTGGAATGTTTTATTCATATCTTTAGATAAATATATTGTTTTGCATTTTCTTATGTTAAAACCGCCCTTAATTATTTTTATACTTATTAAAAACGTTTATTGACTTAGTAGTAGCAAATAGTAGGTTAAAATGCAAAAATCTTAGAACGTTCTTAGTTATAGGTTTAATGTTTGTTGTGTTATGAGTTGTTTTTATAATATACTGGTCATTCTCTTTCTTATACTAATACTGTATATTCTTGGTATTTTCAGTTCTTTTATCGAATTAATGAATTTTAATTTGAATAAAGGAGTTATATTTAATTGTTGATAAATTTATTAATTACTTAGGTAAATAGAAAATCGATAATGACATTATTATATTCTCTTTTGTTTTGAATTGCAGAAAAAAGCTCTTGGTTCTGATTTGTGTGAACAAGTATTTTATCATATAGACCTTGTAGAGAAAGATTATTTTGGATTGGACTACACTGATGCATTTGACACACGGGTAATGAAAAAAAAATATTGTATCTGTTCAAAACTCAAGATTTGTATGTTTTTAATGTAACCAGGAAAGAAGGTTCAATTTATGTTTTTATTTTTTGTTTTAGCATTGGCTGGATCCCACTAAAGAAATTAAGAAGCAATTTAAAGGTATATCAGTTATTAAAATATTTATTGTGTGCTGTATAAATAGATAATTCTTACATTAGCTGTCTAAAAAGGTACCCATCTTTAAAACAGAAAATTTGTGGAAAAAATGAATTATTTTTCACATTCAAACAAATGGAAACTTTTGTTAAAATTGCTTTAGTAGTGTGTTTATTAGGTAGGTTGATGAGTATAAGGAAAAGGGAAAAGTTTCATATTTCATTTTAAATGTAGTCAATTTTAATGTAAACTGGCCTTATAAAACTTGAAAAATCTGCCTCAAAAATAAATGGTTTTTTCAATTGAGTTAAACGTAAAAAAGATTTCAAAAAATTATTCTGGTATATGAATATATCTTCACGTTCAATCAAAATATCGATTTTTTTTAAAACTCAGTTTTCTTTTTATTCATTCTGATATTATTTATTAAATTTTATCACAATTCCAAAATGTTACATTAATAATTTTTGAACTTCAAGTATTTTTTAGACTTCATGATTTATTGCGAAGTTATGATCTAAAATTTATTGGCATTATGATTTACTTTTTTCAACTATTATTACATTTACAGATATTTAGTACAAATATAATAATTTTAGACAAAACGGAGTACGCCGAGCTGGCAGCGGAATGGTTAGCGCTTTTGCCTTCGGTTCAACAGTTCGTGGGTTCGAATCCCACCTTGTGTATGGATGTTTGTAGGGGTTCGAAATCCACTTTAAACCGTAGGTCCCGGTCTAATTAGCCTTCCTGTGCAAAAAATGACTGTTGAGCGACAAACCAACCAAAACAGTACTGAATGTGATATTAAAATTTCCAGTGCTTATTAAAGGATTTGTGTATAGCTCAAAAATTGTACCTATGTCACTTGTTTTTGACATTTAATTGGCATCAACAGTTTCATTCAAATTTTTATTAGTCATCCAGTTAATACTTTGTTACAAAAGTTAATATTTGATGGCAAGATAAAATTTCGTTTTTAATAGTAGTTATTAAAATTTTTATTGTATATTATGTATGTCTGAGATACTTTTCACTGGTTTGGCTAAATTGTTAATTTATTTACTATCAATTGTGAGTGAGTTATTGAAATGCTATTTTATTTTACCTTGATAGTGATGAAATTTTATGAATTTAATAAATTTAATTAGTTTTACAAAGATTTAGAGATTATATAATATACTAATTAATATAATTTGATTTGCATGGTTTTCAGTCTACCTAAGCCTGTGGAAAATGCTCAATTCCTTAGATTTGAAGAAATCAAACTGAATTTTAAATATATAAACATGCAAGTATGTGGGAAGTGCTTCTGAAACTGATGTTGGCTACTTCTTTTAGTATTAGTTTTTGTGATTTAATTTTTTAAAATTATTTGATTGCTTAATCCATAAAAATAGAAATGCTTTAAACATGCTAATATTTCAGGAAAGAAAATCTAAAGTATATTATTTCATAAAGCATAATTTCAAAATATGTATTAATAAATTTTTAATTAATTTAAAAACAATTGCATTATTGAACTTCATGCAAATCACTTTGTAAAATCTTTCCAAAAATTAACAATTAAATGTCAATGTTCTATAATTTTATAAAAATTTTTAAAATTTCGTGGAATTTCAAACCAAAAAGAGGAGAATGTGAAATTATAAGTCTTTATACAAAAATCAAGCTTCAAATATAGTCTAAATAGAAGGATTATAGTCTTCAATTAGAACTTCAGAATGAAATTTTTAATATTAAAAATATTTATATAATTAAAAAGCTGCATTTACCTTTTGAAGTATCAGGTATTTTTGATTATAAATATTAAAATTTATTTTTTAATATAAATATCTCTTTGAATTTTTTAAATCAATTTATCTTGAAAATTTTTGAAAGATAAATATTTGTATTAATTTACTTTTCATAAAGTTTTTTATTTTGTTACGTAAAAAATTATTTTTTAAACATCATCAAAATCTTGCTTATAAATTTAATTACATCAAAAATGCTAAAAAGTTATACTTAAATTCTAAAAATGTAAGAAAAATAATTTAATAAACACTTCCTGCTAATATGTATGACAAGTTAAAATTTAAGCATATTTACTATGTTTTTATGATCCAAACTGACAGTAAAATGGTCAGCACTCCAGCTTTCTCTTAAAGGTTCGAATCCCACCTTGGACTTGGATATTTGTTGTGGTTTGGAATCCACTTTAAACTGTTGTCCGTGATATAATTAACCTTGTTGTGCAAAAAGGACAGTAAAAAATAGGTGGTTAGTTTAGCTATCTTTTTTATTTATTTACTTATTTTAAGTCATTTTATGCTTAAAGAAGGGCTGATTGATGGCAGAGATATTAGCATCACTACTTTGAAGCTGTAAGTCCAGGGTTCGAATCCTGGTTTGGGCATGGATGTTTCTTTCTCTCTCAGTGCTTGTCTTCCTTTATTTCTTCAATTTTGAGGTGAAGATGGCACACCGACTGGGTACCCCACTGTGTAAGATGATGTCATCTTCTCCTATGGTATAGTGTTGAATAGGTATATGTTAAGGACAGCCGAACATTAGTAAAAAATGCTTAAAGGAGGAATGTGTAGATTTTGAGAGGTAAAATTTAAAGAAATTTTGAGCCTGAGAATTGTGTAATTTCATGTATCTTCAATTTTTATGTAAAGAAACTTAGAAACACAATATAAAAATTATCTATTTTGATGTGAAAAAATTCTGATTTAACAAAGAGAAAAATTTGATTCAAAGAATTGTTGTTGCTGTTTTGTGCCAGCTAGGCTGGCATTAAGGCGTGTGCTACTATATTTTTTCAACTGAACCATATTTTGGTGTCGAATCCGACTTCCTCAGTACACACATAACATAGGTACCTGTTTCTAGGGTAGGCAACAATTCACAACCCATTCATACAAAAATAGGATAAACAGAGAAAAAAATATAAACATCCATGCCCAAATTGGGATTCGAATCCAGAACCTCCCTATCCGCAGGCAGGCACTTTGATCACTAGACAGGGTGGGCAAAGAATTAATTTTGCAATAAGGTAATTGAGTGACTAAAGTCACATTAAATCATTTAAATTAATTTTATGACTTATAGAAAAATCCTCTGTGATCTTTTAAGTTTCTTAATTTATTGTTTTTTATTACCTTAATTTTTTTCCTGTGATTTTTATAATTTCTGTTCTTATAATTTATTTTGTCTATTCTAGGAACTGGACCGTTTATATGTCATTTAGCAGTTAAATTTTATTCATATGAGCCTACAAATTTGCGTGAAGAATTAACTAGGTACATGATGGACACAGTTAAGATTTTACAGTTTATTAGTTTATTTATTCAAAGTTTAAGAGCATTTTATAAAGGAATTACAAGATGTTAAATAACTCTTTTAAAAATATAAGTTGTAACTAAAAACAATATAAAATTTTTAAATTAGATAAAATCAAACTTACCCTACCACTGTAAAAATTCTTTTTGTCATGTTAAACTGTTGTAATGAAAGCAACATAGTGTGTAATGTATACTGTTATATAAAATATGAGCAAAATATGAAAAAAATTACACAAAAAATATTAAAAGAGAGAAAAACTCTTATATTCAAACCTAAAAAATCAATTTTTTAAAAATATTTCTGATTTTTATTAATTTTTTTCTGATTTTTGATTTTTATTAATTTCTGATTTTTATTAAAAATATTTCTGATAAATTATAGATGCAAGAGATCTAGAAATGCATTTTGTAAAGACCGTTGGTGGTAAATTTATTTATATGAGAACAAAAGTTTACTCCTAAAAACAGCATTTAGTTATCTGTTTGTAGAATGCAAAAGAAATTTTTTGAAGCTTTATAAATATTTATTTACAATGTGTATCACACATTAAAGGAAATATCTAACCTTGAATTTTAGACACATATATGACTAATTTAAATACATTAATAATACAAGGAATTGGTATTTTAACTATAGTATATTAAACATTATTTACAATTGTAATTACATTAAGGATTGTGAATACGACATTTATATTTCAGAACCCTTAAGGTTCAAAATAAGTTTCATCTAGACAGTCTTCTGTTATCTCTAGTTTTTTTTAGCTCTCTCTAGTACTTGATGATGTCATAATGTTGAGGTTCGTCATCAGGTACTCCCATGTCTCTCTCTCTCTCACACACCCACATATATATATATATATATTACATGCTATGTGAATAAGAGCAAAAAACTAAAAATAGACAATAGCTTCCTAATCATTCTGTTGATTATGAATGAGTAATCAAATGGCAAGTCAAATAACAAATTCTAAAGATAAATGTATAAGTAAACTTAAGATTAGTTTTTATTTATACTTCTTTTTATGTATTATTGGCTAATAATTATCAAAGGAATACAAAGTATATTTTTAAAGAAATTCCATGATGTCTAATTTAAGTAAATGAAATATATAATGTCATAAATCTTGTACCTAAATAATATCAAAAGAAATAACAAAATTCAAAAAAGACTTTTTTTTGAAAATTTGTTAAATTTTCTGTTTTATTTATCTATTTTTTGTGGGACTTGTAGATGAATGTTTTGAACTAGACATGATTACCACAAATTGAATAGTTGAAAATTCATTTCTTTGTTAAATTTCTCAATTTAGTTAACATGAATATTAATGCAAAGTTTTGGTTATTATAATTGTTTGTTTCCTAGATTTAAGATTGATGAATAATTCATATACTGTTGTGTTTATATTAAAACTTCTTGTCAGAACAATCAGTCTGATTAACAAATGAAGTCATCTTTAATGGCAAAGATATATGGTTACATCAACTTTAACTTAATTGTTTATATGCATTTTAAAACACATTTTGAAATGTTTTCAATACTTAAATAATTTTTCAGATATTTATTTTTTCTCCAATTGAAACAAGACATATTGACAGGAAAGTTACCATGCCCATATGATGTAAAAGTTGAACTATCTGCTTTGTCTCTTCAGTGTAAGTAATCTGTATTCATTCTCTTAAGTTCTTAGTGAAAAATATTTTTATTATTTATTATTCTTTCAAAATTCATTAATTATATATTAGATAAATTAAACTTTTTCTTTGATTATCTGTTTTATTAATTTTTATTGAGTCTGATATTTTTATTTTATTTTTGAGTTTTATCATAATATAGAAATTTTGACATATTACAGAACGATATATATTTTTATATGAAATATATATTATATTTCTAATATAACTTTCTGACCTAAATATTACATTAATGTATTTCACTTGTACTAAATTTGAATCAAATTAGTAGTTAAAATGATTATAAAAATGGTGTATGTTGTATGATGTGTTTAAAAATAAAATCATTGAAATTAATAATCTTAATTATTATGAGTTTAGTAACTTCAGATAATTTTCAGTCTGGTAATATTTAGTAAATATATTTTATAATTTTTAGCTGAGTGTGGTGATTATGATGACACTGTTCATAATCTGGGATTTGTATCTGAATTCCGCTTTGCACCAGATCAGACTGAACAGATGGAAGCAGATATTCTTGAACAGTACAAAACTTGCAGGTAAATTTTGCTTTTTTAATGTATTGCTCAACCTAAATTTTACTTCAGTTCATTTAAAATTTTTGTTTATAAACTTTCTATGGAAGATTATCTTTTTATCTTGTTGTATAGATGTAATTCATCCATAAATCACTTAGTTATTAGTTTATTAGAAAGTGCTACTTTTTGTTCTGCTATTTTATTTTAAAAAAGGAAAATTCATAGTGTATGTTTAATCATTGTTTGATAACATCGCACTGTATACTTTAATTTAAATATTTTAGATTTAAATAATCAGTTATAAACATTACCTAACAAATAATAAAGAAAATAATTAAAATTGATTACTTGAATTTGTAATCACAAATATTTTATACACTATTATTCATTATCATAAATTTCTATATTCATTATCATGAATTTCTATTCTTTTAATTTATGTTATTATTTAACAGTTGTATTTTTATCATTGTACATTAAATTCATTTTTTTAAATTTTCATGAAAATGTAAAGAAAATCAAATTCAATGTTTAAAAGCAGTGTTATTGTTATATATTTATTTTTAAAGTATTAAGTTTTATTACGATAAATTCAATAATCATAATTAAAGATTAATTTTAAGTATTCTGTTTGCATGAATAAAACAAAACTCTGAAATATTTGTTGTCATTATTTCTTAGATGATATTGATAATGTAATTTTTGTTTAATTTCAGGGGTCAGACGCCTGCACAAGCTGAGCTTAATTTTTTGCATAAAGTAAAGTGGTTAGAAATGTATGGTGTTGATATGCATACTGTCTTGGTAAGAATAACTTAATTTACTTTGTTTCATAATTTAAGATTTTTTTTGCACATTAAGAAGTTTAATTTATTATAGGCTTATTTTTTTTATTCATTTTGGACTTATATTTAACTACAATTAAATTTTTAAGCATGAATTTAACATTTTGTTTCTTGAATTTAATGTGATTGGTTTTCCATTTCCTATTTAGCTTTTATTTATTATTTTTATTGGTAGACCCTATTGGAATAATGAATGAATTAATTTAATAGAATTCTGTTTTAATGGTTTTTTTAAAGAATAAGCAATTATTTAAATTTTTTAAAGTATGAAATAAGAGGGAAAATTAAAAAAGTTTTTTTAACACATTCTTAAATTTTTTTTTATTAATTCAAATATATATGGTAATTTATATTAATTATTACAATAATTTATATTAATTATTTTCATAAATGCCATGAGGGATGAAATTTAATTACCAATATACAATTTGGAATTATACAAATGAATATGAAATATACCTGTATCTTTATTGAATTTGCATTTTTAGGGTAAGGATTGCAATGAATATTCATTGGGTCTTACTCCAACTGGAATTCTAGTCTTTGAAGGAAGCACAAAAATTGGATTATTCTTTTGGCCTAAAATTAGCAAACTGAACTTCAAGAACAAGAAATTAACTCTCGTTGTTGTTGAAGATGATGATGAAGTAATTAGCTCAAATTTATTCTCATTATTAATTTAAATCATAAATGTTTTCAAAGTATCAAAGTAAATTAATTTGCAATTTATAGATTTAAAAGAATTGATAACCAAATATTTTAAGCTTATTTTTCAAAAATTAATGCATAAAACTATTTTAGTGTTATATTTTATGATTGGAAATGGGTGAAAAAATGAGTTAAGTGGAGGCAATAGATGGAATTAATTTAGTTGTTAATTTTATATGCATGTTAAAATGAGAATTTGTTATCTTAAATAGGGAAAAGAACAAGAGCACACTTTTGTGTTTCGCCTTCATAATCCACGAGCTTGCAAACATTTATGGAAATGTGCCATAGAACATCATGCATTCTTCCGCCTTAGGGGTCCCACAGTGGAACCTACTACTAAACAAGGTTTCATTCGCATGGGTTCTCGTTTTCGATATAGGTATGTTTTTAAATAAAATACGAAAACTTAATATATTTTCTAATTTTTATTTTGTTTTAGATTTTTTATTGTTATTTGCATACTATTCTGGAAAAATGGCAATTCATTTGACTTTCTGAATGGAAAGGCTATTGTTCATAATTTTAGGTATTAAAAAAAATTTTGAACTTTTTTCAAAGATACTTTATTTTTACAATTATTGTTTCTGAGAAGGACTAAATTTATGTTTAAGTGAATGTTCGATTTATGTAATTAATTATATATTCTGATGTGCAAAACTTAAGCAAAATCATATTGTTACCATAATTCCAAAAGTAATCATCTGAGAGGCATGAAATTTTGAAATGCGAGACAACTTTTGTAATCAGATGATGGTAAAATCATAGTTGTATAGAAGTGAATACACTACGTATAGTATGGGATCAAACAAAAAAGGCTTTACTTAACTTGGTATCAATACACATGATTATCTGTCTAAAAAAGTAAACAACAAGCAGATGTTCCTTAGTATGGGATATTGCTTTCTCCTAACTGTATCGGTTGCTTCATGCTATCTCTCTTAACTCTCCATCAGGTTATGCTACAGTTCTTGAGGTAACAGTACTTATTCCTTTAGTAGAATTTTTTTCAGTCTTTGGGTGTTTGTTCCCTGGAAGATGTAATCTCATTGCAAGGTGTCTCCTCAACACACAATTGTTCTATAGAATTTATATCAGGAGTAAGCATTCAAATGATATCTTGTCTTCCCATTAACTGCTAAACAGCAGGAATCTGCTAGGATAATGCATTTCATCTATAAAAATGTGAAGTTTGCTTTAGTAGCATCATAATAGATACTTATAGGGAAGGATCACCTCTTACAATTAGGAGGTACTTTGCACTGATGTTCTCTGGTTACAAAATCTCTGTCAAAAACGTGGAACTTTGTCTATCCATTAATCATAATAATGTCTTTCCATTTGACCACTCCAGACCACCATAGCAGTCACTTTTTGTGATGTTACTGGATTGAAACCATGCCCTGACCACTCTCCTAATCAACTAGCATTGAGAATCGCTTATAATACTGAAGCAACTTTCATATGTAAAGAGGACATGACTCTAGTGATGAGATATCCAATTTTTGTGTTCTTTGCACCACTCTAAATGATGATGCCAATGGTTAATTTTCAAAAATTCAAAGCGTCCAGACGGTTGGCAAATATTTTACCTTTAGGAAGGCTTCTAGACACTGTAAACATGACACTTGTCCTATTGTTTAATAATGGGGCTTTGTGACTAGTTTCACACTCTTTCCACCTACAGAATGATATATTGCTTATCCATGACAGTTGTTTTTGTCTGCCTGGCCACCACCAACCTTTTAACAGCTGCACTTATTATTTAGAAAGGGTTTTAAGCATGAAAAATGAAATGTTTATTTATTCAGAACTGTTCAGCTACACTGATCAGACTATGCAATTCTTTCATTTCATCAGTCTTTCTTTCATACATCAAGTTGTCCATGTGATTTATTTTAGCCATATTGTATGAAAGAATCACTTGCACTTGAAGCAAATGTCTTTAATTGCATCTCTGTCCTTCCTTTTATTGTAGCTTGTACCATTTTGCATATGCTTACATCGCCATTGATGTTTCACTTCTGATATTTTCATACCCATGACCTCTACTGCATTTCATATTCATTATACTGACCACAGGAACCCCTTTTCTGCAATACCAGATCTATCTCTACAGAAAATTTATAATGTTACTTAAAATTTGCACACTAGTGTATAACTTAGAAGTTTCTCAATCTATTGAATAATTAAACAAATAAGCCTAAAAGATATGGTTTCAATAGCTTAAAAAGAATTAACAGAAAAACACTAATGAAACATGAAAAAGTAGAACAGAAAAGTAAAGAAAACAAGTATATTTTTATATTAAATAATTATGATTAGAAATAGAAATATAAATGTAAGAATGGAAAGCTTTTTTTATAAAATCATATTCACTCACACAATTCCATAGTTAGTTTTATGCCAAACCGTCTTTAATTATACCACATAATGTGATTATTAAGATTAATTTGTGACTATACTAAAGAGAAATTTTCTGTTATTAATTTAATTAATTGTTATTTAATTAATTCTATTATTAATTAATTGAAACTTCTGAATTTTTTTAAAGAAATTTGTTAGGTATCTTTATTTATTAATTTTGGAATTACATGATTTTGAATATGCATTTACATTTAAATTAAATTTAAATGACATTTTTTAAACGAAATTTAGTTGATTCTGTTATACTAAACCTATTTTCAAAATATTCATCTTTTGATGCATAAGATTTCGCATACATTTATTATTTTGATCAAGAATAATTTTTTTATTGTAAAACGAATTAAAAATTTGAGCAATCCTGTAAAAATGAGTTAATGGTCATCATTTGAGTTTTTAGTTCAATTATTCTTTTGGATTTGATTTCTACTCTAGAAATGACTTCCACTGTGTTAGTCACATTAGATTTACAGTATAATTTTATCTAGTAATTTTTTTATATCAAGTTACATTAAGTTCACAGTGTGGTTAATGTAACTATACCACAAGCTATAGTGGATTTCAAATTACAATGAACAGCTATTTATAACAATATGATATCCAATATATGTACTATGAGTCTAATGTAGAATATATTCTATACCAAGGTTGTAATAATTATACTATAAAAAGTAAGATTAAGTAATATGTTTATGGAGTGAATAAATTTTATATATATATAATGCTTGTTAAATCTGTGGAATCGAAAGTCCTGTGGTCGGTCATTGAGCAGTTACCATGGGTGCAATGGTCTGCAGAAAATTTACTCCCCTCTTTTGATCAATGTCAAAATTATGGGAATGGATCCTCTGGCGGTGCCATCTATCGGAGGATTTTAAAAGAGCAAAGATGTACTTCATCTATGTTGTGCTCTGATTAAAACGAAAGACCCTCCCTATTGATTTAAATTCACATATTTTGTGGATTCATATTTATATATATATAAATTTTTAATATATAGCATTAGCTCCAAAATATTCTAGATTTTTTTAAGTAAGAGTAGATTTTGATGCAGCTAATGCTGATTATATATTTTATAATTATATTTTTCAGTGGTAGAACAGAATTCCAAGCTACCCAGCATAGTCGTGCGAGGAGAACAGTTCATTTTGAGAGAAGGCCCAGTCAAAGATATTCCCGCCGTCCACATTATAATCAAGTTTCAGAATCAATGAGGCACCCTAATGTGTAAGTGCACTATAGCATTTTAATTGTTATTTTTAAGGTATTTATACAAAAATTATCAAAATGAAATCTCACATGAAAAAATACTACTAGAAGCTTAGAAATCATTTATTTATTGTATTAGTTAATTTGTGATTTATTTTCCTATATATTGTTATTTTACTCAATATTTCAAGATTTTTTTTTCAATTTACTTAAAGTTTTAATATGAAGAAATTGATTATAAGGAAACATATTGTATTTATAATTATTTTACTATTTATAAAGGTACTTGTTAAAATAATAGTAAAGGACCATCTAATTGCTTGCAAATTTGGACTGAATAATTAGTGCTCTGGCATTCACTAGTCATTAAGTGAATTCAGCACTCATCTTGATCATCAATCTTGTAGAAATTTGATTTTTCTTTTAAACTAGACCTTAGTCAATGTAAACCCTCCTAAACAAGTGACCTTTTTTGTATATATTTAAATATTTAGCTTTGGTTCAAATTTTAATAACATTCATTCTCATATCATGGAATTCAATAACTATAAATTCCTTTGAATATCATGCAAACTACATTGCTTATTTAAGAAATAAATAAACACTTAGAATTATGACATGTAATTTAAATAATTCCCCATTAATTTTAAATATGAGCTGAAAATATTTTTGGTTGGATCAAACAATTATCGATAATTTAATGACGAAGCAATCACCGAATTTATATTGATATATGGTGTATCTTTTTATCAAATGCATGTATAAAATATTTGTTTGCATTTGATGATAAAATTATACAATTACAGTAGATGTTTTTTTATGAACCTTAAATTTATGAAGATTCTTAATGAACTATTGCCTTATAATGGGACCAAACTATTTTTATAAACTACTGGCTGGTCCTACTACACATAATTTCGATTCCCATTTGCAAACTATATGCCTTAAAAAATTTATTTCATGCATTTTTTCATTGAGTTATTTTTCATATCTGATTAGTTATTCTTTTTGTTTTATTTTATGTGTGAGAAATTTGGATCGACCTTATTTTTGGAGAATCTGAATGATGGATAACTAACTATAACATAATGTATAAGTCAGCGTAATGAATAAAAGGTTGTTTCAATTCTAAAATCAAAATTAAGGGAAAATATATTTTAGCAATCCTACTGTGATTTATGTCAGTAGTCTTTGAGCTACTAATAAGCACCAGTTTCAAACATCACACAACCTGTGTTTTTTTTAAGCAATCCGTTTGAATCTCCTACCTAATCTAACTTTTGGCTTTGCATGCATTTGAGTATAATCAATAAATTCAAGAGAAAATATCGTATGATACTTTTGAAAGAATCGGATCATATCTTAGATTCGCATTATTAAATTGACATGTTAGATGCAATACTCTTGTGAATATATAATTTAACTGATTTTACATCAATAAAATGAAATAATTGTTTTTAATTAGGAATTTGATTTTGTGGGGTTTTATATTATGTGTACTAAATAATTTTTTCTAATATTGCATTTATACAGAAAAAACGATGTGGTAAGAAAATAATTTTAAGACCTAACAGCTATTTTTCTATTTTATGAACTTTCAAATTCTAAGGACCATTTTTCCAGTCCCTATGTGTTTGTAAAAACAACCATCTCCTGTATCATCAAATACATGCAAATATTTAATATTTTATGTATGCATCTTTTAATTTAGCAATGTTACTACTAAAATATTTCCTAAATAAAGAAAATGTATATTCACTCCTTAATTTTATTTGAAACATTAAAAATATATTTCTACTGAAGTAAGTGTTGATTGGTGTTATTTTATTGGAAAATAATCAACTCAATTTCTTTATTGACTAACATGAGTTAATATAAGAATGAACATAAAATTTTATTTATGCCTATTATCTACATAAGTTTTTTTACTTGTTTCTTGTTAGATTTTCAATAATAAATTTGAGATTAAAATATTATTTAATTTTTCTTTTATGAATATTTATGGCTGAATTGTACTGTAAAAGGTAACTTTTTTAGTGAAGTAAATCATTAACAGAGCAAAAAATACACCCATGAATTTTATAATTATGGAAAACATTCCAAAAAATTTGTTCAAAGTGAAACTTGTTTTTAATGCTATTAATTATTATTTAATGCTATTAACAATTAATTTTAACTTATGACATCATTGGAAAGATAATTCAAACAATACATTTTATATTTAATCAAATTGTAACTTTTATTTGTTTATTGTTTTATATTAAAAATGATGTAGTATATAGTCTAAATTACCTTATTTATTTACACACAATTTTTTTTATTCAAAGAAATATTAAATGATTACATAATCTAATATACAATTTTAAACAGTATAGAAGTTTTCTTAAACTAGATAAATTTACTTGGATTTTAAAGTGTTAATTTTAGATATATTTATTATTAATTTTCTCTCAGAATATAAAATTTTTATTATATTACTTTTAAAATATAAGATTAAAAGTAATTTATTAATATTAAAATAACTGGCTTTTTAGTTTAGGGAACATGAAAATTTTCTACATTCACATTTTCTAGTCTTTATTTACTAGTTATGATAAAGTATTCAAATAAAATAGGAAAATTTCGATTTCTTTTTAAAATAATAATTTTTTTCCTTATTTTGAATAAAAACATACATACATTATTCATAATCAATAACTTTTTGTGATTTAAAATAATTTCCTATTTTTTACTTTAGATCTTCACAAATCCCAGATCATTCAAAAAACATGTGTCAACCATCTTCATCTGAAGTAGTTAAAGCTGAAGCAAAAGTAATTGAAAGTCCTGTTGTATCAGAAATAAAGTCAGAAGATAAAATTACGGAGTTAATAAAAACCATTGCCAAAGATGTTCCTTCAACTGATCAAAGCAAAGATTTCCAATCTCTTCCTATTAACACTACTGAAAATGTTACACTATCAGGCAAGTTTTGATGTATATTAAATCTTTTTGATTTTAATATTAACTACTCAATAATTGTATCATAATATTTGCTTGATTTAAAATAAACACCTTCAAATATTTCACATAATTAATATCTAATTTTAAATTTTTTAAAGGATTGCTATTATATATATATATATATATATATATATATATATATATATATATATATATATATATATATATATATATATAATTCATTTAATTTAATAATATAAAATTTTGTAATTCATAAAACTCAATTAATTTGGATGTATACATTTGTGTTACATAAAATGAGTCTAGTTTTTCATTTTCTTATCTTTTAAAACTTACGAAAGCCAAGAAACTGCAATAAGTTCTTACAGATTAGTAATTATGTAAATAGATTCAAAAATATCATTACCATTGACATATATAATTGCATTTCTCAAGAGGGTTTTGTCATATTTTTTCCTTTTACATTTTCTGATGGGTTTTTTTTTAATTTTTATTTTTTAATTTTATTATTTAAATTTTATTTTGTTTCCATTGCATTTAAATGACAGACATTGTAATTGTCATGTTAAAATGCTTAGGTATTTATTTTTTGTTCTTTATAAACAATCTTTAAATCTGAAGATTTTACATTTTTGAAATTCATCGAAATTAATTTTTGAGTTACTGTTTCTCAGTTAGAACAGTTTGCAAATATATGTAATATTGGGGGAATGAATTTGCATCTATAGAAATGCCATGTACATGGCTTAATTATAGTCATCCTTAAAAAATTAAAAATACAAAAATTATCTTATATAAGAAAACATTGATGATATTTGAAAATAATGTAGAGAGAATTTTATAGAAATTGTTTTTCTTTTTTAAAAATTAAAAGAAAACATTTAGATAAAAGAAATTAATTAAAAACTCAATAGAAAGCAATTTTCAAAAATTTTATTTTGTTAAAAAATTTTATAAAATGAAAATTTAAAGTAGTGTTATTTATAAAAAATATACTGAAACTATGTGCAAAAAAAATTGCAATTAGAGCACTGCAAAGACTTGATATAAAATATATATCCATATGTATACATGTCCTTATCCATATGTTACAAGTCAAAATCTTATAATTAATTTAAATTATTTTTAATACAATATATTAAGAATTTTCTGAATTTTATTATTTAATATAGAATTTCTACTGTACAATAATAAAAATTTGCCCTGTAAAAAATTATATTTATCAGAATGTATAACTCAAGCTAAGTTACTACTTTCTACAAGTTTCCTTTTATATTTTGTCAAGCACAAAAATTGATCCCCTTATATAACATCTGTTTCTAATTCAAAATTACTTTTTAAGATCTTTTTCGAACTTAATTCAGTATTTGAGCTATATATATATATATATATATATATATATATATATATATATATATATATATTGCAAAAATTTGTATATCATAAAAATTTATGTCAAATATTGAAATTAGGATATGATTGTATTGCTTTTCAGAAATTATAAATCATTAAAAATATGTAATAAAACATAATATGAGTAAAAATAAAATAATAAAGGATAATTTTTCTTTTTTTAAAAAAAAATTTAGAAGCTGAGATCTTAGCATGCAAGCTTAAAGCTCTTGACTCATCTCCATCTACTAAGTTACGAAAAGGTTTATTACCAAAATCTCCTGGTTGCAGTTCTACTATTAAGGATGTCAACATTCTACCCAACAATCAAATGTTACCAAGTAGTGGAGGTGCCAAACCCATCCCTTTAGATCAAATGAAGTGTAACATTTTAAAGTCTAATGTGAACGAAGAAAAGACTAAAAATAGTAAGTGTTTCTGAAATTGATCATTTAAACTCCTTTTGTTTTTATCAAAAAGTCAAAATTAGTTTTGTCACCTTTTTTTTTTAAATTATGAATTTCCAGGATAATATATATTTAGCATTTATATTGAAAACAATTTTGTTAGTTTTTAAAATTTATTTTTTCACAAATTTCGTCTGTTTAGATTTTCTATAAAAGAATATATAGTTATTTGATAAAATAAACAACCATTTGTTCATGTATGGAAATATTTACTGTGTAAAATTATACTATTTTTCATTTAAAGAAACATCACTATTTATGTGTGCATGCAAATCAATATTAAAAGAATCAATAAAATTAGAAATATGTTTACTTTACTAAATTAGCCAAATATGCTTTTAATTTATTATGCTAACACTTTTTTAAATTTGTTAAGTAAAACAACTATTGAGGGGATAGATATCGTTAAAGATATAAATTGCAAAAAGAATTTGACAGGGGTGTCATTTTAAAAGTGTCAAGATGGAAAATTTCAGATTAAAATATTTATTATTTTATGCAGTTTTACAATATAATTCATTTGTACTATAAGTTTGTACTTTTTAAAAAATATTTTTAATTTTTAACATTACGAGGTGTGGCTATTAAATAACGAGACTGACGCTGCGGCGGCAAAAGTGGGCAAGCGTAGTCCGCCATTGACTGTCATCTGTTTAGTGTGAAGCTTTCTCTTCAAAATGCCCTAAGCCTCATTTGCGTAAGTAACATGGTTTAGTCATAACCTTCATTTCCGTTAATATTGTTATTTTATTTTGGCGAAAAATGGTTAGTGTTTTAATAGAGCAACGAATTGTTAAATTTCACTTCAAACTTGGAAAAACCAGTACTGAAACTTATAATTTACTGAAAGAAGTGTACGGCAGTGAATGTTTATCCCGGGCATGAGTTTTTGAATGGTTCAAACGTTTTAAAGGTGACCGACAAGATGTTGAAGATGATTCGTGGCCAGGTCGCCCTTCAACGTCAAAAACGGATGAAAATGTCGAAAAGTTGCTAGTTTGATTCGGTCTGATCGTCGATTGAGTATTCATGCAATAGCTGAAACTGTAAACATTGATAAAGAATGTGTATGGCAAATTTTACATGACAATTTGAACATGAAAAAAGTGTGCTCCAAAAATGGTGCCAAATATTCTCCTCCAAAAGCTCATTCCGCGTTATCTGTCAAGAGAATCCTGGCAAACACAGCATCCCACTGTTAGAGCATCCACCTTACTCGCCAGACCTGGCACCATGTGACTTCTATCTGTTCCCCAAGGTGAAATCTGCATTAAAAGGAACAAGATTTGAGTCCGTGGAAGCTGTTAAAGAGAAAGCGGCAAGAGTACTGAAGGAGTTGACAAAAGATGACTTCCAGCACTGTTTCCAACAATAGAAAATTCACATGGAGGGATGGCGGGGATAGAGAAGGGGTGTACATTGAAGGCTATAATAAATAATTATGTATAAAATAAGAATAAAACTTTTTACAATGACAATCTCGTTATTTAATAGCCACACCTCGTACACTAAAAATTTAATACTTTTCCTAATGTTTCACTGTCTACAGATAATTTGTAATAATATCTAAAATTAAGAATTCCAATGTTAAAAAATTCTTTGAAAAACTTTCATTTTGTTTGAGAGAGTAAAATTCTGATTTTCTCTTCTAAAGATCTTTGATAATTCTTGAATTAACTGTGTGATTTGTGCTTTTCAAGTTTTGATCTTGCAGATAATATTATCTACTGATGCATTACAGTTTCATACATTTAACATTGTTCTATTTTGGTAATAACAATAATATTGCTATAGACTTTCAATCTAAAATCTTGAAAATGCAGTCATAGCAGCTATTATTAAAAAATTAAAAACTTTATGTATCAGAACGCCCTTTTGAATTATTTTAAAAATATGAGATCACTTATTTAATTTTGGCTGTTTTATCTCCCTAATGTATAATTTAACATTATCCATTTCTTATATTGCTTAGCGTCTGCATTTTGAATCTCATGCAGAAAATTAAAATTAGCAGAAATTTATTATCACGAGATAAGTTTTTCACCTGGTTTGCGGTTGTTCTCTGATAAACTGGTCTTATAAAAAAATCAGCATATATTATAGAAGAATAAGATTTTCACTCTGAAGAGATTTTGCAAATTTATTAAAATGTGATACAAATTTTTTGAAAAAGTTATTTTCTTGTTTCATATGATGAAATAATATTTTTTCTGGAAAGATTAATGACATCTTTTTCTGTCATGAGTCTGCAATTTTTTTTCATTGATTAATTTTCATATATTAATTGAGAATATATCTCTTACTAACTTCTTTTTTTTCATATGATAAAAAACTCATAGTAAACTGTCAATATATCATTTAATTTTTGGAAAAATTCACATACAACAGCAACTTGTATTAAATTTGTTTTCAATAGATCTTCTAAATCATGTTTGCTTGAAAGTTAGAAAGTTGCTGAATGAAAATCACTTTAACTCTGTAGTTCAACAGACAAATGTTATTCCCATTATTTTATTGACTATCAAAAAGCAATGCTTTTTGAAGAGTTATGTAATTTATGGTTTATATTCCCACATATATTTCAAAATCCGCATCTACTATCAAAAGAATATTTTCTACACAGACGTTCTTTCCTACGTTATTTTCTAATCTACTCATGGTTCAGGTAATTATCGAATATACAACTTATTTCTTCACTTGTATCGTGCACATTTTTATTTCTTTTATTGATACACTCACTTCCAAAGGTAAGAAGCACAAAGATTTAAAATGTAAAAAAATCAACAAATTCTGCTTTGATTGACACAAAATTCAGCATTAAAGTAGCATATATATTTATGCATAAAATAATAATTATATATAGAAATGAAAACAATATTAAATTTTTGTAAGTTATCAGATAATGACATATTGGAGATTTAAACAGAATTATGTATAAAGTAAAAATAAACAGCATAAAATGAAAAAAAGATATTAAAAGGGTGTGATCCCCCCTCATCTGTACACAAAGTTTACACCTTGCGACCATGCTTTCAAGGTAGTCAACCATTGCAGAATTAAGCAATAGCCATTCTTGTACATCAGGTTCCAGCTCAATAAGAGTGGCTGGAGGTGGGAAACGTGAAAGCATCCCAAAGATTTTCATTGCGGTTTAAGGTCGGGCGAATATGCTGGCCACACCATATGCATAATGCTTTCACTCTCCAGGTAGTCATCGACGGTGTCAGCTCTATGGGGACATGCATTATCGTCCATTAAAACAAAAGCAGGGCCAATTGCTGCAGCATACAATTGCACAATGTGAATTCTAGGACTTCATTTTGATACCATACAACCGTCACAGAACCCCGTTTAAAGATGTGCAGGTCGGTGCGGTGTCCTAATGAAATCCCTGCCCACATCATAATGCTTTCACCTTGGAATGCATGATGATTTTGGGCTGATTGCATATTCCTTGTTCAAGCCATATCCTTATAGGCTTGTCATCTGGCTCCAGAGCAAATCTTGACTAATCAGTAAACATGACATTGTCCCAGTCAGACACAGTCCAATTGACATGTTTCCGGCACCACTTTAATTGTGCCCCTCTTGGTTGGACGGATAGACTAATACAAACTTGAGGTACCCGGGCATACAGTCCATTCATATGTAATCTTCAGCGTACAGCAGCTGCAGATATCACCTTACCAATGGATGCTATAACTATAGATGTCACACGTATGGAGGTCGCTCTGCGATTCTGCTTGGCTAAAGTCGCAATATATCGATCTTCTGTGAGGTTTGTAACACTTAGACGACTAACTACGGGCCTTCGGACAACTGTCTGTGTGGTTTGGAATTGTTTCCATAAACGTGAAATTACAGAATGATGAACGCCGATGAAAAGAGCAACATCTGAGATCGACTGTCCTGCTTCAATGCGCCACACAGCACGCCAATGCTCAGAATATTCCATTCGTCTTCTGGAAGTCATAGAAACTCATATGTCTTGAAAACAAACTGTACGAAAGTTTTGAGCAGCTATCAGCATTTACAATCAACTTCTGTAATTCTTCATAGAGCTGGTATCTTATAAGACTGCACTTTTTGCATATTTCTTGACATGAAAGTGCAATTGGCTGTTACCTAACATATTTGCATACTTCCATCTACCTCTGCAGCGATTTGCATCATCTTCAATTCTGATTGATTTCCAGAAATTAGCATTTTCCTCTCCGTGCTTAACTTTTGGAAGTAAATGTATATATTTTTGCAGTTGATACATTTTCTCTTTCTGAACATAGATGTGCAGTTATTCTCATTATTAAAAACTCTATTACTTATTATTTTATGTCTAATTCACATGTTTCATCAACGCTTAATGAAAGAATATTATTCAGTTTGCTCTTTAAAGATTCCCTCATTTTTTAGCCATATCAAGAGTTACACATTTGCACTTCTTTAGCTTGGATAAAGCTAATTTATTATTTGTTAATTTTTAGTTAGCTCAAAAAATTTTAGAATATAAAATAAAACTAATTGTTTTTATTCAAAAATGCAGTTGTAAATCCTTTTAACAGTAGTTTGATTGCATATACAATAAGTTTTCAGATTCCTAAAATGGTGAAGTCACTACTAGTCTCATCCCTAATATCTAGATTGTGTGATGGAAGTATGATAAACTTCACCCTGAAGCTCAATTGAGTTTTAGATAAAGCTAGGCTTGTAGTGGTCTCTTTAACTGAATTATTTTAACATATTGATAAAACAATTCAAGACAGTTAAAAAAATTCATAAAACAATTTTTCAATTGATATTTAAACTTCAAAAGACAAATCCATCCCTAGACAGAAAAGTTGGGTTTCTGTTAGGGAGTTGGTATGAGCATATTTTATGCAGCCAAGAAATTTTCATTTCCTTTGTTTTGTGGGAATTCTGGAACATACACATATTGTTAATACAATCCAGTTATATATTTCTGCATTTTAGCGAAATGTGACGATTGTCTGAAATGCTATCTCAAGCTTAAAAAGTAAGCCACAACTAAAAATTACGTCACCAAATTTGAATTTTATAATTTTAAGATGCCATGTTTGAAGTTTAAGTTAACTCATGAAAATTACATAATTTAATCTAAATTTTTTGCATCAGTTCTTAAAACGTGATTGCACATAAAAGAGTAAACAGTTGTCATGAAAATTTCTCCTGAATTTTGAAAGCTATTATTAAAATTTTAATTCAATAATCATAAATTTAGGCGAGAAACCCTTCTGTTCAGAAGAAGAGGATATACATCGCAGAAATAGCATGGAAAAGCTCCACTTGTCATTAAATTTGAACCCATCCACTCCAGGCTGTGATATTCAAGATGGGTAAGTTACTTATTACATCATTAACTATATTCTATGAGAAACACCAGTGAAAAAGAATATTAATCAAATATTACTTTTTCAGAGAGACCTGTGATACATGTAGCAAAGCAAAGAAGTGCTCACAAGTAAATCAAGAATTGCTTCTTGAGCCTATAGTGAGTGAATTATGTTCTATTTAATAAATTATTGTGTATCATCAAATGTTGATTATAATTGTTCTTTACAAAAAATCTAATAGCAAAATGTAGATATAAACAAAGGAATGTGATGTGTACAAATTAATTTTGGCTCTTATAATACATTTGTCTTCAAATTCCTATTGAAATTTCAAAAATGTTACGGAAAACCTTAACTGAGATGTATGTATTTATATGCAATAATTTGTTTCATTACTTTACAACTTTTTCGTATCTATACTTTCTTTACCTAATTTGTATTAACATAACAAATCTTATCATGGTGATTTCTGAGAAACTAAAATTTTTAATTACTAAAAAATAAACAATAAAAGCCAGATTTGAAATGTTGACACTCAAATATTAAAGCTCACAAAATGAATTTTTTCTACAATTTTGCTGTAACACAAAATAATTAACATGGCATTGCAGGAATTCAGAAGATTTAAAAAAGTTAATATTTTCAATAAATTTTAAATTATTTAAAGGATATTTAATATTGTGTATTCATAACTTTAAAAATTCCAAAATTTATCCCAAGGAAAACTGGATAAAAATCACATTGTCAATTTATTAGGAAAACTTCAATATTCCTGAATTTAAAATAAAACTTTTAGTTTTATAAAATACAATAGATATAATAATTTTCATTAAAGAAACATTTTTAATAATGGCTTTCTGTTTAAGTCTTTATGATGCTGAGTATTACTTGTTAAACACGGTTCCATTTTTTTAAAAAAAAATTTATATGTATTTTAACATACAAAAGTTACTATTTAAGTAAAATAATGAATTCTTGTTTTAAATTAAGTGGGGCCACATAACAAGTATCAAGTATTTAAAAATATTAGCAATCAATATAATTAATGATTTCAAACTACAATGAAATTAAATGCTTTGAAGAATGTTGATAAAAACCGTAGTCACATTTGTTAAAAATCAATAACGTTTTTATTAATGAATAAATCTTAAAGTTTATTAGAAAAATATATTAAAAGGTGCCCTTATTTACAAAACACTGTTAATTTAGAAAAATGATTTACTTTTATTAGTAAGAATTTTATAAATGGCTTTAAAACAATTTTAAATTAGAATGGAAGAAATATATGAAAACTAAATTTTCCATTTAACACATTCATATGCAATTAATGTTAAATAGTAGTGATACTTTTAAAATAAAATGTATTAAAGTGTTATTTTATTTTTTAGAATTTACCATCACCTTTGGAACCAAAAAAGGTTATGATGGAAGAAAATCACTTTTCACCATGGCATGTAGCCACAAATCATCCAGATACATACATTTTGCTGACCACTGAGTTATGACCAATTTCTTTTTTTTATCTGAATGAAAACATTGTGATATATTTCATTTGTAATGTGAAGAAAGTTTTATCAATTGTATTACAGTTCCTCTAACGTAGGTTCATATGAATCAATTCTTTTATGTCTTAAAAATTGTTTCATTTTTCAATTTAGAAAAATTTGTGATGTCATTGAGAGATTAAAGTTGTAACTATTTTTTTTTTATTTTATAACACATTTTTTAAAAATGGTTTGAATATGTATTACACGCATTGTATTCTATACTAGTGTTATTGTCTATTACATTCCAAAAAAAAAAATATATTTATACAGAATATTTTGTGTAAGTGTCAGTGTGTTGAAAAAATAAACTATATTTATACTAAATTGTATTTTTAATAAATTATATAAAAATAAAACATTTACATACATATAAAGAAATAAAGCTTATTTTGAAGAATGGCTAAAGTAACAATTTTTATCACACCACATATCATACAATAAATATATGACGTTCAATTATGTAAATGTGTATAAAAAAATTGATTTGACAGAACATATGAACACATAAAAAGCTATGATAAATACTCTAAGACGTAATACTGCTACAAATACTAATGCAGATAAAAATACAAAAAAGATTTGGAGAAAAAAAGATCACAATGTTTTACTGCCTGATTGATTTTCGGTTTGGAAAACTGGCACCAAATTTCTTTTTTCCATATTCATTTACAATGCAAACATGCTGCAAAGGAAAGAAAAACATACTTAAATAAATTGCCGGGAATTAATTATCTTAAAATGTAACATACATAATTTTAATTTCTATGATATTTACTAAACGTATATTCATGGACATCACTTTAACCTAACCCCTAAGACAGAGAAAGTGGTGGGGGAAGAGTTGTCATTCATACTTGAACACCACTTGGAACTCAATAAATTATACATTCTCTTCCTTTTTATAATCACTATATAATACTTTCAAATGAAATTAAAAAACAATCAAGTCATGAAGTTTTTACTATATGTTATCTTGACAATCAATGTATCAGATTAAGTACTTCAGAGAGTCAAATAACTTTTATATCTCAAATTTAATTTTCATCTAACAAAGTAAAAAATAATCATATTTTGCATTATATTGAAGCCTGGTGGATTAGTGGAAGCTGGCACCCCTGACACAGGTCCGAGGTTTGATCCTCGGGCTGGGCAAGGTTGACTCAGCCTTTCATCCCTTCAGTGGGTGATTAACTGAGTACCAAGCATGCTTGGGAACTAAACACTGGGAGTCTTACGTTAGGTTGATCACCTAACTGGGACATATGTTTTGCATCCCAGGGCCCTCGGTCATGAAAACAGTTATGGGCACTGTAGGCCTGGGCCCATATGGGCTGTCGTGCCATGGAGTTTAGTTTAGTTTGTATTATTGCTTAACAGAAGCAATCTTGATTCTTATTGTTGTTCATTTCAATCATAGAGTTAATTCACAATTATAAGTCTGGTTTACTTGTCGCCCAACAATAAATTTTTACAAGTGATTTCTATTTAGATCAGGATCAATGGTTTAAAATCTCAGCAAACATCCCAACCCAAGATGAGATTCGAACACACAAACTATTAAATCTAGAGTGCAAATTATACAACTACCAGGTCGGTTCACAATTATAAACATTTCAATTTATGGTTATGAGATTAATAATACAGCCTCTTTTATATAGAGCTATACTATCTTTATACAGAAGGTATTTTCAATATTTAACTTAAATTACAATTTTTTAATTATTTAAAACTTCTAGATAGGAAGTTCTGATTCCAGAATTTTACAACACTATAAGTTTATTTTAGAAACAAAAGTATGTATTTAAGATATACTATACCAATGAAAAAAAATTGCTCAGTGAAATTCTCAATTTTAGTTAAATAATCAGTCTAATAATATAAACAAAGATTTTTTATATTTTCAAAAGTACACACACTAGTTAATGAATTTGCAAATTTCTATTATAATGCAAGTTACACATCCTTAAAATGGTTGCATAAGTTAGGATAAAAGTGCATTTGACAATGAATTAAATAAAGATATATTGTGCAGATCTTTCACCATTGAAAAAGCTTATTGTTCACGTCCATTTAACAGTGGTATTAATATCAATAACAGCAAATCTCATTGGGTTTTCCTTCTAGATCAGACTTCAAAAGTTTGAGTCACAATCCAGTCCTTAAATAGAAAATTAATACAAGTAGTTTTTCAAGACCATGATTGGTAGCATCTAGGGCGAATTTTACAGAAGAACAAGGACTATTGCGTTTTTAATAGTAATTATCAACCAAGGGTCTCCCAAACATATTTCATTGCTGACTATGTGCGGAGAATAGGAGATTACATAAATGCATAATCAGGATGCCTTTGAGAAAACCACTCATTTCTGCCTAAATTACAAAAACTCGTTCCTAATAATGTAGGGAAAGAAGATAGATCTGACGTCTGGGAACAAAATTGAGGTGAAGGGAGGGAGGATGTTATGTGGTTGAACAAATCACGCTGCATCTAATTTTGCATTGACGAATTTGAACTTTACAAAACTATGAATCCAATTTGCCTTAATTACACTGTACAAGATTTGTTTGTCACTCAATGGTCATATTTTGCACATGATGCATTGTGGAAGGCTCTAGTGAAGGTAAATGATGTAAAAAAATTACCATGAGATGCCTAGATATACTAGTAAATCATGTACACCTTGCAAAATGCATTTTTACTCTGATTATAGATACTTTTTATAGGATAGTTCAACTTTACATCATGTCAAAAGTGTTCAAAATTCCTTCGCTGAACGTCAGTCTGCATTTCAATAGCTTACTTAACCAACATAAAGCTAAAGTTAGTTACAATTTTCCTGATAGTTAATTAACATGAACAATACATAAAATTTGAAAATCAGAAGCCCTTCTTACATTTTCAGTATTTTTATGCCAATTGAAATTTTAATTTAAAAATATGTACATGCGCAACATTCTAAAACATTGAATATAAACAGTAAACGCACTCATGATTTTCTTAAATGTTAATTTATTAGAAAAAGAATAACAAAATTATTTATAGAATTGTATATAAAATTTGAATTCTTAAAACTGTTATAAGACTTTAGAAAAATAAAAGATAATTTGCAAGAAAATTCTGTCCATCTTTATAATGACTTCATCAAAAAATATATCGATTACAAAATAAAATGTATACTTACATCCACATCTCTAAAATATTCATTGTAATCTATAGCATATCCCACAACAAATTTATCTGGCACTTCAAATCCACAAACTAAAATCAATAACAATTATTATGTACAAGCTAACTTGAATAAGCTTCATTTTGATAATTTTAATTAAAATACTTACAATCAGGTCGATATGAATTTCCAGCAGTGCGTTTTACAATTAAGCTAAAATAAACAAAAAATGCAAATATTTTAATAAATTAATATCTTTATTTTTAATAAAATTAAAATGTTATGAAGTCTGACAGTATGCTTTCAATATCTTTTAAAAGGCAGCCACCACAATAGGAATATAACATTAAAATAATCTGCTTTATTATGCCTCATACCCAGATTTCCTTGTAAAACTTAGAAGTTGAAATTTTCAGTCAATATTGAGTGAAATATTACTCAATTATGATTAACATTTTATTTATTAATTTCTGTCAAAAATCATTTGCATATGCAAAAGACAAATTTTGAACTGGAAAAAAATATACATAAATAAATGGAATTTTAATTAAAATATCAGAGAGAGAGAGATGTCATTTTAAATTAAATTTCACTTGAATATTGATAATTTCTGGGAAATTTTTAGAACTAAAGTAAGATGTAGGACACTTAGAAAAATATATTTCAATTGAATCAGACTAAAAAGAAAGAAACTTGGATATTTTTTTCTAACAGCATTATAATTCAGAATGTAATGCTTGCAAAATTTCATTAAATTTCAAAACTATTCTTAAATTTGTATATTATAATTTTAATGATGCTTTTATACATCAAATTTTTAATTTTTATAACATTAATTATATTTTCCATTTATCCATGTTAAGATTCAAAAACTATTTTAAGAATTTCAATTTATATTTTTAGTGTTTACTAGGCTTTTTAAATATCATTAGTTTCTACTTTTATATGGTCTTTTTTTTGTAAAGCGACAGGTGTGACATCAATTGTATATAACAGGACGCTACTCATCAGTGTAGAGATTCAGAAAAAATAGTGAAATAGTAACTATTACCTTTTATTTAAAATAAAGTAGTAAATTAGATTATTGCAAAATTCTATTCTGAAAATGTATTTTGATAAAGCACAACATAACAAATAAAATATACTCATTACCAACTTAAATAATCTTTTTCAGATACAAAAATTGGAAAAGCATAAAATAATTTAAAGTGTAAAAATATAGGAACATTTTAAGGTATAGCATAAATAAAAGCAAATATTTTACTGAAAATTATTAAGTAAAACACTTATTTGTACTATGTTTTATGTTTAAATATTTAATTCACAAATTAACAATCTTTACACAATTATATAAATTTTTTCTTATTTAGCAAATATGTCAGTAATGTATGATAAAGTGAAATTCCAAAGTTTTTATTCATATAAGGAAATTGAAAATATTTCACCAAAATTATACCTTTCCATTGATTCAAAAATGAAAAATCAAAGATAAAGAAATTTTATAATTAAAAATGACAAAATAAAGTAATTAAGAGATGTATTTGAAATAACAAAATGTGTAAATATATACAATTTAACTTAATAAATATGAAGATTATTTTTAATAATAAAAAGGCTTATTAAATTCAACTCTTTTTCATCACAAAATTAAATTTTTTCTCTAGCATAATTGCAACATACATATTTACATAATTTAACAACTGAGTATGACTATATAGTAATTTAATGAAATTAATAAAATTTATTTAATGAATTTAACAAAACCATTTGAAATCCAATAAAATTGCATATTGAATAAAAATTTTAAAATACCTAGCAACTTTTGCCGATTTTACGTGGTATGCTTTCAAAAGCCTAAGAAGTTCTTTGATAGTGCGACCAGTATCAATGATATCTTCAACAATCAGAACATTCTAAAATTAAAATATATATTAATCTATAGGAAAATAATGTATAAAGATAAAATTTATAAGGATATTACTTTCAACAATGACAAGATTTAATATTTACACTTTAGGGGAAAACATTTATAATTCAAGTATAAGTGTGAGTTAAACACTTTTGGAATTACATTGAGATTTATAATATTTACATCATAACCTAAAAATAATTTCAAAATTCATGTACTAAAAACATTTTTACATAAAGTATTATTTATTAATTAGAATATTCATTTTTAATAAGCCTTTTAAAATAAAAAAAAATATTAATACAGCTTTACATTTAGTAAGAATCTTTCTCACAAAATTCTTTATTAATTACAAACATGTGATCAAATTCTTAAATGTTGTCCGATTTCATGTATATATTGATAGTTCAGGTTTGACTTAATGAGACTAATGTTTCCATTTAGTACAGATACGGTTTCTGCTACTAGAAAAAGACTGCAGAGGTCTTTCTCTGCTAGAAGAAGCCTACAATTAGGAAATTGCAGTAACATAATCGAAGTAATTAATGAGAAAATTACTTAAATTTCAAAAGGAATGGAACTGTGCATTTTAATACTTGTTATTCAGAAGAATAATTGCAAATTATACCCTTCTTACAAAATCAATACAATTCTGGGTTTTTGTAAAAATTATGATCAGCATTAGCGATGAATGTAATCTAAAAATTATATTCAACAGAAGTTCCTTATTACAGCAATGAAAGACTTTAGAAAACCCAATTGTGATGATAGTTTAAGAGAAAAAGAAGCATCAATAGTTTAATACATCAATCCACAGGTAAAGTTAGATGTTAAACATTACTCATCAGATATGTACAGCAATCTCACCAAGTGTCACATTATAGTGAAAAACGTTTTTATAAAACTGATTACTTGCATGTTGCTCTAAACATTGCATTTATTTGATAATTATTAATAACCATCAACCTAAGAGTATTATGACTCACTTCTGAGAAAAATAAAGTTTGTTAATATTAACTAAGAAAATAGTAAAGAATACAAAGATAATTTTTAGATGAACATAAGTTTAAAATAATTTTTTAAATTCGTTACTTTAGAAATGGCCAAAGAACAACTATAACAAGATTTACATTAAGAATAAATTTTTTTAACTTATACATTTATATAATGTAATGCATATTATATTAACATAAGAATTCAGAGCATTTATAGAAAATTTTGATTTTGTTTTTTTTAAAAAAAGTTAATACATTCACAAAATTTTAAAAAGGCAAATTCAATTTGTTTTAGAGTTTTTCATGATTCTTTGCCAGAATTTAAACATTACAAAACTAACATTTATAGTTAGGCTAAAAGCATTTTTTCAGAAACAATTAAAATTTTAAAATTTGCTTTCGTTAATAGGAATAATGATTTATTATAAATTTTGATATGCATTCTTTAAGTTACAAGATTGACATTAACAGTTATTGCTGGCAAAATGATAAATAAAATGGAAGGATAACAAGGACCATACATTTTAATAGGTAAAAAGTAAGCATTTCATAAAATTTTCATGAATTTTAAGCAATACTTATTCAAGTAGTGAGGAGGCTTACTTTTCCTGTGAATACACTTAAATCATCAACACCAATTACTTGTACCTCCCCACTCAAATCCTCCTGAAATAAAAATTATATTAAGCATTCAATAAAACAATCATGTATTTTATTTTAATTAAAAGTAAACTGAAGTTTAAAAGTATATTTAATTTCAATTTGTATGCAATATAAATGTAAAAGAACTTTTAATATCATAAAAGGAATAGTATAACAAATAGAAGCTCTTGTAAGGTTGCTTCTAAGTATCCACTGTATAATTTTCTATCAAGCCTTTTCAAAAATAAGATTACATTCACAAATTACAAGGGAGGAAATCTGGAAAATTTTAAAGTTCCTTCCCTTATAGACATAAATACAAAAGGCAGAAATATACGCTTATTTATTCATTGTTCAACAGTGGTTAGGTTTGAATCCAGGATTTTCTTCTCTTCATAGTTCATAATCCTAACACTAAACCATAGTGAGTTCTTCTTAAAGTAGCTTTACAAAATTTTAGATCCTTTATTTGCTTTTATCAATTTTATAGGTAGAACGTGCAGCATTTCAGGACTTAGAAACTAAACGGTCTTAATTTTAAATTTTATTACAGGTTAAATAAAAGTAACAAACTTATGTTTCATAATTTCTGATTATAATTTATACTAATTTTATACAGATATAATTAATAAACTTTTGTTTATGATGTTTACTTCAATGAGTCATAAAAATATGATACACAGCTATAGTAGCTATTCTGAAATTTTGAATAAACATTTATCAGTGATTAATAATAACAATATACGTAAAGTATCTATCAGAAAAAAAAACTTCTGTTGATAATGCTTTAAAATATTTTTGTCGAAAGCAGCTTCTTAAAAGTACTATTTCTAAAATTCTAATTAATCTTTAAGAAAAATTTGTTAAAAACATTTCCCTGGATATTAGCTTTCTTAATAAGCATCATTAAATTTAAATTATACTTTTAATATTTAATCTTGCAAAAAATAAGGTAATAAAATTAGCATAAAAGCAATATATTTAACAAATTATGGAAAGTAGTTAGTATTAGGATGTTTATTTAATTCTAGAAGATATGAAATTCAATTCACAAGTGAATTATGAAATTGGAGAAATTTTTATTCAAATTATTAAAAATATTCAATGAAAAAAAAATCATTTTTCAAAAAAGACTCCTATTTGTATTATTTTAAAATTGATTTCAAATAGATCATAAAAATATTAAACATAATGCTTTCAAATTTCATTATTTAGATTCATCACTGTACAATCTTGCTTCATGAATAAAATTATATTTTGTCAAGATACTGATTTTTCACATGTTCAATTATTTATCTATATGTATAGTTAATTTAAATACTAGAATGATCCACTGGTATCATTTCTTTTCATTCTACGATTCAAATTACACAACTTCCAGGATTTGTCTTTTGAATGACATGTCAATATGAAATACATGTGTTAATTCATAAAGCATTGTTTAATAACAGAAATTGCATTTTCCAAACAACATGGTATCTACAAATGTTTCAAAATTTCCAATAACTAAATTAGATTGAAAACTCAATATTTAATAAGTACTTTAGTAACATAATAATCACCAAGTTGTTAGACAATACCCACCAAGATAAATACATTTTAGAATATAAGAATCCTATCAGTCAATTATTGAAAAATATGTTAGTTTTTGTAACTTCAATCAATTAAAAGTACTATTGTCTATTATCAGCGAATTTATGTTTTTGAATTTCCTTATAAAATCAGCCACTTCATGCCCAAAAGTCAAGTAGAATAATACCTAACAATTATGAATGGTTTTAATTTACATGGCACATTAACATTTGCTATTACCTTGTAACTCTTTAGACGAATAAAATCCACAGAAATACGAATTGTATTACGTGTGGCATAATGGTTATATTTTTTTACTTGGTCAATCAAATCAGTAAAAAATTTGTAACCTCCTTTCAGGACACACAGAGCATAAATAGGTTCAGTTCCCATATCCTCTGCAATATCTTGGGCAAGTCTCTCGATTCTGTAATATACACATAAAGTTAACAAATTTGATTTACGTAAGCAAAAATAATTTTAGTAAATGCTCATTTTTTAGGAAAAACTTTTAACATTTTAATTTAATGCAAAAATTGCACAAGTGAATTTTTATTCAGAAATTATATATATATATATATATATATATATATATATATATATATATATATATATATATATATATATATATATATATATATATATATATATATATATATATATATATATATATTATAACAATCATATATTAAAAGATTTTTAAACTTCTTAATGCATTTTTAACTTTTAAAATATAAAAATAGAAAAGAGATTTTCTTAAAGACATAGATCTTTCAATTTGAATATTTTTATCAATACCACCTAAAAGTCAAACCTTTATTTTTAGTAATTGTTGAAAGCATGCTTACTACATAGCATTTATTAATTCCTCTCTTCAACTAAATCAATTTCTATAATTTTAATTAAGAAGTAAAATTTTAATACTAGATAATAGAGACTCCACATAAAATATCTTAATTACGTTGCAAAGCAATAAGAAATAAAAGTCTCATATTATTCCAATTATCAGTAGAATGGATTGGGTTGTCTTTATTTCATTAACAAGGATGACTTTATTTGAAGTGCGAGACAAAAAAGAAAAAAATCTTAAGAATGAATTTTTAATATTTCCCAGAAGTTAATGATCACTATTCTCTTTTGTTTTTTAAAACAATTTACTCTTTTAACAATATAAAAATTATGAAAGTCTAGGCTTTGAAAAGCTTTTTTAGCAATAAGTGATTATAAGCAGCTCACTTTAAATTCAGAGAGATTTTATAGTGAATATTTAAATAAAATTTCTTCAGTTTTTAAAAAGGATTAAAAGAAATTTTGTAATAAATGACAAATGACTCTTAAAATGACATGTCCTTTATTTTTTAAGACAAAATACAATTTAAATTCTAACTGCTAACGAGATTTTTTATTTGACATTAATGATTTTAACAATTAAAAGCACTCAAAAAGAAAAACAAATTTTTGCACACAATAAAATCAAGAAAATTATATTTAAAAGAAATTTTTTAAACTTATTAATAAAAGTAAGAAATTACCTATCTTTGATCACACCACCAGGTAAAAGAACGCTTTCCAAAGCACCTTCATAATATTTTGGAATACAGAAAAAATCTGGATGATATCCTTTATAATCATCAGAGATCTAAAAAAGATTCATGTTTCTTTAATTTTAGAAAAAAATTATCAAACTGTAACTCAATTGGCTACTGTTTATGAATAAAGATAAAGTTTTTCTGTAAAAAAAAATTATACTCATAATAATTTTAAACTCTTTTGAAATTAATTCTATTTCATATAATGCAAGTACTTTGATATTAATTTTTAACTATAAGGCCCTTTTAATAAAAAAAATTGTACTTATTAAAAAAAACAATGCCTCTTTAAATCACATAAAAAATCTTTTAAGAAAATGATTTTTCTAAATTTATTTTTATAGCTCATTTTTTATATGAATTTATTTAATTCTAGATCAACCTGGAAAGCTTTTAAATCCAGCCTCTTTTTAAAAGAAACTATAAAGAAATTTATTGTTTCAGGGTTGATGTAGTGCTTCGAAATTACTTTACATGGGTTACTTGAAAGAGAGAACAAAAATTTAAATTATATCCCAAACCACTATACACACCCTTATTTAAAGTGATTAAAGTGATAGTGAAGGTTAACATCAAACCTTAAGCATCAAACCCTTATTTGGTTTGATGCTTAATAATTTTTTAAATACAAGAGTTCTAATTATCTACCTATATCTATCTTAATCTACAGTTTAAATTTTATTTCTAGTCACTAATCATACTTGATGTGGGAATCAAACCCACAAATTCTTGAAAAGGTCAGAGAATTAATCATTCATTTGACAGTTCTAAATTTAAAGAGAGAGTTGAACAGATGAACAAAAGAAAAAAGTTCTGATCATTAATATACAAGTTTAGTCATTGGATTTTAAAACATCAAATGAAAATGATAATAATGAAATACCTAGATTAAGCATACTACTAACACATTACTTATTATAGAATATCTTTTTATACTAATTAATTGAAAATATTTTATTTAGTTAAAAAGAAAGTTAATTTTCAGTATCAGCTTTATACTTTCAGAAAATCTTGGAAATAAAAATTTCATTTTACAATTTTTATCATGGATATATAAAGCTTCATGAATATAATTCAATATCAATTTTCACATGGAAAATTTACAACATTTACTATTTCAATCATTTATACTTTATATAATGAATGAAACTGTCAATTTTGTGATTCTTAATAGAAATATTAGAATAACAATACAAATAAATTTTTTTTAGTTTTAAAATTATTAAATGAATTATCAAAAAAAAAAAAAACATTTAATAGATATTCTATTAAAATAAATAACAGCGCATTTTTCTAATAAAAAGGAGGAAAAAAAAATTGACACAAAAATACTTGGGAAATAAATTATATTATAGAACTTTAAGAAATTCCTTTCTGTGGTTAGTTGGGTTTTCAGGAACAAGGTCCAAAAAAGGATAAGCTACTTAAATTCCTTTCTGTAATAAGATGTACATTAAAAATTAAGTAAAGTGTCCTATTCAGCAAACAGTTTATAGAAAACTTCTTGAATAAAATCTAGTATATTTAAAATTCTATTGTAGTAAACTTCTAGCAAAAATTTTTTTTAATTCTCCTAAGAGTTTAATAAAATAGATTATCCAAGAAGCAATAACCAAGATAATAATTAAAATTTTAGTTTAAAACATTAAAATAAGACTAAAACTTTTTGTATAAATTCTTACTGTAACTAAAACTTATTAAATCCTACATACAAAACAAATTATAAATTTAGATTCTATTCTATAATTATGTAGATAACTATCTTTATAACTCAAAAAATTTTGTTAAATTTACAATGATAAAATTAGATATTAAGCATTGAAAAAGTTAAAGATAAAAATTTATATGCTATTTATTTTTAACTAATTTCTTAATTGTATAGAATATTGTGTGTAATAAGTGAAAAAAATTTCTAATCTATTAGTTTAGTTAAAATAAAAATGTAGTCCAAAAATACAGAAGAATAATTCGGAATAAGAATTTACCAATGATTTTCCAGCCAAAATTGGATATCTTTTGTATAGATAACATAAAAAATAAATGAAATTAATATCATATTTAACAAAAGTTAAGAATTCTAATGCTACTAATATTTGATACCATATAACTAAATTTTTTATATATTAAGAATTTTTATTTTACTTTGGTTTTTATGAGCTTGTTACATAAATGCCTTACATATTCTTTATATATACAAACAAAAAAATTCCTTGGATAATTTTACGCAAATGAAAAAGGAAAATTAAAATAAACAATTTTAATACACAACAATGTCAATCTTTTCAAAAGGTATAAAATAGCAAAATTATAATATACCTTTTAACAAGGTAAAAATATAAATTTGAATTAAATTAAATTGTTTGAAAATATTAATTTGTTTATATTAAATTTTAGAAAACTAAATATTTAGTGCAAAGGAATTTCAAAATTTTTGTGCATTCAAAATTTATTTAATTTAGTCTTAGGCACACACAATCCAGTAAAATCATCCGATCTTCATTGTTACAAGCGAATCAGATTATTAAAATTTGAGAAATTCCCAGATGTTTTTATAGTTTCTAAATAACTATGCATAATTTTTGCAGCGAATAATTCATTTATGTATTAAATTATTTAAATATGTTTGAAATAGTACGATTCACTATGACAAAAAAGTAATTTAAAAATAGCTAAATAATATATGTTATATAAACCTTAAAACAGGAAGTAATTTATATATAGTAAAGCACTCAAAAATTTAGAAATAAATTTTAAGAAAAATATTTTGCAAAAATGTAACTTTCACACACATCCAAAAATATTTTATTAATTTTCAATTTCTTTATTAAATCCATTCATAAAAAATTAAATAGGTTACTGTCAAAAAACGTCAACTTTTATGCAGCATACGAAATTAGAAAAAAATTAATTTTTTCCCCGATACTAAATGATAATCAATAAAAATAAATAATATATATTGCTTACAATAATTCCAGGTGATCTGGGCTCCATAATCTGAGAAAAAATGATGTGTCGGAATGTGGTCTTAGGCACACCAGAGAACAGTTGAATTTGCGAGCAAATGAGGTAATGTTTATCGCAGAGCAAAAGTTGCTGACGTAAAAGTTGCCGTGCGTTAAAGAGATTCCGGCCAGCCAACGAATTTCACAGAAAATATAAAGTATGTGCGATATATAAGCCGAGTTGGAATTACGTAAGGGATGCTACTGCGTCGGAATACTTTATATCTTTCATCATATCACTAAATTCCACATAGGTAAGACGCACCTGATGTGTTGTGGGATTGTTGTGCTTTGCGTGATATTAGCGAGTAATCTCCAACCCAAGCCACGCCACCCTGCTACTTAAATGCGCGAAATTTGACTGCACTACTTTGGCGCAAAGCGGAAAAAGTGTTGTGGTTACACTTTTGCTTGTCTCCCGTCAAAACGTTGTCTTAGCAACGTGGGTATGATTAAGCTGATTATTGCAGAATTGAGAAAGATTTAGAAACGTACTTTTTTTAAAGCTCATACTTTTTTTTTGCATTATATACATGAAACCTATAAAAATATCACAAATATTTGTTTGCTAAACAGTATTATTTAAAAAGGAAATGAAAATGTAATGCTAAATATATTATTTTGACTTTATTGCGAATTATATAAAATAAATAATAGCTAAAATAAAACACATAATTTAATATTTTGATTTGTGTGTTATTTTTTGTTTAAACTGTTATTTTAAAAGTAAAAAATATTTTAATTATCGCATTATTTATTTAATTATATCCAAATAAATTGTGATCATGCAAAAGTATACAAGAAAATATATAGATTGTAATTAGAAAATTTTTACTATGTTTGGTTTTCAAGATACAAGATATTTTAAAACCTCTTCACACACTAAGGTATATGCAAATCCAAGATTTTCCATTATTTCTAAGGTTATTCATTAATTTTTTTAAACCAATTTAGCTTTAAAATCTGTGAGGAAATTTTTAGAATTTAGGATTTTTTATATGTAAACTTTGAATTACTGAGTTCAGCTATTAAAATTTTAACCTGTATGATTACTAAGCCCACTTAATCAATGCCTGTTTCGATTTAATAAAATATAAGCTTATTGATGAAATAAATTTAATTAATCGAGGCACCAATAGTTTAAATTATGATTATTTTTTTAAAATATTCCAATGTAAAAATACATCTTGATCTTCGTTCATCGTATTTTCAAACTCAATTATTTTAATTCTCCTGTTTCTAAAACAACTTTTTAAATTGTTTTGTCGATAATGAAAAAATTTTTTAGCGTGCTTATACAACACACATTACAATCACACCAAATTATATGCACTATTGCACCTTGAATAGTTAGTGGGTTCGATACTCACCTTGGTTTTGCAGTTGATCGGAATTTACTTTAAACAGTAGTTCCTGGTATAATTAGCCTTTTTGTACAAAAAAAGATCGTTAAACAAGAAACAAACAAAAGCAACTACCTTCATACATTACAGAGAGAAGTACCACGTTCCTGGACACAGCGGTTGGTTAATTGGGTTTTATGGCGCAAGGTCCATCTGGACACAGCGGACTATGTTGCAGAGAAGTGAGGTTCGAAATCGAGGGTTCGACGTATTATAAGACAAAAAAATTTTTGAGAAATTCTCGCTTTTACTTGCATTAAGTGTGTGAGAGACATTAGCATCTGTTTCTATGTATATATGTATATATATATATATATATATATATATATATATATATATATATATATATATATATATATTATATATATGTCACACGAAAATAGTCGCAACATAAAAAAAGCCAATACAACAAATGTCATAACTTAAGAATAAGACTCATAGTTCAAGAAATTAAAAATGTATAAATTTTGACAATTCATTTGTGGAAGAATACGATCACAAGTACGTAGGGCGACTGATGGCAAAAGTCAGTCTATCGTCTAAGACTATTGTAAAGCATTTTAATGTCCACTGCATAATTGCCTGCTGGGAAGACTTCATTTATAATGTGTCGCAAGGGAGAAACCTCCAAAAATCTCATGCAATCACCTCGAGGGACATACTCGAAGAATGCAGAAGCGCAGTGTCCTTCTCCCTTGTTCAGCAGTGGTTGTTATAGAACCCGGGATTTTGTCACTGAAAAGAACTATCCTACTATGGTGAGCAAGACATAGCTTTTAACAAAAATCTTTATTAACAAATGTTATTTAGTTAATTCTTGGCAAATTTATAACAATTACCCAAAAGCATTTTAACAAAGCATTTAAGATCGCTAACTTCATTATGTAATTATATAAACAGAGGTATTTTAAAGTAGATTTTTTTCTGCAAGCGTTTTTACATTCTTCTATTTTCGAATGTTCAACATTTGCACACACTCACAAGAACCAATTATTAGCAAAAACTAAGAGTTTCACATCTGCATTCTTTACAATGGAAATATGCTGTTCCACTTGTATACATTTATAAGCCAAAATGTGCTTTATATTTTTTGTTTATTATCTTCTTTTATCATATACATATGATGTCATTTTTTTAAAACTTTTTAAAGATGCTTTATAAATTACTTAATTTAATAAAATTGTATCAAATTTAATTTAGTTTTCATTGTTAAAATTAATTTTAGTACAATGAAAAGGAATTTATACAGTATTTAATATATTTTGCACTGCATACTTATTACAGTTCGAGATATTATTTTGGTAATTTATAATGTTTTTTCATTAATTTTCAACATATTTTTTGTTTAATTTTAATTATTAGCTTATGTCAAGAAGAAATTAAATCGTTTTATCACAAACCAAAAGAAATTTGTAGAATAAACTATAATTTGTATGACGCCATAGTAATCCATATTGCCATAAAGCTGCTTTATAAAATTTATTTATATATTAAATTTCAATACACACATTAAAACATCTATTCATAGGATAGAAGGAATACACAATATACAAAACATAAACAAATTAAAATGCAAAAATGATTTATAACAATTATAAGAAATATGACTAAAATACATAATATATTGAAATCAATATATTTATAAATGCGTAAACGTCAAAACACATAAACAGAGCATGTTTAAAAAGTAATTAAAATTGCATGAGGGGTAATAATGTAAATCTAGTGCCTATTTATCAATACAAATACAAATTTATTTACAAATATAAGTTAAACATGATTCTGTACTTCTAATTATTGTGGAGTTTGAATAAACCATCAATAATATAAAGATGAAAGGAAATTTCTCTATTACGTTATTAACAACAATATAGCCGACCGCTCTATCTAGTGGTCAGAGACCCTGACTACTGATAGGGAGGTCCTGGGTTCGAATCCCAGTTTGGGCATGGATGTACTATCTCTCTCTATCTATCCTGTCTTTGTCCTTTCTGTGTATGAATGTGTTATAAATGGTTGCCTACCGTATAAGCGGGTCCCAGTGGCATGTGTGTACTGAAGAAGTCGGACTCCACAACAAAATATGGTTCAGTTGAAAAAGTGGAGCAGCGCACCCCATATTGCCAGCCAAGCTGGCACACGACAACAATAATACATTAAAAATTTCAATAACTAAGCTAAATTTCCTTCTAGCTAATGCTTTGGCACGGAAGAAAAAAATAAATATGAAAATATAGAAGAAACATAAAAACTATATTTTAAAAAATCTGAATATATTTACTTGAACAATTTTTTAGTCCCAAAATACAATAAATATAACATGATCCGTTTATTTAAAAGTGGCCCCTAACTCATTTTTCAAATTTTCCGGTTACCATGGTTACATGAAAAACGTCATGTTATTTATCAGTACAGCATTTCAAGTTGCTTATATTCCGAGCACACAAATACGATAATTATTGACACATAAGTTTTCAGAGTTAGTTGAATAATTGAACTGTGTAGTTTGAAAAAGTGGCCTAATTCCATTTATACTTAAATCAAGATATTTACTATTGATAATGTCGGGAAACAGTGATGAAGGTAATTTTAATTAATTAGTATTTACAAGTTAACTTCAATTTTTGGATAATTGCGTTAGTTTAATAACCAGTACGTTTAATTGATACAAAACTTAAAATTTAATATTAAATTTCAGAAATTATTTCACCCATAGGGAAGAACAGAACAAAATCATTAAGTTCAGATAGTGACGAAGAAATAGTAACCAATGATTTAAAAAAAATCGGAAAAGACACAGAATTATAGAACAATGTTTGTCTTCAGGGGATGAAGATATGAATAACAACGGAGAAAAGATGGATGAATCCTACATCCGAAAAGTGCGAAAGATTAAACGGAATTCAGGAAAAAGATATTGTACTCAAACTGGAAATATTATATCGGAAAAAATTTTCGAAAACAAAGATTTCGCGGTCGGAATGCTTGCACAAAAAATTACGATGAAGAAGAAAGAATATTTTTGAGGTTTGGGAGATTTTAACAAACAAAATGTATTGCTTTACGAAGCTGTAGAGCGCAAAATTGCGAAACGACGTCCAGCAAACGGAAAAGGTCGCTAAGAAGTTGGAGTTTTAGGTATTTGTTAAATTATAAAAACGAAAAAGTTCCCGTCTGTAAAAAAATCTTTTTGGATACTTTTAGAGTGAAGGACGCTTAAAACGAGTATTAAACTCTGCAAGTGTATGCAATGATTTACGTGGGATGATGGCTGGATCACCAAGAAAATTATCTGAGGAAGGGAAAAAGCACGTTTAAAACCATATTAAAAATTTTCCTAAATTGCAATCCTGTTATAACAGATCTCATAAACCTAATATCTACATCCTGATCTAATTCTTAGAAAAATGTTTAATTCCTACGAGTTTCATTGCGAGGAAAATAAAATAAAAGCCGTTAATAAGTGGATTTACAGAAAAATATTTTTTTAAAAAAATTGATTTACATTTCCACCAACCGCGCAAAGATACATGTCAAAAATACGACTTATTAAACATCAAAATTAAAGCTTCGAATGATGATGAAGAAAAGAATAATACAGTAGAACACCATGTTCATTTAAGACTAGCAGAATCAGCTAGGAATTCACTGAAACAAGAGCAAGTATCCCGCAATTCAGATTATTATTTTGCTTTCTCGTTCGACTTGCAAAAAGCATATCCCAAATTGACTACCTCAGTAGCATACTACAAACGCAATATATATGTTCTAAATTTGGGTATCCACAATTTTCATAACGATAATGCTTACATTTACGTTTGGGATGAAGTTATTGCAGCCAGAGGTGCTTAAGAAATTGTTTCATGCATCCTAAAACATGTTAAAAATTCAAGAAGTGAAAGGCACATTATAGCTTATACTGACATGTGCGCCGTACAAAATAGAAACATGAAAGTAGATTTAATGTGATTAAAAATTGTCCAAACTTTGGAAAATAATGTGGATATCATAGATCACAAATTTTTAATATCAGAACATTCGTTTTTACCAAATGATAGAGATTTTGGCGTGGTAGAAATGTCATTAAGAAAATAATTTACTGTTCGTTCCCTAAGATAATTAAAAAGTGTCGGAAAGACAATAGTTTTATTGTAAATGAAATGAGACAAGAAGATTTTTTGTGTCAATAAAATTATAAGAAAACACAATTTTTAGAAGGGTAGAGAATTCTGATGGAGAATCAATAAATTGGTTAAAAATAGGTAGGAAGTGTTTTGTGTCAAAAATGAACCGCATAAAATTTTCTATAAGATATCAATGAATGAGAATGAAAATTTTAAAGTCCTGAATTTATTATCCCGTCGGGGTAGACCAAGAAAGTTCGAAAATATTGTACTGACACCACTGTATAAAAATATCAGACAAATTACAACAGCAAAATTCAAGGACATAATTGACCTATTACGATATAGTATACCACAGGAACATCAAAATTACTTCAAATCCTTTCTACACGCACAAAATGTAGATGAATAGTAAATTGTTTTGTAATAAATTTATGTCTGTAATTTTGTACGTTATGTAGTTAAAAATGTTATGAATCGCATAAATTATGTTTCCGAAGTGTTTTAAGCATACGTAAAATATAAAATTTCAGTATTGTTATTTTCAATTTGAAGCATCTTAAATTATGTTGAATGGACTTGGGTATCTTCAAATTTTAAAATGAATCTGGTTGTTAATTTTGAAAATGGCTTAACTCCATTCTTGATAAGAAAACGCATATTATTCACTTAATAATTGCCACTATTTTAATAACTATAAATTTAACGTCCTTAGATACACTTAAGAAGTATGACTCATTAGTATCCTATGCGTATATTTTTAAATTCATTGAAACGCAAACCCTAAAATATCTCGATTTGGAGATAAATGGACTTAAACCACTTTCAAAATAAACGGCTCACATATTTTACTAAAGCAAATGTTATTATTATTTGGTTTCGGTTTTCGATAAGCTTGAAATACAATAATTAAAAAATACTAATATATAACCCTACTTTTTTATTAACTGCTCTTTTTATGAAATTCGGTTAAATGCAATCATGTTTTTTCATTTTTTGTTTAATCAAACGCGTTTATTTGATATTGCTTAATTTTATCGACTTCCAAGAAAAAAATTGCTTATTGATCATACTAAACTAATTCAAAGAACTCAATCTGTTAAGAAAAAGTACACTTCCTGCTTTTATGATTTATGAATATGAATTTACTGGATTACAAAATCCTTGTGTATTTGAGTTTTTTAAATTTCTAAATAAACTGCAATTGCTTTTTCATTTATTTATCTTAAAATGGAAATTGAAATTTCATAAAGTCTAAGACATCAGGCTTGTTTAAAAACGAAGTATGCAATTTTTTTTATGTACTCTTGTTGAAATGTTTCCTATTTTTAAATATTGTAAAAATATAAGTGTTTATTCTCTGATCATAATCTAGAAGCCAGGACCAAGCAGAAAACCCATAATACTTGACCTAGCAATCTCATACGTATCTCTTCTTACTTGGAGGACATTGTGACCATAACCTAAATAACGTGCACAAGCCCTTTTTAGTGAATACGACATACCTTCAATTAACTGGGGAGGCGAACTCGTTACTTTCTGATAATGGAAGCGGCGCCTTTCCCGTCCAGATCGCAGCAGCCCTATTTAGTTTTTTTACTAAATACTTTTTTTTTATAAAACAATATAAAAATTCATTAAAAATTAATACTCATATGTTACTGTATCATCGATGGTTAGTTTTTAAATATGTTTTAAAACTAACCATTGATGAGTTGGTTAGTTTTTAGATATATTTTTGTTATGTTGATGTGATTCTTCAAACATAACAGTTTACTTTTTAGTTTTCTTCGTATTTATCTAATAATTTTTTTTACATATATAAGTAATTTTCAGAAAAATAGCATGCCATTATTAGAAAAGTTTTTAGTACTGTAAGGTTTGTTTAGCATTTTTCTTTGGAATTATGCTTAGTAAGCCTTAACCATTTAATGTCGAAATAGTTCGAATAATTATATCAATAAGATGACTTTTCTTAGTATCTTTTAAAATTTATTTTAAGGGAAGGAGAAGTAGGTATAATATGATTAACATCTCGAGCACTTTAATTTTTTGAACCATTTCGCTCATAAATATCTTGTTGTTTTAATGTGACAGTTACATTTAGATTCCACATAGACATGCACTATTTTGTTTTTCGTAATTTAATGTCAATTACTGGACCAACCTTTCTATTAATATAAAAAATTCATAAAATATATCAACCATGATTGGAATACTGAAAATTACGTGTCCATAATTATTTAATTATTTATAATTAATAGAAGAACATTTGAGAAAAACGATGAGTATGTGACACTCATGGTTTTATGCAAAGTAATTCCGGAATATTTACGCTATGCCACTAAAAATATATCCATATTTATCTTTTAAATAAGAAGTTTTTGACTTACTAATTTCATTGCTATGTTGTACTAAAATAGTCATTGCCTAACATATGATTCTTGAATTAACTCAAGATTGTAAGAAAACGTTTGGAAAACGCTAATTTGGCATAGCAATATGGCGCCAAATTGGGATATACGGAGAGGCAGCCTCAAGTAAAGACAGCTCAAATCGACTTTCCAAAATAAAAATTTACGAATCAATGAATCATGGACGTAGATTGAATTCTTTGGGGGAGGAATTCAAAATTGAATTTTTGACCGAAAACTGTGATATTACCGAATATGTTTTTTCATAATTAGTAAACGCTATTCGAATTGTGAATAAAGAGATTTTTTGGGTTTTGGGGCAAAATAAATAAATTGTATAGCATGTTTCTAATACCATTTTGTTCTTGTTGGATCATTTTATAATCAGAATTCTCTATACAGTATTCCTATATAGAATTCTCTATACAGATCGAAAGAAAAAAATGAAGTTACTTAAATGCTTAAATCGGTGTATTTAATGCTGATGTCTTTCAAATGAAAAAAATGAACAATAAAAACGCTTTGTTTCACGAAAGCAACATTCTTCTCTATAAAAAAGTGTAATTGCATCTCACATAATCATCCCATGTGTCAATTATTGTAGCAATAAAATTGCTTAAAAATGACTCGAGTAAGATTTTTAAACAGAATATGTATATTTGAATGCATATATATATACATAAAAGATGATATAAATTTTATGATAAATAAATTTTTGTTGTTAGTAAATTCATTTTTATATAAATAATACTAAAGTTTGTAGTCTTAATAATGAAAAAGTGAAAACTTATAAATATTTTTAAAAGCAAAACTATTTGAGGAAGACTGGAATGTTAGTTTATTTCTATATCTGTAAAGTTGATATCTATATTTGTGAAAACAATGATTATTTTTTCCAGCACAAGGAAATTTGAAAACACGAATTTTCTCGAATGCAGTGATTTCATTCTGAAAATCGTGGTTGATAAAAAAATGGACTGAATCTTATGCAAGGCATAATTTTCAGTTTATCTTCTCACATATTATACATACGATTAAAAACTTATCAAACAAAATACTCATCATTTATAATAAATGATTTTCATAAATTTCTTTTTATTGTAAACGCGTATAATCAATTTAATTAATAAAATACGATATAAAATAACGGAAAAAATATACTTCAAGGTACCTCTTGGTGAAAATTAGCGATTTTCTTCTTCTTTTTTTGTTTTCCTGTAATTTTGTTTCTCTGCAATTTTTTTCCTGTTGATTGAAGAAACTAGATGGCGCTGAAAACATAGTGGCATGAATTTGGCACTATATTGCTATACCAGTTGAATAATTATAAAAACTGGCATAACAATATGGTACCAAATTGGCAGTAAACTGAGGAGCACTCTCAAGTAGGGCTATCCAAATCGATTTACCAAAACAAAAGCGAAAAATAAAACAACACCGTTAACAACATGACCCCAAATTGGCGAGAAACTGAGGGGGACCCAAAGTATAGGCCACGTAAAATACCCAAAATAGCTAATCAATAAATGAAGGAATAAAACAGAAAATATAACCTTTGGCACAGGTGCCGTATAATTCATGATGCCAAATTCTGAATTTTTTGGCGGATTTTCTTATGTATCTGGCAACCTCGTTTTTATTACGTCATACATATGGAGACCTTTAAGAATTATGCAGAAATCTCTACTTTGGTAACCCTAGAATTTACGTCATCGCACACGTCACGATACGTCATATTGGCAACATTTCTTCATCGCAAAAAAATTCAGAATTTGGAATCATGGATTATACGACACATGTGCCTAACCTTTTTATAAAAAATATTTTGCTTGCAATGCGTTTTTGTCTGTTTGTTACACGTCTCTGATAGTCTATTTCTGTCTATTGAAAAGCCACTAGATAGAGCCAATTACTTCACAATTTTTTGAGCCACGTCAAGCGAAAGATGGACATCTGAGGTGGTACCTTTTTCTCCTAGCCTTACGACACCAACGTAAGAACATTGCGATCGTGACATATTTTACGCGCCCCAGTTGCCATGAATGAACTCAATGATATTCTGTTGAGTCAAGTAACAAATTCATTACCTTCCGATCATGAAAATAAAGTTTCTCCCAACCAGACTACTGCGCCCTTAACAATACGTTTTCAGGTGCTGTTTTGGCAGACAAAAAACTCGCTAAACGTGATCAATCATCACGTAGTTTTGAACTATAATCAAAGGAGGAGGTAGACAGCTGAACTGGCAAACTCTTCTTCATGATACGCTCCATCAGCGAACGAATATTGGATCCTAACAAACCTTTTACTTTCCAAAGCCCTTTCAGGAAGATACATCTTCGCTTACATCAGGTATAAAATCGACTAACTCCTGGTCATGAGAAGTACACCTTTTCCATTCAGGCTATTGCGAACTCTTTTAGCATAAAAAGTGCTTACTTATTTTATTTCATACTCTTTCAACTGCTTATTTTTCCCTAAAGCGGTAAATAGGCACAAGTAATCACCTCATAATTTTGAACCACAGACAAGTCAGAACAGACACCAATCTCCTCAAATTCCTACACAACACCAACTAAGGGAACTGGATTTTACTAGAACGTAATATGCATGGGTACTCTCGCTCGCCACAGTGCTCTTCGAGGAATGAAATGTCGAAATTGCACTCTTTTGTACATGAAACTGTTTCTAATACCAGGTTACCGTGGCCCGTGATAAAACATTAACAACAGTTGTGTATATTTCCATAGCTATTGATTCTAAAGTAATAAAAGTATATATAAATCCGTCTTCCTTCAACATTTTTTTTAAATATCGTTTTATTAACTATTTATTTTTTGTCCCAATTTTACATTAAATCAATACTAGATCTTTACTCAAGTTTTAATGCTATTTATTTCTTAAAATCATTTCAGTTTTAATTTCTCTTATCTTCTTTTAAGTGGTCAAAAATAATGACCAGACTAGAGATTCAATATTTAAGGAACTTTTCCCCGAATTGCAGCTGCATGTGATATTTGACAAATTGTCAGTCTGTTCATAATTTCCGAATTCCTGATTAAAAAATAATAAATGTTTTCACGCAAAATTTTTGTAAAATTACCTTCATTGGAATCTATCATAATCTAGCTGATTTTGGCTGGTTAATCATTCTAGTGTCATTTTTCGGAAACGAGGGTTAATTTGACGAGAAGCTGCAGCTTAACGTGGATTCCGATATAAATATCTAGAGGATAAATTCGAAATCATGAGTTGTTGCTTGAAAGCCTGATTAAGTAACCAGAGCTCATTTCTTTAAGTAATGTAACTTTAATCAAGAGTACTTTTTTAATTTTACTTTAATCAAGATTAAATTTATTAAACTTTAATCAAGAATATTTATGTTGTCCAGTTATAGAACATAAATGTAAGGGTAGTTGTATAATATGTTGTACTTTAATTCCCTTTTCCACATTGTTTGGGCATGAATATTCTAAGTTTTGTATGAAATGAGTGTATACTGTTTCGCAAAAATCTTTAATTCTAAAATCATTCCAAATTACCTGAGTAAGTAAAATCTAATTTGGTCAGAAAAAATTCAAATTTTATCAATTTATTCTGTCTGAAGTTCATGGTCGAATCTTTGTATTAACACATATTTATACACCAATTGAAATCATTTAGTACTAAGTGCAGAAATTTCTTACTTTTTATTTTTATTACTCTTAAGAAAAATATTCCAAGAAATCAACTGATTTGTGGAATTAAAGAAAATTTAGAATTTATATTCCACTTCTAAAAATTCCTCAATGCATATCAGTGTGTACTTATTTATGCATACAACAATCTTTTAAGCAAATGCGGCTTCAATGTTTTTAAATTACATTTAGATGAAGCATACAGAAACGGAAAGGTAAAATAAGCTTTATTTTAGATTTTAGCTATGACCTTTTGAGTGAAAATTGAATTGTATACATATGTTTATTAATTATACATATATGATGTCAAATTATGTGTTCCGTTATAAGTAGCTGAATAAATATTGTGAATACGGTTCTTTTTCTGTTTTCAACGTGTTTGAATGTCTTCGATGTAACCACATTCAAATGTTATAAAATATTTTGGCGGTTGGTAATCACATGAAAACATTTATATTAATGGAGGAAGATCAGGGTTTTCTTCTCCAGAAGAAAGAGTTCTTCTATGCAGTTTTCAAAGATATTGTTACAGAACAGTCGAGGTGAAAATACATTCTTAAATAGTTCGTCAGTTAACTTAATTTTTCAACAATTCTAGTTTAGATCTTATTTTACAAATAATATATAAATGAAGTAAAATCTAATTTGACCAATGAATGTGAAAATAAAAGAATGATTAAATTCGATGAAAATTGTGAAAACACTTGACATTATATATATACAAATACTCCATCAGAGCTCTAACATTCAGCAATTAATTTAGTGGTATTCAGATAGAAGTAACGCATTTCAAAGCTTATCTGAAACATGAACTTAAACACATAGGTTACGTGGTGAAATCAAAATAATAACTTGTTAAGTCTTATTTGGAGCTTCAACCAAAATGCATAGAGCATAGAAATAGTGCGAAGTAGATTTCGCAAAATGCTCCAGAAAAAAATTAACGTAATCTTTACAGCAAAAAGTTAAACTGATTGAAATATGTTTCAAGATTTTATCTAATTTTTTCCGGCATTTAACAAACATTCCTAGCAAAAGTTTAAATGAAAATTTTACAAATACACAGCACTGAAATCTACTATTCGTTTCAATTGCTATATTTGATTCTAACTGCAAAAAATTAACGAACATGAAAAAACCACAAGAATTATTAAGTGACTGTTGAGAAACCTAAGAGAATCAGAGAAATATTTTCGCGTAAAATTGGTTTCAAAAAAAAGTATGACAACGGCGAAATGTAATTCCTATATGGATGAATGTATACCATGAATGAAAAAACACTTTTTTGTATTTTTATTGGTTGTTAGTAACTACAGATTGCTTTTCGTATTGAAAATTTATAAAAGATCTAATAGAGAATTTAATCGTAAATTTTCGTAATTCGCAAACATTTCTTAATTACTTGATATAATTTTAACTTAATTTACTATATTATTGAAATATTTCTTTTTTCATGCATAATTCAGTGTGTTGAACTTGAAAATCGCTTTGTCCACATACAGTTTTTGATTATGTGCATTTGATTACGCATACAAGTAAAAAAATATTTTCATAACTATAATTTAATATACATGTTAAACTGCAGTTACATGAGAGGCTTTTTTAAAGTACTTAAGATTGAAGAAATTAAAAAAGCACTTCTTAAAGCAATTACTTTTATTCGAAGTTTCTGTTTTTATTTTAGGCTTCTAGCAAATTTAATAAGTATTACTGAAGCAAGCATACTTTGATTAATTATATGTCCTACAGTGACAGCAAAAAGTATTGGCACATCTAGTTTTTTGCAAACTTTGAATTTATTAAATAAAACAATTCATTCAATTTATAATAAACAAAATGCTTATTAACTGAAACAATGTGCACTTTACAAAATTTTTTAATTTTAAATACTATATATAAATATAAAAAAATACATAAATCTACTTGGAAAAAGTTTTGACACATTTTCAGCATTTGATGTTAAATAAACTTTAATTTAAATTTAATACTTAGTAAAAAGTCCATTTGCATCAATAATGACTTGGAGACGCCCTGGGCATTGAGTGAACCAAGTTTTGGATCAATTCTAAGCTTATTTTGTCCCATTCTTCAGCCAAAAGTTTTCAAATGATTCCTTCCTGTAATGTGGTGTTTTCTCACCTACACATCTAGAGAATGCCATAAATTTTCAATTATATTTATATCTGGTGATTGGAGAGGAGTGTGAAGCTGTTTTGGTACATTGTACAGTAACCATTCTTTGGCTCTGAGTGCAGTATGTTTTGGTTCGTTGTCCTGCTGAAACATATAGTCACTTTGAAGCCCCATTTTTGCAACACTTGCTTTCAGATTATCACGCAAAATGTTCACGTACCCTTCTGCATTCAAATTGACTTCAATAAAAATCCAACACCATTATATGAAACACATCCCCACACCATAACATGCCCACCTCCGTGCTTTACATTAACAATCACATTTTTCTTCTTTAACTCTTCGTTTTTTCTTTGCCAAATTGTTAGGTTAGGTTAGGTTATGACAAAAAACTGTTTTGGAGCTTTATGCTCATAGGCTTATAGCTCGCATTGAGTAAGATTGAGTTTTTATTTGAAATCTAAACAAAAATTGATGAATTGATGATTTTGAAAAAAAGACAATAAAAAAGAAAAGATAAGTACGGTGTATGATTGACAAATGAAGGGGAAATAAGGCCGCTTGGAAATACAAACACAAGAAAGAAAAATTAGAATCTATTAATTTGTTTCAAAAAAGAAATTGTTGCGTCAATTTTCTCTTTAGGACTCGTTGACAAATCTAAAATCCAAGAGAAAGAAAGAGCTCCAATTCCAAGTTTTTCTCTTAAGGAATTTCTTGCTTGATCATATCGAGGACACGATAACATTATGTGATCAATGGTTTCTCTTTCTCCACAAGAGCATTTATCCGTTGAAGAAAGTTTAAATTTGTGTAATTTAGCATTTGTCGGAAAAGATCTAGTTCTAACTCTAGCTAGCCACACTTCTTCAAGGCGAGAGTTAATATAATTGCGGTGAATTTTCGTGATAGAAGACATGTGCGAAAAGTTAGAGGCATATTTACTATTATTCCATTCGTTTTTATTATAATTGATAAAAATGTTTCTTATATTATGGATAAGGTCTTCAGGTGAAATTGAGTGCAGAATATAACTTTTATTAATGGCCGATTTTGCAAGAGTATCTACTTTTTCGTTCCCTGCAATTCCGGAATGACCAGGAATCCAAACTAATTGAATAGATTTGCAAATCTTAGTTGCATTTCCTAAAGCTGATCCGATGTGTTGAATGATGGTTGGGGAAGAAGTTGAGAGAGTTTCCAAACTTTTTAGACAGGATAAGGAGTCTGATAATATGATATAGTTGGAGGGAGAAATACAGAATTTAGTCACCGCCAGATATAAAGCCAAAGCCTCAGCTGTAAAGATGGAATTAGAGTTATTGATTTGCCCGGAAACAAAGGAGTTATTACTGCTGTCATAAACAGCGATTCCAAGTTTATTTTCTATTTTAGATGCATCAGTAAATAATAATATGTGATTGGACCATTCAGAAGTTCTATGCATTTCAAAGAGGTCATTGATAGTATTTGTTGGAAGATTTTTAGTCTGAAAAGTATATTTTCTAAGAAATATTTTAAAATTATTATTAACAGAAGTAGGTTTTGCAGGAACTCTTAAAATATGTGATTCTTGAATTCCATTTTCTTCAAGCCATTTTTTCACTCGCAAAGATAGAGGAAGAGCACCCGAGATATGGCTGCATGGCATTGATTCCCACAAACTACCACATGGAGATCTAGTAGAAAGTGCAAGATTTCTAATGTACATCCTTGTAGAGAGAAAGTTCTGTCTTACAGTAAGAGGTAAGACCCCTGATTCTTTCAGAAGAAGTGGAATTGGTGTCCAGCGAGGTAGACCTGTAGCAATTCTAAGAACTGAGTGATATATCGGATCCAAGATTTTTCGGTCTGATAAGCTCGCAGATGTAAATACATGACATCCATAATCGAGGCTACTTGTAATGAAGGACTGAACAATTTGAAGTAAGTGATTAGTTTTTGCTCCCCATCTGTTACCTGCAATTGCTTTTAAAACATTAATTTTCTTCTGGATAGATTTTTTTTTCATTTGGAAATTATACTTGAAGGTTAAGTTATTAGTAAAATAGAGGCCCAGAATTTTTATGTGCTTAGACCAAGAAATAGGTAATTGGTTGATAGTTAGTTCAAAATTTACAGGATATTTTTTGCGAGAGAAATCAATGACTGAACATTTTGAGGAATCAATTTTTAGTTTCCATTCATCACACCATTGTTCAAGTTTTATGATTGCAGTCTGCATTTTTTGCTGTAGAATTTCTTGTGATGTATGAGCAGCCAAAAGGATTATGTCATCAGCATAAATAAAACACTTTATGTTAGGAGAGAGAACTTCGTAAATATCTGACATATAAATCATAAAAAGAAAGGGAGAAAGAACACTGCCTTGAGGAACACCTCTATTAGAGAAAGTGGGTTGAGATAAAGTTCCGCGCCATTTCACTTTAAAACTTCTATCCGATAAAGAATCCAATATCCAATGAGCAGCATTTCCTCTGATATCAAATTGGAGGAGCTTATAAATAAGACCGTCTGGCCACACTGAATCATAAGCTTGAGATATGTCTACAGTTGCGCATATGATATATTTTCTCTGTGAGCGTAAAGCAATAATATGATGATGAAGCATAGAAAGAACACTATCGCAACCTCTATGAGGCATAAATCCATGATGATTTTGATGAAAATATTTAGAAAGGGAGATGTGATTTATTAGACGATTTAATATCATGCGTTCCATGACCTTACATAGAACGCTTGTAAGAGATATTGGGCGATAAGAATTCACTGAAGTAGTATCTTTCCCAGGTTTTATTATAGGAATTATGATGGATTTTTTCCAAGACGGGGGAACAATACCGCTTAACCAAGAGTTATTTATGAGTGACAAAAGGGATCGTAAAGCTATATTTGATAGACCCTTCAAAATTTTAGCAGATATTAAATCAGGACCAGCTGAAGTATTTTTGCATTTAGAAATCGCCAATTGGAGTTCTGAGAGCGAGAATGCAGAGTTATATTCTAAATCAAAGTTTGAACTTAAATCAAGAGGTAATACTTCAGTTGCCGATTGACGAGAATAAAATTTGGCAAATAAGTTAGCCTGAAAAACAGGGTCCGAAATAATTGAAGTTTCGCTAGAAATTAGTAGATGATGAGTTGGTGAGTCAGTAGATCTATTTTTAAGCTTTTTAAGAATAGAATAAATGTCCTTAGATATTCCAGCGTTTGTTATAGTTTTATCCCAGAAATTTCTGGAAAGGGTTAGAAGAAGCTGATGAAGTTTTGCAGAAATTCGTTTGTACTGTATCCACAGAGTCTGATTAAGAGAACTTTTTGCTTTCCTCCAAAGTTTTCTTTTTTTCCCAAAAGATAACAACATTCCGATGTCCACCACGGAGGATATGACTTTAACGGAAAGATTTGTTTTTTCCTGAATTTATCAAGATGGTTTTTGCATAAAATTTGGAATTGATCTACAGAAACTAGTCCGTTATTAGCAATTTCAGTGTTCATTGAATTGAAGAAGCCAGACCATAAAATTCTATTGCGGGAAGTACCTTTCGAATAATCGTTATTGTAGATTTTAACACTTGTTTGGACAGGGACATGATCACTACCATAACTATCTGAACTGACTGAGAAAGTACAAAAAGGAAAAATATCAGGAGATACAAAATTATAATCGATAAGGGATGGTCTATGGTGGAGTCCGAAGTGAGTAGGCTGAGAGGTATTTAAAAGACAGATGTTGCTATCCAGTATCCAATCGAGGAATTCTGAAGAATCGGGAGAGTTTGAATAACTACCAAGCGCCGAACTTCGTATATTAAAGTCTCCAATTATTATGAAGGGAGGATAAATATTAGATAAGATGCTATGGAACAAAGAACTTGAAAATTTACCGTGTGGAACGTATACATTTACTAAAGTAAGAGATGATTTGGATATAGTAATTTTTATAGCTAAAATTTCTGTATCGTTATCTTCTGAGCTGGATATATTTAAAACTTGCACAGGTAGAGATTTATCAACAGCAAAAAGAAGTCCTCCACCACGGCCATCTTGCCTATCTAATCTAATTATTGTTTTATTACAAATTTGAAATAAGTCGGAATTTTTAAGAAACGTTTCTTGAATTGCTAGGACATCGGAAGATTGAAAGTACGGAAGTTTTACATACGGGCGCTTAGATAGAACGCTTCTTGCATTCCAAGAAATTAAATTGAACATTAAATATAAACGAAAAACCTGAACAGTTATTGAAAATCAAAAAAAGGTGCGCTCGTAGTAAAAGAATATTAAAAACATTTATGAATGTTTTTTACGACTTCTTCCTGGTTCAATTCTTTCTTTAATGTTAGGTTCTGCATGTTTAATATTTGGTTGAGGAGATTTCATAATAGGTTGTTCGGGAGATATTATTTGCTGATTCACAGAATTTTTTGGACTTTTCTTTCTTGACTGGATAGATCTTGCACGACTCTTTCTTGGAGGAGATCCAGAAACTGATCTAGCTGGATTCGAACATGTTCGCATACATTCTGTCATAAATGAGAAAAATTGTTGAATCATTTGATCTTGTCTAGCCTGTATCGCAAGTAATTTTGCTTCAAAAATAGAAGCCATTTCAGTCACTGCTTTTTTAACAATATCAGTTATTTCATTTTGATTCGGCACGAAAGGAATATGACTTTTGGTTACACTGGAGTAACTGGCCTTTAAAGATTTATTATAACGCCTTCTCGCTTCAATAAATGGAAGGTGGTTCAAGTTTTTAAATTGTAAGAATTTTTTTCTTCAAGCCTCGTAGGGCAGGAAATGTCATTAGCTGCATGATTTCCCTGACAGTTTATACATTTAGGTGTTTCATTGGTACAGGGAGAGTCTTTATGGAATGTTCCACAGTTTTTACATAGGGAGACTTCTTGTGTACATTTTTTCGTAGGGTGAGTGAATTTATAGCATTTTCCACATTGACGAACGTTGTCAATAAAAGGAGAAATTGGAATGATGGAATAGAATAAATTGATAGTTTGAGGTAAATGATGTCCAATGACACTCACTAAAATATTTTCGCTCAATTCTTCAGAATTCTTTTTTGTAAATCTTTGTAAGCTTAATATCGTTAAGCCATTTTGCGCAATTTCTTCAGCAACAAGATATAAAGGTAAATCTACATTTATTTCTTTTATAAGAAATCTTGTAGAAATGTATTCAGGTTGAAAACTGGAGTTAACAGGAACTCCAAGAATATTGTTTATCTTGCTTATTTCAACAGCAGCATCTGGGCAATTAGTTTCGAATAGAAGCTTACCTTGACGGGTGTGTTGAATTTGTATTATTTTCTTGTGATTCTTTACAAGTTGAATTATTTCTTGCTTTAAATTATAAGGTTTCTTTGGAATAGATGCAGTACCATCAGTGGGAGACAGGAAAATGAAGAACTTAGTTATACCATTTTCCGCAGCTAACTGGATTAGTTGTGGAATAGAATCTTCGAAAGTCAATAATCTTGAAGTATTTATTTTTGGAATGCGTAAATCGCAAACCGTGTAAATCATTTCAGTCTCAGCTTCAATCATTTTGAATCCATAATAAAGAAATAAAATTAACAAATTAAGAATTTAAATAGTAAAAATAAAAGAACAAAAATACACAATCTTAGTCAATCAAATAATAAGCCAAAGTCAGACGATAATTTCAACTCGAAACCAGCCCAAATTGTCCTTTTACCGTCATAACCAAACACATTAAACTTGCTTTCATCCGTGAAAACAATAGTTTTCCAAAAATCAAGAGGTTTATTCATGTATTCTTTAGCAAAAGCGAGGCGTTTCTGACGATTTATTTCACTGATAAAAGGTTTTTTTCTTGGTGTTCTGCCATGTAGACCAACAGAGTGCAGAACATTTCTTATTGTTCTTTCAGAGACCTGTACTCCAGAAACTGACTCGCCGAGCTGGCAGCCGAATGGTTAGCGCTCTTGCCTTCAGTTCAACAGTTCGTGGGTTCGAATCCCACCTTGGGCATGGATGTTTGTAGTGGTTCGGAATCCACTTTAAACCGTAAGTCCCGGTCTAATTAGCCCTCGTGTGCAAAAAATGACCGTTGAGCGACAAACAAACCAAACCAGAAACTGACTCGACCATATTAGCAAAATTTCTCGCGCTGGCATAATTATTTTTTTCGTCTTCTTTCATTACTTTTCTCACCATTCTAGCATTTAGCTTCTTTGGTCGTCCTGTGCGCTTTTGGTTTTCAACCGTACCACGTTCTTCATACTTTTTACAAGCATTTGTTACTGAGGAAAAACTTAAATTTAAATAAGCAGCAATTTTACGATATGTTTTTTCTTGATTTCGATGCAAAATTATCTTTTCACGTGTGCCTATACTAAGTTCTTTTGTTTTAGGCATAACTAGTTAATTTAAATATTTATATAAATTTATACACTTAGAAACTTTGTTCACAATTTATACTATGTATTATAGCTATATATAAACAGTGAAACAAAACTACTACAAAATTAAGTATTGGCACAATTAATGCTCTCTAATTTCCACTTGACTTACTTAAACAATTTATTTTTTAAAATAAAATTGGTAGTTAAACAAAATTTTTTAAAACATTTATATCAATGTAAATTTTTTGGTTGTGAAAAAAATTATCAAAATTGTATGATTTTCTTAAGAGTTAACGGTAAAAAACATATTGTGCCAATACTTTTTGCCACCACGATCAGTTTTTAATCACACAGTTTTGAAAATAAAAATAATTAATGATCCTAAAATTGTTATGAATAAATGAAAACTGCATATTTGTGACATAAAAATTTAGTTAAATAAAATAATACACTGTTTTCTTATAAATTCGTGTCATAAGTTAATTTAATATAACTTACATTGTCAACATATTTCAAGTTTCATGTCATTTTAAAGAAACATATATCACAATCTATGATTTCTTTTACATTTAATTAGAAATATTTTGATATTTGAAAAATTCTACATATTTTAAATAAAACATTTATTCTTTAAAACAGTGTAGCAAAATCACTACAAATATTATAATAACAAATTTTTGAAAAAGATAATTATTAAGGACTTACAATACTTATAATTTAGGAGGAAAAAACGATATTTTTATATTTCTTTCCCAATTTATAAATTACAGCTTTCAAATCATATTTCTGAAGAAGTATTATAAGAAAAAGTGTCTTTATATATTCATATTCTTCGATAAGCAGAACATATGTTTTCTTTATAAAATTATCTTTGAAATTCACGCGAAATAGAAATTGTTTTTGTTTAATAGTGACTACTGATTACATACATTTATATTTGATAAGCAATAAAATCTCTAAAATTACAATAATGGTCTTTGAAATTACTATACTTGGAACGCGCGGCATGCTCCGCACTAAAAAATTACATGACAGATAAGTAAATGCTTAGATTTTATATACTCTTGCCAAACTGCCGTTGTTAGCTGCTCCCACAATGATTTTGTAAGCTTTGACTGGTATCTCTAACAAAAGAGAATTTGCGATAAATTTCATACGTAAAAAGTATTTAAATGTTGTTTTTTCATAAAATGACATTTCTGTTATGTTTCGTATTTATTAATCACTGGTAACGACTTTTTACTATAAATCACTGACAAGAAATTCTACCTATGTCCTGCTGTGATCAAGGTCAAACCGTAGCCTGCAGGGATTACAATTAATTCTGCCACAATATCACTGTTCTGATTGAATTTAAGACCCCAGAACAACTGAATATAAAATTGATTGGTTCATGGCAGTCATGCGATACGAGTTGCGGGATATCAGAAGATAATAAATAAAATGCCAAGAAAACAAATATTATCTGAATAGCCTTAAGGTAGTGTTCTACGCATGTCATGTATCCTTAATCAAGAAACGAGATAGTTTGCCATATATCAAATATCTTCATCAACAGTTCAATGAACGATATAGATTATTAGCATTTTGAATATGATTTCGTCTACATTTGATAAAAATGTTTTATGTAGCGGCTGAATAATAAACTTGGATATAAGAATAGCATAAAATTGCGTTTGCAGATGAACCCAGTTTCCAAATTCAGCTTCATCACCGCTGTTTTCGATTTTAGCAATAGCATAGAGAATGCCCATTTCCAGTAAGCATTTGATGTCGTCTCATATTGGCCTACCTATTTGAATGGTTGTATTAGTAATCATCTTCATCAGTTCTTGTTTTCCTAACAGTACTTTAAACAGCAGCCATTATATTTCTGACATGTTTATTGCGCCCATGGCCTTTTTCAATCTTCTGGGATTCCGGAACAGGAAATGTCTAATAATGTTCTGTCCAACATATTTCTTTGCTCAGCGCTTTTTAAATTAAAGAACCTAGTCAATGACTACCGAATGGTTGGTAGGCAGCCATTAACCAGTCACTACGATTGATGAACTGTTGCATAGTGCTGAAATTGGAAGGTTTGCTGTACTCGAACATGCTATTCAATCTCTGTTTGATATTATGCCAATGTCGGTGAATATTATTTTTGCTATACATTTTAAGCATAAATTCTCCAGCATCTTTACTTCTGAAATTTCTAAAGTGACTTGTTCTGGTTACTATAATGTATTTACTACACTACTGTATTTAAAAAATTATTCTATGTTGTTATGCCTAAATAATACTTTGTCATTTGTAGTACTTAGTATTTTAATTTTAATAGCGAACAGCCCTTTTTTAAAATACTCACATTAATTAGAAATTCTCAAAGAAACTTCTAATTGTTGGATTTATGCTGTAAAGTTTATCTTTATCTAAATTATTTTTTCGATATACATATTTTTTTTAGTGAAGAATATTTAAGAACTCGAAAGATAGTTAACTGCTTCATTATTAGGGAGTTCGTATAACATCTTTCTTTTTTATTTAGTAATACAGTCAGAAATTTCTTCTGATAACCAAAACTATTTATAGATTCAAATTTGAATTGATGGAAAGAGAAAGTTCATTTGTCAAAATGATCTTTTCAATTCGGAGAGATAAAATATAAATTTAAGTATGATGAAGAATATATGCATCTTAATTTACTGAGGAGCAAATTGGAGAGATAATTTGGAGCTCTTAATTTACTTTTCTCCATTACTTTCACAATGATAAAAAATTGGTTTTTCTGAAATATATTCTCCTTCACTTATTTAAGCATCCAAAACGCTGTTCTAATTTTTTAGATTAATTTTTGTAAAAACTTTTCTAAATAATTGAAAAAAATGTATTAGTATAATACATTTTTCAATTATTTAGAAATGTTAATACAAGATTAAATGGTTCGCTTGGTTATGTCCCAATTAATATATACATTTAAGCCTATCTATATAATGTACAATCAAGATTCCTTAATGTTTGCCATTTCAATCCAAATATTCAAAATTATTGTACACTCTTATTTCATAGAACATTTATATTATGGAGTGTTATTGATATTTTAGGATAAAATTATTAGAAAAATACTGTAATTGTTATTTTTAAATGGCATTAGAAAAAGTAAAATAACGATAAATACACATACCTATATGCTTGGGATTCTTATCATATTTACTGTAAGATAATCCTAAGTATTTGCCATTATAATTTCTGTGCAATTGATCCAGGCAGTGAATAAAAATTATATCCTTTTTAAATGTATTTGTTTAAAATATAAATACTTCTAAAAGAATGGAAGTTTAAGAACCGATTACAAATGAAGAAACGTTGGTCGCTTTTCTTTGCGTATTTAGACTTACTTTCATAGATGTTATTGAATGAATATATCCAACGACATTAGAAGTCTGTACGCATATGAGCATAGGTTACTATTACAATTTTTTTAAAATTATTAGTCCCTATATTTCAGAGTGAAATTTAACTTCTCAGTAACAAAAATTCATGATAGTTAGGACACCATAAAATAAGAAAATTAAAAATAATTATATATATATATAAAGTTATTGGTCTTCATTCTTTTATATAGTTTGACTTCCTTGTAAATATAATCATTTAATATACATAAAGAATATATTATAAGCAATATTTAAATAGGGGTATGACAAGTGAAGTTACTAGGACCCATATTTAAAATTTGACTTATTTCTTAATATAGTCACTTGTAGTAGAATAAGGGATTTGATAAAATATAATATGTTGACAAAAGTTAATGTATCGGTTTCCCTTTTTCTGCATAATTAGTATTCCTCACAAATACAGTTATTTAATGTGTTCATGAGTAGCACAGATTATAAAAATGTTTGAATATAATTTATAATAACAACTGAAAGCTCTCATAAAATAGAAAATTTAATTGATTATTAAATGTATATAAAGAAAATAATAAAGGAAGAAAAAATGTTAAATTATAACAATCTTTTTCCACCAATAAGCTTAATTATTCTGAACTAAAATTGCCAACAACTATATTTTCCAAGATTATTTTGAAATAATATTTATAATGCTCTCACACATTATTTTTAAATTTTAGATTTTAAAGTGATATGATTAATCATCTTTTCATGATGGATCGATTATGTCTTCCCTATCACAGAGGAAAAATAATCATTTATTTTTCCTATATAATATGATGATTGATATAAATTATCATTTATTTATATCATAGATTTATAATTTCGTATAGAGTGATTATTTGATTGGACAGTATCAAATATATAATTATATAACAGATGACATATTCTGTTTTAAGAAAAGGACGATATAATGATTAAAACTTCAACAAGATATCCATTACGAAATCGCAGTCATTATTTCGCGTTCACTTGAAAAACATTTGAAATTAACAATCACGTAAATTTTAATGTATAAAGTTTATCTTACTGCTATTCTTAATTGCTTAGTGGAAAATTTTTTTAATAATCCCTAATAATTTTTAATTTTATCACTTTTAATTTTTTCTAATTAATGACTCTCTTATGAAATAATATGTTTATGTTCAAACTGCTTAAATATTTCCCAAAATTTAATTATTTTTGCACGCATGGAAATATAAATATTATTTTTACATTCATTCCAGAGAAGTTTTCATGCCAAATTATTTGATTTGCACCATTAAAGAAGCGTGGCAGTTAGACTAAAAAATTTCTTGCTGAAAAAAATGAGTCATTGCTTAAGCATGTTCTTTGCATAATGGTGAATAGATTTTTTTCATTTGTTTACTCATTTTTAGCTCTGCTGATTGCCATTAGCAAGGAATCAGATCGTGTCTAATTACACTACTTTTTATGTAATACTCATGAATTAAAAACTCAAGAAAGTAAAATTTCAATGAGTAGCACACTGTAAAAACTATTCTCTTTCTTACATAAGCTATTATTTCTGGAATAAAATACTTAAAAAATACTTCAATATCTGCCAGTGCTGTGGGTTTCTACACAATACTTGGATATTTTTTTGTCTTGTATATATAATAACTGAGAGAGAATATCTGAAAACTATATAATTTTCAAGAGAACAATTTAACCAATTAAGATGTTACATTCATTGAATAGCGGAACATTTTTAGTGAAATTAAATTTAATTAATCTTTTATTTATAATTATTTCTCTTAGAGAATTTTTATAAAATGATATTTTAATCCTGTATGTACACACCTGTTTAAAAAATATTTTAATTTGGAACTTGATACTTTGGATATTCTGTAGCAATGAACTTTGCGTGAAAATTCCTTTATTTCATAGTATATTCGTGATTGAATACTGCAACATTATAATGAGATTAATTAAAGCTATCAATACTACGGGACGTATCAGGGCATCTTTATTAAACTTCTGACAAAAAAGTACTTGATGTTCTGACACGCCAAATGTAACAAACAGGTTAATTTATTCATTATAACTGTTTTTAAATCCTATCTCTGCCTTTTTTTATATATAAATATAGAATTTTTATTAAGCTTTGATGTTTATAAAAATTAAGCTTTGATGTTTAGTGCCTAAGGGTTGCCATAATTTTTTGTTTTTCATGCGAGTGTTAAGATTGAGTAAGCTGAAATAAAGAAAAGAAAAAAAGAGTTATATATAGATTAGAGAGATGGATTTCTCCAAATGACTCTTGTTTTCGGGTTAAATGTAAGTACTTTAAATGTGGTAAATTTTTATTTTATTGAATCAAATAAATTTGCTTTATTTGTAAGGAAATTGTTCTAATAAATTGTTAAAAAGTTACAAAAAACAAGCACAATTGTAAATATCAATCCTGTCGAACACTGGCAAATACATGTGAGTTATATATTATATATAACTGTTTATCTCTCATCAATCATTTGTGTCCGTAGCCTCCTGTGAACAGTTAAGGAACGTTGTATTTTATAATCATTAGGCAATTTGGAAACTATTGGTAAAATTTAGTTTTTACCACTTTTAACATTGAAGTTGAAATAATACAAATATAATTCGAATTTTTAAACCTGCACTGTTGTCATAGTAGAATATTTTGAAATTTATTTGGCACGTGGTGCATTATTTGGAAAAACTTAATTTTTATTACTAAATTTACTGTTGAAAATGATACAATGATGAGACATTATATATTTTAGCACTACGCCGAAAATAAACAAGTTGATGTTTTCTTCTTCCCGTGTTTTAAGCAAAGAAATAGAATATTAAAAACAATATAATACATCATTTACTAAAGATCAAATGTTTTACTATTACGTGTAAACTAGTAACTCCCCGAACTTTTACTATAATTTACTTTTCAAAAATGATCGAAAAATTGTAATTAATTTTTATTGCTTAGTTTCATTGTCATTTTTGTTCATAATATTTTCTTACCTTTTAAATATGGATGTGATCTTTATTAAACAATAATACTCAAGTTTTACTGTCAGAATGTTTATGATTAGTAGCTATAACAGTATAATTTCAATTATCCTTCTTAATTAGAGACTTGCGAAACAATATTTACTTATCTAATTTTCAGAAAGATATCTACGTTTTTTTTTTGTATTCAGTGCGAATATCTTCATTTGAAAAACTTCTGGCTGTATAATTTTTATATTCTACATTATTCCTACTTTTATTAAAGTATTTTAATTTACTAATACATTTTAATAATATTCAATAGGTTAACAATGGTAGTAGGTAGTTTGACAGAATAATAAAAGTAATTTTGCTATAGTGGTTTACAAACATGAAATCACAATTTATCACAAAATTTTTGTTGTATTAACTACAACAATATTTTTCAAAGCGAAACATTAGCAATTCAGGAGTCATTCTCATATAATTTTAACCATATTTTCTGCAATAATTGGTCCGATAATAAATTAGTCTCGTTTAAAATATTCATCCTCAATTCACCAAACACCTTTGATTCCAATTTTTCTAAAAATATGCTTTAAATCAATTAAATTTTTTGTACTTTTTCTGTAAATAAAATAAAATAAAATGAATTTAGATCATGTATTGCGTAAGATTTTTAATAAGAAACTATAAGGTCTTATGCTTTTGCTGAATATATTAAAACTTAAGCTTAGTTAGGCAACTTTTTATTTTTGTTATTTTAACTTTTCCTTAAAATCGAGCTTTCAATATTCGCTCCAATCTGCTTACCGTTCATCAACCTTACTTCTTTTGAACTTAAGAAACTTGATCTCGAAAAAGGAAATGGAACTTTACACGAGAGATAGACTTCATTAGGTATTCTAAATATGCAGGATGTGAGAGTCGATTTTCTTGCACTCTCACATAAAAGCATTTCGGAAATGGAAATTAATTCCCCTCTCAGAAATTTAAGCACTTACCACAAAAATCTTTGAAAGGGTAATTCGAGTATGTTTTTTATGCGCATATAGGAAATATTAATTTCCTAATCAATAGAATAATTTTCGATGATGTATAAAGTAAGAAGTACTTCATATTCGTCTTCTAATCATTATTTGTCGATGTATAGATTTTTTTTGATGTTTAGTTGTAGAAGAAATTTGTTTTTCTCTTTACAAAGAGAAAAATATTGAGTTCTTCAATAAAGACACTTAGTTCAAAATATATTGAAAAACAAAAACACTAGTTTTGATTACTAAATAAATTTTTCATGTTATTTTTTTTAATTCCGACGAATATTTTAGTTACATTTGTTTCATAATTTTGATAAATAAAATAGGGATAATAGCAGGATTTTTAAGTGTATATCAGCTTATATTCACTTTTTAATTTCATTAAATGTTTTTTCATTAAATATACATAATAAAATACAATGTCATTTTGTTATTTCCTTATTTCTCAGGTAATACGTATTTTGCTTTTGTAAGTTCCATATCCTTACAATCGTTTATCTTTGCTGTTTTTCTTTCGTTCTGAAATAAAATAAATATTAATGTGTGTGCACATATTTAAACGATTTAAAGTTGACTTTTTTCTTAATTAGTATTTTTCCTGATTAGAGAATTTCCTTTAAAGTGTGTTCTTTCCCTTAACACCAGTGATTCTCAACCTTTTTTGTAGTGGCACAATTTTACCACTTTCAAAATTTGACGGCATACAAAGATAAGTTTAAAAATTGTTTACTTATCTGTAAGACACAGTGTAAAATAGCTTATATTAATAATTTTGAATGCAAAATGAAGTAATGTAATATGTATTATCAAAAACACATTACGTTTATTACTTTACTCGTAATAAAATAAAAGCATTGTAAATTTTATACATTTCTAAAATTTGGTAGCCACAACACGATTGAGAATCATTGTTTTAAACTATGAAAGATAAGGGAATCATTATTTTTTTAAATTTCTTATGACCTTAGCCAATAAAAGTTTCATTTTTATGGTATACATACAATTTTTAACTAAGATTTCATAACTAAGGAATTATTCATGATTGTAATTAAAGTACATTATTTTATTTACATAAATAATAAAAAAATTCATATTTTGTAGGTATAATTATGCAAAACTTTAAATAATCTAATTGGTTAATTAGAAATATAATCATTGTAAAGATAAAATCTCCTCTCGAAACAGTTTTCAGAGTTGACTGAAAATTCAATTATGTATTGGTGATTGCTCTAAATAAATTTGATTAAAATTTTCTGCTAAAAGAATAATTGATTTGGCATCTCATTTCATATAAAAAACATAATTGAAACGTTAGTTGCAAAGAATTTTAACACAAGCATTACTAATGGTAGTTTGAATAACAACTCAGTGAGACATAATTGCTTTTATTAATTATTTAAAACCAAATCTAAACTCCTCAATGCAGGCAATCGTTTGTAAGCGAAACCTCTTAATATTTAGTTACAGTTATTCTTATATTTGGAAATCTTATTATTGTCTATATAATTCTGCTTTTCATTTGAATTTATAGTCCTTTTCATGGAATAAACTATTGAAGTTTAGGACCATTTTTTTGATAACCAAAATCTTTCTTTTCTTTTAATTTAGAAAACTTATGTCAACGAATAAAGATTCAGCAGGCAGAATTTAGCTGATTTCTGAAATTTTGTATTTTGCTAATATATTGGTAAAGGATTATGTTAAATATTTGTAAGCTGAATGGAAGACTATGGTGTTTATATTTTTTTGATAACTATATCATGGTAGATGGTGCTGCTTTACCTGCAACAATTTTCTATAAATTGTAAACTAAGTAATTTTTTTATAAGTCATCGTGAGTAATTTCTGAAATAATTTCAATATTCTGATTTTGAATTTGAATTATTATCTTACCAAAGTTTATTTTACAGAGATTGCAATTTGCAGAGAGAGATTAAGCAATTTGTATAGATAAAAATGGTAAGCAGTTTTTGTACATAATTGTTCATAAAGTTCAACATATCTTTTTCAAAAGGGGGACCCATTATTTTACTGGATGTATAATTTCATTAGTTTTATAATTCTGTTGTGTGTGGTGTTTTAGAGATAAATGATTCCCCCACAAGATAAATATTTTATTGTAACTAAACACACATGATATTATAAATACGAATATAAGCAAAAAATGTAACTACTATTTGTGGATACTTCATTGCATTCATATGGATACGTGTTTCTTTTCTGTATAGAGTCAGAATGATTCCAATCTTCATGTATGTTGATGACCTAAGATTGTTAGTCACAATTTCAGGTTATTTATTAAGATTGAATATGTGTCACACATCTACAGAATCTAGAAAAGGATATTTAACCAACATTCCTTATTAAAAAAATAATGCGTCTGTTTTATTAAAGATTTAAAACCACGTGCTTTGATTTTTGATCTACTGATTTTCAGCAGCTTTAAAAGTCAACTGATTGACATAAGCAATCATAATCATTAAAAATATAATGTTCTAAATAAAATAGAATGAACACTTTGTTTTAAAATAATTTTGTTTACTACAACCTTTTTATTTGGCTTGATTTATCAACAGTTTGTTTTAGTTATGCATAATTTTTTGGATTGAATGATTCTCCGTTAACTATTTGAACTATTTCTGTTTCATCAAAACTAAATACTTCAATACGACACACCAAAAAAAAAAGCTATGATTAAAAGATTGAAATAAAACTTTTATTCTTTAGCCAAACTACTAATTTTTCTACTTTAAAATGTTCCACGTTTTTTTAATGTCTCATTTGGAATGACAAAAGATTTAATAGGATGACAAGCTATCATATGTTTTCATTTCATTGCAATTTTTCTTTATATTTAGAATATAATTTTCATACTTTATATACTTTGTGTGACAGGGAAAAATGATGTACCATGAACTCCTTATAAGCAAAGTAGATAAATTGTAAGTTGGACGCAATGCATTGAATTATGTAAACGATGCGAAATGCATTGCTTGAAAATTTACATAATTCTGAATCCCCGGAATTATATCGCATAATTGTAGGTCAATTTAAAATCATTGTCGAACAACCAAACTAAACACAGCATCGTTGTCTTTTTACAGTGAAATTTATCGTTGTCTTTTCCTTTTTGAACAGTGAAAATGTCATTCCTTTAAAAATAGAAATGTTTATATTTAATTAATATATATATTTTAAGATTGGAACTAGCTTTCCCAGTTTTGCGTTGCTTTCCTAGCTTGCCTGTTTCACTTGGCCAATTTCACACATTAAGGACACAGTGTCATTTTGAAACATATGGGCTTGGTTTTCTCGAAATAAGTCCTCTTCTGTTTCGTTTTCGTATGTACAACGAAAAGCTTCAAATCTTATTTTATGTAATTTGGACTGTTAAACATGGAAAGTACAACTTAAAACAGAGTGTGATGACACAGTTGTCTCACTCAAATTAATAACTCGCGTTTTTAATGCTTGTGTGGTATAGTGTGAAGTGATGAAAAAAGAATGTCTTGATACGAATCATTTCGCAATAATCCTGCGAAAATGTTTGGTACTATAAGCGTACTTTTAAATGTGAATGGAAACTTTTCATATGAAAAGAATGTCCTGCAATTTATACGTTTTCTACTTTTATTTATATTTCATTCAAGCTTTTTTTTCATTATATTCATTCATCATTTATATTTCATTCACGCTACTAGTATTTATATTTCAAGTTTTTCTTTTCAAAGAATTAAACTGATTTCCTAACGTTTTGTTTTTTTGATTTATAAAAAAAAACCAAAACAATGATCAATATATTTGATATTACTTTTTATCTGCTACACATCCGTAAACTAATTATTCCTCGTTAAAAGCGTGTAGGAATGATTTTGTTATGTTTTTGAGTTACAAGAATTAAATTTATAGAAAATTAATGAAAACGAAATATTTTATATTTTTTTTAAACTCTTCTGTGTATGCACTCAAATTTCATTATATATGTATTTATTTTACAACCAAAATTATAAATAATTATTTCACAAAAATCATAAAATGTAACTATAGAATTTCAGTCGGTACTTTTTATTTGCATAAACTGTAAGTGTGAATAATTTTCAAGAGTGGTAAATTTGTTTTGCTTGTTGCTCAGCGGTCATCTTTTGACACCAGAGGGCTAATTAGACTAAGACCTATCATTTTAAGAGGATTCGGAACCACTACAAACATCCCCGCCCGATGTGAGACTCAAATCCCCAAATTGAATTAAGTAAAAATATTTTTTAACTATTACATATTTTTAAAACACACACATTTTATAATTTAGTTGAACATTATTTACGTTTATAGTGTATAGTATTTTAATTATCTATAGAAAATAACTTTCTTTCTGTGATCTTTCAAAATTTTCAATTTTATTAAAAGACATTGATACATTAATATTTATTAATTATTTTAAATCTAGACAAAAACATTGTAACCAGCTATGATGAAATGTAAATAAAGTTCTCCTAATTTTTTTCAACATTTTTTCTAGCTTTTCTTTTGTATAATATAATATCGATAATTCTGTTGATTATTTAAAGCTTTATAACTTTATTTGAGATAATAAAGTTGTACTAAGATAAGTATTTTCCCGCAGGATAATTAATTTAAAGATGTGAAATTACTGAGGATTTTTTTATATCTGATTCAGTATATAATCAGTTTCCTTCAAACTCTAAATACAATCATTTAGTTTCAAAATAATGAATTAACTTTTGTTATTAGAATACTCTATCTCTAAATTCTATAGGTGTTTAAAAGTTTAAGCAAATTCTTTTCATCAGTTGTTGTTTAAAATGATTAGTTCAGGACGCTTATATTTATTTAGCATACTTATAATTAAGTTTTAAAATTTTTGAATTTCATTAAACCATATTACATTTATTTTTTTGTGATATTAAGGAAATTTTATTATTATTTTCTATTTTTCCTGTCCTTTTCAATTTTTTTAGGTAATTTTTAGCCATTCATATTTTTATTTAATGTTAAAATTTTCAGAGTTTTATGAAAAATCTATGTTTCGCAGTAAGGATTTCCTTGTGAAAAAAGTTTTCTTTACTCATTGCCTCTAAAATAAGAAATATTTATTGACTCGTCTGTTGAGAAATTTGTATTATTTTTTAGTTCTTTTACAGCAAACGTTCTGATAACCGGTGGTATCTTTTTCTGATATTTTAACTGGTTCAACTTATTTTTTTACCATTTATTTTATATTAGGTAAACAAGAAAGTTCTTTTCGTTTCCGTATTGCCATTCAATGAAAGGAGAATAGGTATAAAATTTAGAGTGTGATGTGGTGAAAATTAGTATATAATGTGATGATATGGTCAAAGACACCAGCCAGTTGAGAGTAGGAATATCAGTCGTTATAAAAGTAGGTCTACCTCACAGACCCATCAATCATAACTCGTACAGTACCGAAGAGAAATGGAAGTGTCCAAGAAGTTCGTTCAGTGTTGCTTGCTTTACGACTTCAAAGTGGGCGTATTAACTACTGCATCAAGTAACTGAAAATGTCAAGGGTTCGGAGATAGCGTAGTAAATGAATGTTCGGCAAGATATTGGTTTCACAAATTCAGGTCGGGAGATTTGTCCCTCTTTGATGAAGCTAGTGTCTGGTAGGCTAGTCATCAAGTGGTTCACTATGAGCTGCTACCAGTGGGCCAAACGGTCATTGTGGACCTGTACTCGCAGCAATTGGTTATGACCTCTTCCCTTCCCTGGACAATCATCTTCGTGGAAAATCCTTAACCAATGAAGCAGACATGCGCCAATCACTCACGGATTTCTTTGCGTCTATAGATTACTTTGGTGATTACTTTGAGGACTAACATTAGGCTTCATTTTCTGTTGGTCATTTTCTTTTGGATCATTAAAAACGGCAAGAATTTTCTTGTTTACCTTGTGAAAACACAAAATAGTTAATATTTTCAAATTTATACTAGTTTATACAAATTTATACTTTTAAATTCCAATTGATCTATAGGAACTTGGAACATTATAAGTCTAAACACTCTATTTTTTATTTACTTTTTGATATAATTTAATGTCATATAAAAAATATTAACATTATAATTTTCTTCAAAATTTAAGTTTTCTTGTGACTCATGTTTTAAATTATAATGTAGATATACGTAAAATATTTTTTTGCATCATTTAACTGTAGAAATACATATGCATTTTTTTTCGTGTCACTATTTGTCATTTTGATAAGAGATTCTTTTTTTAGTTTTTATTTTCTAAACTCCAACAATTCGAGAACGAAATATGAAATTTTCTGTATTTCGTTTTTTTATTGTGATTCTATACAGTGGTCTCAAGTTCACATATGACTTAGTGTGTATTGTAAAATTTATTGTTAAAATTATCTCAGATTTTTTTAACAGATGCTGTATTACGTAAAATGTATCATCTGATAAGTTATATTTGACGCATTTCTTCTTATAGCAGGCATAAATTTTAAATGGCTTCGAAAACATATTATCTGTATGTTTATATATAGTAGTTATTGGCAATAAAAATTGTGTGATAAAAAATGTGTGTTTGAAAATATTTTATTTCAAAAAATATTAACGGTAATAAACATTAAAGTAAGGACAATTATATTTGAAATTAATTAAAAAATATAGATTATGAAAATTTTATTAACCTTTTATTGCCTTTGAAAACTTTTATAGAAACTTAAAATTTTTTTATGGAAACGAAAGAATAAAATTTAATTGTCAAGATTACATTTTTGAAATTTTTTAAGAAAAGAACACCCATCTAAAGAAAAAACTCATTTGAATCACTCATAAATTAATTTCTTTTAAACTCACCCATAATTTCTAAAATATTATTGCGATAATCTCGTTTTCTGTGTCTAAATACATTTTGCTACAATTGCAATAACTTTGCATAGACTTGTATTTATAAATGTTAAATTAACATCTATGAATGTACAGATTTTATTGTGAGGATATAAAAAATATTTTTTTTAAATTAAAAACAATCTGCATGATTTTATTAAGTATTTAAATATCGTGTTTGGTCAGCAAAATAGCAAAGAATCATGTCTCTATGAAAACACATTTACTAAAATTTAAAATATCCTCTGAGTTGATATTTTTCTTTGATATCTGCTACATATTTGATTTTCTTTAACATAAACATTGGTCCACTCATTCAGTGCAGCATCTACTTTAAAAATTGTATGCATGCCTTTTTTTTGTATTGAGTTTTCTGCAAACACAAGAGTATTTTACAATTGTGTGGAAATGTGTTTCAATGTCGATAAAAGAGAACTGTTTGCTTATATTCACATCTTTATTATTTCTATTACACTAACACTAAATTTACTTTATGTATAATAATGACAATTCTACAGTATGACAGACTTGTCTCGACTTACTCACTCAAATGTCATTCGCTATTTAATAAAAAAGCGCTTTACGATTCAGAAAATAAAAATGAAGTTATTATCAACCCTGCAGTGACAAAAATAACATCAAATATACATGTAATACCTTTTTAATGTGATAATACACAACATATAAACACATAGACAAATAACATATATACACAACAATATAAATTCTATATATTATCACTACCATTGATCTCAGATTACATAAGCTGACACAAAGTGTTGCTAAATGAAGTAGATTTTATCACAAGAGTGCTTGTTAAAAGGGAATTGGTTTCTGAAGTAACAGTTAGTAAAATTTGCGACAAAAATGGCAAACAGAGGGCGCTGCAAATCACTTCAACATACACGTTTATAAAAATGGAGTGTGTCTACGTGATTTATTTTTGAACGCTTCGCAAGTGAAATAATTTTTGTGTAATCAACGAAGATAATGAAAATAAATTACTAGGATGAATTAAGAATACGTGCAATTTTCATCATTAGAGATTTCCTTTCCTTGTTATTTTGAAATTATTATTTCTATACAAATGGTTATTTAATGTATTATTATAAGAATGTTAATATTAAATTAATATTTTATCGTAACTTCAATAAAATATGTTTAAAAAATATTAACTTTTTGTGAAGTATGTTCTAGATAACCTTTTGAAAACAATTAAAAAGTTTTACAGAAACAAAGCTGGTTAAGTATTAATTTATTTTTTAATTTTAATAACTGTATCTTTGTTGTAATTTTAGGTATTTGATGTTAATTCTTTTGATGCAGCTTCAATTTGTGTTTTAAATAAATAAATAAGAAAATAGTATATTTTAGATCTTGGAAGTAATTAATTGGAGATAGTAATTTATGTAAATTAAACTCTAATTCAGTTTACATAATTTAAGTTCAATGGTTCAATGCATCTATATTTGATATTCAACTAAAAATCAACTCCTATAAACATTGATTGTTTTGATATATAGTTTGGTCAATCGCAGTAGTACATCAGGAAAGGTAACAGAATCTAATATTGATATATATTACAATTTTCCTCGTAATCTTAAAATAGCTTGCTTAAACTTAAACACATAAATCTCTGCTAAGCATTTTTTTGAAAAGATTATTAAAAAAGCCATCCATTTTATAACAATGCATTTTGAATGATCACACATAGTATTTAAATGAAATGTACGAAAACACAGTAATTGCAATTTTCTCCAGTAGAAGTTGTTGTCGTAGTTGAAATTTTTTCTGTATAACTTTTCTGCATGGATGATACTCAAATTTTAATCGTTTGTAAACAATATATTAAAAAACTTTGCAACTGTTTAATGAGATGGATTATAACATATTTTTTATATTTAAATACAAATGTTATAACTGAAGGATTATCACAAAAATATTAGACAGTATTAATATTTTTTTCTTTTTCGGGAAATTCAAATATATCGATGCTTAATTTCACTTAATTTTTTAATAATAAAAATCACTTAATTTGCAAATAAATTTTTTAATTAAAAGAGGGTAAATATTTTGTAGCAATTGAAAATTTTACAAAATCGATAATATTCATTACTTACATTATAGACATTTAATCTTTGTAGTAATTAATAGACAAGTTTGAATTTTTAAATTATTACTAGCTTTCCATTATCTGAGAAACATTAAATTCAACTAACATAAGTCTCACTGATCTTACTTATGGCCTCGATGATTGTATAAGTCTGAGTATGCTTGAATATAGTCTTGGGAAATGATGTTTTCTCAGAACTTTGTGAAGATTTTATTTTATTTTTGAAAAATTTATTAATCTCAATGAAAATATGATAAAAATATGTGATTTTGAAGTCATTATTTTCTCGAGTTTCTAGTATATTACTCTTGGTCTTACTTAGGCCTTACAAACAGACTTTGGTATTATATAAGTATTATATTAAACTAGTATTAGAGTTCTATGGAGAAAAGATTTTCCGCTGCTTAAAATCATTCAAACATAAAGTATATATATATTTTTGTCGAACATGATATGAATCATTAGGAATGCAAAGCAGAAATACTTTCTTCCATTTAGAAGGGTATTAGTTTGTGCTATATTTGCGTAGTATGTTCGGAAAAACATCTATTTTTCATCTATTGTTAATTGTATGTAGCTTCCTACGTCGGTATGGTTTGGGTTTAAATCCAACCCAATAATCAGATTTTGTTCAATATTTCACTTTTTTTAGTGGCATCTAAGCGGAGATATTTTTAAGATTACATCTGTGTCCTTCAAATAAAAATATGTTGATGTGAGTGGCACTTTTGCCAATAATGATAATATTAGCCATTGTCAGGAGATGAAAAATATTGTTGTACTTTAATTATACTACTCATCAACTATACGATTCTGCTGAAAATGAAGATATTAAGAAATAAACTTATTAAAGTGCAAAATTTTTCTTTTATCATATCTGGCATACTTATCAATATTATATGGAAGAACACGTTTTTCGAATGCTAAAACTAGCAAATGTTTCTTGAATTTGGTGATTTTAAGATTTGAAACGTTTTTATCATTATACAACTGCTTATGTATACTTTATTCTAATTTTCATAATATAATACCGGTTGGTTTGTTAGTACTAAATGTAACAACAATGTTTTCCCTAAAATATTAATTTTATTTGTCCTGCTGAAGCATTTAAAGTTTATACTCCCCTAGAAGACAACTGACAAGAAGTTTGAACAAATTCAGAGCTACAGAGAAAATTCTGCTTCATACAATAAGCACTTAGATGTGAAGTTAAATATTAAAACTAGAATTTCATTAATTTGAGATTTGTTTATTATTTATGTTGAAGAAATAGTGGATGGTACTGTGATACACTAAAGTCACAGGTCTCTTTACTCCGATGTTAACATGAAGTTACTCTGAATAAAATTGCGTTATATTTAGACAAAGTTTACGAGAGTCAACGACGACTTCATATTATATAATAGCCATAAATCAATAGAGTTCATGACAGCTTTGCAAACAATATAATTCATATAAATAGCATGAAAAAGAGATTAGTTTTATTGCTGATCCATAGCATTTTAACGAAACAAAATACTTTTACACGTTTAAAATGATTAAAAGCTTTTGAAATTTTAACTCTGAAAATAACAGTTTCAAGTATGAAAGAATCAAATGCGAAATGCCCGTGAACTTCACTTGAGGTCAATATTAAATCATCAAGTTATTAATAATTTAAAGTAACCTTGTAGGTTACAGTTTTGGAATTTAATTTTAAGAAATATAAATTTTTAATTTATGGGAATTTTAGAAAAATGAAATACGTAATATCTAATATCTAAGGTATTTTACTAAAGTCTAAACAGGAATTTCCGGAAAATTGAATTAATATGAGTTGATTTAAATTTAAGAATTGCTTAAGCGAAGATTATTTCGTAAAGTGCAGTTGTGCTCCCAAGAGCAATATATAAAAATATTAACTGGATAGCAAGAATTTAAATGCAAGAATTAATATTTTTTTAAATATTTTAAAATTTATATATATATTCACCATAAATTAAAAAATAAATTAGAGTCCCGAATATTTTAATTGTTTTTATAAAAACAACATACACAACAGTTGGAGTGAAAAGTAGATTAATGAATGAACATACAAATATAAACAACTACGCTACTTCATTTATCAAAACTTATATACTCACAAAATAAACATTGCCACTCAGTTTGTAATAAAAAAGCTTCACGTAAACAACATTGCGACATATCATAAAATCTAAAAACTGAAAACACTACACATGGTGCCTCACTTTTCAAAGGCACTATAAACATGAATTTATGAAGTACTTACTCTACCATTTCATTAAAAATTACCTCTCTATATGAAATTTCGAAGGCATTAAATAGCACTCATAAGTGTAAAAATGTCTAATGAAATGATTTACCAATATTTTCGATTCGATAAAGAGAGCGAGAGAGAAAAATGAAAGCAGTATTTTTATCAGGGCCAAACGTTCTTCGAATGCTTTTTATTTTCATAAATTTAATGAATATCTTCTATTTGATAATCACGATTTGACGTTTCTATTCTCAAAATTTTGAATTATTGTACCTCAAAAATTCAAGTTTGGCATTCGTGAAATGCAGCTTGCTTTGTTCGCCATTGTTCAAATAACTGGTTATAGAATGGCAGCTTTTTATTATATAAAAATGAATACAATTTCTGACTTCGTTAAGAATAATTTTAATTTTGGTTATAATTCTGTGTAGATAGTTTTTTATACTTAGATTTCATCAGAAAATGCTTCTTTTCAGTTATAAAAATGTATGAGTGGTTTTTGTTCACAAACCTAAGGTAAAAGAATATTGATTTATGTATATGTATGCTATAATGAATGATTTTCTTACTTGATATAATGCCTTTGAAATATTTTTTTTTTCAATTTATCGATAAATGTTATTTATTCAAAATTCTGTTATTTTAAATATTTTTGTGTTTTTTATTTAAATACCAATGAAAATACTTGTTTTTTTCAAAGAGATGTTATATCCATACTATTTAAAATAGACCAATAATTTTATTTCTTAATTTTGTATGTAACAACCGAGCTTGAGTAATTTTAAGTCTTAAAATGTTTGAAGTCATAAACATTTTATGACAAGAAAGTTAAAAATATTCAATTCATGAATATAAAATTAATATTTAATGAAATAATGTTTTGAAATGATTATAATCTCATGGTGAAATTAATGATACTAAGCATTGTTTTCAGTCTGGTGCTTTCTTTTGAATTATTTCTTTCGTGAGTACCGTTCCGACAAAATAGCGGAAGAAGAAATTTCATCGTATTTTAACTGCAATTCTGTAACCAGCGTTTGGAGTTGGCTAACCATTTTTGAAACGATTAATATATGTCAAAAATATTTCTAAAATTTCCTCTATATCTGATTTTATGAAGTAAGTTATTATTATAATTACATAAAACTAATTGAGTTATCAAAATATTTTATCGTATTAGTTATGTTATTTCGATTAAGATTAACTTAAACATACAGTAACAAAATTTTGTACAAAAGAAACTTAGATTATGATTTTTTGATTTCAACCAGACTAAGTTCGTTACTGTTGTCAGTTAAGTGTCTAAGCTCTCAGAACAAATGGACAGTTCTTGTAATACGATTCTCTGCACTGACTTATGGAAAAAATTTTCAAAAATGATTAGCCAATTTTTTTTTCGTATTGCTGCAATACACAGTAAAAATATTAGTAAAAACGGAATCGGTTATTTTTTCCACCTGTTCTTTATGCCCTTAAGGATGGAAGGTGGTTTGAATCGCCGGAATCTGGACAGCCATTTGACTACCAGCGGGTCTTTAGCGTTCAATTCTGCCTTGAGGGGATCCTTATCCGGCCAGTGGTCAGCCTCAGGACATAGAACGTCTCCCCGCTCCTGCACCGTGTTGACGAGCTCAAGTTCTTCGTTTTCGGGAATGGCTAGGAGGATTCGGGATTTCAAGCGCTGTCCTGGGACTGGTCTGGTGCCTGAAGATAGCTGGCCTAGGATGTCGGGACTGTTTATGTATAGTTTGCGAACAGGGCGATTCAGGGTGCGGTAGACGGTGCCTTGAATTTTCGAACATGGGGCGTTGAGGACTCTAGGGGTACTATTGTTGGGAAATTCCTCGCGGAGGTTGACACCATGTCTGCTGTTCGCTGTGAGCTGCTTCAATTTCAAGATCTTGGCACGGCACATAACGCATCGGAGAGGTAACAGTCGCTGGGAGACGGCCATTTGAATGGTCTTGACGAAACATCGACGGCAAACCACTCGATGGCCGCATGGGAAGGTCTGCATTGTTGCTTTGGCACTGATGCATATGGCACACTGAAAGAAGAAAACGAATTTAAATTAAAACATACATAACATTTCAGAAACATATATAAAACATTTCATTAACATATATAAAACATTTCAGAATTATTTTTATCTTCAGAACAAGAATCACGAAAAAAAATATGTAAGCAAAATTTCATTATAATTGCTTTTCAACAAAATCAATATCTATCAAGCGATTTTGAAACTTTCTCATAATGAATACAATTTTAAAGATGAATTTGTCATTGGTATGTAAAAGTGATGCACTTGACTGTTTCATTTAATATCAAAAATTATCACAAAGAAACACAGAAATGTTTCACTTAATTAGCGAACGTCGAATGATTAAGATGAAAAGCTGAATACAGATGTACATTCTCTGTTGAGAGAATCATATTTAAAAATTTTCTGTAAAAGCTTAAGCTCTTTGACAACGATCTCTCGTAGCCTATATCTTAATCAGTAATGAATTTTAAACCATTGCTTTGATGTTTGTACCTCTCTAAATGCCGTTTAATTTTTGACATTTTGTGAATATTTTTGAGAGGAAATAGAAATTACATTCGAAACAATTTTCGTTTTTTCAACTTCTTAATGAATTTACTTCAATTAAAATGATTCAAATATTTACTGTAGTAGCGGAGAGTTTGATGTCCTTTATTCTAGTATGAATTGTTCATTTGTTTACTCTTTGAAATATTGGTTTTACATAAGGCTCTTGTTTCCTCTTTTGCAGAAATTTTCAATATCATATTCATTTTCAACAAAGTCTATTTAAATCATCGCCAAACTAGCTACGGACCAGGTTGATGGGAAAATACATTAAATTATTACTGGCATGATATTCAGAAAAACAAATAGCATTCTAGCTGGATGCAGACTTCCTAAAAATGCGCAAGTTATGTATTGTCAACAACAATGGTTGCGAGGATAATCAATTATTCTGTATATAATAGGAAACTCCATTGATAGACAAACCGAATTAATTTGATTGAACACATCATTCTCAGTGTGGTTGGAATGCCGAAAATGAAAACTCAAGCGTCGACTTCATCCTTTGATGACTGAATTTAACATTTGCAAATGAAAGAATGGTACTTGACAGCAAAAGATATTGAAAAAGCACATATCCCGCAAGAGTTGCCCAAAGAACTTTGTGGATTTTGGGTAAAATTCATCATTAACAATGACTTCGTAAGAGTAATTTATGTATTTTATTAGCATTTGTTTTTTTTTCGGTTTTTTCATAAGTATAATTAAAAAATATGCTGTGAAATCCTTGAACATTACAAGTTGTCATCGTCAGATGTGTTTCATCAAGAGGATTATTTATGTTAATTGTATTTCAACAGAACTTAACACTTTTGAAAAACATTAATGAATTGGCTAAACATCACAGTAAATATTATGAACGCCAAATCTCTATAATTAAATTTAATGGAAAATTTATGGAAAGAAGGTAAGTTATCTACAACAATTCCTCAAAGAAACAAAAAGAGCTTGAATCCTGTGTAAAATTTATGCGAATGTATTTGTCAAAAAAAAAAAAAAAAAAAAAAAAAAAAAATATCCTTTTTAGAAGTATATGTAAAATCAATAATGTTCAATTATAATCATTTTCTGATTGTTAAATAAATAATTTCGTGTCTATTTATATATAATCAATTGCATGCATATCACAGAATATTTCCAATATTTTGTATTAAAATAAACGTAATACTTACAACTACTATTTATTTATTCCCTTAAAGAAAATACTAAAAACAAATGCTTCCTTTCATTTTAATTTATTTTACGTACCTTTAATACTAAAATTTTTCTTAACTTTGTTAACCGGAACATTAAATTTCATGTTATGAAAGTATTTATAGGAACAATTTATTTATTTTAAAAATAAGTTGCTTCTATTACTGAAATTTTAGTGACGTATTTTCATATCTATATACATTTATTTCAATGATAAATTAAAAATAAAAATCTTATTGATATATATGTAAATGAATTTGCTAAAGATATGCTCATATTTATCTTTTGTCTAACTATAATTAACTTTATCCAATAGAAGACTGCTAGTAAAAATAATTAAATTATGCAAAATATATCAGAAAACTGAATTAATTAAAATTATGTAGTAGTAAGCCAATTTTTTCCTCTTTAAGAGTTTTTTGGGAGAATTGGACTATGTTGCGTGAAATAGTTTCATTTGTCAAAATACCTTACTTTCTTTCTTCAAGTTACTTGTAAGCTTGAAATTCGATTCTCCTAATGACTTATATTGAATATCAAATTACGTTCGTTCTAAATGCGATTTAAACTTCATTTTCGTTACAACTGAATGAGCTGTGGAGAAAAGTAAAGGATAAGGACGACAGGAAGTCAATTCAACTTGCAAAGCTTATATAAGTTTCTTTATGTTTCAGTAAGGCTAAATTTCTAATAAATCTATAACATTTTTTTATATAAAAAAGTTAAGTTTTTTTTAGAATAGAAACCACGTTTGAACAGTTGCAGAAGAAATATTTTGATTTATAATTCAATACCTTAAAAATATAAATGAGAATCCGAAATGTAAATCACATAACAACAAAATAGCGCATTGTTTCAGCCCGTCGCATTTCTATGAAATGTTTGGAAACTACTATAAACAAATGAAATAGCTATTCTTATTTTATTCACTAAGAATTTCATTCGATATCACAGTCGTTGCATTTTTGAAATTAAAACGTGTACGATCATTCAAAAACCTAATTTTTTTGAATTTGAATTTTTAAAAGCAGGATAGAATTTTCTAATATTTCATTTTAATATAGATATTTATGAAAATATATTTCCAGTGCAATTAGTTTCCATGTATTAAATTCCTATATTTCTACTAGGAAAATGTTTATAAATACAGCACATTTAACATTTCGGTGGATTTATGAGTTTCTAGCTTCATGATAATTTTTTCTCACCTGTATTAATTTAATCGGATCCTACAGATTAAAGCAGATTCCAACTCTTTAAAGGCATTCCCATCTGAAACCGTTAGATCAGAATCCAAACCCACAAAACGTTGAACTGAAGACCAGAGCAACAATCAATCAGCAACTGTCTTTGCAATACTCAACCAAGAATGTTTGAAGAGAAAAATGTATTTATATTTTAATAATGTTAGGCATAGGACTTTAAATAAAATTTCTTGTTCTATCTTCAAGCAAAAACATTATGAAGTTTTTCTAATACTACCCTCAACCACATCGTGTGAATATACAAATATAAAGGAATCATTTTTCAGTCTGGAAGGTAACTGATTCGATTTTGACCCACACTTAAAAATCGTGTTAATAGAGCACATAAACGTTAACCAAATCAATCTAATTCCACGACATTGATAAGACGGGGAATATTTTAGAAGCTAATTTCATGAAGACTTTTCAAAATTAAAAGGCACAACATCTCTATCAATAGACATAAGAACATATCCCATAACTGTGCCCATAATCCATTATATACTTATAAAGTCATACAAGTATTAAAGAAATACGTTATATATATATATATATATATATATATATATATATATATATATATATATATATATATATATATATATATATATATCCACAACGCCATAAATGCTGCTCTGCGTAAAGTAACACTCATAAAACAGTCTAAAAAAGTAATTTTCACGAATATCAATATAATAATGACGAATAGAAAAAAATGTGTAATAAATTTTAGTTTGATGCTTTTACAGATAAACAATAATGTGCCATGTTTTATTATCAATGCTCATTTACTCGGGCTAGATTTACTTCTAGATCTCGAATAAAATTCTCTAAATAAGTAAATCGTCATATATGAAAGGCGATAATGATTTGAATGTGGTTTCAATTTCCTTTCGGGCTCTCTTCGCAAAAATATATTATTTTTCAAGTACATTATTCTTTCGTTGAATGAAATTAAGCTTGCAGAATAACGCAGAATTTATTTAATAGATTGCAAAGCCTGGTCAAGTTGAATACACATATGGTGCGAGAACTGATAAAGAATGACGTGATATTCATGCAAAAGTCTGTAATTAAATTTGGAGAATTGCCATCACAGGTGTCACTGCCATCCATATCGTAATTTTTCCCTCGTTTTGTTTGAGAAACATAATTTAGTTATCATGTTATGCAGGAGACAGATTATTTATAATTTTGAATATTTTTATATTCCTACTTTCCAACAGAAAATATATTTTCTTATGGTTTTATAAAACATAAAAAATGTTTTTTTGTAATGTATGATAATTTGTTCTGTAAGCTTATTATCATTTTGGGAAAAAAATTAATTTTTCTACAATAGTTTCAAAAGTTTGACTTGTAAAATTTTAAAGAAATAAACGAAAGCAATGCAGAGCATAAACAAAGTAATATTATGTACGAGTGTTTCTTAAGAAAGTATATGTGTTTGAAATGAAATAAAACATTTGCTAACAGATTTAACAAAAAAGGTATTTTTTAAAAAAGAATCAAAAATATAGATTATAAGAGGTATATATACAGGGTGATTATAAAAAAACTTTGCCAACATCTGCACTTCTAGCGTCCATTCTATTTAACCGATCAAGATGATATTTCAAATATAGTTCTTTTGAGATATGCGCTCGAGATTCTGTGAATGGCAACACAGTGGCCCTCGCGGTTACAGTTATAGTGACAGAAACTCGAAATTTTCGAATGGCAACGTCTACTTTTTACCATCGCAAAATGTTCAGCACATGCGAAAACCCTAAATAGCGTTGAAACGGTACCGATATGTCTAAAAACGGACGTGTTCTGCAAACACAAAAAAGAGTTCTGAAAACCGGCCAATAAAACACGATCTGGGCGCACGCAATAAATTTGCATGTGACAGAGTCAAGAAACCAATCACAGAACGCCGGTCGCCAGATATTCAGCGTAGGAAACCTATAAAATACCAAGCGGGTATGCGAAGTCGTCATTCGGGAACTCGCACATGCCGACGATATGAGTTCCTAGGAAAGTTCGCGGTGAATTGATCAAACTCTAATACCAAAATGGGTTGAACGCTGCGGAAGCCTTGCGTGTGTATCGCCGCAATCATCGACAACGACGCGGCCCATGTACTCTGCAAGCTCTGCGTGATTTAGTGCGGAAATTCGAAGATACAGGCTGCACCTGTGACAAACAGCGCTCCGGACGGCCAACTGTTTCTGAGGACGTTGTCATGGAAGTGCACCATACAGTGATTGCAGGACACACAGAAACCGCAAGAGGCATAGCGCGCGTGTTGGATATTCCGAACTCAACGGTCCGCAAGCTCTTGCGCTCGGTACTTCACATGTTTTCCTATCAGTTCCAGCGCGTCCAGATGTTGGAGCCGGGTGACCCACAACAACGTCTGGACTTCGCAAATGTATTTTTGTTACGATATGATGCGGATAACGACTGGCCACTTCGCATACTATTGACGGACGAGGCGCATTTCACCTTAAATGGCAGCATTAACACAAAGAATTGTGTGCACTGGGGAGAGACGAATCCTCATGCTGTGGCGCCAGTACCATTATTTGACGCCAAAGTGACTGCGTGGTGCGGCATTACAGCTACATTTGTTCTGGGCCCGTTCTTCTTTGAGGAAATGACCCCGACTGGCCCTGCAACATGTTCTGTAACGGGCCCTCGGTATGCAGCCATGCTGAAAAATTATGTCTTACCGGAGTTGCGTCGGCTGAATGCACTCAATGACATTGTTTGGATGCAAGATGGCGCACCTCCACATATAGCGAGGTCAGTTAAAAGGCTCCTGGATCAGCATTTTGGTGATTGCATCATCTCACGCTATTATCCTTTTCCGTGGCCTGCGCGATCCCCACATCTGAAGCCTATGGATTTCTGGTTTTGGGGCTATCTCAAATCCAGAGTTTATCTGTGCAATCCTCAAACATTGTCGGACTTAAAGGATTCCATACGGCGTGAGATTGGAAACATCCCTCGTGCCATGTTGCGTGCAGCGACATTGTCCACCGTCTCCCGCATGCAATGCGTAATTGCCTGTGATGGCACTCATGTGGAAAATGTCTGAAATTAATAAAGATTTTTTTCTCTATGTGTTCTCATCATTGAGCAGTGTCTTGTCTCTGTCGTATGCATTATTCCTCCGTGCGCCTTGAAGAACTGTTTGTATGTGTATAACACGTCGGTTTTCGGACAAATCGGTACCGTTTCAACGCTATTTAGGGTTTTCGCATGTGCTGAACATTTTGCGATGGTAAAAAGTAGGCGTTGCCATTCGAAAATTTCGAGTTTCTCTCACTATAACTGTAACCGCGAGAGCCACTGTGTTGCCATTCACAGAATCTCGAGCGCATATCTCAAAAGAACTATATTTGAAGTATCATCTTGATCGGTTAAATAGAATGGACGCTAGAAGTACAGATGTTGGCAAAGTTTTTTTATAATCACCCTGTATATATATATATATATATATATATATATATACATATATATATATATATATATATATATATATATAAGGAATGGACGCTAGAAGTACAGATGTTGGCAAAGTTTTTTTATAATCACCCTGTATATATATATATATATATATATATATATATATATATATATATATATCGCGCATAATTTATCAAGTATTTAAACCGTATTATTCAATTGTGATGCACATTGTACTATGCAATATGCACATTTTGAAACAAATGTGATATGAAGCAATTAGAGTAGTTCAATTTCATCACTGACAATAACGCGATCTATTTTTGTTATTTGGAGCTAATTTTGAATTTTTCATCAAACTCTTGTGACTTGCATGATAAAATATTGTTTTATTTGATTTTCCTATCAATTATCGTTTATCTGAATGATCAGCGCCCTGACATTCACTTTAAGAGTTTATGGGTTAGATTCCTACCTCGTGTATGGTTGCTTGTAGTGATTCACAACTTCGAATCTTAAATCACTATTGAACTAAACCTTATGAACAAAATAGGACAGGAAAGTAACAGGCGATACTAAACTTTTTGGTTTTCATTACTTATTACTTCATATCAACATTTGATAATATTTCGAGATACATTTTGTATGTATACGCATTCTAACTCTTATTAGTAACCGTGTCTACGTACTTAAAACATGACTACATGTTAGTATTCTGAAATTGGAATTTAATAAGCTTAATGTTTGTTTATATTACCATGCGTAATAATAGTAGAATGAATTTTAATTTCACTGTTATAATATATTGTATATGTTGTTATATATTAACGTAGAAAAGAAGAAGTTTTAATGATTCATTCATTCATCAATTTGTCAATGAATTCCATAAATAACAGCAGCCTCGCACCATTTATACTTTAACAAAATCCAAAGGGATGCAAACTTTCTCAGAGGTATTAAAGATAATTTTAACATGTGACAATTTGTTGGCAATTAAGATATCACAATAGAGTCATGAATCTCATAGGTAATTAAAATCGTAATGAATCAGTTATTACTTGTAGTCACGACAACACAATACGTAGCATTGATGGCCAATTTGAATTACTAAATCAAGTAATTATTTTTGCAGACAATATTCGATTCGGCTACCATTCATTTTCTTATTTCAATGCCCGTGGCTTGGGACTCAGAATGTTCAATTAGTAAAGGAATTGTCTTAAGTTGATCTTCTTTCACTCAATCAGAGATTATTGTATATAAGTTTATGGGCATTAAATATTCTTATAAGATATCTAACACCTTTCTCATAGTACAATTTGCAGAAAAATTGCCAATTCAGTTGTTGACCTTTTTGTGATGCAAAATATTCTTTTTTAAACAATAGTGAAACTTATAAATTTAAGTAATTTGTATTAGCATTTAAGTAATTTAGATAGCATTGGCTTCATTTACTACTTTCGTAGAAAAGATTTTTTTTTGCGAACCAATCAAGGATGTATAATAGAATATTAGTTTTAACAGTCTACAATTGGTATATAGGCAAGCAAGTAAATAGATACAAAGTTAATAGTCACTGCATGCAAAAATATACATAAAAGATAACATGATCATAAAAATAATATGCACTATTTCTTATATTTCAATGTTAAATTGCGACATTTATCTGGTGATATGGCTATAAGCTCAAAATATATTGCTCTCATTGATCACTTATCTAGATTGCAAGACTTTACCTAGTGAGGTTGCATCATATGACATAGAAATAAAAGCGAAATTATAATTAATCTGACCATAAAATATTTTCTAATCATTCAAAATCTGTGTCTACAGTATTAAATCTTATATATTTGAAATATCTTCATTCAGAATATACGAAATTTCGAATGGAAATTTCTGTATACCAAGTCCGCAGATGACTTTATTCTCAAAACCATAACGTTAGTTTCATTCATAGCATATTCTTGTATAACTCGTTGCAAAAGATTTATCTTTTTTCTTTGTTCAGACACATTAAAGAGACTCTCTATAGACATACCGAATAATTAAGATGTAATCAAGTACATTTTAGCTAATTAGATGGTTTTGAATGTGATCGTATAGTTATAATTTAAAATCTGGGTGGATAAACAGCGCTATCACCGTCACCGTACAGACACGGCAGGACGTAGGTACTAGAAACTGTTTGCCGCAAGAAATTTATCGGTGAAATGAAGGACAAGTTATACAAATGTGAGGCAAGATCGGATGATTATAAACTAGATTTGAATTCCTCCTAGGTCATCATAATTTACAACCATGTAAGAGTTTTACTACAATTTTTTCCATATCACCCGTGAATCCTTTCTTAAATTTAAAGAGCTTGGCTGAGATCACTCCCATTGACTTCTAAGATATTTGTTTTTTTTTAGCCCTAAAATATTCACTGAGTCTCCTACAGTGGTATCGCAGTTGACATCATGGCTGCCAACATACTAACAGTGCATAGTGTTAGCAGTTTCTCTCTTGCATCACATGATTATCGCATTCCTACTCGAAGGCACTGGACCAACAATGTCAGTCAGCCTTTTTTACTGAATATTACCCCTGATATGATTGTGCAGAGTGCTGTCTTTAAAAATCACAGCTTGTTCTCTAAGCATCGAGTGAACAGCTTTAACAGATTATCGATTCCATTCTGTGGCCAGTACTATCATTCTTCATTGTATGTGGAATAATGGTACTGGCCACTAGTTTCCCAAAAGATAATGTTAGGCTCATACGTCTTCTATGTTTTTGGATTATTTCCGTATGGGAAATATTCTTCTTTTCCTATCAATGTTCCCTGTAAAGATCTCTTGTTAATCGAAAGTGTCTGGAGCATGGTATTGGAATACATTATCGAAGATTTAAAGAAGCAATTGATGAATGCTTGGCATATTGTCGGATGACATTAAAGCTTTTTATCACTCCTTATCTAAATGTATGGAAACATATTTTGATTGCTTCCAGGGATAGTTTGAGAAATTATTAATTTAATCATTCAATGTGTAATTGTTAATTCATGGAAGCTATTGTCTTGAATCATTTCGTTATCCATCAATATTGCGCATGTTTCATTTTAAGAAAAAGAATAATTTTCTTACAAGTCTTCATTTCTTTCATAAAAGCTTATATAACTATGCAATCTCTGGAAGCTGTTAGCTGCATTTCAAAAGAAATATAGATAGGGCTGGATTTATAGGTGGAGAAGATTAATTCGTCATAGAATGTTTTGCTTCTTTGGCAGTGATTTGCAACTATTTGCGTGTGTTTGGGATAAAATGTGTGTTTTAACAGATGTTATTTTTCAGTTATATTTCCGCATGAAAAAGGTATTTGTACAAAGCGCTTAAAATAAAAGTACAATTTTATCCAACAAACATATAATTTTTGAGGTTGGGTGATTACATTCTTGAATTTATTTGCTTCCCGATTCAGAATACTATATGATAAATGCATATTATTCTTAGGACTTGTATAATGGAATTTTTTATTTTCTTTCAAATGATATATATTATGCCAGGTACAAACGTATATTATATTCTTGTAACCCAGGCCTACAGCAAAAGATTATTTCATTATTGATTTCTCCTCATAATATTTATACAAAAGATTTTCATTACAACGAAATCCAATTAAAAGAAAATTTTCGTTTTTCGAGAAGACTAACTTTTTAAATTGCATGCAACTAAATACGAAGAGAATTTCATTTTAGAATTCTATTGTAGCTTTCGTTATTATAGAAAAACAAAATATTTACTTGATTTCAATAATATATACAAATAATATTTTGCTGTTTCGAAGCGATTAATGTTGGAAATTAATTTAATTAAATCTAAATTCCTGCAAAAAAAGAATTTTCATCGGCAAATTTTGTTTTTATATACGATTGCATTTTAACTAATTTATTTATCAGTTTTACCATATAAAAATATCAATCAATATATTATTTTTTTCAACAACATTTAAATATATTTTTAAATTTTTTTAGGACTTACTACAGATTATCGTTAAATTAACACTTCTAAGAAAAAATTAAAATAGAATGCTGCAAAATATTTTCACAAGCAGAATCTTTTTATAAGGTTAAAACTTTTTATATTTTATCAAATTTTATTAGAATTAAAATTTTAAAAAATAATTTTTACTTACTCAAATTATAATTTTCTAGTTTAGAGTTCATATCAAAATTAAATTAAAAAGCTATCAATGAATAATTAAAAAATCCATAGTCATACTTTATATGACTAAATTTTAGTATAAAAACTCATTTTATAAATGAAATTGAAATTTTCTTAGTTAAGAACAAAAATATTTTATCAAATTTTACTTATTAAAGTTTGGATACATTTTCACTTTAAGCCTTATACTTTATATTTCCCCATAATTGTTAAATACATAATTCAAAGGGATAGTATTTCTATAAGTGATTATTTCCTATGTTAACCTATTATGTTCGAAGTTCTAATACCTCCTATACAAATGATGTACTGGTAAGTGCATTCTCGTCTCTTAATGATTCATGCTGTTAAAAAGAACGCTTCTTATTTAATAACACCTTTGAAAAGCACTCAAATAATGCAATGGAATTTCCATTAAAAAGAGTTGTATTTTTCATCATATTTTTCAACCCAAGAGGGAGCCATATTTGTTCTTCTGGAATTCTTTTTTTATTCGAGTGACGTCAGGAAATGGCGGCAGACAATAATCCATCCTGTGATCACGAATCGATTAAATTTTTATTCGATTCTTTTTATTCCTACTTTTCTGAAAGGTCAGATGTAACAAATTACATTCATCAGGTTATGAACTGTGACGCCAATTTTTTTACCCATACTTATCATAGGGATCTATTTTTTGCACCAGGTGACTTGTCAGAATAATCAATGCTTCAAATGGGTTATTTCTGATTGAGGATTATGTTCTGACTGAATAATGGAATGGCTTCAAATACATTTTTCTTCCCTGGTAGTGGCAACATGTGAAATATGTTACTTGTGTTTCATATCCAAACTTTTTTCAAATATTTGTAACAAAAACTTTTGATATCCTCATACATACTCATAGTTTTTGAAAACTCGCGTTGTTGATAAGTTTTTATATTAACTGCATTTAAAATTTCTAATGATTTATTAATTACCATAACTGTTATTTTGTGATGAAAATTGCCAAACTGATTTCTTTTAGATCAAAGATATTGTTCTATATGTTTTTTTATAATATACGAGTAAATCCAGTATAGTTTTCCTGCTTAAATTCAATAACTTTCCAGCAAATTTCAATAAAATTGTTAAACAATCATATTTTTATCCCCCCGTAGGTCGTTTGACCCTGTGGACTTACATTGATAACATCCATGCTGTCAATGTAAACATTTCTACAGGAATGGATTTTATTCTTGAAGATAAAAAATATTTAAAAAAACTTTCAAACAATCAACGGATGTCTGGAACATTTAAATAATCATTTTCCATCTTTGAGAAGAATTCCAAAACTCATTCAGCGATATAAATCGGTGAAAACGATATCAATCAAAATCAACATATCCTGATGATATAAAAAGATCTCAATCAGTATGATGATTCTTGGAATTTTAATATCTGAAATCAGTTTTAAAAATTTTAATTTCGATAATATTATAGTCATTCGACTTTTATATATCCCAACTGTAACTATTCTGGCAAAGTTTATTTACAATTGTAATTCATAAGTTCGATTTCAATACTAGATATTAAATATATTTTAAAATACTTAAAAATATACACAACACGTTTGATAGTACAAGAATATTACTGCAAAGTTATTATAAATAATTTCATATTGTGATAACGATCATTATGATGATACAAGATATATGTTACCGTCATCACGAATTATATCATGTAACCATTTATTCACTTAAATCGACGATTTGGGCACATCACTATTAAAATTAGAATAATACTGAACTAAAACCTTGAGAGGATCCGTAACATTTTAAATTCAGATTCCATATTGCCTTAAAATCATATTGAATAGAATTTTTCTCACTTGCTGTTTTATCATAAAATATAAAAAAGTATCTTACATTTTTTCCTATCGCTGAGATAAATTTCCTTTTCTTGACAGTTGTCCATCTTGCCATACTCGTTACCTATTATCTGGTGAGATAAGTTAACAGATTGTCCTTGCTATCTGCTCATGCTATCTTCCACCTTCATGAAAGACCAAGCCTTGCGTAATTTATTTGCATGGGATATTTATCTAGTTTTGGGGATAACGTTCTCTGTGAAAGGATCACCTGAGTCGGCAGACATTAAGATATCATGAAGGATTTCCTAATTTTCTTTGTCAAGGCGTCCTTTGTTCGAAATTTCTATACATTTTTCTGGAATTTTGAGCTTTATCTTGTAACCTTGTGAATTCTAGTTTATTTCTTGTTATCATAGTTTCAGATAAGCATGTCTAATGCACTATTTCATGTGTCTTGCCCCGAACACAGAAGTGAATTTCATGCATTTTATAAATCATGCATACCACAAATGAAATATTCCATTCAGAGAACATGAGCGCAAAATTAATTAAGCATGCAGTGAAATCATATAGTTTTCAGTCAACTTAATTGTTGCTAACGAGATTAATAATATCCAGTAAAAACTTATCAGTCAGATAATTTATCAGGAAGCTTATTAAAAAAATTTGATCTCTGAGGTAGTTTTGTTTTAAAAAAATGATTATTATATGTTAGAGAGCAAACACTACTATAAAAGGACTATTATTGGAAAATCCGCAAACTCCATAAGCGATTTTTAGTTATAATAATTATATAAGAATAAGTGTTTTAATATTTTTATTTATCGAATATTGTTATTATATTTGTATTGAAAATTAACGGAATATGTAATTCAGAATCAGTAAACAGGAACATTATTTAAAGAAATTTGTATATATAAATAAAATTTTTCCGAAATTTACATAGCAGCAACATAGCACGATCTGAAATAGAAATAAGAGGGAATATTTTTATATGACTATAATTACATGATGATCAGCCACCAAAAATACTTCGTAACATTCTGTTGTAGTTGCATTGAAAGTACTTAAACCACACCTTATAAACGGAAAATAAACCTTAATTCGGAAGGTGTCAGTTGCAGTTGTTTAATATGAAAAAATAATTTGAGATAAACACGCTCTTGATTGTGTATTTAAATATAATGTAATTAAATGAATTTGTGCTGAAAATTATTTTTGGTTTTAGTAGTAGTTATTATATCTCAAAGCTTCTGTGATAATTTTTCTTCTTTTAAATAAAGTAAGGATTTAGATTAACAAAATTCTCAATATATTTTCAGGTTCTAACTTTATGAAAAACAAATTAAAAACTAACTTATATGGAAATAAAGATATATCTTTGAAGCCTATTATTTGCTCCACATGGCAATGAAATATTATTTATAATAAAGACTTAACTACTTGAATGAGTTTTTCCTAGAGCTTAATGTATTAGAATAACTATGAATGAGGAACAGAGTTATGAATAAGGAATAAGAAAAATTGACATCCATTAAAATCTTACACGCTGCTAAATATGATTGACTTTAAATACTAATAAATTAATCGTACTATAGGAATTATAAAAAGTTGCTTTCCGACAGTACCAAAAATTTTCATTTCAAGAATATGTGATGAAAATCACCTTAGAAAAGGAACTAATTATAAAAGAAATTAACAAGTATCAATTTGATAAAAAAAGTGTACCAAGGAAAAATTTTTTGAGGTATAAATAAAAAGATTGTTCCTTTATAAAATATTTTAACAGACTTAAAATTTCCCGTATGTGGTTTGGAGATTTGTTGGGTGTCATTGAAATTCAGAGTACATAGAAATATGCATCTTTCACAACACGTTCTTTATTAAATTTATTGTAGATTCACAGATTGTTTTTAAGGATTTATACGTGCAGCTGTCAGTAAGGCTTAGCACAAAAGAAATACACATTTACATTCAAAGAAACCAGAATGCATATTTAAAGGGAATGATGAAGCAAGTTGTTTGAGCAGGTGGAAGTGAATATTCGAAAATCAAACAAGAACATAATATTTTTACATAAATGAAAATATATAACGTAAATTGCAAAGCTTTTTTCTAAGGAAGAAATTTGTCCACGTTTGGTACATTGTGTTAAAAAAATATATCTTTAAAAATATATAATGCACTGTTATTTTTTTAAAAAATAACTTATATTGTTTCTGGGGCAATAATTAAGAAATACCATTTTTTTGCTTGCGTCGTATGACCATATTTTCAAAAAATGGCACTCATTCAAACATGTAATAAAAAATTCTAATATTTAACGTTTCAAAACAAATCAAATTCTAAAAAACGATAAATGGAATAAGAATTTTTCATGCATTATTTTTTTTTATTTTTATTATTATTATTATTATTATTATTATTATTATTATTATTATTTTTTTTGCTCAATGAAACAAAATTTTCAAATTTATTTGATTTCTCAAATAATTAATTATGTACAGATTAATAAATGATTAGTATTTTTATAACAATTAAACACAAAAAGATTAAATAAATATTTCACTTCATATAATGGTAAATGCTGTCCTATTGAATTTCTGTAATCTGCATAATATTTGCTTAAATTTTAACAAATTTAATATTACGTGGCAACACAATCAGTTATATCACCTGTTCTTACGACTCCTATAAAATAGAATGAGCGTCACATCTCATATAAAAAATAATAATTTAGATATTGTAAATATATTATTCTGGAAGAAACACTTGGAACTCCATTTTTCTTGACAACTTTTTCGCTTACGTCATAGGGCCATTTGTTTTTCGTTTGCGGTATATGTCCACTTGTTGTTAGTACTCATTTAAGCGCATTTAAAAAAATTCCAATATTTAATTTTCCAAAGCAAATTAAATTCTAAAAAAATGACAAATGGAATAAGAATTTTTCCTGCATTATTTTTTTTCAAAGAAACAAACTTTTAAAATTTAATTGATTCCTTAAATAATTAATTTTGTTCAGATTAATAAATAATCAATAAATTATTGTGTGTAATTATATTTTGCTTATTAAGTATAAATAAGTTACTCACCTCCTCATCTTGCGTCTGGGCTTGTTCTGGTTCGTGTTCTTCCAGCCTGACAAGTAACTTGTCCTGTAACAGTAGAAAAGTCTTTCACTCAGTATATAAAGCAGAAGTAGTTAAATATGTAGCGGATATAGTATAATTTTGTATGATATTAAATAGTTGTTAGGTTATATTGTTTATGTCAATTGATTGCTCACCCTTAAAAAGAATTATTACATTCATTCAATATAATATTGAATATAAGATAATATTCTTTACACAAGATATTAGATTTATTGAATGAACATGGCAAATTGATACGTTTATGAACTGTAAAACTCTTCAAGAAACAAATTATTGTTCAAAATGCCAACAACTTTCATGTCTTGAAATGTATTCCACGAGAGTGAAGAACAATTTGAAAATCATTAGTGTTTCTTTCTAGAATCAATTCCGATTGAAATTAAATTTAGAAATACCAATTCATTCGAAATTTAGTATAGATCTTATATCAAACCAAGCTTTTTATATAAAGAATTATTGCTGAATGGTTACGGAAGATTACTTTGATTCTTGAAACATTAAGGTCGATCTCTTTTTTTCAATAACATTTGGCTCTCGTAAGAGATACAGTCCTTAAAACTAAAATTATGCTTCAACTTACTCTTGAAACAATACAAAAATGTTTGTTGTGTTAATATTGTGGAACACAAATAAGTTTCCTTGAGAAGAATTGCATTTTCTCTGAAAAAACCATTAATAGTTACATTTTAAGAAGTAACTTAAAAACTTTAATTTTTTTTTCAAGGACAAAACCCATAATGTAATAATAATTGGAGAAAACCATAAAATTTTGAGCATGATGAAATTATCATCGTAAACAGTGTGAGTCAATCATGATATAGAAATAATAGTTTGCTTAAATGATAAAGATCAAAATTTCTTAGGATTATTGTCATTCTATAAATGAATTTAAAAATGTTTGAAGTGAGGAAAAAGAAATTTTGAAGGTGTTATTCGCTAAATTGATTTAAAGTTTTTAATTTCTAAAATTTTGAATAATATTTTCTTCAAAAATTTGATTAAAATAAAAATTATATAACATTGTTTGTATTAAGTAACTGACTCTGATAAAAAAAAATAGGAGTTTGTAAGAGTCCTAAAAAAGAGCAAATTGTAAATTTAAAACATTCAAACTCTAAATATCGTAGGGATAAATTATACGAAATTATCTAAAAATCTCTGCATTACTATTACTAAAATATTAACAAGTTTATACTAAATGAAAGCAGCACTAAAAAATGATTTTCTATATAAAATGATAAAGAAATATGAGGATTAATATGTAATATATATACTTATTATATATTACATGCCTTGAGATTAAAGTACTGAAATATATTGAAAATTCATTAAATTATCTGTAAATGTGTTCACTAAAGCAAAAATGTTTTGACCATTATATATATATATATATATATATATATATATATATATATATATATATATATATATATATATATATATATATAAAATAAATATATATACATATATAATTTGCTTCATACAACTATAATTCATGTGTAACATCCATATCTCATGTAACTTATGTCTGCAAATATAAGTGTCAACCCCTAAGATTATGGGATAAACAATTTTAAATTATTTCAATATATGTGTAGTGTAAAGAAAATAAACAAGTTATTTTCAAGATAAAACTATTAAAAAATTCTAAATTATCACATTTTTTAAAATCAGAATTACTTAATAAATTATTTTATTTTAATTTATAATTTTTTGACACACACAGTGTATATACTGTAATTTTTGATTTTAAGTGCATATAGTTAAATTATTTTATAATATATACTATATTATGCCATAAAAGTGTGAGTTGTGAAACTTATATGAAAATAAAGTAATATACATTTAACTGTGTGCATTTAAAATAGTATTTTAAGTAAAGTATTCTATTTTGTTACTATTAATTTTAATAGAATCTATATTACAAACTTTTAAAACCTGAAACCATTTAAATTTTATTTATTTTGCTTAAAATAAAGCTAGAGTAGAAATACGTGTAAGGCATATATATGCTATACATATATGTGTGTGTGTAATGTATAAAAATTTTTGTCGAGAACATTGTATTATGATCATTTGTTTTTCTAAAAAGGAATTGTTTTCAGCAAATTTGTTCTGATACCTTTTCTCTAATAACTCTAATCACCTTTGACTAGAGCAAAATGTATCTCATACCTAATGTAGGGGATGCAAGACGAGATACTGTAGTGAACATATAAACTCGCTATTAGCTGTTGTTGAGAATGCTGCAATTCTGATAAAATACTCCCTATGCAGAAGTATTAATTTATCGAAAATATTGTTCCCAATTAGGGAGATTTTAACATATAATTTATAAAATATAATTTTTCCCAATAAATTTCGTAACTCATAGCACTCATTACTATGTGCATTATTTTTCTTATTACTAAAAACTTCATTTCTCTTATCTATTTTTTGCAAAATTATCGCAATTATTGACTTATTTTTGGTCATGGAAAACGTCAATGACAAAATTTCCCTCTTTGCATTAATTTTTTTCAAAAATGTTTCTTCCGATATTTTTCTGTAATCTGTAACTGAAAAAAATGGTTTCACTTGATCCCTCCCTTTTAAATCCAGGTATCATCAAATGAAGATAATTATTTTATATCTAAACATTTACGCGTAAGTATATTAAACGCAATAGTCAATTACATTAAGTTGAATTTTAGATGATGATACCTCAAATTATAAATCTTTAATGAATCCATCATCAAATTCTTTATTTTTAGGCAAACCGACTTATTGCAATCAATTTTATTTTCCAGACTATACAGCGAAATTTATTATAAAAGTTTTAAATATAATATATTTCTCTCTGTAAAAAAAAGTATTATTTTTTAAACTTCAGGCTGTTTCTCTTATCGAGTTAGCAGCAAAAAATTATTCGTCATCTGTAAAATATCCGTAATGTGATAAAAACTCTTATCAAACAGAGCAAAAAATTATTCTAGACCTTGATTTCGATTACAGGTTATCTCTAACAAGTTTTCCAATCGATTTTATCGATAATGACATTTCCTTAAGCCTAAAATTGCCTTTTAGCTAGTTTCTTAAAACAACAATTGCTTCAATGAGATAGCAAGTTTAAAAAATGAACACGAAATGAAAAGACAATTTAAATTGGCAGAAAATTGTAATCGGAAAAGTATCATATCGGTCATATTTCGTGACTTGTTGTTCATATCAATCAGTATTGAGCAAATACTGAAATGTTCTTGAAAAAATGTTTCTATCCTTCTATACAATGTTTGTAAATGCTCAGCCATTTTTGGCGCTTCATCCCAAAACAGAAAATTTTATTTAATTTTAAGTACAGAAATTTGCAGTTATACCAAAACTTTCTTCGGAAATATTTTCCAGGGTCAATTTAATTCATCTATGAATATCTGGTAGAATAAATAGCAATTGTAAAAAAATAAGTATAGAGTATCATATGCAGTCTCGTGTTCTAAATTTTTGTTCTTATAATCAAATTACATTGTATTTGCAGTCTTGGTACAAATAATCTGTTATTTGTGTATTCGTTGACAGTCATAAAAACATCTTAGCCATTAAAATTCCCTGATCTTTCAACTTGTGATATTAATCGATGCATTTGAATAATGGACAAACATTGGAACTCAAGATTTGATAAATCTTGCTCAAAACTACATTGACATAAACATAATAATGCTTATTACCTTTTTCAAAAGACAGTTCTCACAAATTGTGGTAAGCTCGGTAACATAATTAAAACCATTTCGCAGACTATTTTTCTTCTTCTAGCATATCTATTATTTTATAAAAAAATCGATAAAAAATAATCAAAAATGAGATAGCATTACTATTCAGAAATCTGGTTTTAATAGTAAATTTATAAAGATATCATTAACTCTAAATTAAGTAAAATTTTCTCTCTTTAAAGTCACAATCTCGATGCCTTCAGGAGTACTCTATTCTGAATAATCCTTTTCCAAAATTAGAATATTTATAACTATCAAGTGTGGAGAAAAGATGCTAAATTTAACCAGTTTTATTTTTTCCATGAGTCAGTAATGAATAAACTTAGTAAATGAGTTCATGTATAAAATATAAAAATCAATTAATAACTATTTATTGTATTTAAAGATGTAAGATTACTGCAGTTTTTTACTCAGCGCAGAACTATATTCTGATGAAATCGGTGGCGAAAGTTTTTCGTCGTTTATACTTTTATTATTGTAAAGGTATGACATTTTTATGAGTTCATTTCTTTGCTTTTAATGCGCCTCAAGCCTCAAATTTGACCAAATAATATGATATTACCACTCATGGCGATTTTCTAATTTTCAAGCCATATAATGTATTTCTTTTAGTCATCCGATGAACCCAAGTCAAATCCTGTAAAGGATGAAAGTAAGTATTTAATTGTTTTCGATATCACTCAACGCAAATAATTTCTTATGGTTTTTTTTAAAGTTTAAACATCTTACGATCACCAATATTTTATTATACATGTACAGAGTGACATTAATGCGTATAAAAATTTTATTTATGTAGAATCTTTAATATGAACATTTGTAGTATTTCTCAAAATCTTGACTCTGTTTTTCATCATGACAAATCAGTATTTCATTTGATATTTGATGAGAACTACCTAAATGCATAATTATTCACAAAAAATTTAGTCTTTAAAATTATAAGCAATTAATTAAGTTATATTTGGTTTTAAATTTTCATGACACACGAAATAATTCATTATCCATAAAATAATTTCTAGAAAGATAAAGCATTCGAAAACGGTAACTTTGTACTTTGTAGGAATATGAATTATAAATCAAAATATGAACTGTAAGAAATATATTTGTTATTTTAGACATGTTTAATATTGCACAGTTTTGACTGATATAACAAAAAATATATTCAAACTTTTCGGAATAAATCTAGAAGAATAAACAAAGTTATAAGAAAAAATTTTTTAAAGGGAGACACGTGTCGAAAAACAGCCACACTTGCTTTACTCCACAAAATCTAGAAAGATTAAGCTCCATGAGATGTTTCAGATTGTTCTTATCTATTCGTGGAAATTAATGTTTTCTGATAAGTATATGATAATATATATTGTGGCTAAAAAAATTTAATAATTTCAAATATTTATTTATCACCACTTATTATAACAATGTATTGAATATCTTTTTTGCAATAAGTTATGTAAACTAATTTAGCATTTTGTATTTAATTTATGACAGTAATAATAATTCTTTCATTTCTTTTTATTTGTTTCAGTATAGTTTCAAACTGTATAACTGTTTCAGTTTTTTACAACTTTTCTGATGAAAATTGTAGAAAATCCATGAATTTGAATGAGAACTAAAGCAATGTATGTTCAGTAATCAAGATTGTTTTCTTAAGCACAAGATATTCCAATTTGATTCCTTTATGACAATAGTTTTTAAATCAAGTAGCTTTTGTGAGAAATTGAAAATACCTAATCCGATGTGAATCAAATTCATGAATTGTTAAGCTATTGTCCAAAGCTTTAACATTCGATTTTCTGATGGGTACGCTGTGTTTTTAGCAGAGAAAATTCGAATATTTATAAATATTTAAAATAGTTTATGTGACATTAATCTTTTAATATAACTAAATAAACAATATTTTACAGATAAACTTTAATTATTTTTAAAAAATTTGAAATCTATCTCCGATTAACATCTACATTTATACCCCTAATTATGATGTCCGAGGCTTTAGATGAGGAAAAAAGTGTGCTAATATAATATGGGCGCCATCTCATTTAAAAAACGAATAGCGAATGTATGGAATTTTAACAGAATATCTTTCAAGATATTCGATTCCTTTTTTTAATCTTCAACTTTTGTAACGGGAATAGTAATTGGTTGTAAAATTTATATTGCAGTCACAATCAAGTGGATTATAATTTTATTCATATTCATATTTAAATTAATTATTCAATTTTAATCATATTTTAAATCAATATATTAAGGTTATTCTCGAAAGATAATTAGAACGAATCTAATGCTCTTAATTTCAATTTAATGCAAATGAGTTCTATAGTTTATGATTTAAACTTTTTAGTAATCTCAGAAGTTTTTTTTTTTGACGTGCATCATTAGAAGAAAACATAATAGCAGTTTCTTTCTGGTTATTAAAAAACGTATTTTGGAAGAAAATGTAATGCTGTATTTTTTTCACATTATTAAGAATGTTTTTCAGAAAACAACATGATGCAGTTTCTTTCTGATTGTTGAAGAAGGTTTATTTGAAGAAAATATAACTGGTATTATTACAGAGAATTAATGTTTTTTAGTAGAAAATGTGATAGCAACTTTTTTCTGATTGTTAGTAATAGAAATTTTTTTCTGATTGAAAAAAAACTAAACCGTATATTTTTTTCTGATCGTTGAATATTCTATAAAAAATGTAACTTCTAATTTCTTCAATGTTGAAGAATGCCTTTTAGAAAAAATAAGTTATGTAATAGATTCTTTCTGATGGTCGAAGAACGTCTTTCGAAAGAAAACAACTATATTCTATATATTCTTGCAATCTTATATCTTGTACAAATTTAAATATAATAAAATAATTGCAGTAACGGGAGATATATTATAAGTATTTTTGTAAAAGTACTTAAAAATATATTTTAACATCATTTACTCTTTCATTAGGAGCTTTTATATTTTCGTATTTATTACACGCTTTTCATCCAAGAATTGCTAATATGTTTCAATCAGAATATTCGGTGATCTATATTTTCAATTTTACAAAAGAAAAAAATTTTCAAGCAAATATTCCTTTGTTTTAAGTTACAAATTTTGTGTTATTTAAATTTAATGTAATTATTAATGCTTTTATATAGTAATTATTGGTATCATAATATTGTAATTTAAAGTAAAAATGGTTGCTCTAACTCTTTTCCACTAAGTTACTAAATTCCTTAGTAATTAAAGTCATTATGTCGTAAATAAAAATCATTAAAATCGTAATAAATTTGATAATTTATAATGTATAAATGGTGAAACAAGAATATAGAATAGGATATTGAATTAAGAATCAAATTCTAATTTTTTAACAAGAATGCAAATGGATCAATTGTTTGGATTTCCTTACTACACATATCTAAGTTTGTTTACTTAATTATTACGAATATTACATTGGGGATTACTTACCAGAATTATCATAAAATAAATCATTTTGTAAAAAAGTCATGACTCCTCTAGGTTAGATTTTAGTAATTATATATTAATTATCCCAGGAGCACATTTTATTGTGTATTATATTCTAGCATGGAAACATTAATTCAGATGAATATCTAAACACTCTACAACAAGAAATAAGTAAGTGATTTTAATCTAAATGCATTTCAATTCACTTCTGAAGTATACAAATGTTTTTGAGTTTTTAATGTAATTAATTAATTATTTAAAACAGTAAAAATGAAACATACCATTCTTGTTTAAGTAGTGACAAGTTAGTGCATAAAGGCATAAATATAGAACTGTACTCTTATAAATGTTTAACCCTAAATATTAAAGAAACTAAATATCATCTGAAATCAACAGTTTGAAGTAAGTTCAATGTAAATATATTTATTTTTCCCAACCAAGAAACTAGAAGTTTATGGTAAGAAAAAATCGAAGCAAACCTTAATCAACAATACACTTGTTGTAATAGTCTAATGAAATTTTAATGCAGAATCGTTCGTTCGATTACACGTTCGAAGGAAAGAACAGAATTATAAAGAAATAAAATACTCACGCACATAAGTGGCCTTGGCAAAAACAGGGACACCCATGAATAAATAGAAGCATTGCATAACGATTTCCATTTGCTCTAAATGATGTTTAAAAATCTTCGATTATGGTAACGGTTAGTTTAAGAAAATGATTCATTGCTTTATTTTTTACGTAGAACATAAAATTATATGTTGTTAAAAATTGATAATATTAAAACACCTATGCAAAACGATAAACATATTTATTTGAATTAGTAGAATCTTCATATAACTCCAACGGAGGAGCATTAAATCAAAAGCAAAGTACATACAAGAAAGTCCTTAAGATATTGGATAGGATTGGAGGGAAAAAAGTGAAATGAAAATTTTTGTAAAGCTATTTTATATAAAGTAATTTAGTAACTCATTCCAACTTTTAGTATGAAAATAAAGTAACTTGAATAATAATGCAAATTTTCTAAAGATAGATTTAAAAGTCTTAATTTTTTTTTATTTCAGTAATACGATATAAGAAAACTGTTGCTTTTGTTAAACGTAAGATATATATCTGCTTTTGAGCCATAACAGCAGTTTTTTCTAAAAGCAAAAAGGACATTAGCATTGTTCTCGGCTACTGTGAAAAAGAAATCATTTATTGGAGTATATAAGTTACAGTTTAGCTTTTTCTTTTGTTGAGTTTCTTCGCTGTTTCAGTATTTTACTGCAAAATTTCCCACATTATTATTCAACTTTATTAATAACGTTTCTTATTGTAGCATACTTAGCATATTAGATCATGAATTACTGTTCAATGAATTACGTTCAATTCTTATTTCTAACAACATTAATTTTCAGAGAAATTAAATAAAACTTTCCTTCGAAGTTTTCGTTTCAAGATATAAGAAAGAGAATGTGTGGTTATTCAAATTGGAAAATGTGTTAAGTTGCTTAAAATTATTTTGTTCCATTTTTTTTAAAAAAATGACATATTATTTTTATTTGGTAATTTAAAACTGCATATCAGATTTCATAAAAATATTCAAACTCATACTTAAAGTAATATTATACTCCGATTTGGTATTCATAAACTGATAAACTATGCATAAAATACAGTTTTTATATTCAGTAAATAGATAAAAATGTTTTTAAGGTAACTCAAGGTGTTCAAATCATAATACATTGAATCCTAAAGGAAGGCAAAAAGAAATTGGAGACAACGGATGCCATAATTTTATAAACAAAGTAAATTCCATTTAAATACTAAAAACTAAAAGGTATGGAATTTCGACATAAGAAATATTTTGAGTTTATTCCATCTATTTAAGGAGTTTTCAAAACTTAGAAAGGCATAAATTGCATTTTTTAATATGCTTTTTCTTTTAAAATTCTTTAAATGGTAAAAAAGAAAATTTTAATTATAGATTTTTAGGGAATTTATTAATTTATATTCTTATTTGACTCATTTTATTTGTGCTGATGTTTAAATTTACATCGAATATTGCAAAAAATAATATCTATACATTAAATATAATTATAAAAATATCAATAAGTTGAATTCTTTAAATTATTCTATCACTGATTTATAAAAGAATTAGCATTTGATTACAATAATAAATTTCTTACTTTCGTGACATAAACCTTATCAAAAGGTAATTTTTTTCTGTCCTATATTCTGGATAACTTTCTTGCGCCACCAAAATATATCCTGAATTACTGCAATATAGTACAAATAAAATATCTATAAATTTCGTGAATTCAGCTTTTAGAGGAAAGATATGACTTTACTGCTAAACTATTTCGGAATCTAACTATAAGATTGCTTAGCTTTCGCAAACATGTATTTTTGTTTTGCAAATTATTATAGCTGAGAAAATATATAATTTATCGTGGTTTAGATATTAAAATTGTTGCTCTAATATTATTTCACGTTTTATTACAAAACTACCGTTTCCATTAAGGTATAATCTATAAAAATTAAATTTACCTTCAAATATTGAAGCCATTAAAATATTGTAGAATTAATGTCCTTTAGAAATATTACTTCAGTACCCTTCACACTTTAAAGCATTCAAACGAGTACATTAATTACTATTGGTTTTAGAGTAAATTTTATGAAGATTGGCATAAAATTTATTTATGTTATGACATAATATTTTATGAATATTATTGTAATTTTTTCCATCAAAAGAAAAACTATCAAATTGACAAAAACTACTCGCTTATGGTAGAAAACAATGTTACATAATTTTTGCTTTGCTTTTATAATATTTTTATATTTTTGATAATATTATTTATTGTAATACTAATAGTAATAATATTTATTTAAAATCTATATTATAAATATATCAAATGATGCAGTATTACGTTATGAGCTTGAAATGTTCATTTATATAATTATGTCTTTCTATTGCTTGAAGCGATTCATATTTGAGTACTTGACCACAAATTTTTGAGCTCGTGTATTTTGTGGTTTAAATGCCTTATATTAGGATCAAAATTTAAAAAGAATTAATTATTGAATGAATGCACCTCTTTAAAAATTATTTTTCCTCAGCTAAATCTTGTAATAAATAATAGAGATATTGAACCAGATAAATATTTAAACATTTCTTTGTATTAAATTATTCTGTTTTTTCTAAAAACATTTCTCGCGTTGACTTTAGATTTGACAAGTAATAATGACTAAAATATTATCTTTTGTATTTACTGTTTTTGCAGACAAACAATTAAATTGTTTGACTGCATATTAAGCTATATCTTTCTATGAATATTTCTAGTTAATAGAGTGATTAACACAAATGAAATTTAAATTCAATTTAATATTTTATTATGAAATATTAATTTAAATTGTGTTTGTGTTAATCACAGTTGAATTTAATTTAAATTCTTCATTGAAATTATCATCGATTTAATTATCTTTCTATTACTATAAAATTGGTATTTATTCATCATAGTACAATATTATATTCGATGCAAAATTTTAATTATTAAACTATAATTAGTATTATTAAATAAAGTTAAGTTCTAAAGAATTGATGTAATAGTAACAATTGCAAAAATTTTGGTAAAAAATTTAATTGAAATATAATTTTTAAATAGTAATAAAAATAAGGATAATCACAGTTTATTTTAAAAACACAACATTCTAGAGAAAAAGAATTCTATCTGTAAATTGTCTTTATAGTGAAATGGTCATTAAGTAAATATGGTTTGTGTGTGAAATTGGGATGTAATTGTTAAATTTGTCTATTTTAATGTGAAAAATAACATAAAAGTGTTGGAACAAATGGGTTCTGTATGAATGACACTAAGTCATAAATATTTGTTATAAAATTCCCCATTTCGGTGTAAAACAGTTTCAGTAACTTGCTATTTAGATATTTATTAATTGATTATACAATCATTTAATATGCATTGTATTACAAGATAAAGAAATATCTTTCTTACGTTACGCTAAGTTTACGAATTTGGGAAATGAACTTCTAAGCATTTTTGAAGAAATTTTAGCTATAAAAATGATTAAGTGTATCCAAAATTCTTACAAAAATTTGAAACACATGTTGCAGTATATATATATAACATTTCTGAGTCAATAACATCTCTTCCAGCATTTTTACCAAATTCTATTTTTACAATTCTGAGTAAAGTATTTATAATTGGAGTTTTGTGACAGAGAGAGAGATATACAGAACTTCTTTCTTTACTTGTGTGAATGTTAATTTGAAAAAAAAAGTAAGCCTCGTAAATTAGTCGGAAATATTAATGTAACTTTTCTCCTCGGAAACTAATTTTGGAGTGAGATTTTTCTTGTTTTGTTGAAAAGTTTATTTCTGGATTCAAGAGCGTAAAGGACAGAAAAAGTCCTTGGAAGTAACGGCAAATAACATTACTGAAATTAATTCGTTTTATAAAAATGATTAACCTCACTGTAAAAAAATACATGTCAAGTTTTTAATCTATTTTATATTTCCTTTTATTATAATTTAAGTCTATAAATAAGTGCTATAATTAGAATTTAACTTTTTTTCATGCATTTCAAAGAGCATAAATTCTAATAAATTTATTTTATGAAGCATTACTTGGAAAATTATTTTATGAAGCAAAGTTTGAAGGAACGTACAACCTACGTATTATCAGGCAATTAAATATATTGATAAAGACGAGAATGTTGTTTTATTCTTAAAGAGCTATTGTTTTTATGCATGATTTATTTACGTGTATTTGTAGTTTGTGAGCATTCATTACAAATTCCTTTTTTTTAAAAAAAATCATAGTTAACATGTCAGATTTATATGTCTAAATGGAGAGAAGACCGTAAGCTAAGGGATTTCCATCTTTTATAATAGATAAGATTTTAAATTGTGACAAACGAATTTTTGACAACAGCATGGTATACAAATGACAGCAACTCGCAGTTTTGATCTATAATTAAGTGATAACATAGTGTTTCAATAAGAAGAAATCAAAGTTTATTCCTAAAGAAAAAACTACTTTTGGAGAATGGAATTTTAATTTTTTTTCAAATTTTAATATTTTGAGATTTTTTATCTTTTTTGATATTTTTGGATTTTTTAGTGTCAAACAATGTATTTGTAAGTTAAAGAATTTTTTTGTGGATATTTGTGTTAGACTCAAATGAACACACCCACATATACATATATATATACACACATGCACACACATATATATATATATATATATATATATATATATATATATATATATATATATATATATATATATATATATATATATATATATATATATATATATATATATATATATATATATATATATATATATATATTAACTTGAAAGGAAATATTCATATTAGCTTAAAGAGACATATACATTTTGACTTAAAATAAGTAAAAAAGGAGTTCTTCATTATTAAATACAGCAACCTTTTTTATTTTGAGATTTCAAACTTCTTATGCCATTTTTCTTTAAAATATTGTCTAAAATTCTACCGGTTTTTCCAGCAGTAAAGTTGATGTCTATCATAAATTTATTTGAATGAATATCCTTAAAGAAATTTATGACTTACAGACGTTATGAAAAAAGGCAATATTTGCATTCATAAATTTATTCCATTTTTTTGTCAAAAAATTTGTTAAGAAAATCAACTGGTTTTTCAACTCAGAAATTAACATCTTAACTTTATGCTTATAAATTTCCTTTTTAAATTATGAAATGAACTGTGTTTGTTCTAAAATTTCTATTTTTCTCTTGTTATAAGAAAACAAATACAATTTTATTAACCAACTAGTTTCTAGAAAGTGCTTTTAGTATAGATATATTATTATATATTTCAGTTTGCTTGATAAGTTTGCCAACCAAATAATTTTATTTTTATTCCTAGAAAAAGAATACATTCAACTATATTAATAATTTATTTAACTAATTAAATACTATCTACTTATTTTTTTGGCTTTCCCTTCTTCCTAGTTATGAGAAAAACAAATTTCTCAAATAAATCACTACGGTTCATCATTTTAAATAAATTTATTTTACAAAAATCTGTAACATGTTATCTTTCTACCAAGTACTCGAATCATTAAACATTTGTTGCGAAGAAGAATTAATCTAGATATTCTTTTTCTTCGCAACAAATGTCGTTATGCAATTGATCTGCCGTTTTACAATTGAAGCGATAACATTTTAATGATTGGAAGTTTATTTATCGCTATATATCATCTTGCAACAAAACAACTATTTCAATGTTTTTTTTTCATTCATTAATATCATACTAGAGCTAGAAAAATTACTAGCATTTGTAATCTATTGTTAAATTGTTAAATCAAGATACAAAGACATAAGTCCATATTTAATACTGATCGTGTAAAAATATGGAATGCATAAATATAATTATGGAATAATGTTAATTCACTGAATCATATTCGGGACAATATTATCACTTTCATTTGTTAACTGGACTATCTCAAAAATATTGACTAAAATGATGTGTGTCTCAATATTTTATATTATTAAAAAGTAGGAAATATAAATTATCTCTTGTAATAAATCGAATAAATTTTAACTATAATTAATCAAATTAAAAACAACAAAGCAATATAATAATTTACATTTAATCAAAATATATTTTTAAGATATATATATATATATATATATATATATATATATATATATATATATATATATATATATATATATATATATATATATATATATATACACTACTGACCATTAAAATTGCTACACTAGGAAAGCGGCACACCACACACGTGAAATTTGCATGACAGGTAGAACTTTCTGTAATATGCAAATGATTAGATTTTCAGCGCATTCATACAAAGCAGGTGACAGTAGCGACATCTACAATGTGTATAAAACCAGAGATTTGACAGCAGTTTTCTCATACTCAATTTCCGTTTCAACGTTGTTTTCGGCAAAGAAAGTTGTTGTAATACCTTGTGTAAGAAGAAGAAATGCCTATCAGCACGTGTCTGACTTTGATCGAGGAAGGATTATAGCCTACCGGGATTGCGGTTTATCGTACCGCAATATTGCTGCTCGCGTCGGTCGAGACCCCATGACTGTTAGCAGAATATGGAATTGATGGGTTCAGGACAATCATAAGGAACGTCATGCAGGATCTCAGCGACCCCCCATCACTAACAGCAGAGAAGACAGACATCTTATCCGCATGGTCACAAGGGATCGTACAGCCACGTCACGAACCCTGAGTCGAGAAATGGAGTAATTTGCAAGGCAACAAGTTTCTGCTCGAATAAATCGACGACGTTTGCAGCAGCATGGAATGTCTGCACGGCGACCATGGCTTCGGCTACCATTGACGCTGCGTTACAGACAAGAGCGCCTTCAATGGCTTGATCAGCGACGAACCTGGTTTCGGGAATGGCATCACGTCACCTTTACAGATGAATCTCGGTTCTGTATACAGGACCATGATGGCCGCATCCGTGTTTGTAGGCATCGTGGAGAACGCGCATTGCCAGCTTGCATTGGACATCGCCATACTGGCCTATCTGCTGGAGTGATGGTATGGGGTGCCATTGGATACACGTCTCGATCACCTCTTGTTCGCATTACCGGCACTTTGAACAGCAACCGTTACATTTCCGATGTGTTAAGGCCCGTGGCTCTGCCCTATCTTCGAGGCCTCCCTAATGCTTTGTTTCAACAGGATAATGCCCAACCGCATGTTGCCCGTACTGTTCAGAACTTCCTTGATACAGAACAGGTTCGACTGTTACCCTGGCCAGCACGTTCTCCTGATCTGTCACCAATTGGGAACGTGTGGTCAGTGATTGCTGAGCGATTGGCACGCCATCACTCACCATCCACTACTGTCGATGAACTGTGGCATTGTGTTGAAGCTGCATGGACTGAGATCCCCGTACATGCCATACAATCTCTGTTTGACTTCATGCCTAAGCGGATAAATGCTGTTTTTGCAGCCAAAGGTGGCTGCTCTGGGTACTGATTTCTCAAGATCTATACATCCTAATTTCCTGTAAATCTAATCACTTGTTCTTTCCACTATAATGTATGTGTCCAATAAATATCGTTCTGTTATTTGCATTCCTTCTTGGTGTAGTAAATTTAATGACCAGTAGTATATATATATATATATATATATATATATATATATATATATATATATATATATATATATATATATATATATATATATATGTTGTGGCTTCACAAAACTCTTCAATAGGTCTTTTTCATCTATATCATAAGCATTCTTCTTAATAGTTTGATAAAATTAACAAAAAGAAAATTGCTTATATCTCGTCAACATAAGTACCGAAAAATGCATTTTTGATGCCTAGGGCCATTAGAATATTTTCAAAAAATCTTTTGTGAACAAATTTGTTAAAAAATATGTTCTTTAGGGTGTTTGGAATCGTATTTGATACCAACAGTTCACCTCCGATAACAGTAGGTACAATTATAGAGGAAAAACGGAGGGAAACGGCTTCTCTTCCTATAAAGTGAAACCTTGGTCATCGAATAGATCATGAAAGAAATAATTTTTTAAATGTTTACATAATGATATGGGGATAGTAAACAAATAGATAAATATTTTATTATGAATATATTTCCTTATAACTAGGACAATATACTTTATTATATATAAATTTATTAATGTGAATCCTATCATAAAAAATTTTGCAGATAAATTAAGATTTTTAAAATTTCAAATTTTTGTGCCGTATATTAAACACATTAATTATATTGAAGGTATCAATAAATCTAGATTTCAGCATCTTATTTTAGTAGGTCTAACTTTGAAGACATCTGAGGTGGTTTTATGTATTGTATATATAGTTATCAATTTTCTCTCTTTCTCTTGCAAACTTATCTAGTGCTTCAATAGTTTAAGTAAATTTACAAATTGTTCTCTTCAAATGCATTTTATTTACTTGATGAATTTTTTCTACTTTTTAATTGATTTAAATTGCTTGTTGGTAGGGATGTTTATTACTTTGGCTATTAAAAAGATTACATATTTATGATCAGAACATGTATCCTCATCTAGGACTTAGTCAATAATATCTGTGTAAATATTGTCATTAACTATTGTAAGATGTAAACAGCCATCTCTAATATGGTTAGAAATCGTTGGAGATAGTAATTATTTTCTAATGCCTAGACCAAAAAAATATTTCTCATACTTCAGTGTAATCATTTCATTTAAAAAATTCACATAAAATTGCTTTTACATAAATTTTTATAAAAAAAATTTATTTAGTTATGGGCTCGTAGAGTCCTAATGATAGCCATACAGATAAAAGTAGTTTAAACAGCTTCAGAATAAATAACGAAAATATAAACTTCAGAATATTATGTACATAAAAATGAAGAAGCAATGTATTTAAGCGTTGTAATATTTAAAAATTGCTGTTGTAATTTGTAGCTTTTACTGATGCAAAACTAGTATTTGTTTCTTATTCCCACACAAAATATTTGCTTTTTATGTTATTTGGAAAACAGTAAAATATGAACAAAAAACTAAGAGTATATTTTTTCCGTAATATCCACGTCATAAATTCTTTTGAAGTTTCTCTTCAGCCAAGTATAACAGGCGGTTCTTTTGAGCAGAACGAGTGATTATGTCAGCTTACTGTTGGCTGCTTTTGGCGAGAGATACGAGTTCAAATTCTTATTGTGACGTCAGGCAAGACGTTACCATGACTACACATCAAGAGATGGAATATCATAGGTTTGTGAAGACCTAAAAGAATTACTTTTGTTTGTTTTTCCTTTTATTCAGTCCAAGCAAAAGCACTTCAAACAGTACGAAATAAAGATAAGAAAGAAAATGAAAGAAAAAAAAACGATTTGTCCTCAGCAAATATTTGACGGAGGAGAAGAAAGAATTGTCCTAGAGGACTACAGAAAAAAATATAAATCAAAACACTATCTTTTTTACAACACATAATTAATGTTTGACACATTTTTATGGAATTCATTCCTTTATGGTGTTTGTACAATTATAATGATTATTTGAGTATTACTTCATGTATCATAATTACTTTTTAGTGTGAATTATATTAAATGTTTGCTCTTAGTCAAACATATAAAAAGGTTTCATTAACAAGAGTATGATAACCTCAGTCATAGAATCATGCTTATTATCTTTCACTTCTTATCATTGTTGGGAAAATTTGCTTTATTTAAAAATATTAATTTACTAAAACATTTTATTATAAGTATTAATTTAATAAGATTGATTGGTCAGATTATAGACTCAATGCATCACCATGAAATACGAGTGGAAAAAGGAGGAGTATCAAATTAAATGTTGTATCGATATCAGATTCTTGGGATAAACCATAGCAACTTGAAACAGGCTGCTAAAATTAAACATAATCTGCAGAAAAGGATGAACACTATTAAAAAATACCAGCAATAATCAAAATAATTATAGCACTTTAAATTTATAAATAATCTGTTATTAGTATGGCGTAGGACCATCTTTGGCATGCAAAACACCTCGGATTTGTGGAGAAAACAATTCATGCAAATGCTGAATAGTATTTGGAGGAATATTCTTCGCTTGGAGATCATCGGACTATTCTTCGTGGAGATATTGATAGCTCTAATATAGACCAAACCGGTTAAATTATATTAATGTCACGTAATTGTGTGGCTCAAGATAGATGTTTAACTTCATCCTCGTTTACATCAAACCATGAGCTGAAGAGTCTCATAGCAAGGATGGGTGCATTATCATCCGAAGAAATACTATCCCCTGCGGAAAATAAAGTTTATATCTTAAGATGGACTTAGTCAGCTTCAATTTCTTTGTACTTCTCTCCAGCAATCCTACCTTTCAAAATTACGATTGTTCTAACAAAAAACCACATCCATTTAGTCCTTATCATAACAGATTCATCTCTATATTTGACAGTTGGAAGGAGATAATTACGATTATACCCTTTAATAGTTGTCCTTCAAACGTGAAACCTTCCAGTTGCCGGAAAAAGCAAGAAAAAAGATCCGTCAAACTGTATTATTTTCTTTCACTTATCAATCTACAATGTTTAGTGAACGTGACACTATTGCAGGCAGTATTTGCATTAACATCTGAGACAAAGGTTGGAAATTGCTACTCAGCTCTTTAAATGTATTGTTTATGAAGATGCTTTCTGACTGTATGATTATTGTTGGAGAATTCAAATGCTAATTGTGGTCTATAATCACTTTTTAGATATCTCAGTCCCCTTCAAAACTCGTCTTTCTCTCTTTCACTAAACTTCTCTTTCCGTCCACTATTTTGCTTTATTGAGTTTATTTTTGCCATGCTGTGTGTATGTTGTTATAACTTTAAGCTCTGCACCTTTTGAATCTCTAAATGCTGGGATGTTTTGCCTCCATTTGCTCCAGTAGTCGGGCACCAACAATTTAGACTCTAAAACTCTAAAAGGTCCAACATTTTACTCTTATTTTTTTAAAAAAATTCAATAGTTTCCAAATTTTAATACTAAAATACTATCTGAGTGTATAAATTTCTATATATGGAAACTAGCACCTATTTTTATATTTTAATGCTTACGGACAGCATTCTGAAATATCACTTTCATTCACTGATGTTTCTATTATTTTGGTAGCCACATGTATATCATGTTCAAATCATTCAATGCTTCATAATGTACTCATGAAAATGAATGATTTCTAATAATGTGTTAAATCAAATTTCCCAACAAGTTTCTAAAAGTTTCTAAAATATATTTACTACATATATTTATTGCATTTAAAATTTTCAGCCAAACAAGGAATCATCTTAATTTTAAGTAATCTTAGAAATACGCAAATTTAATTTTAAAACGGAAATGAAGCTTCTTTCACAGAGGAAATTAAACTAATCTCTTCATGATTATGCATTCTGAAGTAATTACTTAGCAAATATCTAGAGACTTTTATGTTTTGTAAAGAAACGGAAATAAAATAATTTCAATGACGTGCGAAGCAAGATAAATAATCATTAAAATGATTTATTTCCTATTAACGTTTGCTCAACTTTGAGCACACACTTTCATATTTACTTTCGCACTTTAACGAGTGAATAAAATTTACTAAGGATATCATTTGCGACTAAATTTAGATTTATTTACCAAGTTAGTATTGTGTAGAGAGAAGTTCTTATTTATTTTTTAATTTTCATTATACAATTACTTATTTAGAAACTTTATTAAATATCGTCATTGTGAAAGTAAAATTATACTTAACCAAATCTTATTTTCTCCTTTTATGAAATGAATTTATTGTACCTCAACAAAAGAAATATTGGACTTATTTATATAAAAAGGATTATAACTTGTATTTAATGTAATGAACAACATTATATTCGTTATTCTAATTGTCAAATAAAATTTAATAAATACAAGTTCATATTTTTGTTATTTAATTTCAAACTTTGTACTTTGCATTCTCTTTTAATATATGTAGGAGTTATCCATAGTTAAATTTATAAAATAATATATATTCTATAACTCACACCATTTAATATTATTTATAAATTTTTAAGAACTTAAACACAAATTATACAAATTTATTTATTCCTTCTTATTACTGCATTGTTTACCTATTATAAATGAAATATTGATCAATGATTATAGTCAGAAGTACCTTTTAAAAGACAATAAATAAAAAATGATGAAAAGATTATTTTTATGTATTAGCTTTCAAAAATGCTTACTACGAAATTGCAAAATATTTCATTGGCTATATTTATGTATAATTTAGCCTGCAATCAACTAAGAAACCATTAAATGAAATTCTGCAGAGGCTATGTTGTCATTCAATATTAGATGATTGACTTGGAGGGAAAAACTAATAAGAAAGTTCTTATTAGCCATGAAAGTAGAGTATCTTTTGTTATGAAAAGGAAGAGAAAATGTTCTTTTCTTGGCATTGGTAATGGAAGTTAAGGTGGAGCTAAAGAAATACGAAGACCCCATTAGGCAAAACAACGTTGTGTGCTGATCGGAGGAACAAGTGAGCTGATAAGGATGGCTGATCTACTGAATGCCACCGCCCATTCAATCTCTCCAGAAGATTACGATGAGGAATTCCATTATGAATATCGATGTAATCCATCATCTAGATGGAAATACCACTGCAAAGCATGTCGTACAGAATTTTCTTGCTTCTTATGTCATTGCATTTGATGGTTGAGAATTTTACTTGGTCTTTTCTTTTTTGTCATTGTGTTCAACCATAGATATTACATTAATTTAACCTACAGGACACAAATTTACAAATAATTTTTAATTTTTTACAGCATTAAATAAACTAATCAATTGAATATTAATATTCAATAAGATTATGTGTTGAAATGTATGTTTTTTTTTCGAAAATCATACAATTTCGAAGTACATATGTAATTTATATAACTGGGATTACAAATTAAATTATTACATTTTTTTTAAATATGGAATAATTTCAAAACATTTTACTCTAGGGTATGAATATATTAGTTATGTGCATAAAAAATCCAAGCAGTTTAAAATTTGACTCTAAGAACTACTGTAAAATTGAAAGAGAATTAAGATACCCCTAACTCAAATTTTTTGTTTGGATTTCTTAGGTTTACACAAATCTGAAGTATAATTTAATAATTTAACTCAGAACATTTTTTGAAAAAATAGCTTTATTTTAATCGAACAATTATTATCATGAAAATAAACTAATATTTTAATGAAGAAATAATCACACATTATGTTAAAATAATCTTTGTACAATAACCTTGGTTAAAAAAATATCTTATATTATTGCTTTAAATTGAATTTCATGTCCAAATAACATACTTCATATAAGTTTTTCTTAAGCAACATAACTCAAAATTTGTTTTAAGAAAATTAAAAAAAAAAAATACGAAACATCACGCTTTAATATCAGAAGAATGTGAAATATAAGTTTTGGAAATCTAAATACGAAAATAATTTGGCAGATTTTTGTTAAAGACAAGAATTTTACTGGATTCTTAAAAATACTTTAGGAGGTGAGATTTGAAATAATTATTTTGGTACTTCTTTTGTTGTTTGATAGAGGGTTTTTAAGCAATTGATTTTTTTAGTAATGATATATATATATATATATATATATATATATATATATATATATATATACATTTACATATATATATATATATATATATATGTATATATATATATATATATCATTTACATATATATATATATATATATATATATATATATATATATATATATATCATTACTAAAAAAATCAATTGCTTAAAAATCCTCTGTCAAACAACAAAAGAAGTACCAAAATAATTATTTCAAATCTCACCTCCTAAAGTATTTTTTGTCTTTTTTCTTACATAGAAAGATTGGTTTTTGCAGTTACCTCTTAATTCACAGCTATTTGTTAAAAAAAAATATAACTTAAAAACAGGGTTTCTTATTTATTATCACAGTAAGAATTCCTTCATTTTTCCTGCATTAAATAACAAAAGTGAATTAGATATAAAGTATATAATTCAAATGTAGTATAAAGTGAAATATAGTATAAAGTCAAATATAGTATAAAGTGAAATAATTCAAATGAATAAAATTAAGCTGACTTACAACATGTTTTGCCAAATTTATTTCCTGAAATATAGAAATGCATGCTAATTTTTAAATTTATACTCTTCATTTCACACATTTATATTTTTAATAAATGCACACTTCTCTCAACCATTTTCTTTTTCTTTTCTTCTTAAACTGTTATTAAATGCTATTGTAGTCAACATTTTAACATAAAAAGTGATATAAGCCTTTTTACATAATATCATAAATAATTGGAAACTCGGGCTTCATGAAATTCAAGAATAATATAGAGTATTGAATTTTTTCAAAAAAAGAAAAAAAACTTAAGATTCATATCCTAATCAATAAAATTTCAAATGAATTTTAAAGAAAGATTAAATTTAATCTAAGTAATTTCTAAAATATTTAAATTGAATTATTCGGTAAAAAAGGGATCGAATTATAACTTTTACAGCAGGGCACTGGGTGCGTCATCACTGCCCCACATTTAAAACTGAAATTAAATTTTACAAGAAATAATTCATAAAATTAATTTATTTAAAATAAAATTACACTATCCCATGGTTTAACTTCTTATTTAAAAAAAAACCCTCTTTATGATTTGCTTATTTTTAGTATTTCAATAAATATGTCATTCAATTCTAATCCAACTGAATTTTCTGATAAAGCTTTTGTACAAGATTTCTTTCTATTCATCACAGCTCATACTTTTCCTCTTCCATCAAGTTTTCAGCAGCTGTCTTCAACGTTCTTGCTTCCTTTTCACCAATATTATTGATACTTACTATTTAATCCTTTTTCTGCCTTCACTTCCTTTGATTTCTCTTCTTTTAGCTTCTCCAAGGATGCATTATATTTCACAATAGATCCTTAGACAGAAACAAATTTTTTTTCAGATAATTTTTCTCCTGCTTAGCACACACACACACATCTGACGTTCTGACATAACATGTAGGGCTTGAGAATGTGATAGATTACTTCTCACCAAAGTAAAAATTTTATTCAGCGAAAACCTCCTGTCGAATATGTGTAATAGCTTACATGTCCCAGAGAAAAAGAGAAAGAGTTCTATGAAAACAGAATTACTCTGAGAAAGATGAGGATACAACAATAATTTTATCATCAAACTCTTGCCAATAAATCGTCTTTTATGTCTCATTTTTATATTTATTTTGTTCAACATCATAAATCATGTCCTCTACTGTCGATTATTTTTGGCTAAAAATCACTGCTTTTATATTTTTCTTAAAATTATATTTACTTTAGAATTATTTGTTTGGTTATTTAAGAATGTTTTTCTGGTTTCTTATACCCAAAACAAATTCGTATAATGTGCATATTTCTTTAAAATTGAAAAAAATACTTCCATTTTTGCTTAAGAGAATTTTATGAAATTTTTACGGGTATGAAATGTTTCTATCATTTCTCATTTTTGCAGTCAGAACTATTTTAAAATGCAATGAAAATTCATTTTTTGATAACTGAAGATAATTTTATGATAAAATATTTCACAAATATATTTTTTTTCGAAAAAGATTATTATTTACAAACCATAGAACTAGATTCTAGCTCCAAAATTTCAAGCAGAAATACATTTTATAGATATCTATTGTAACACTGATTCGATGACACTTGTACTTAAAGGAAATGGATTCATCTAAATTTGTTGTTGAGTGTTTTTTCGTGAAAGATATGTTTTTATATTTTCCAGATTAGTTTGTATTTAAATGATGTTTATGTTAAACATAAATAACAGAACTTGACAATGCATTGGAAGCTTTTATTATATTTTATTGTACATTATAATCGTTTGAATAACCTGATTAATTAATAATAATTCTTTTGTGATCCAACTATACTTTTGAACAACTTTCAGAACTTGAACAATTTGTGAAGAATAAAGTTGCTGAAAAATATTACTAAGTACAATAATTACATAAGAACTATTAATTTTTGGGGAACTTTTACCAATAAGATTCATATAGTATTTATCATAATTATTCCAATTATAAAGGTAAAACTGGGAAATAACTAGGTTGATAGAATCTTTCGATATTATGGTAAACGAATATTTTTCCATACCTCAAATTTAAACTCACGGCGAAATTATACGAAATTATTACCCAAAGCAAGTGTTGATTTTTAAAATATTGCAGCACTTTAAGTTCGTATAGAGATATTTTATAAAAAATGAAAATTATTAATTCTACTAAAATTCAGTTTCATCAGAAATCATTTTATTCGAAAGTTCTTAATTGGAAACCAGAAAATAAAAGCAAGATCTTATATAGATATGTAATAAACTAATTATAAATAATTTTAATCCATTTTTTCTCATTAATTTAAGCTATAGCAAAATAGAAGTGGAGACTCAAATAATGTACCCGTAAACCTTTTAAAAAAAAAAAAAAAAAAAAAAAAAAAAACCCAAGATAATGAGATTTCAACGTCTGCTGCAAAAAAATAATAACTTATTCAAGTATGAAAAAATCCCTAATAATAAATCCTTGGACCAAGGAAGGGAAGACTTAAAATAGAAATCTCAATTATTGCAACATTTTCAAAACATCTCCCAGGGCAACGGGACTGCTCCTCAGCATTCTAATCCTCCGCCCTCCCCAAGAGTTTCTTAAGACCTACTCTCTGCCTGGAGACGTATTTATAATAAAATAAAGGGGGGTAGTCGCTTGAGGAGACGACGCCCCCTTCATTATAGGGAAGGTCATATCAGCTTGAGCACGTGGAAAAAGAGGAGCATGTGATGGGGGATGTAGGAGTTGATGCGGAAGAGCAAGAGGAGGGATCGATACATCCGTGGAGGCGGATGCGGTGGAGAAAGTGAACTTTGACATTCTGTTGGTAGGATGCTGGCGGCGTGCCCACGCGATTGCTTGTGATTCGAGGGCCCAGACCGGTCCCTCGTCAGCTGGAGAAGATGTGACTATTTTTGGATCGAGAGAGGATGTTTCTGTAATTTTGAATGGGCGGCAGAACCAAAATTCAAATAGTTTAAAAGCAAAGTTTACTCTTTCTAAGAATCGCAAATTTTTGTAATCAATGGATATTGTTTAAATGAATCAATAATGAAGTCATTATTTTATTAAATTATGCTCAATGTTATCGAAAATGTTATCAAATATCGTAGTATTTAAACTTTATAAAATAAAGATTTGATTTGAAGATAAAATTAAGATTATTATATTTGATTAAAATTTGGAAGATGCAAACAAATAGGAATATTTTTTTTTGAGTTCATAATGTCTCTAGCTCGTACATACTCACAAAATTTATCGGTTTACAAAGTTTTCTACATCTTTTTTATAATCCAGATACCATCTTTCAGGCGCCATTTCCAATCATCATCAGGTATTTCAGGTACATTTTTTATTATCAACATTTTCAGGAGAAATAATTTCTAATTATTACTCTTAGTTTGCATGGGTGGATCGTTATCACTCACAGTATGTATAATTCCAACGAACAATAATTTTATTGTGAGTCCTTAAAATTTCAGTTAAGGAAGAATTTTTAAATAAAGACTCTAAAGAGGGTATTTACAATCTTTATCAATTACATGCATGATAAATGACTTTTCAGGTAAAAATAAGAACAACTGATTTCATTTCATTCGTGCTGCTCCTATTTAAAATAGATGTTTAAAGAATTTCTGCTTTACTTTCCAATTTTTTATCATTAAATATTTTTTTTAATTTGATATCATACATACAAATTCTATTTCACTTTTGCTAATACTTGAAGAAACTGATTACACCTTATTTTAACTACAATTATTTTCACTGAAAAATATCATGATCTTCAGGTGTGTTTTTATCGTAAACGATCAAGTCATTTTCTTCCCGTTCAAAAGTTTTGCTGAATGATTTGCAACTGTTGAAGGAAAGTTTAACGGGAAAAATCTTTCGATATGGCAACATCAGAACTTTTTCTAGATATCCAATCAATCAATCATTCATTAACAAAATTCAAATATTGATGAATTTATTAATACATTTTCACAAACAAACCATGGACATATATTTCTCACAAGAACAAATACCACTTAAACAAATTCAAAAGAAATTTTTCTAATGAAGAATTTTTATTTGCTTTATTTGTATTACTTTATATTGAAATAACTGGGGATAAATTTTGAATTCCAACTATTATTGCAACAGTTATCGTAAATAGTGAATCAAGTCTAATATTAGTGCATTAGTATTGATGGGAGAGATGATAGTAACCATAGCGTGAAATAGAAAGATTTTACTATACTACAAAAGCAATTGTAAATTAAACAATAATACATGTGGGAATAGTACGCATCTTCTATTCCCACACAATTCTAGAACGCATTTTCTAATGAAACAGTCGTATACTTTACTGTCAGAACCATATTAAGCAATGAAAGTTTTGTTCAACTGTCATCATAATTCATATTGAAAGTACTTTAAACTTATTAGTTAAAATCTACTTTATACTACTTACTTAGTTAAAATTTAATTTATTATTATATCTAATATCAAAAAAATAATCCACTTAAAAGAGCGCCGATTAATATTGAATGAATAACAGAGTGAAATTTTGTTAAAATAAGTTAACTATAAATACAACGCAAGAAGAATTATTTAATTTCAGAAAATTTTATGTTATAAAGTCAAATTAAATAAATAAAATACAATTAGAATAATGTAGAACAATTTTACTTATTACTATTAGCTTCCCTTTGATAAGCCATCCATCCATTTAAATATACTTCTATGATAAAGATTCTTTTCATGTCTCATTAAAATCTGTTTCTGGCTCATTTATGAATCCCAGAGCACATTTTGAAAGCTATTATTATTGAGAATTAAGTTAATAATTATTTGTAAAGATGAAGCTTTTATTATTATTAGATTAAAAACTTTTATAAAGAAAAGAATAATCTGAAGATAATTAAAAAATGTTGAAGTTTTCAATCACATATTTTACTGTTCGCCTAAATCTATTGGGAAAAAGGAAAATTTACTCATTATTGCGAAACAAATATTTTTTTCTTTAATATTTCATGAATCAAATACGTGTATTGGCTAATGATCATCAAAGCAAAGATTCCAAACTTTACGACTTTTAAATATTAGAAACGGAATATATTTTTTATCACAATAATCGTTTTTCAACACCTTCGTAACACAAGAAAGATTCTATATGTATTCCACTTTCATAAGAAATTTCATAATAATGTATATTTATTTTAACTTTAAATAAACAACAGAAAAATACAAATGACTGAATAATTTCCTTTAAGTTATAATGCTACGTTTAAAATAAATTCTATAGGAAAGAACAGAGTATGAAAATTTAAAAAAAATTGCTCTCATGATTGGAAGAGATTATCCATAACCAAGTTAAAAACATATAATAAAAAGGTTTAGGCAAATTATGAAACATATAATGAAAAGGTTTAGGCAAATTAAAAAACATGTAATGAAAAGGCTTATTCAAGTTGAAAACATAAAATGAATAGGCTTATTCAAGTTAAAAACATGTAATGAAAAGGCTTGAGCAAATTGAAAACATGTAATGAAAAAGCTATGCAAGTTAAAAATATAAAAAACTGTTTCAACTGATACGCACACACAGAATAAAAGCTGGAAAAAAATGCAAATGTAAGTTCTCATTCTTCATTTGATTGAAGAACAATTTAGCCTACATTAAAGAACAAAATTATAAAGAGAATAAGTTATAGTATGAATTCGTCTTAAGATATATTCTAAATCTCTGTCAAAAGCTCATGATGAAATTTAATTGTGATATGAAAATACTGATATTAATATTAAGTTTTTATACTTATGAATAATGTATTAAGTGAAAGCTAAGTGAATCAAGTTCAAAACTTACATTTTTTTATTTGAAAATTAGTGAGATGTATTTTGATATTGAAAAGTTTTTCTTTAAATTTAACACAATTGTTTAGAATGTGATGTAAGGTACTTCTCATCGGAAGCAGTTTTATTATTTAGATGTGATTTCTAACGGAATGTAGAAAGTATTTTATCTTGAATTTTAAGAAATATTTCTGTATTCAGGGGTATTAATAATAATAAAAATAATAATCGATCTTATTACATATTAAACTATAATTATTTAATTCAAATATTTTACTTTTTCTTAAGCAATAAAATACACTTTACTTTTTTTCAGCATTTTTAAGAAAGAATATTCAAAAAAATATAAAATTAAAAAAGTATACACCGAGTTCGTTTACTATATTCGTAATTTTTAAACTAATGTAAAATTCTATTCGTAATTTTTTTTAAATTTTAGTTATGCATTGCAATGTTAAATGAAACACTAAAGTTTACAAAAATCTTTTTCAATATTATGTATAAGCAAACAAAGAGATTCACATTCAGAAAATTAAGAAAAAAAAGTCTCATATCCGATCGAAGTGGGAGGACAGAATTGTGGGTGTACAAATTAAACCCAATGACGTCACAACTTATGTGGTTTTACTATTTCTTCACTACTTTTACGGTAATCTATATTTAGCTCTGTATTACGTTTTTTCATCTAATACAGTTTCGATGGAAAAAAAAAAAACATCCACACAAATCTTGTTAATAATAGAATAGTCAACATTCCATCACTTATTAAAATAGAATAACTATTTTACACGATGAGAATTGGAAATACTATATTTAGAAAAACACATTAAGACAGAAATAAAAGTAAATTTATTCTCAATTAATAATTCTGATTAATTAAATTAATTATTCATCTATTTATGAAATTAAGATCTCCTTCAAAAGAGAATTGTTGAATATTTTATTATCTTTATATAGGTTCAATTGAATAATAATATAGAAGAAAATGTTCAAGTAACTTGCTTTTATGCCTTAAGTAATAAATTTAATGATGAAACAGATTTTAAATACATGCACGTTTCTTTCAAGTATAATATATATTTGATATATTTTTATTCCATTTGTTTAGAATGTTAAAAAATGAGCTTTTTTATAAATTTTTTGATTTCTTACTTTATTCTGATAACTCGTAATTTTAACCCTCAAAAAGCTATTAAAATTTTTTATAACTTTCTAAAGATAATTTTTTTTTATTCGCAGTTTTGGTGACCCTAGTGTTAGAGCATTTTATTTATTTGAGATTTCTGATACTTACTCAAATACTTATAAGAATACTTTAAGTGAATTTTGTGATGAATTTGAAAATTTTATTTCCAGATTGTAATTTTCTTCCTTTTTATTTTAATTAATTTCTCTTCATATTTCACATCAATTTCTCCATTTTAATAATAAACCTTTTTTATATTTTATGAAGAATTGTGTATTTTTATGTAATATATAGAAAGAACCAAGTAAATGATTTCACTTTGTAAATGATTTTCAATTCCTCAAGTAATATGCAAATTTTAAGTAAAGCTGAGGCAACAAAGCATTTCTTTTGTTTTAAATTACACAAGCAGACGCATTTTTTTAGAATTTATACTCAAAGTAAGTTTATTAAAATAGTTTGTCTTGTGGAAGTAGAGGATTAATCACAAAATTAAATTAAGAATGTTTATTTTTTTAATTTAAATTGAAAGAAATGTGTGTTTTTCATTAAAATCCACTACATATAATACATTTTTTACTGAATAAGAATTTAAATATTAATTAGAAAAAATTGAGTGCAAAATTTGCTTATGATGAAATGTTCGCATATTGCTACTCGCACACACACACAAATCAGTGTACTCGTATTTGTAATCACTTAAATATTCATCAAATACGATTGTTCTGCTATTGTTATTGTTTTCTATCATAGCCTGTAATACTATTGTAAGCGATAAATGATATATAATTTTGTTTCAACTCATAATTCCTTGTAATATTTATTTTAAATATAGAAAGTAATATAAGCAATGCAAAGTTTTTATTTATTCAATCAACGCTTTTTTTATCTGCTGATTTAAATTTTTTAGAGAAATAAGAAATTGGTAACTGTCATATGTATGTAATTGTTCCGAATAATTAATGAACTGAAGCTAACTTGACATTTTTGAAATTTGCTGTATATAAATTCCTTATATAGTAACTATTTTATGTAAGTTACAATTTCGTAATGAAACGAATCCCTAATTCAGAAAACATTTGTACAAAAACGTTGATTTGCAGATTTGAACGAATAAGATAGCCATTTTATCTTCAAGTTCTTTTTTATTTAAAAATTATTTCTTTTAATGAGGTGATTATCAAAACATTCTATTTATTTGCGAAGAATGCATCGATCTTGAAGAAATAAGAAATTCATTCGTTTTTTGATAAATCTTAAATTTAGAAGTTCATTGCTGAGGAGTAACACATAATTTTGGTAGAAGAGTTTAAAATGTATACTTGCTTGATAGATGTATAAAAAATATTTTTCACGCACAATGAACGAAACAGATATGCAGATTAAACAAGTAAACTTCCGAGCTTGTACAGTTATAATAACGAAAAATCACCAATATTAATAATAGAAATGATAATAATAGTACCATTTTTTTAAAATTGTAGTGCAATTGAATTTACATTTAGCTCATAAATTGACTGTATTAAAAATAATTAAAGTGGAAGAATTTATTGACAATTTGATCTAAAATTGAAATTATGAATATATTACTGAGCAGAAATAAAATACGTAAGAGACTACCAAAACTTTTATTTTACGATTGAAAAGAATATCGATTATCAGTATAGGACTGCCATGTAATTTTATATGAAATTTAAGGGTATATAATTCATATATATAATTCATGACATTTTTAATTCAAAATACTAGAAACCGGTAATTTTCATAAATCAAAGGCATAGTGAATTTAAATTTAGTTCAATGATTTACTTGGATTTACTTTCATTAAAGTTCCTACACTTTTATTTTCTTTTACTGTTTTTTTTATTTTTGATCACTTGACAATTTATAGCTATTTTTCTCATAAGCAAATGAGACTGTCTAATCAACCATGAAGCATATTGCGTGTATCATGATAAATTCCTAACTAATTCTTTCTAAATATTCTTTAGTACTAAAATCATAACTCACGTATTAATTAAATTCTTAAATTGTTACTAGAGTTATGAGATTTTAGGAATTTCCATTGTTTATAGATAACTGTAATGTATAATCGACTGAAATTATAACCGTCGGTTATGGATAACTTATAAATGATTAAAAAATAGACATTGTCGAATTTAATAGCTTTAAAAATTCTTTAATTAAAGAACGATATTAGGGGCCAATGTGCACATGAAGAAATCATAAAATGAAGAAAAAAATTTTTTTACTATCTTGATGGTGATTATATATATATATATATATATATATATATATATATATATATATATATATATATATATATATATATATATATATATATATATATATATATATATATATATATATATATATATATATATATATATATATATATATATATATATATATATATATATATATATATATATATATATATAATTTTCTATAATACAATTAATTTGATTTATTACATTTATCAACATAATCAGCAAATTAAAGGTTTTCAAAGGATAAATATTTTTCAGTAGTACAATAAATCCCCTCCAGGATAAAAAAAATTAACCCATCAGCTGTTAAAAAAATGTGCACTTTCATATTCTTCTGAATATAAAATCTGACAAATATCACTGGAAACTGCATTATTATTTTTTTATTAAAAAAAGACATTTATCCAAGACAAGCTGCTGTTATCGATCAAGTACCTAATGTAACATTCAATTTTTTTAAAAAAAATTAAAGCAATTTATTCAGAAACACCATTTAAGAGTAGCATGTTTTTCCTCCGACACTTCAGCAAATGTAAAACAGTTCCCACTCAGAAATAAAAGGAACAGAATAAATAAATGAAAAGTAGAGTATGGAAGATACGAAGAAGTAAAGGAAAAGACTTCTATAGAGAGAGGAGAAAATAACCTTAAGGCTTCCGAATACCATCGATACCCGGCATTTTCCTTAAGACTACTGCTCCATTATGTTCCATAAAAGAAAGAAAGGACGAGTAAAAGTGGCGCCTAACGTCACGCAAGGAATTATGGTATCCATCTTGGACCCAAAGAAATGGGAATAGGAAATGTGAAACTGTGCATTCCCTAGGAGTTTCCAGATAACTTCGTGCTCGCCTACCAGGAGCGAAGAAAGTCGTAAAAACTTTTAGACCTAGAAGATTTGAGCCACAAGAGTGGAAAAAAGATAAAGAAATCTATGCACATTTTATATTCCACAGTTTTCTTTTTTCTAAAACTTTTTCTCGTACTTTTTCAAGTCTATTGAAAAGGTAACGTCTTCCAAGATCTGGTGTCATTTCTTAGAAAGGAAAAATTGAGAAAAATGATTCTGTTTGTAAAAGTGCATTTTAAATTTCACAGAATCTTAAAATGTATGAGTTATTTTCTGTCCTATTTAGAGAATATGAACCTAGAATCTGCTTTAGCAATATTCATCAGGATTTACTGTACTTGTTTTTCGAATGAAAGCATAAGTATTCTTTATGAGAAATATATCACAAATTTTCTGAAATCCCAATTAAATTAATTTAAATCAAACACTTTTCATAAAAGTAAATTATTAGATACAAAATTTTATCTGAATCAAATATTTAACATGACAGGAATAAGATTTAACATGAAATGGAAAAATGGAATGCTTTGGCATATGAAAAAAAGAATAATATTCTTAATATTTCAAGTAGTAAAAGACATAAAAAAATAAATGATGTAACACTGAAGCAAAAACATCTGTGCTAGGAATCTTAAATTGTAAATAACCTATGAAAATGTAAAAAATGCCAAAGGGTAAAAGAATCAGCTTCAATGCTAACTAAATTAATTTTAGTTTTGCTGCATATAAAATAATTACTCCTTGAAACTTCTCTATAAGTTGAGGCTGTTCCGTTATGATTGTATTTTAATGTAATTATATTGCATTTATATTAAAAAGAGGATGTATTAGTCATTTTAAATTCAGTGCATATTATTATTGTAATATATAACCAATTTTTTATTGACCAGTATTTTTGATATAAATCTTTAAAATGAGAAACTAACTAAGGAAAAACTTTCCTAAGTAAATATAAGTTCGTTTTCTATAAGAGGAATAGTAACGTAATAAAATAAATTTACATTTTTTATATCTTTTTTATTAAGTAAAAACTTAGTTTAACATTTTATTTCGTTTTAATTCTTGGTATTTTTCTATTTAACACATTGCTATAGTCATCTGAACCACATTATTATGATAAATGCATCTGGCAACATTTTATCCGCTGGAGACTCAACCATGGAATCTTGTAATAAAGATTAAAATAATATTTGTAGTATTTAGGAGTTTCAATGGCAACGTTAGCAAATAAAAATTCGTATTTATATTCGTTTTTGCTGACTCAGTATCCTGATAAAGAGAGATACTCATCTTGTATTCGAATTGTAATGGGTACGAAACCTAACTATATAAAATAAACACCCTACTGAGAATATATGTGTGACATCACTTGTTTGTAGGATTTTATATTCTTCCATTGACGTGGTGTAAAATTTTATGAAAGGGTTCAGAGTTGAGTTATGAATTTTTGATTGAGTTTGGTTTAAAATCAGGATGTGATTCACTGTGCATCCTGATTTTCAGTCAATCTTCAGTCATCTTCATGCTTCGATCTTCAGTCAAACACATTTTAATAATTTAATCAAGCCTATTCTTTGTCGATGTTAGAAGTTTTTATTTCTAGTAACAATTTTAAATACCATGGTTTTAAATAGCACATATAAGCCTTAATAAAATCTAGTTAGACCTGTTGGTTGGCTTATTATCCTAAAATACATACATACTTAATTGTTTGATGAATAATGTATGGAGAATTTTTATTCTGTTGTTATAATTTTCATGATTCCCTTCTAAAATTGACACTTTTTCACGTTTTGGATTTTGATTTGGTATTACATTATAATATAAAACAGATTAAATAAATATCTCTAGAATCAATCTATTTAGTATGGAAAAAACGTAGAGAAAACAATCAAAATTTATGACTACGTTTTAATTTATTTATAGAGATATATTTGGATAAAAATAATAATTGGACATGAAAAATAATTTCTTAAATTGTTTTTCTTATTCACTGCTGATGTAATTACGAAGAGTAATTGCAAAGCAGTAGAACGGAATAAAGGAGAACAATCAATTGGAGGAAGTCCAAAAATAAAGCTTTGCGGGAGTGATTAATATGACGAGCCACTGACAGCAAAAGCCAATTATCAAGCGCCTGTACGATAATTTTTAAACAATAACATGCCTCTAATCAATATTTAACTCATAACACTAATTAAATCATTTCTTGAAAGATAATTATTTCGTTAATTTCCACTTCTATAATAAACATGCATATGATGATAGGAATGAAATATAGATAATTTACTTATAAAATGCTGTTCACTATTCATTGTAACTGTATTAACACTTTTGGCTAAAAATTTATAATAATGCTGGTTTTCCAAGCAAGAGTAATTTATAGATAAGGCTTGTCTAAAAACGAATAAGAAAGAACAAAAAAATCGCACAGTTATAATAATGATTATAAAACTTGGGTATACGCCCTGGAGCAATTGAAAAAGATATTTCGTTACTGGCATTTGATTTTATATGTGGTTGATATTACGATTTATAAATATTTGTTTCATATGCGTTACAAAATAGCTTGAACAATATCTCAAAGAAAGTATCAAATTATTGATTTCATCTTTGACTTAAAATAGTCGACTGCCTTACGTTATAAAACTGTTGTAAAGCATTTCAATATCCACCTCATAAATTGCCTTCTTGAAAGATATTTTACAGATCTCGTTGGTCATATTCACGTGTCTCAAGAAAGCAAACCCAGAAAATTCCTTACCACCTACTCCCAAAAGATGCTTATGCAGAAGACAGTAGCACAGCAACCATTTCCCTTTGGTCAATAATAAATGGGTTTAAACTCGGGACTCTTCACTATGAAAAACACTGTACTTATACTAAGTCGAAATTACCTGATTTGGTGGCAATGTTTTCTGAAATATCATTCAGCTAACAATGAGATCTGAATTTTTGGTGTGTTTGAAAAATGTCGTTGATAGACTGCAACTCGTCGCTGTGCCTGTCCCACACATGTTTTGTCGGATTCAAATCAGGTGAAAATGATGATCATTCAAAAGAGGTGATATCCTCAGGCTGAAGGATATATCAGTTTACGATGTTCGTATGATCAGAATGGAGTAATCATCCATAATCATTAATTCTGCATCCATTATCCCCCTAAACAAACACATATATTTTTCATGTATGGTGCCTCGATAAATTTGACTTCATGGTAGGGTTTTGAGCATGCAGATCTATTCTATAAAACTAATATTAAATACAACCTAAACTAGAAGTTCTGAACCAGCAGTCCTTCAGTTTAGTGAAATTTCGAGTTCTTTAGATACTGAGATCTGAACGTTATTTCGATAAATCTGAAACATAAAATATCTTCTAAATGTGTCCTGTGCATCATAATTATTCAGTCATGTCTCTACTCAACTTGTAGGAGTCTTTTGAGCTACACTGTTTCCCTGCCATCATTCTTTATATTCTTTCCTCTCACACTCTCCATATTTTAATTCAATAATATTATCCTTGTAATAACGAGATGTTTTTTAAATGTAACGAGAGTTGTTTAGTGAAAAGATGAGATGTAAGAACAGTTATTCAGTGATGTTGTCTTTGTAAAAATGAGAGCTTGATGTTCTTCAGTTAAAAACCTGAAGGGAATCAAATTGCAAACTAAATTTGCACTCGTTGGAAAATCTGGGCATCAATGTGTAGATATCCAGATTACATGCTTCTTATATTCGACTCACTGCCGACGACATAAACTTTATGTAGTTGAATACATTGATAAGCCTCCAGGTATATAGGCCATGTGTGCCAACCGTTTGTACATAATTTGGTCTGAAATTGTTACTCAGCTGAAAACAGCTGGTGTGGTATAAGTCTGATACCGTACTATATATTTTTTTGGTAATTAATGCCAAATGCTTGAGATTATTTGATACTATAACTTGGAAACAACTCGGGATATAAATCTGACGACATTTTTCTCTTCTTGCAAATGTTAATAAAATCTGTGCAGATACTATTTGCAATTTCGAGTTCTTTAAATACCGAGATCTCTGTGATCGGAGTGTGATACTTACTCTGCTTTGTAAAAGATCATCTCTACATCATAATTTTTCAGTTATGACGCTATTTATCTTTTAGGAACCCTTGGAACTACATTGTTCCTCTGCCATCCTTTAGATACTTTTTCTTCCTATCTCTTCATTATAACATAATATTAACTTCATCCGAGAACTCCCTGCAACTAATAGTAAAATAATGTTATTCCTCTAAATATGTGTGTAATATTTTTTCTAGGGAAATTCCTACTTTAGAATGTGATTTCCAAGTAATGTTGAATTATTATTAAATTTTGGAGATGAAAGTGTCTTATAACTGGATATATTTTTAAATTCGAAGTGTGTATAAAAATTACACAAATCATTGGAGACTGAAAACATTAAAAATATCTTTAATGTAGGAGAGATAACTTTTTGTAATCTATTAAGGAACAGAATCTCCAATCACGAAACAGAATTGTTTTAAATTTGACTTTGTGTGTGTGATTGAGTTGTATATAATTGAAGAGTTTTTTTTCTTTCACCAATTGGAATTTAGCTTTGAAGTTGAGAAATTCTTTGCTTCAATATTCAAGTGATGTATTTGTTGTAAAATTCTGCAGAATTACATTCATCATTAAATTTTATTTTTGATTAATCCCTACTTTTACTCCTGGTATGGTCACCCGAGGCGTGAAGGCTACTCCATAATTCCCAGCTAACACTAACAGGCATGGAGCCAAAACAGTCTTCTTCCTCGCGGTGCTCCAGTCTTCAGATTACAGAAGCTGCACTTTTTGTCCCTATAAATCAGTTGAGAAATGATATCGATACTGTATCGTCCGTCGCGCAGGATAAGCAGGGACGCGCTCGAGGTTTAGGCAGAGGATCTCATTCGAAAAGTCATTTACGGTCTCCCTTTGCCTTAAAAACCCTTAAGATACTACAGTGCAACATTAATGGAGTGTCTACTTTGGATACTAGGGTCGAATTGGATCAATTATTGAAAGTTGCGGAAATTAATGACGTCCAGATAATTGCCATTCAGGAAACTAAGTTAAGGATGAATACAACTCTTAAGTATAATGGATACCACATTTACAGTAAGGATAGACCTAATTCGAGAGGTGGAGGCTTGGCCTTCTTTATTCGAAACATCAAATAAAAATGCATTAGCATGCCCGCTTTTGAAAGCTCTGACCTTGAAATCCAGGGTATAAAAATTACATGGAGAGGGAAACCCTTAACCATTTTCAACGTTTACCATCCACCTAACCAAAACCGGCTACCCGATAGTCTCTCTAACATCATGGACAAAGATTCCATCATTCTCGGCGACTTGAATGCTAAACATACCATCTGGGGTTGCTCCAGCATTAATTATAGAGGTCTTGACGTTTTCCAGTTGATTGATGACTGTAATTTTATGATCCTCAATGATGGAACTCCCACCCACAATTCTTTTAGTTATAACTCATCCGAGGCATTAAACACAGACATGACCAGTACAGAGTTATTCTCTCAATGTTTGTGGTCAACACTGGATAACATTGGAAGAGATCATTTGCCTATCATTATAGAATTCAATAAGAGACAAAAAGTCTTCAACTCCAATGAAACATTCTGGAACTTCAAGAGAGCCAACTGGACAGCTTTTAGAATCTCAGTTAATAGTGACCTGGCTTTTCTACCACTTGATGACTCTCTAAAAACTACCTGGCAGAATTTCAAAGAAATCATTCTTAAACAAGCTAAAGCTTTTATTCCTAGAGGTAATGCGAAACGTTATATTCCCCATTTCACTCAGGATTCTACTACTCTGGAGCCTCTTCTCAAGAAAAGAAAACATCTTCTTGAAACTGTTAGTCACGAGGAGAATGGTTCTAGATCTACGATCAATAAAATTAATGGAGAAATTAAATTAGCATGTACCCATTTAAAAAGATCTAGATGGAATGAAATTTGTGATCAAATTGACGTAAGAACTCCCAATACAAAACTTTGGAAAATAGTTAAGGGTATCAGCAATGTGCAACCCCAATTCGAAGAGTGCAACTCAGTCAAAATGGTCAACTGTTTAAGAACAATCAATCTGCTGCCAATGGACTTGCTAACTATTACCAACAAATAAGCAGGTTCAACTTCATCCACGAGGACAAACCTGTGCTGCGTAAAGCAGGAAATATTGTACATGGCTGTCGTAGCTCTGACTTCCGTGATTTTTCTATGGCAACTCACTTTTCTATGCATGAACTACTTTTAACAATGTCCTTCCTTGATCTCAGCAAATCTCCTGGCCCGGAAGGTATCCATAGTTTTATGCTAGAAAACCTGGGATGCCTGGGAAAACTAAGACTCCTTGACATATTTAATTCTTCGTGGCCCAAAGGCAAACTCCCCCATGAACGGAAAAAGGCCATCATTATTCCAGTTAAAATGTTAAACAAAAATTCTTACTCCCCTGGGGACTTCAGACCGATCGCTCTTACTTGTACAAATCATAGAGAAAATGATTTTGATCAGACTTCGTTTTTTTCTGGATGAAAATAACCTTCTCCCTGAGCAACAGTATGGGTTTCGAAAGGGCCAAGCACCATTTATCAAGTTTTGTTTTCTGCTCAAACCATCAGGGATTATCAGAATCTTAAACCTACTACTCACAGCGTTGCGGCTCTATTGGACCTTTCAAAGGCTTTCGACAGAGTTTGGAAGCATAAAATCACCATTAAACTACATAATACATTGAATATCCGAGGTAATACATTGGCTTAGATTTTTGACTATCTCCATCAGAGGTGTATAAAGGTTAAATATTATAAATCCTTCTCAAAGACCTTTCATCATGAGCAAGGTGTTCCCCAGGTAACTGTTCTCAGCCCAACTCTTTTTTCCTTATATGTGACTGGTATCGAGAGGACAATCTTTCCTGAAACGCGCATTGGAATGTTTGCTGATGACATAGTTCTCTGGAGCTCTGGAATCTCTATTCCTGAGATAGAGTCTCAGATTAACAGTTCTTTGGAAGGCCTTTCCGAGTTTGCGGCTGAGCTCAGGTTGAGTTTTAATCCATCCAAATCAATTACCACCTTCTTTAATACAGATAAGCACTTATATCACTACCAACCTTCTTTGATACTTAATCATCAGGAACTTACTCACGAGAAACATCCAAAATACTTGGGATTCATTCTAGATCCGGAATTTACATGCAACAAACATATCGAATACATTATCTTGAAAGCCAGGAAACGATTACGCATCCTGAAATACATTGTTGGTAGAGACTGGGGAGCAGATGCAACTACCATTCGAACTACCTACTTAGCACTCATTAGGCCTATTTTAGAATACGGCTTCCCAATCTATTGTTGTGCTTCTATTTCCAATCTGGAAAAATTAGAAAAAGTCCAATTGAGTGCTGCATGCATCATTACTGGCTTGAAACGCAGCTGTCCTTCAGAAATAGTACTTTTCGAAGCAGACTTACAGCCTCTCCATATCAGAAGATAATCCTGCCTGGTGAAATATTATAATAAACTCAACAGTTATGGCTAAGGCAATCTCACGTCAAGTTATCTACTTAACTGGATTCCGTTCCAAAGATTAAAGAAGCACAGTCCCTACAGTCTGGTAAACTCACTGCACTTAATCGAGAACAATGTTGAACCACATGCCCATCACTGCGGCCTGAATGCTGCTGAGGCTCTTTCCAATGTTCACTTCAATTACAAACATTCTACGGCAGTCATCAAGAGGAATTGTTTACCTGAATTACTAAAATCACTATCCTTGTGAAAACCATTAATAATATACAACCAAATATCATAAAAATCTATACTGATGGCAGCAAAATAGATCGCTGAACTAGCAGCGGAGTTTTCATCGAGACATCTCATGACAAATTATCTCTTAGTCAACGTAATCCCGACTTCTGTTCGGTTTTTCGTAGTGAACTAATAGCCATTAACATCGGATTGGAATCCATCATGAGCAAAACTAATTATAGTGATGTCTGGATATTAATTAAAAGCCGCAGTTCAATTCAAGATCTACAAAAATTGACCTGCTTGGGAGACCAAACAAAAGCCATTCTATTCTACACAAGCTTAAAATTGTCTCCTTTCGGCATATCTATTTTCAATGGATCCCGTCTCACTTGGATATTGGAGGCAATGAAATAGCAGACACTTTAGCAAAGGAGGGCTCAGGTCATCCTGCTCCTTCTTCTTCTGCTCTCACCTACCTTGAACTCTTTTCCCTGAGAAAAGCTCAGTTTAAAACCGATTGGCATTTACCTTTGACATACCACTTTTACAAGGGTAGAAAGCCGGGACTTTCTCTGGCTCTTTGCTGTGATAGGAAATCCAGCACTTGCCTTGCACGTCTTGCTTCTGGCCACTTGAAATGCCTCATTTTCGTAGCGGATAACAAGACGTTCCCCCCCCCCTCTGTCCTAAATGCCATGGACACCAAGCTTCTCCTGAGATTATCCTGGATTGTATGAATATACAATGGGACGATATCTACACATCTTCCTACCTTGTCATTGATTTTCTCTCCGTCAACGAATTCCTTGATTTGGTCTGACTCCGTCAGACCAAATCAAGGAATCAAGTCTGACTCCGTCAGACGCCTTGGAGATAAGCAACAACAACGATAATACTTTTACTGGAAAGCATGAAACAGCATTCCTTAAGGAATAAGGAATTTCTAAATAAAATAACCCTTTTTTTATTTACTTTAAAATTAATTTTTAAGTAAATTTTATTCCCAAAATAATTATAAATCATATGAATAAATTAAACATATCTGCGTTAATACAATTCTTTCTTTATGTAAGAGTTTAAAAATTTTTAAGATGGATATTACATTATATTCTTCTCAAATACAAATTCTTAATCCCCAGCCGTTTTCCTCTAATTAGGAAAATAGTTTAAAAAATACATATATATTAATTAGTAACATTATCAACAACATTAGTTTCCATCACATAAGCAAGAGAAAAATTCTGATTGAAAAAAGCAGATTTTGATCAAAGTAACGTCAATGTTAATTTATAGAAACATTTAAAAATTTCTCCAACGTTTTTTACTGTGAAATGAAAAAAAATATGTGATAAATGTTTCATTTAAACAAATATGCACACACGTTTTATAATCAAAACTGCTCTATTTAAATAAATATATTTTTGTCTTTGAAATTTATTTTTAACTAAACACTTCACATTCTTTTGATTATGTCAATACTTAATACACTATATTTTGTTACAGAAAATTTTATTTTTAAACTCTTTTTTAATTTGCATAGTGTTTATAAAAGATTTTTCAATATCTATTGCAAGATGAATCTGATGTTATCTAAGTCAAGGCTTTTCAGAAATATAAGTCACTTATTTTTTTCAACACTTTAATAATAAAAACTTTCATGTAAACTATGAGTCTAATTACTACATGATAACTTCAACTCTACAAGAATAAATAATTTTGTATTACTATAAAAAGGTTAGAATTTATTTTTATATGTATGTTTTTTTAATGTTTAATACATCCAATTAAAAAGCTTCATGAAAGTGGTGTTTTTCATCAGCATTTCTGTTTTATTCAATTTACTGCGCATACTTTTTTGTTAACGTATTTTTTTCTGTGATTGCTATTCCTATGTTTATTTTAATCAAATTTCCTATTCCGATTAATAAACAATGCCATTTTTATAAATTACTATTATATTCCAATATGTTTATAATGTTCTTCAAGTTTTATAATAGATAAACACATTAATAAATAACTGAATTTATTTTTTAAACCTTTTCTCGATTCATATAATTTTTATGAAATAAAAATAAATGCTCCCTTCCTAACTTTTCATATAATTATTTTAACCTGATTCCTTTTCCATTTCAGAATTCGATGAATTCTCATATACATAAAAACATTTGTAATTTATTACTATCCTTATTTTAAATAGATATCCAGTTCCATTATGTAAGAATTTTTATATAATATTGCTTATTTATGAAAATCTAACGAATGATACTTGTCCATTTTAATGTATCTTCGAATTCCAATTTTCACCAGTTCGCATAAAATGGTATATACGTATCTATAAAGGCCTAGCAAATACATAGCTTAATTTATAACAATCTCTATTTCCCAATTCTCATTCATACCTTTTTATAATCGAGCTAACTACTATATCTAATAGCTAGCACTCTTTAACTTTGGTTTTGCAGTTCATGAGTTTGAATCTCACCTTGGACTTATTAATGGATCAGAGTCCGTTTTTAATTGTAAGTTCCAGTCTATTTAGACCTTGTGTACTATGAATAATCGTTAAGCGACAAACAAGCATTCCTACTGATTATATGTATGATTATTAATTCTTTATTATATGAAGCTATAGATTTTAAGGGGACTTCCTGTTGCACACACACACACACAGCTTATACTAATTGCATTATTTTAATTCACATTCTAGTTCTTTACAATTCATATTAGTATTGGTAGAAATTAAGTTACAATCATTTAACAAAATTGTTGCTGTGCAACATTGTTATAATTCAGTAAAGTATTAAGCATTCTATATTCGTACACCATACTCATAATTTGTTTCGTATTTTTTTCCAGAATTAATATATATTTCCAACTTTAAATTGAAAAATAATATTAAAAATTAAAGCTCCTAAGATACTTTATCTGTAGATTATTGTGAGCATGAAAAACCTCTTCTCCTTTCCATGGATGTAGAAAATAAATTTTACTTCTTTTATTGAATTAAAAATAAAGGGTTCAATAGATTCTTCTAAGTGTAATGGCAGCCATCAAAAATTTCCTCTCTCATAAAAATGAATGCAGCCGGAAAGAATCCCAACAGAAAACTGAAGAGTACTTTTGAATTTCAGAAAAGGAAAAAGAAAAGCGTAAGAGAACTGTGAAAGGGAACAGATCATAACCTGTGTCATTTAACATAGTTATTTGATTACTGTGAACAATGAAGGTAAAAAAGAGTGATTTTTTCCAATGATTCATTATATAGTTCATGATTTTATGTTTTATTTAAGTATTCATTTTTTAGAATTATGGTTGGGGAAAAGACTGAATAAAAACACATTTTTACCGAGCATATCCTTTCCTCCTTTTTCATCCACTTTTGTTAATTTATATAAATAAAATACCTATTCTGCATGTTAACAGAGTGTTTGAGGTGAAACTAAGGTTTTCTACATGGAATGGAATCAAACTTATATTAGTACGATGATTCCTGGATAACTGAAAAATATATGTTTCCTTTCTAATTTCTGTTATAATATAAAACAGTTTTAATAGCCTTGATTTGAAATCGTTGTAAAATTGCCGTTTCTGCAAGATAATCAGTTTGTTCGACGTTACACCGTTCCCCAGAATTATGCTTTCTTCAAAATTGGAAGCATTAAATGTTAAATATTAAATGTACATTCCCAGTTATTATTTATTCCTAGTTATTATTTTCTTACATAAATAACGTTATTTATTTGTTTAGTTTTTTACTTATTATTTTTGGTTTTTGAAAAAGCATTATATCTCTGTTTTTTGCAGCGAACTTGCTTACACTTTTCCCAATGCACTGACTATTGGCGATCCTTTGGATCGCGGAAGAAAGAAGCGTCGACCTCAACAGTTTATAGCTTCTTAACTAAAGAGAATTTTTAAGCCTTCCTTACTTCATAGTATTTGTTTTATCTGATAAACACGTTAGATACATATATATTACTCGCATTCGTAATGCCAAAGCTCTTCAAAAAATCAAAAAGTGAGATAATTACCCAGATTTTTTCAAAAATGTAGAACCTCTAAACTTTAAAACAATTTTATTGCTATCACTATGTTTTTTTAAAAATATTAATCATATTTTAGATAAATTTTACCAATAGAATATTCTTAATTGACATAATAGAAAGAGAGCGTAGAATGCAGTTTATATTTGATGTCTATCGTAAATATTATTTGGTCACTTTAAATCATTAAATTTTAAAATGATAATTTTGAATTTAAATTCAAAAATTGAATACTTAAAATATAGGCTGTATTTTTAAGTTTTCCAATGTTTAGAAAACAATTCATCGTCACTTAGCGTTAGGATGTGCACATAAAGTTAAATTTGTATTTAGAATTTAGACAAATACATTAGTTCCCATATATTTAGCAAATTGTGAAATCATGCTTGACAAATAAAACATTTGTTACGATTATGATTCCATACATGAGATAATATCGAGAAAATGCATGTAGATACTAATTTCTAGTAAAAAAATAAATGCTATGCATGAACAATTGTTGACAATGTTAAATTCAAAGAGTAACTGATATTTTATTATAACATAAATTTGATATTTTTTTCAAATATAAATTATCAAAATAAAAATCATTAAAAACAGCATTATTTGCCTAAATAAATCACAATCACTTGCGTAAAAAAAAAAAAAAACGCGAAGAATCTATTTAAGTAATAACATTCATTTCAATAAATATTTTCTTCATTGAATGTTAACTTAAGAAGAATTTAATGGTAAGTATATTCAACAACAGTCATATCTTATAAATTAAAAGGTCTCTAAAATTAATTTATAATTTATCAATAAAATTAAATTATTTAAAATATTTACTGTTAGTGATAAAAATTATATTTAACCGAAAATATATATAAGTCACTCTGACAAGGATTTTATCAAATTCATTATTTATTCATCATTTTAAAAGAACCCACTTTTCCCTAGTGACTGTAATTTCACTTTAAAAAATTTTTCTAATTAACTATTTTTAATATAACATTTTCTCTTAACATGAGACTTTCTACTAAAATAGAAATCTCAAGATTAGAATACAATTCACACATATTTATATTGCAGAGTTATGATTTCATTAAGATGTAATTCAAATTTTTAAGTAGTTTTGTGATTTCTCTGAGCTTATTTCAATAGATTTATATACATAGATAAATTATTTTAGTTTCATTTGTAGATTTTTAGTATAGTTCTAGATTAGATTACTAATTTAGTAGCTCGCTGCATGTAGTTGATTTTTTCATTTATTAAAGGTGTGGAACTTCTTTAAACTATTTACCTAATTCCGACCAGTCTGTTTTATTTTATACTAATGATTGAATCGTAATAAGTCAATTTAGAACCTTTTATTTTACTTTGATCTTTTTTTAGGTGTTAAATTTGAAAAATTGTGATGTAAATAAAAGTTTCCAATAGTTTATAATTCTGATTACTGGTTTCGAACTTTTTGTTTTAGTTCTGCGTTCATTTATACTTAATATAAAAAGAACTAAAAGTAAATAAACGATCTCATTTATATTGTAAAATCCTTTTAACACTTAACAAACTAGTCATTTTTATTTTTAAAACTGTTTCTTACTTTTAATTAAAAAAAGAATTTTACACTACAATCAATAAATTTGTAGATCGTTTTCAAAAGAGAGTACTTATCAATTTTCTCCAGCCTCTTTTATTTCATATGAAGATATAATTTAATTATAAAATTAAAACTAGATATTAAGGAAATTACCTATCTTTATTCTCTTTCATTAAGTAAGAAATTAGTTTTTTTAAATAAAATTAATTTGCACATTTATATAATAAATGTATACTAAAATACAATTAAAATAAACATCACGTATTTCTTTTGACGAAAATAAACATCGACTTGATTTGCAAGATATTGAAAGCATTTATTTCTTAAATGAAATGAAAGCATCTAATGATTTAATAATAGAAATGTATGTATAATAAATCACGTACTGCAAATTCTTTAATTTTTAAAACACATTCAATTTAAATGCGCCTATTTCATTAAATTTAAGGAATTAACCGATTTCTTTTTAAATAAAATTTTTGATGCTTTGATTCTAAGAATGAATTTGAATTTAAAATAAAACGTAATCTCAATGATTAAATGAATTATAAAAAATATGGTTAATTTATATATATTAAGTACAGAGTTAGAGAATTACATATTTAATACGTTTGGGGAAGACATACATTTGATAATATATTTACGCAAAATATTTTTCTAAAGTTAAATGAGATTCATCTTATTTTTTCCATTAAATTTCACTTATTTAAATTTCGTTACTTTTTTTATATTTAAATAAACATGGAATTTTTAAAATTTTACATTTTTAGTCATATTATTGATTTTTTAACCATATTTTTACATTTTTCAACATTTAGCTGTTATTTTTTATACGAGATAAAAATACTTAAATAAAAATGTATATAATACAAATTGAAATCATTTTACTTTAAAACGAAAGTTTAAATTGTCTGATAGAAAATACATTAAAACAAATTTGTTTTTTTATATGCTAATGTTCCTTCTAAAAAATAGGGAATATAAATTCATGCAAAATATTCTGTGCACGTATAGTTTTGAAGTATTTTTAAAGAGATTAGGTAACATATTTTACAATTAAGAATTAGTTTAAAAAATTATAACGAAATTTTGGTCTTATTAGTCATTATTGAATTTAAATCGTAAATCCTAGAATAAATTCAGAATTGATATATTTCTTGCACTTTTGGGTCACTGCTAAATCAGTTTAATGTTAAGCATTAAATTGATTTTTAAACGTGCTTATTGTTATAAGCAACTTATCCAATAACATTTCATTGATTCATTTAGATATTTAAAATAATGAGTACTATTTGAAAATAAGGTGATATAATACACGCTTGTACTAATTCTTGTAGTTTTTTTACCTTAAGTCAACTATTTCCTTTTATTCAATCTGAACTTTAAAATATTTTACACATGTCTAATATATAAGAAGACATACCACACAAATATAATTTCTTTAGGAAAATTCAATAATAATTTATCAGTTTTTCTTAAATATATTGAATGCCAACAGTATTAAGAGAAATAAGTATATTTAGTATCAATTGTTAGATGTGACCAAAAAATAATGTCAGAAACAATTCCGAATGACTCTAACATTGTCTTCAATTACAAGACACAGCGGGAGAGTAGGAAACCATTTCTAAGAGCTTCTAAGATTTATTGCTTCTATTTATCTGTTTTCTAGTTTTCAACCAGTTTTTTCGATTAATGTTCATCTTCCAAGGACACCATTGGGATAGTTGCCAGATCCACGACATATTCTTCAGTTCAACAAAATGGCTTCTTCGAATGGATTGAAAAGAACAAGCAGAACAACTGAAAATAAACAATTTAAAAACTGATGTTGTCTTGAACTGCGCACGCGAGCCTTATTTATCTGTTTCTGCTTTTGTCCTATTTTCACAGTAAATTACCACAATGCGTTGATTTCTACACGATTTAAAATAGAATTTTGCAATGACTAGTTTTGTAATTTTTTTTTTAATTTTGATATCTAAATTTACACTTTAATGGACTCCTTGCGAATTCATCTGCTTTATATTAATGCAGCTACTGAAGTCAGGCAAAGTAACATTTAAATTTTAAGAATCTAAAAAATATCGAATTAGGCAGAGGTCCTTAAGAAAATAGTTTTAAAAATTTCGGCTTGTTTGTTCTTCGAAATGTTTATAAATAACATGGGATTCTTATTAATGACATAGACAGTTTTTAATTTCATTTGAAGTTGAAGTTATAAAAAGCTAATTTCATGTAAGATTAAATTTTCATCGATGCATTGTGATCCTATATAAATAGATTAATCGGTTAGTGAGTTCTTACTAGAATACTTTTAAAACCACTTTTTGAATTTTCTGATCTGCTTTATTCTATTAAACAATTCTTTATCATGGAACTGCATCACTTTTAGTTCAATCAATTTTTAAATAAAACTAAAATTGTTTTTAATAAAATAAAGTAAATTTATATAATATATTGCGTTTATATTATATTTGTGCTTATATTATTCTAGTGAATAAAGAAAAGATGTAGTTAATTCTCAACAATAGTGATCTTTTCAAATGTGTGATCCCAACTTTTTTATTAATTAATATGATTAATTATATTTCTAACAATAAAATGCTCTGATATTATAAAATACAGTCATTCTTTATAATTCATTTTCTTTTTACTTAAATTCTATATTCTTTGACAAAATATCCTCTTTCTTATTGTGTTTAATGAGAAAATTATATCGTTTTGTTTTATACCTTTCGTTTCAAATTCGTATCATTGCACTTTGACTTTAAATTTGTCAAAAAATAAATAAACATAAGCGAAATTTGTCTGAACAAATATTCAACTTCAGATATTCGAAAAGAAAGAAGATAATTATTTAAAAGTTTTTCATAACTAATATAACAGAGAAACTGATCATTCTCAAAAGATTATTTTCTATTCAAACTTGCAAAGATCACCAATGAATTCTGAAATTTGTTCTTAAGAAAGAGGGAAGCATTCTACTTAACATTAGTAAAAGCTCAAAAAAATAAAAACATATTTTCAGAGATAATTTTGAAAATGATAGTACACACTATTAAACGTATAACAAAATCTTTTATTGCCCGAAGATGTGTTTCAATTTCACTTTTTCATTTCTTTCTAATTTATTATACATTTATTTCAAGGAATGAAATGTACTTTAAATAGTTTTAATTTTAATATTACTTGAGATTATTTAAATAATATTAAAAGTCTTCGTATAATTTATTGAAATGCAATTGTTTCTAGCTTGAGAGAGTAAGTAAAATAATGCATACATAGGAAAAATATAAAAAAAATCTCAGTTGAAATAATAGTATCAATGAATTTAATAAAATTAAATACATGAGAAATAATTCTCCAGCAATGTTCACAATCTGAAGAACAGAAAAAAATATAGAAAAATAATAAACTATTACTAAAATATTTTTATCTAGAATTAAGTGATTGAATAATTAATGAATTTGTATAAAAATTTAAATGTTTGATAATGTAATTACAATTTATTTCCATTTAATAAAAAAATCTAATCTGCCTATTTTTTTATATGTAGGGGGACCTGATCTTTTCGTATTGAACTACATAAAAAATTGATCAATTAAAAGTTAGTGACACAAATATAAATAGGCAATTATTTAGCTTATGGTACACTGTATTATTATAAAGATTCTATCTATAACTATTATAAGAATTCTAAACATCATAAATATTTGAATGCTCACATTTTCTTTATTATTTTTTCATTAACTTTCTTTCTAAAATTAAAGCATTGTTGTGGTAGAAAAAAAAACACGTTATGATGAAATATCATATTTTATTTTTTCATGGTTTTTTTTTCTAAAATATTAACTGGAAAAATATCTTAATTCCTTTAGGAAAAATTTCTGGAGTCATTAGTAAATTTTCCAAAACTATATGGATAAATATTTTTATACTGTTTTCATGGTCACTCAAAATATATGTACTTATTATAGAAACTCATAAAAAAGTAATATTGAATAGATATAGTTCCTATATAAAACATTTAATCAAAAAAAATTAAAGGTCAAAAGTTCTGACACAAAGCGAACGATTTGCTTTTGTATCAAAAACAACTTCCGTTGAAAAGCGGACTACTATTTCTGTCATCCAGCTTCATTGGGTGGACTTATCAGTCACAATCACAACAACTGACCAAACAAGAAAGGGACGGTCTTTTCTTTAAGGCTTCGTGCGTGACTGTGTCTTTTCCCCACCTTTTTCCCTAATCCCACCGGAACAGGACAAAAAAGCGTCAGCGTGTCCGGCTCTCTCAGTTCTTCTCCGCTACACCGTGCCATTCGAACGTTCGATGATTCGTTCGTCAACGTTTCTTTAAAAAACCGCCAATCGCGTGGCACGCGGTCGCTTGAAGTACGTGCTTCTCGTCACCATCGATTGGGTCCGAACTTCGATGGGGATTCCAAAGGTGCCTTAGTATCTTTTTTGATGTTTCTTTATTTATTGTCAGGTGAAGGTGAGGTCATCATTTGGGAAAGAAATTGCTCGGGTAATTCCTTTCAGTCAGTAGTGCAAAAGTTTAAACAGTTCGGCATTATTACTAAGTGTATTCTTCTAAATAATTATTTATCTTCATGGAAAAGGGATTAGAATTAATGAATTATTTTTTAGACCTTTAAAAATCATCAATAAAAATGATAATCTTAAGTGCACAAAAATGGAGGCTGAAACTGTGAAATTTTGCAAATTAGAATAAAAGTCCCAACTCAAATGTTACAATTATAAAAAAATAAAATAATTATAAATTAATTTCCCTATAATAATTTTTTAACGCATCGTCGACAAATTCCAATGTATTATATTTATCAGAATTGTTGAAATTATCAAACATATATATTAAAATTATTAAGAGTGATTACACTTGTTTGAATTTAAAAATAATTATATAAAAACGTTAAATAAAAATTAATTAAAGTAATCAGTTTTCATAATTGTTAATCGATTATTGATAAATTCTGTAATAACATTTGAATTAAAACCCAAAATTTTTAACAAACTTCCTTTAACATTATTTTGAATTCATTACTACTTTATGAAGTTAATGAAAATAAACCAATTAAAATATAATATTTATAGTTATTTGTATGATAAATGTTTATGCATGTGTATGCAAGTCAGTAGAACACATAATAAAAAGCGATATCCCATATAAATAGCGTTACATACTATTTTACTTTATAAATCTGATTAATGTTGAAAAATATCTCTTCATGTATGATATTCATGACTTAAAAAACTTTTTTTATTTTTCTTTTCTTTTAACTTTACATTTATATTTTAAAATTAAATTTCTCACATTAAATAGTGTAACTAATATTTTATCTATAATCTGAAGAACCTAAATCCTTATTATCCAAATTTCATAACTTAGCAATTTAAATAAACAAATTTATTTCTATTTCTAATGTTCTTTACAATATAAACATATAGTGTGTGCTTTAAAATGAAATAAATGAAATTTAAATAACATATAATGAGATGTTACAAAATAAAACTAAATCAAGTCGAAAAAAAACGGAACATAGGAATGTTAATTTAATATTCCAGATCTTAAAAATTTAACAACGATTAATTTTCTACTTTGATTGGTAAAATAGATATTAATTTCTTATCAATGTTTCCTCTCAATGAATTATTTTCTTTGAATGAAACGCCCGAATTCGGAAATAAAACTTTGCTGTTAACTTTAATATATTTTTTTAAATAAACGAAGAATTACAACAAAATTTTTATTATATTCCGAAGACAAGACATATTTTATCTTTGGGCAATTTTTCTTACCAATTATGTTTTCAAATAAGTATTCCCAATTTGAAAAAATATTCTTATTTGGTAAGTAGGTAGGTTATGGCGGACACTTTTGGAGCTCTATGCTAAGATGCTTGTATCTCACATTGAAGAAGGTATTTGAAGAGGATTTATATTCAAGCGACTAACATTATTTAAGTAAAGTCGATTGAATTTTTTTAATTAATCGTTGAACTTTAAGAGATATGTCTTGATATAAGCAGGAAATTCGAATTTATAAAATTTGTGATAGAGGATATTTCAAGGATTTTTGGTGTTACAACTTTCATTTTTAATAAAGATTAAAATCAGTTAGATAAACGTAGAAATTCACAGCAAGCAAGAATTTTAACTTCCGGATTTGTAGATGGTACAAATATCCATGATAATAATAATGCTCCTATTCTTAATTTTTTCGTAATTGGTTCCTCAGATGTTGGTATAAAGGACAGTCTAGGAAAATATGATCTATGGTTTCAGATTCACCGCATTGACAGCGGTCTATATGCCAGAGATTAAACCTAAATAGAATCGAAATGGCAGAAAAAGATCTTGTTCTTGCCCTGGCCAGCCATACGTCTTCTAGTCACGATTTCGTTAACAGCCTATGATTTTTGCGAATAGATGTGAGATGAGTGAACGCTTCAGCATATTTGCTATTTTTCCATTGATTGAGTCGTTCCTTAAAGTAATATTTCTTGATGTGTTGTTCCAGCTCTTCTGGAGAAATAGATCGTACATCATATTGACTCACTGTTGCTGCTTTCGCCAATGAGTCTGCGATTCCATTGCCTGCAATCCTTGAATGTCCGGGAATCTAAACTTACTGTATTGACAAACACTTTTGAGTAGATTGAATCATTTGGAATCGAAGCAGTTGAGTAATAGTTGGTGGTGTCCTGGAACAAACCGAAAGAGTAGAGATGCAAGAAAGAGAATCTGTGAAAATGATATTTTTTTGGTCCAGTGCAAATTTTAGAGACTGCAATAGATATTGCCATAGCCTCGGCAGAGAAAATGGAATTTATGGAACTAATTTTACCTGTTATTGATACACTAGTTGTAAAATTAACTATTGCAATGTCCACATTTGATCCCTATCTGGAAGCATCTGTAAAAATCAGCCTGCCATGATGACTCACAAACTTGGTGAAATAGCTTACAAATTATATCTTTTGGCAGTGATTCAGTCTAAAAAGGGAGACCCGAGGAGCAATATTCTTATTTGCTGATTATAGAAATTGACTGCAAACTACTTTTCAAAAGTGATTTTGCTTACATAATAAAATCATTAACAATGAATTTATTAAAAATCAAATAACTTTTTAAAAAATTCCCTTTCAAAATTATTTATTTCAAAGAAGTTTGAATTTAGAAGTTTTTTATCTTTAGATTATTAAAAAGATATTTATATTGTCATTTTTGAAGAAGATTTCATGAACCACTTCCATAAATATAAATGCTGATATAATGTAACCATTTCCTTAAGATTAATCAAACATATTAAAAAGCTCATTTTATCTTTCAAAAAAGGCTAAAATATTGATATTCCTTTCCAAACCAATTTTATTCTAACCAATTCAAGATATTACTAACCAATTTGATGCATAAAATATTAACATCCTATTACGCGTTTATATGTAATCAATAATAATTTCAAACATATTTAAAAGAATTTAATGTTACTTTTATTAATTGTGAAAATTAATCATATTAGCTACTTTTTAAAGAGTAAGATTTTGAATTTATGCCTCATTTTATCTTTCACACTTTAATTTTCAACAATAGGGATTGTAAAAATTAAATCTTAATTGTAATTTTTTCAATGTTTTGCAAAATTAATCAAAACTTTAAAGGTTATCGTCCTTAGTTCTATAAATTATTAATTCTTCACTTAACAATGTTCAATCTGATTTTCTATTATATTGATTTCTTATAACATTACTTTTTATTTATTTCCTAATAATTTCTGATTTAAATATATTATATATATATATATATATATATATATATATATATATATATATATATCGATATAGATATATATATAACAATTAATAGATTTATATATACATATTCAATTTATAATAAAATTATCACTTTATTTATATTTAAATCAAATTTGCGTACTTTTCTACAAAAAAAACAGCATGACTATTCGATTGTCATTTTGTAGGAATAGTTATCGTATGATAAAAAATAAATTAGTTTATAACGCATAATGGTTTTTAATTTTAAATTCCTCGCAATTTGATAGCTTCAAAAAAGTTAAGTTTTAATATGTAATTTGATAGTTTGCAAAAAGTTAAGTTTCAATATGTAATTTTATCAACCCATGTACCTTGACATGCTGTGTATTGAAATTGTATTTCAAAATGTTTCTTTTTCTGTAGATTAAAGATACTCCAAATAACAATAAAATAAATAAGTATGTTATTTTTCTCTTTTATTAAAGGAATCGTACAACAGTAATTTTTTTCATTATTTTTTAAAAGTATTGGTATTTAACTCTCTTTTGAAGTACATATATGTACAGTTTTATTTTAGAGTATTTGAAAAATAACTAACACTTACACATAAAATCTTTTAATCATTATATTTGAGATTAGCATGAAGTTTTTATTAAAGTTATAAATTAAAAATTTTTTATTATAGCTAAGCACTAACATCTTACATTTTCGTTGTGACACTGACATAGTTAAAGATAGACAGATGGGTTCAAATGTTAAAGTGAATATGAAATAAAGAAGGAAGTAAACAACACAACTTACGATCTTGTGATGGAGATGAGCCAATTCACGCTCCGTCACTTTCCTCCGACTCTGCTCTTGCTGTTGCTTCTTGAGTCCGGTGATCTTGTCCACAAGGAACTTGCCCGGGAACACGAGTGCGTCCAGGCCCCTGCGCGGCATCTTTCCCGCTTCTGTCCCAGTTCTTGCAGAGAAAACGGCACTAGAGGGGTTGCCACTAGCCGGCTTTTCCTCTATCGCCAAGAATTCCTTTTAGGCGGGTTTCGTTTTCCCCAAGTTATTTCACGTGATTCCTATCTAAAGGAATTTCTGCAAGTTTGATATCCCTTCATTTCAATTTTTGTCTGAGGTATTAAGACTGAAATATATAATAGACAGAATATGAAAGCTTGTGTTGAACTATATTTAAATTTTTATCTGCAATAATAAGTTTGCTATTTAGTCGCACAGAACAAAGGCCAGAAAATTGACTAAAAATTAGAATTTGCCAAAAATTATGAAAATTTATTATTAGGGATTAGTTTTAAACATATAACAAAAAACATCCCCGTACTAATATAAATTACGTTCGTATTTAATAAATAAATATTGAATTTATGAAAAATATTCTTTTCTCATCAACGTGTTTGCAAAAAGTATTTAACTACGAAAATGAAACATTTCTGGATATTTCTACAAAATATGAACTTAGTTAAAAAAATATATTTTTCATAAAAAATCATTAGTATTGTTCTATTATTTTATTAAATTACTTTTATTATTTATAGTATTTTAACAGAAATTTAGCACTAAGCTTTGTACAGAATAATATCAATAAAATTCAAAGGCACTTAGTAAACAAGAATATTAATAAAACTTATTCCATGTTTTGCTATGTTAATAATAAAAGGAATAACGAAAACATTAAATTATCATACCATAATACATTACATATATACATAAAAAATTTTATATACGTCAAATTTCATTGCAATTGTTTTTATTTAAAGAAGAGAAATATTTGAGGTATTTGAAAGGAAAGAAGAGTTAAGAATTATTTTTTAAAAGTGTTATTATAAGAAATGAGAAAACATCTATGAAATTATTTAGCTACATCCTTAACGTAGCAATTACGAGGTTATGTGGAGTGCACTCGGGAATTAAGCAAAGCGTGAGGAGAATATTTATGAATAATATTATATAAAGAAAATGAATGACGTGACGAAATAATCAATAAACTAGAAGGGAAGAGAATTGAAATCAAACATTGTGCTATGAATAACTACAAATTTTAGGCGAACTGGTAAATTTGGGAATAATAATTAATAAAATATTCATTTTTTGAATTAAAAATACTCATATTATCTATACATATTGCTTAATAAGAAAAGTTTTGTAAAATATATGTATTTCTTAAATAGATCAGAGTGCTTTTTAGTTTTTTTTTTTCATAAATTTTCAAAATATATATATGAGACACCAAATTGCTTAAAATTTTTAATTAAAATTTAACTTTCGAAAATTCAGGGATGATAAATTAAGAAAAATATGAACTTATTACATATAATGAAATAAACTTTAAAATATAGTTGTTAAGTAGAAATTTTTAGACTAAATTAATAAATAAAAATTAGTAACTTCATAACTCAAGCGATTAAAGTAAAAATATAGCAACCCTACTTTATAAGTACCGTCAGGCAAAGTTGAAAAGTGAGTTCAAAGTAATGTACTTTCTGAGAATTTCTCGAAGTAGAAGTTCTTGCTGAAACATCGAACTAGATTGACAGTATAATTAAATAATATGACCTTGAATGTCATGCTAAAGGAAATCATTTTGTCCTTTTTTGACATTCTAAAGAATAATAAAATGATGAAAACTTCATAACAAGTGACTCACAAAATGTAGGCATCCTTCTTGGTCTGATCAAATCCTGATGGTTGTACACAACGAGTCTAATTTGAGACAGATTCGGTTTCATATTTAATTTGTACATTATTTTATTCATACATTTTTACACATTTTATCTGTGATCTTAAAATTATTAGTAATTTTTCTATATTACATGATTCTCAGTTTAATATTTTAGAAATCATGAAAACACAACATTTTATTAAACTTTGATATTTTTAAAAAGACAATCGTATTTTAAAGACACGGTCGCTCATCTGTAAAACATCAATCATGGGAGGAATGTAAAATCGTACGTCCGGCGGAATAAATCTTAAAATTTACTTATTTGAGTTTTTGTTACCTCTAATGTAGAACAGTTTGATGGAACTAAGCTATCACTGTTTTTCAACATTTATCATTTGGTTATTTTGCAAGGTACATTTCACGTGTCGACATAAAGACTGATAAAATTTTATTTTTGAAAAAATAACTATTAATTTTGTTTATCAATTACCAAGTTGATAAAAACTTTATTATTTAAAAGAAAAGTCTTCATTATTTTTAAAAAGAAAAAATAATTACAAATGATAAAATATTCAAAATGGCTACTGTATGAAATCTCAACATATTATTTCCCATCATTCACTTGTAAGCCTACTCTCAGTAGAAGAATATTCAAATAAAATAAAACAGACTACAATATAGAGGTGTTCCTCAAAATCACAATTTTAAAAATCTAGTTTTAACATAAAGATATTTATTTGTAAGTAACAGTATTAATTATTCTAAAATAACGTATTATTTACTCTAAAATAAGTACATGAAAAGCACGCAATGAAGCATAGACAGACTTCTACCTTCGGATTTGTTCATGGGTGCTTCAGACCTCGATCCAACATAAGCTGCACATTACCTCCTCCACATGACTTTGTTGACTGTCAGATCTTTATAGAGGATAAGCCAACAACAACATTATTCTTTCCACTGATTCTTTCTGTCCACTAAAGTCACTAAACACTATCATTCGCTTTATAATTTTGAATCATAATCAAACAATATTTGAGTTGATTTATTCCTTTCAATGCCATGTCACACCAATGAAAAGATTTTGAGTCCTGTGGAAAATGCAGCATCTATTTTCACTTTTAACACTAAGGCTCCTGATTGCGTCAAATATCATCCAGACACTGATAGCTTCCTTTTCTATGCCACGTGGCTCCCTTATTAATAAGAAACTTTTTGAATGTCAATGTTTTGTTCTCAAATACAGTATACTTATGAAAGCAAAAACATTTTGCGTCATATTTGTAAAATAAATGTAAACATTTTTTAAATAAAAACAATATCATAAATGAAGATATATTTTAACAACATTATTTTTAAGGGAAAAAAAAAGAAGCTATTAAATGTATTAAAATTGTAATGTGCCCAAACGCAGTTAGTTTATCATTTTCCTTATAGGACTGGAATGGTAATATTTATCAAAACGCCTAAGGTTATTTTCTTGCAACAAAATGTATCTCAGGTAAATTTGAATGATATTTTTGATATCATGAAGAAATGTAGATAAGCAAACAAAATTCGAGTTATATGTTTCCGCTGATTTAAAGCGGAATGTGAATTGCATTGAACAAATTTTACTCCAAAAATTCAAAAGATCAAACCAGAAAGCTGAATAATTTTTAAGCAAAATATAAATGGATAGTAAGGAAAAGATATTTATTGATAAAACTTGACTGAAAAAATTTATCTTAAAATTCTATCAGTTCAAACAATCTAAAAATTCAAATATTAACTTTTTATTACAAAAAGACAGGAAAAAAGTTAAATTATATACTCTTTTTTAATAAAAATATTATAAGTATTGAATTACTTTCCCTAGAATTACACGAAGAGAATATTATACATAAAGAAGAATATTTTATTTTGGAACAAGTTGTTAAAAAAATGACTTAAATAGCATTTTACATTGTATTTTATCACTTTTTTGTAACAAAAGAATTCGATATTATAACTTTGGAATTTTTACATTCTGTTCATAAATTTTTGTCTATTTCCTGAATCAGAGAAGTAGAGGTAAAATCATTTTGTCTTCAATTTACAGAAAAATGTGTTTGGCATAGCGTAAGTTTTCATAGAAAATATTTAGTACTTGAAATTAAGTAGAGGTCTATTATAAATTATTTTTAAATTTCAGTATCAAATTTAAAAGAAAAGTGGAGAAACACGATGACAGTTTTTGATATAATTTTAAATTTTATTTTTTAAACTAAATTTGAATGTTTTCATTCACAAATTTTTTTATATTTTTAGTTTTAACATTTCAATGGACTTGGTTTGAAATTTCAACTTACTTTTGCCATATTTTGTAGTTGTAAACCCGGTAAAACATTCTATATATCATTTTTGTAAAAATTATTATTTGATTTTCCCGATTTACCTTATCTGTTGAAGGTCGCACATCAGCTTTGGAAAATATAAGAAAAAGAACAAATTTATTTTTAATTAGATTCTAATATTTTAATGCTGGTTTTCTCATTCATTTCCACCATTAGTTTCTTAAAATGTTTTCAGTCGTTGTTATAAATAATAAATCTCTGTTCGAAATATTTTCTTTATGTGACTGAATATTTCCATTATTAAATACAATCTCATTCATAATTTTTACGATTTTTTTTTTGCTTGTATTGACTTGTTTTCTTTCCTTCTTCGCCAATTCATTATATTACTTTTTTTTCATTATTCTTTGAATTTTTTTATTGAGTAAGACATTAATGATTTGAAAAGAAATTGCGAAATCAGCTTTTGTATTTCAGCTTAATATAATACATATAAAATTCCTTTGATTTCTAAAAAGAGAGCTTAGGATTTTTACAAGCTAATGAGAACAAAATTGCTAATTTCAGTGGATATTTTTTTCTTTCATAACGTTTTACTCATTTTTTAAACTAGTGAATGCCAAAATTTCCACAAGCAATCAGTAATGGTATTTAAATTTTTCTTCAAGTTTACAAATTTATTCTTAAATGCTCTTTATTTGACAGTAATAGCAATCCCAAAAAAGTCCTCAGAATTAAAAATTGCTTCTTCCAATTTGAAGTGTTCTTGAGAAATCTTATTAAGAGTCTCTTGTATTAAAATAAAAATTCCTTGACTATCATGTCATATCTTATATAAGCAATGACAAATGGGCGTTATAAAGCACTCTAAATGCATCAAATTCTTTATTTACAATTAAAAATATGATAATACCATACATAAAAAAATAAATGAACTTGTTTTTGCATATGCCATTATTGTTATATGCATACAGTGATTCAATAACAAATACAGTAAGGCGCTCTTTTTTATGTATTAGTATTTTTTCTCATCTTTTATTAACTTTTGATAGATATTTTTGATTTCAAAAGTAATTTTTTTGGGCCATCATCTCAAGGTTTATTTATATTCAATGTGAGTTGTTGCTGAAAACCATAATTCCTCTTCAGCTATTTTAACTGGTAATAATGCTTTTCTTACTATCTAATAAAATTCAATCTTACTTCAAAAAAAATTCAGGAATATTTTATAAGTTAGGAACAAAGAAAAATAGTTTATGAAGGATTTGCTTATTCAAGCAAGTTTATACGATAATGCCATTTGACTTCATAAATATTATTAACAAGAGAACTGTCTTGCCAATTTATAACTATATAGTACACATAGGAAATGCGTCAAATTATAAATTTCTTTTTTAAGCATTTCGTTTACCTAGATTAAATTTAGGAAAATAATACCTATGCATATTAAGCGATAAAATTTTTTAGATATTACTAGATTTTGCTAATTAAATATTACAAAATTATTCAGTTTCATTTCATAATATTTTATTTATTTCCACATTTTATCTACATTTAATACTTAATAAGTCAATTTAAAATAATTTTTTTCCGTCAGACAAATAAATATTCATTTAAAATGTTATAGAAAATAATGCAAACTTTAGAAAATTTAATGTCAACTTTTATTTTTTAATACTTGAAGTAATAAAAAAATTAATTGAAAAAGCTAATTATTATAATTTTATTTTATATATAGATCGATTGATATTGATGACTGAATAACATTATTTTTCTTTAATCCATGACATATAAACAAATGACATATAAATATATATATATATATATATATATATATATATATATATATATATATATATGTGTATGTATGTGTGTGTGTGTGTGTGTGTGTGTGTGTGTGTGTGTGTGTGTGTGTGTGTGTGTGTAGTGTGTGAGAGAGAGAGAGAGATCAAAACTTCATTAATTTATATTTTTCTAATGACAGGAAAGAGAATTATTTTTATTTCAAAATTCAATTATCTTTAATTAATTTTAATAAATTTCACTATATTTAAGTGCAAATTGAATATAATAGAGTACAAAGTTATAATATTTGATATTCAAATATTTTCATCTAAATTTGAAGGTAGATAATTTATTCTTACTTCAAAATTATTAAAAAGTATGTTTACTACTAGCTATTGTACATTTTTTCTTTGACAAATTAAAATTACTTTTAAATGTCTTTCTTCAAAAATAAATAAATAAGTGTCTTTGAAAATAATAGGTTTTGAGTTGAGTTATTGGCTTAAAAATTATAAAAATATTCTACTTTTTTTATTAAACTCTAAGAATTGTAAATAATTCTTAATTTAATGAGAATTACTTATTGAAAAATATATTCTACTTTTACGTTTTACAAATTTTTTTCCTGCAGGAAAATTAATTTTATTTTTTAAGGAGTAACTAATGGTAAAATAAAGAACAAATATACACTGTATTTTAATTACATTGGATTCAATTCAATTACTCAGAAATTATAATAGCTATAGTTCGAATATTTTGATGAACTCAAAACATGATAATTTATTTTTATTGTAAAACTAATTCGAGACTATAGTAATATTTTTTCACGAGACTAAAATAATATTTATTACGTTTTCTTAAGAATTAAATGAGAGAGTTACAAATACTTTTTTTATTTTCAAATTCTATTTTACAGATTTGATTTATATTCCCATAAAAATTAAAGTAGTATTTTTGTCATTTTCTTAGAAAATTTGAAAATAAGGGTTAGTAATTGTTTTAAAAATAGCTTTGTGTGGTGTTGAAATGTTAAATTATTTATAAAAATTTTAAACTGTAATCCCACTGCTTTTATAAATACTTCTAGTTAAAATCCCATACTTCATTTGTAAATTAATTTTTTAAGGAATTTTGTAGTGAATATTCTATTACTTTTTAAATTTAACATTAAAAATTGAGTTAATGAAGATTTTGTGAAAGAGCTACATTTCGTTGTAAAATGTTATTTCTAGTTATTTTAACAACTTTATGGGAAAAAGTATAAATTTTTGAATAACTATATAAAGTAAAAGTTTTTACACTAAAATCAGAAGAAAGTTTAATTCTCAATAAATAGTTGATTTAAAAGTTTATATTTATTATTTCTATATAATCAATAAAATAAATATGGAAAAAACAAGTATGGTTAAACTTGAATAGTATTCAAGTTTAAACATACTTATTTTTTTGTTACTATTTATTCAAAAAAAAATAAATTAAATAAATAAATTGTTAATTTATTGCAAATAAAAATTTGGAAATATTTTCTTAAAAACTTTTGGACACGGAACTTAACGAAGCTAAATCATTAAAACTTCTTAACAAAGAGCACACAATAAAAAATACAACTTATGAATCAGTTTCGAAAATCGCCAAAAAAGCTGATAATCATTACAGTATGGAAACCATTCTGGTATACTTTTTGCATGACGTCATCACAGACTACTGACAGCTTTCCAGATCGATGTAAAACAAAAATAAATTCTACTACTCGTCTGATGGACTGCAGGCAAAGGGAAATTCCTACAAATCTCTATCCGAAGAGATTCAGCCGTGGCGCTACTGCCCCAGTGGCGCTATAAAAGCCGGCACTTTCGCAATTCTCTCAATCCTGAAGCAACCGCGATTAATTTCCTACTGGAAGTTCTCATCTTAAGTATCGTCTGCTCCCAGGTTTCATTTTACTGATTGCCAGATTCACCACTGTGTATTGACTCATTCCACTAATGCCTATTGTTTTAAGATTGGATTCATTGATTGGATTGTGTTTTCTAGTTTAGTTTTTCCTCTTTTCCCCCAAACTTCTCTAGTTGAGTCACGCAAAGGCAGGTGGGAAAATACATCAATGACTGATGTTCATAGAGGGGAATGTCAAGCTCATTCATTATAGTGTGGGTGTAGGGTGAAAAAAATGAGCATTTATTTATTTATGAAATCAGGGAAAAACATTAGATACGGTAGTTGAGCGGAAAGATCAGGAAATGCAGTGAACCAAGTTCGCAAATGTGATTCTTTCTTTATGAAACCGAAAACCGTAACGTATCTTGTATGTTTCTATAGTTAATTAATCAATTAGTAATTGATTGATTTCAAGATCTGAAATCATTCTTGAACATAAAAATTGTTTCTTCATTGGATAGGATTAAACTGTTCTGAGACTGGAATGTCGAATGAATTATTAAGTATGGGAAGCAAAATATTTTGCGATGTCATGTAATAAATTAAATGACATCTATTGATACCCATAGTAATTTAAGTAATAAATTAAATAAAAATAAATATCAAAAATTATGCTTGATTCAAAATAATTGGCAACATTTGAATTCTGAGTCCAAAATTTAGATGAATATTGAAATATAAGGGCTTATAACGGATGAAATTTAGAAGAACATAAAAGTTATAGTTGTTCGTTAATATATTACGTTATTATTGTGATATTGATTTAAATGACAACCTCTTAAAAAATGTACTGCCTATGAAATGATTCAGAATATTTCCAGTATATATAATTGAGTACGATATCTATAGTTAGTTACTTTTATTCCTTTTGAAATTTAAATATGGACATTATTAAATGGGGTTGATGTAATACAACTAGAAACAGAAAAATAACTTAGAAAATATAATTTCACTGAAAATTCTTAAAACGAATTAAATAATTTTCATAGGTACAAATCTTGGTCTCTATGTGGATAAACTTAAATTGATACCCATTGTAATTTAAAGAATAATAAATGAAAAGAAAATTAAGGTTTTTATAAACTAGAAAATGATCTTTTTATTTCTCTTTAAAATTAAATCCATTCTAAAAGTTGAAAGAACAATTGTAGGAAATGTTAACCATTCAAAATTAAATTGCCCCGACTCAGTTAGTTACATGCATAAGCATTGAAGAATTACTTTTGTTTTCATGTGTTATTTTTAATTAGAAAGTTATTATTATTATTGTCGTTATTTGAAAGAAATATTGACCATATTTTACAATAAATTAAAAATTAATTATCTCTAACTTGTAAAACAAATGCCATAAATTTTATCATTACAATAGAAATTTCGATTTTTACAATCATGAACCTGCAACAATTAAACTATTTTTATGAGATAATATACACTGATGTATGACTGTTTTCCGGTGAAAACACTTGTTTCAAAGCAATGTTTTATAGTGTTTGTTCACCAATTATGTCTGATATTTTCATCATTCAAAACTTGAGAACAATTGGTTTAGAAATTGCTAAATGAGGATCGCTATCCTTGGTTAACGAAAAGATAATCATTGCAATATAACTTAATGTAATGGATGCATACCATTATCAAATTAAATATTACTATAGAAAAGAATATATAAAGGATCATTAAAATATAACTAAATTGAATGGATGTATAAATAGATTTTCCTCGAAAAAATAATGCTTAATTTACCATTGAATTACACTTGAATGTGATATACATGATTCTATGAAAATAAACTGACATATGCTGTTGAAATAAATGAATAAATAATCATTGAATTATGCTGAAAAATGGAAATATATTCAAATTTTGAACATGTATTGCACAAAACTTATTTCACTAAAATGAAGAATTGCCATGATATAATGTATTTGAATTACCATAGTACAAGCGTAATATACCAAGTGTATACAAACAAGTATTATGGTACAAGTATAATGTATAAATAAATTAGAGTCAGCAGAATTTTCTTAAAGATCCAAAGTTCTTAAATGTTTGAAATTTTAAATTTGCTAAAACAAATAACCGACGAACCTTTAACGTAATTCTATATTTGCATGTGTGAAAACTATTTTTCATTTATTTTAAAAGCATAAATCCTCATTCAAGGTGAAATTTACGTCATAATGTATTTAATACTAATATTTACCAAGACATTTCCTGAAATGATGACATCAAAATTTAAAAATGAAAAAGTTTTTCTATATTATTTGCAAGCACACTGTAGGAAAATATGAATGTGATATGAATGAATACCTTTGAACATTCTTTTGAATTTTTTACAATTTTTTTGTTGTGCTTTAAGTTGCATATGTATGAAGTCTTTAAACAAGGATTTAAGGACGTGTGTCATATACTACCACCCTCAAGAATACTCTTTAAGAAGTGTTGATCATACGCATATCAGAAAATTTTCTCAGTAATTCATACATTATTCATTGCATTTCTTTTGTAGCATATTCAGTATTTTATTTTGAAGTTAAAGTTCATTTTAATTACTTTTACATGAATACCTCTTTGCATTATTAAATACCGTAACAATTATACCCTTGATTCAATTTAATAATGTTTCCTGTACTTTTGATGTGGAAAGATTTAATTTGAATATTATATTAAAAACATATTTTAACCAAAACTAAACAGTTAAGTCATAAGAAGCCGAGAAAAATTTGAAAGTTTTAAGGTCTGAGAAAAACTTCCAAATTTTGAACAATTCTGAAAAAACTTTTTTGACATAATTTTATCCAAAAAGGATACAGATAAGAGATCCTCGAATCCCTAAACTTTTAAAAAAATAGCAAATTCAAAGATATGAATCGTCTTCTTTGATAAGAATTTTTTTAATATTTTCCTATAGTTTTGGCATGCACATTAATTTAATCCTTCATCGAGAATATTTTAGATATTTTACTGAAATCCATATTTATATATAAATATATATATAAGAATGGATTTATATCTTAACAAAGTCAATAAATATAATACCAGCATAATTTCTTACTTTATAGTTACTCTACAAGAGGAAATTGTCAACTCAGCCAAATTCTGAAAGACAGAATATTATACAATAAATTTTTAGTTCCCATAAAACGAACTCATTTCACTTGAGTACGTTTATAAAAGGAGCTGAAAAATTTAAAAAAAAATTCCTTTTATTTTAAAGAAATCCTTAAAAAACAAATAAGGCTAAGAGAGAATCTAATATAAAGGCAAACAAAGCCACCATATTATATTCTCTCTTAGCATTATTTTTTTAATAAGAGGTACAGAAGAATGCAAAAAAGTAGTAGGAAACAATTTGAATTTACTATATTTGATTAAGTAGAAATCATTTAGAATTATTTGATTAACTAGGATTCATTTGTTGCAGTGTTAATGGCCTCAAAATCTTAGTTCTAATGTGTATTATTGGATGTGCTATTTGTTCGTCATCACGCTTAGCTTTTACAGTCTGATAGATTAATCCTTCCTCTTATGTATAAGAAACACGAGCATAAAGTAAATGAATCACGTTTCTGAAGACAACAATAAAATACATTTTCAAATGGAAAAACTTCTTAATATTATTAATAGAACCCTCGAAATACAGGAAAAACCTTATAAATATGTGTTTCTTTCTTAAAAGTAATAGAACATACCTTTTATAGTTTTTAAACACTGAAGTTCATTCCAAAAGAGTTTTATTTCTTAACTTTTCAGGATGCTAAAGACATTTTGGAAACTTCCTCTCTTATATCTTTTACAGTCCATAAAACGTCACGCTATCGGTAAACTTCTGTGGCCCTGCTCTGCCCAGGATGGCATCACGGGAGACATTGAAATCGACGACGATTATTAGATTTTAGAAAGTCTTGAAACATCGTAAAATGTAACGCCTCGAGAAATATTTCTCAACAAAAGTTTAACAATTGATGATGGTACATAAAAAAGAAATTACTTAACTGTCTGGTGAAAGAGTTGGTATATTATTCTTAGAGAATAATCATAACAAAATATAACTATTTATGATTAAGAGATTTATTTTTAAGGTGAAATAAAAATCCCACATTTTCTCGAATAAAACAACTATCAGTTTTTGAATCGTTTATGAAGCATTTAAATTTCTTTTTATATTTTGTATGTATATTTTGCTCATTCTCATGTTTTTTAGGTAAAAATAAAGAAAACAGAATTAAGTTGATATCATTTTTTTCTAAATTTGGTATACAAAATCAAATTGACTTTTTTATTTTATTTTGTTTTTATTTGATCAAAACAATTTTGGAAAAAATGTCATAAATAACGGTTTTTAAAATACTATGAACTCATATATAATATACATGCATTTGTAATTTAGAACTTTATAAAAGTTTATTAATAAAAACTTCATTTAAATAAAAGTTTTTGGATAAAAAATGTTCATTAAATATAATTTATATATTACTTAAGTTTAAGGATGAAAACGTTTCAGTGAAAACCATTTTTTTAAATTGATCTTTTTTAAAAATTTCCTTGGGATCAGATATTTTAGCATTTGTAACTATGAATGCTGAATTCTATCTTCAGTTTGACACCCTTAAAAATATTATTGATGTATTTATCGGATTATATCAACTGATTATGTTAAGCATATTGAAAGTACTCATTTCTCCCTTATCACTTAAAATCATCAGTTAATATAATCCGATAATGTTAATAATATTATGAAAGTATGTATTTCATAATACTTGTATTAATATTTAAATCAATTCATGAGAAATTGTAACAATATTTGTGAAATTGCAAATCAATTATAAGAAATTTTGTGTGTGATCGATTTCTCTTTCGATGGATATTAATATGTAAATAATGTATATCTCTCAAAAAAATTTGCTGATGTATAGTCAACATTATAGTATTTCTTAATACTATCAAATCGTATTAAAGAAAATTTTTACAATGTAATGATTAGGAATACATTTTCGAATCAACTAAAAGCTGCAAAAGTTTAACAATAAAGCGATGAATAAAATTTTTTAATATTTTTTAAAATGTCTACATTTGCTTAATTTACTAACCTTATGAAAATTCTCGCTATATATAAGTTCTTTTTCCTCATATTCATTATTTTTATAAAAAAAAATGATCTTATTTTTCACTAGATATAACTTTTCTACAATGTTATTTATGCTGGAATTTTTATATAACCCTTTTTACTATTAAAAATATCCTAATAAAAATATATTTTTATAAAAATATATTTTAAGTGAAAGATTGTGAATTCATTTCCAGCTCTTACATGGGTCAAATTGCTGATTTGCCTTGTATAGTCTTCGAGACTAATGTCTCTCAACTATTATGAAGTTTTGAAATGAAAAATGACAATTCATGTGTCAATCTCAAGTTTCTTCAGTGCTCAAAATTATACGCGATAACTGGTTGCGCTTAACGACTGTGATTTCAAATCAATAAATAGACAAAAACGCAAAGCAGTTGAGCAAACAGGCATTAAGTAAGTGTATTCTCTAAAAATAACAACTTTTTAAAGCTACTTTTAATTATTTGTAGAGTTTGAATAAGTTGAAATAAAATTTTATTTGTCTTCCATTTAATGCATAAATAGAATGTACAGATAAACTATTAGAAACAAATCAAATATATTTAAAAACCGTGTTTTCTTTTACTATTTAATGTGATTTCAAATTTTCGAAAAAAGATGTTTTCGAGACCAAAAATATTACAAAATATATCTAAATTTGAATTTATTGAATGCAGGAATAAGCTGTAAAAGAATTATTTGCTATGGCGGCTAGTAAGAAGCAGCTTATGTATCAGTAAATACACTTTTATTGTAATGTAGAAGATGGTTCAAGGTTACCAAACATGAGCTAAAATTAAGAAAAATGTAAATAGTAAAGCTGTAACTTAGAAGGTAAATTATGTCACTTGATAAGAAGATATTCGTCATTGCATCTATTGTGAATTTCACTACGGGAAAAGGACAGCAAAAGCATCTCAATTTCTTTTCCTGGGGAGGAAATGATGTTTAACAGAAAATATAAATCTTCGGTTTTGACCGTTTAAAGATAAATTTTGGTATTAGTTATTAAAGAATGTAGCAACACTCTACTAAAAACTTTTGTGAGAATTTGCAAGCAATGCCCATTAAAAAAAGCAACTCAATCGAAAAAAAGGAAAAACCAGGGAATCACAAAAAAAAACATTTCTAATTGTTTATACGGAATTGGAATGATTCAGAAAGTAAAAATATGGTTGATGTATTCATTGTGCCAAAGGAAGATGTTTATGAGTGCATTGAAGAGCATGAATATAAGCAACATAAAAAATCTTTCTTTTTTAAAAATGTGAAGGAGATGAAAATAAAATAATTATAACGTGTTATGACAAAGTAAAGCTGGAAGAAACTTCATGAATGTTGCTGAAACGATATCAACATTGAATTGGGCCATTCATTGCAAAAAAGATATGAAATGACTGCTTTGTTAGAATTGCCGGAGCCAATATAACTTCTGAGCGCTATAAGCAGCATTTACTGTGAGTAAAAAAAAGTCAGAAGTTGAAAAAAATGTTGATTGGCTGGAAAAGATTTGCATTCAGTGTAATTGTTCTATAATAACACAAGGTAATATGTTACAAATCTGACCAAAGACACGTCAGAATCGCAAAGCTGGAAAATTTTAATTGGACGTTAAATCTCAACAAAGGCTCTACCGATTTGTATTTGTTTCTATCGATATACAATGCTTTCTCTTCTATACATTAACAGATAGTTGACGAATTACAGAAATAAGTTGATGGCTTTATGGAGGCAAAAAGTGAATCGTTCTGCACTTCTGGGAAATCTTCAGCTTTTCAACAAATCGTTGAAGGTACTAAATAATAATGTAGAATACTTTGATGAAAACAAGTTTTATTTTCGTCTCTCCATTGCAAGTTCAGCTCTCTTAAATATAATTTAAAATTTATTACACTCAATTATGAGGCAAAGGAATGGAAATTATTAATTTGACAACGGTCTATTAATGTAGACAAAAAAAATAAACGAATCCTGTTATTGAAAAGAATATGATTCATTACAAATTATTTTATGGAACTCAAAGAATAAACTTTCTGACTTAATTTTGAATTTTGTGTTGCTATATGTGTTTCGATAATTTAATATTTTTATAAAATATCATCACACGAGCAATATAGTTAACTTTAAGTTAAGCAAGATTTTGAATTAATAATTTCAAAATTCTCATTTTATGAACGCCAAGAAGATTATTTTTTAAAATTTTATAACTATGTATCTTCATTTTTTTTAAATAAAAAGCTATTTAATTGTATTTTATCTACATATTGCGATATATTAAATTAAAATTAGTTAAATTAATATACCTAATTTTACTAATTATAACAGAAACAATAACAGAAAATAAAAATTAAAATGTTATATTTTATAAATTTTCTTTTTATTTGGAAAAATTAACTGACTGAATTTATTTCTAATGTGAATTTGTGAACTACAACTCTTTCATTTAGAGAAAGAGAGAGAGAGAGAGACCAAAGATTGCCTTATATCCATTTTTAACATAATTTCTTGTTTTAATTTTTTGTACCACCTTGCTTATAAATAAATTTGCATAAATATTAATTAGAAAAATTTGAATTTTTATGAATTGTTTTAATACATTTCAAAATTCGGATAATATTTTTCTACTCCTAAATAATGATACGTAGTTTTTTTTAAAAGTATTTATAAAATTATTTTGCCTTTTAAAAAATTGAAATAGTTAAAATTTTGAATTGTTATTAACAAAGAAAAGTAGCTTGATATTTCATAAAGTATAATAAATCTTATCTTTGAATTTTAAGAAGAAAGTATATTAAATATTTTCCTGAAAAACCATTAATTTTCCTTGACTAAAAAAATTCACATTGCTATTCATAATATCAAAAACATTTCTTGAATTTTTCTAGTATGTTTTCAATAGAGATAATTAATCTTCAGAAAAATTACACTTTTAAAAATGATAGTAAAAAATAATTTCTCTACAAACTTAGATCATATTTAGAAATTTTAGATTAATCATTTATAAGTGTATGCTACTTTATCTTTTTAAAATCACCCTCATGTAAACTAAAAATATTATATTTATTTTTTTAGAAAAATATTTTATATACTGTATTCTGTTTTGAATTTAGTTTAGTATTTAAAAAATAAGAAAGAGTTTTTATAACATCCTTAAACTGCTATTGTTTTCGTTTCTTATATTTTTTTCGTTGTGTGAAACATATTTCCACATACAAAAAACAGCTGTTTTCTACCCTAATAAAACAGTTTTTTTTTTTTTTGTTAATCTATGGTAAGAACAGGGTGCGAATTCAAGTACAGAGCTTAAAATTTAAAATCCATGCAATTTTACACACTTTTCTCATAATTTATTAATACCACATTGTCCTATGATAAAAGTAATTTATTATTTTTAATAGTTTCAAGGTGCAGGAAACATTCCTGTGAAACATAAAATGAAATCTTCTTGATCCAGTGTAATCTTAAACAGTTTTTATAGAGTAAGGTTTGAAATTGTTGCTATATAATTTCATGTAAGATGTAAATTCACAAAAAATGTCAATTAAGTTACAAGTTAAATTTTCCTACAGTAAAATGTCCACAGAAAACTCAAATAAGTACGTAAATCTGAAATCTGAACGTATTGAAACACTTTTAGAAGGATTATTCTAGATAAAAATAAAAAGGTAATTTCTTTTTATTTTGTTTAAAGGAAACTATCTGTATGGATGCATGAATGGTGTACCGCTCTCTACTTAGTCTCTTAAAAAGGAAACTTGTTATTTTAATGAGGATATGATTATTTCATTATGAATCCTAGAAAATTCTTTCTATTGCATACTTCATGCAAGTTTTCTTTCGTTGATATTCAAAAGAACATAATAACAGCATATAATAGGTTGAAAAAATGCATTTTTTTCATACAGCAAAAAATCAACCTTTGTAGGGAAAAAAATTAAAAGTTTCGATTTGTGTTATCTATTTTTTTATTTTATTTTGCAATAGGATTTATAAACTCAGTTATATAAGGCTAAATGTGTAGTAAGTTTCAGAAAAAGATAAAATTTAGTGAGTATTTTTCTACAATTAAAAGTACTTCTCATCTGTAGACTGTCATTTGTTTCTTATCTGTATAGCAGCGTTCTGCCTGATAAACGGCTCTTCCAAATTATGAAGGAACACCGAACACCCCATGATTTTTAATCGCATCCCTGACACAAAACTTTTTCTCGTTGATGTCATGACTTTGTTAGGCAAATGACAATAGAGCATCAATTCAAAAGGAGATTCTTACAAACAGTGGAATTTCTAGATTTTTTAGTTGATGTTAACAGGAATGATTATTTTTAGATGTTTCATTCCCCTACTAAAAGTATATTCATAATAAGTTTCGACTCAAAATAAAAAAGTGTAAATAAACCGTTATATCTTCAAAATATTAATAATTTATATTTCATAATATTCCCTGAACATAGAACAAATATCAAGGTAAGGAATTTGCTTAGAACATGAATAAAACATCAAGGAAAATTTAAATTTAGAATAATTTTGCTAATATATATATATATATATATATATATATATATATATATATATATATATATATATATATATTAAAAATATAGAAGATGTAAAATTGCTTAAGAATAGATAAAGAAAGAGATTTTTCATAAAGTAATATATGCCTAATAAAATGCAAAGAAATACTACTTCTACAAAACAATAATGAAAGAAGAAAACTATTCGAATGATAAATGTATCGAAATCAATAAAATAACCATTTGTGATATGTGTTTCTATAATTATCTAGAATATAGAATGTGTGTGTGTGTGTTATTGAGCAGACTTATAAATAAAATAAACCATTTATAAATAATAAAAATTGAAGCAATAATAGAATTGCGTGAATATAATAAAAATTGTGGCAATAATAGAATTATCTAAAAGCATATTTTATAAAATAAAATTTATGCATCTTTCAATACAGATTTATTTAATTTGTCATTCAGTCAGACTACTTTGTTCAATTTTATTTCACTTTTAGATATTCTCAATCATTTAAGACCAAATTAAATTGAATAAGATATCAAAAAACTGTTACTGCAAGTTCATTTTCAAATTTTGTTCTTATTTTTAAAACTCTATAAGGCTAAGAGCTCTGATGACGTACAAACGATATTTTATAATAATTTATGCTTTTATATAGAGTAAATTTTAAGCTGTAATCTTTGCTAGAAGCAGCCTTTTTTGTGTCTTACCTTATTAATCTATTTATTTATAAGCTAAAATTGTTGTTCATTGACTTCTCTTAAAATTGAAAGCCGAAATCGCTTAACAAATGTAAATTCAAATTAAATTGAAGGTTTCAATCCTAATAATTACTTCAAAGAGATTGTCCCGTAATTTTCATGCGCAAACTTTATAATTATGAATAGTTAATACCAATCATTTTCCAAACTTCCATGTCAAACTAAAAGAACGACTTCAAGGGAACACAGCGGCTTGTTTTAATATCAAAGATTAATTTTCTACTATTTTCCACAACCACAATTCCTATTCTCAATATTATCAAAGCTTGACATGTTAGTTAAAATAACTTTTCCATGTTTTTTTCACCAAACTCAGGAGGATTGCCGAGAAACAATTTTTTATTTTAACCTGTACATTTATATCACACAAAAGCTTTGTAGTACGTTATTTATGATTGATATTGAGATGTAATAGAATTGCTTAAGACTGTTAGAATCAAGTTATATTTTATTGTTGGTAGTTGACGAGGAATTTATTGAAGCTATGAAATTTTCATTTAATAATGTTAAACTTGTATAAAAAGCTAATGGAAAATAAGTAGTTAGATGAAGAGTTCTTAAATGGAAAAAGACTTATTTGCTAACCACTATCAAAAGCTTCAGAAATAGAAATAAATTGTAACAGAAATAATCTCTTAACATTTTAGGACATTATTGTTGATTTGTAATGTGTTTCTCTAAGCTCTTATAATTTCTCTGAGCAGTTGTACGTGGTTTTATAAATTATAACTTTGAAAACCATTTTACATTCCTGAAAATCGAATTGGTAATATTTATTAGATTTTGTTATATTTAAACAGGTGAAGCTTACGGTTTTCAAGTATTTTTTAAAATTTTATGCGCAGTATTGTTAGGTTTTTGACTGTCCAAACTGCAAACAAACTCTAAAAATTTAAGCTATAATATTTTCTAAAATATGGAATATTGCAGTTATAACATGCATTATTTTTACTTCTGAAAACAAAGTTCGGTGAAATCAAAATGGTAGATCCGGTAAGACTGGCGAAACAACAATGGTAAACTGCGTAGCAGCAGATGTTGATTTTCTGCTGTCACCGTTGTCCTGTTGAGCGTCGTTCTGTTCAGTAAAAGATTTGTTTTACAAAGTGCTTGTTTATTGCGTTGATTGAGAACAGTAAAATGAACAAACAAAAGATCAATTTAAAGTTTTGTTTTAAGCTTGGCAAGACATCGAAAGAAACTCACGCAATGCTGTTATGTCTTCATGAAAATCAAGCATTGTCGATGAAGTGTGTATACAAGTGGTTCACCCGTTTTCGAAAAGGCCAGGAACGTGTTTCTGACAAACACCGTAGAGGAATACCTGCGATTTCCACCACTGACGAAAACTTTGAGAAAGTAAGGAAATTAATCACGAAAGATTATCCATTAACTGTGCTTATGATAATTGGTGAACTGCAGATTAACCGTGAATCCGTGCGACAAATCGTTAACTGTAATTTAGGGATGAGCAAGCCGTGTTGCCGTTTTGTAACTTATCATTTGATTGATGATCAGAAGCAGGCACGTTTACAGGCTTCACAGGATTTTTGTCGAAATGGCAGGTGCAACATCAAATTTTTTGAACTGTATTTCTACTAGTCATGAGTTCTGATGTCACAAGTACGACCTTGAAACAAGTCAGCAAAGCATGAAAAGGCGCTCTCCTAAATCACCTCTTGGGAAAAAAGTCAGATAAAAAAATCAAGCAACAAAACGATGCTTATTACCTTTTTTTGATAGTCAAAGCAATATTCACAAGGAATTTCTACCTGAGAGAACGACATGAATGCTTCAAAGTGCATTGAAATTTTGACCCGCTTAATGAAATACCTACCCAGCGTACTACCCAGTACGCACAACAGGGTTCATGGTTTTTTGTTCAAAACAATGCTCGCTTTCACACATCTAATATTGTCAAACAGTTCCTGGAAAAAAAGGGGATGGTACAAATTGAGCATTCACTATACCCACCAGATCTCAATCCTCCAGACTTCTTCCTACTGATATGACTCAAACTCGTTTTGAAAGGAAAGAGATTTGACGATACTCTTGACGTCCAACAAAACATGACAAGACTTTTGAACTCCATCCCAAAAGAAAACCTCTCACAAAGTATCCAGTACATGCATAGGAGATCTCAGAGGTGCATAGTCATAGGATTTGACTGTTTCGAAGGACAATAAGGTAATTTTCATTAACGTTGATATTACAAGATTATCCACCGAACTTTATTGTTAACGGTTATGTGTGTGTGCGTGCGTGTGCGTGTGTATATTACTTTTTTATTAATGCATTAGAAATCACTGCATATTAAATCCTAGAAATTCTGTGGCCTTGAAACTCTCATTTAAGATATGTACCAGATAATTTTGTTATAAAACTATAATAAATGGGATATTTTTTATGAAAGTAATTATATAATATAAAATACTGTAATAATCAAGCTGCAATAAAGTTTCTTTTTTTTTACATGCATGGTTATTTTTTCCCCCGAAAATTAGGAAATTTTTATCGGAAAGTTTATTTTTCCAGTCAATCTTCTAACAGTATCATAGATTAGTATTTCAGGAAACTGTATTACTTTTTTACAAAAGTAAAATATATAATACCTTATGGTGCATTCTCTGTTTGTTTAGGAAGAGGAAATGCGCTTTTTCCTTGTTCAAAAATTTGTATGCAAACGAATTGTTTCCCATGAATTGCTAAAATTAGAATTGAACTCATATCATGAAATTTAAACATTTTGTTAAAAAATTGAGATGAATATAACTATTTGTATTAAGTGTAAGGAATTGTGTGTGTGAATTCTTTTGCAGAAAATCTCGAAGAAATGAGCTACTTTTCTTGGACACAAAGCAAAATTGTAATTTCAATTGATCATGAGATTTTATAAATACAATTAAGGTGAAATCTAGAGTCTGTTGTGTTCATTTTTAATTTAATTGGAATACTACCAATATATAATGTTTTAATATTTCACAACATTAGTTAGATTTTGTTGTATTGTTTGTATTTTGAACTATATATTCAAATTTATTTTCATGTTTTGATAACCGTTTCAAATTTTGATTGCTAAGTGGGAAAAATAATATAAAAATATCATTTTAACACTCAAGAAAACCAAATATTTCTTAAAATTTCCTTAATAGTATTTATAAATTGCAGTTCTTCAAGTTAATCTAAAAGAAATTGAATAGGTATTCGTTATCAACAAAATGCTGTTGGAAATTACAGGCCTTGATCTACATTTGAATATCGATTTTTCCTGACTGCTCTACAACGAAATCGTTTTGAACAAAGCTCACGCAAATAGGAATAAGAAGTTTCATTATCTGAGAACACGTAAAACGTGTTTAAAAGATCTTCTGACTAAAAAGCAGTTTATAATGCAAAAATAATGACTCAGCAAAAAGAATTATTACGCGGTGCTCTAAAGATGATGTTAAAAATAATGAGTTCATTTTTATGCCATCCTGCGCATTAATTACAAATATAATGAAATAACCTCAGCTTGCTAGGATAAACTTTATTTAACTTTTCTTTTCTATTATATTTTCTAGAGAACTAATATCTGCAAACATATAATTATTTGAGAGGAAAATAAGTAAAAAATGTTATAGAATGTGCGTTGTTAAAAGAATTATTTTTATTCCATGTATGATATAAATGTTATCGTGAAACAAGACCTATTCATTTGTAATTAAATTAATGTATTAAAAACACGTTTTCTTTCTCAAACATTATAATATCTTTTAAATTTATTATAGATGTACCCTGGTGATATTTATGTATAGTTTCATGCAACACCTAATAATGCGCAGATTTGAAATTTAGCAACAAATTTTCATTATTATACCATAGGTTTTTATTTCATACTTTTATCAAATTTTAAAATTTAAATTTTTTATTCCTATTTAAATTATTAAAAATATAATGTGCATTTCAATATTAGATAATCGGAAAGAAGTAATATTTATTTATGGTATTTGATATGGTATTTCCTTTCTGTTTAATAAACGTGTTGTAATTTAAAACAAACGCATTAAATTTTTTGTCAAAAATCGGCTCGTATTGTAGTTTGATAACATATTTCTGAAATAATAATTACATTAAAAATATCCTGAAAATTATGCATGAAGAAATAAATAAGTCAAGATTAAAATAGAAAATAAAAATAGCATATAAAAGTGGCGGAAAAATCCAGAGAAAAGCATCATTTTAACTACAAAATATCAAAGAAGAAAACTATTTTGGGAGAAATGATATAAGATTTAATAAGCACAAAAATGTAATAAAATTGCTTAAGCCAATTAGAAGCAAGCTATATTTTATTGTTGATAGTTGACAAGGAATTTATTGAAGCTTTGAAATTTCTATTTAATAACGTTAAACATGTAATAAAAGCTAATGAAGAATGAGAAGTGTTATAGCAAATTCTTAAATGGAATGAGACTTTTTTTGTTAACCACTATCAAAAGCTTCAGAAATAGAAATAAATTCTCCAACTTTCAGTAGTTAAAAAATAATATAAAATTGATTCAATTGATCATGAGATTTTATAAATACAATTAAGGTGAAATCTAGAGTCTGTTGTGTTCATTTTTAATTTAATTGGAATACTACCAATATATAATTGATTCTCAACTGTCATAGTAATATATCACGATTTAACAACCAGAGGAAACACTAATATTTGGTACTATTCAAATGTAGTTTTATTGTAAACATAATTTATTTCAATATCTAAAATAGTCAACAAAATCTACAAAAATCATTATAATAAAACAGTTAGGTCTAACCCAAGATTCTAAATGATTTTTCAGAGTCATTTAGAATTCTAGGTTGAAAAAAAATAATAAAACATCAAATTTTTTAATTTTCCAACAAGGATAAACTATCAATAGAATTAAAAATGAAATTTGATATGATAATCATATATATATTTAAATTTTACTCATTATTCAGGATAAAATTTTAAAAAATCAAGTAAAAGGTTTAAAAAATCAATCGTAAATCTCAAAAATTATTACAAAATTTTCGTTAAATCTAGTAAGATTCTTTGTCTACTGTAAGCAATCCACCATGGTCATTCATTGTGTATACTCGTATATGTTAAATTACACTTTTGAGATCAGAATACTAGTAAAAACCGATTGTAAGATTATAAAAAAATTGTATAATTACTGATACAAGGCAACCAAATCATGAAGCAAAGGCACTTTGTAAACTAAGTGAGGAATTGGAAAAATAGATAAAAGTTTTTCTATAGTTTATTTTATGCCCAGAGAGAATCTTTCTCCTTTACTAGCATAAATTACAAAAGATAGTTAAAACAATGAAAAAGTTTTGTGAAATGAAATTAATCATTTATAGAACGGAAAAACAATTTGTGCCAGAGCTAATTGATAAAGACTAGCTTACACATATATTAATTAGCTTACTTGGCTGCATCAACAAGAATCTTGGAAACGTAAACAAGCTAATAAAAAATGTTTTATTTTTTGCCATTCACGAAATGGATTTCAAAACTACACCAGATTTTATAATGTATTGTAGTACTATGAATATATATATGTGTATGTGTGTGTGTTTGTTTGTGTGTGTAAATAATACCTTGTAAAAAATATATATTAATTCATATACAGTCCATATGGTACATAATTCAATACGAAAGTTATATAAATCATAAATTATTATATGCATAGAAAAATATTTTAAAATTTATAAAAAAATAATTCGAAATGATTAAAATTTGTTTCCCTATAGCTTTCATACATGCTAAACAATGCTAATTTATCAGACTTTAAATAAGTATTAAAATTTTGTTCAAACTCTTGCAGAATTCAGAGTAGGTTACTGCAGTTGTTTTCGGCTGCCTATTTCTATCAACCAAAACTTATAAATACCCAACGTCATTATGGTCTTAGTGCGTTTGCCCCGAGAACGAAGTTTTTTTTCGTAAGTCTAACACGGCTTCATCAGTAAAGCTATGCTGTATTAAGTAAATGATCTTTTTGTTAAATGCCACTTAATTAGTAAGTGTCAAAAAGTGACTTGTAAACCACCGTTTTTATTACTAATTGTAAAATAGCATTTATATGCATAAAAGTTTACCAGTAGAGATTTGCCTTTAATATAATGCAAACAAAGTTTTTCTTATTGACATGCGAGCCCAGAATGAGCTATAGCTTCTTGAATTGAGTTTCGAGTTGCCCCCTTACTGTGTAGATTCTTCCAAATTTTAATCGCAAGAATTTTCTAATTTATTTCGACGCAATCAACCCAACGAATTCTTTGTCTTTCCCTTTTTTAGGATTCCGATTTTTTGAACTCGAAGATTCTCTCGGTGACTCGGTTCATTCTAATCACGTGCCCTGGCCATTTCAATCCCTAAATAGAAATGAATTTTATTTTATTTGGCTTCTTGTATATGTAACAAACTTCTAAATTTTTTCTGCTATAAATGTTGAATTTCAAACCTCCCAGGATGCTACGCAATATTTTTCCTTCAAAGAGATTAAAAACTCTTTGTCTCTCTTACCATCGCTAACGTTTCAGCAGCATACATAATAATGATTTGAATTAAAGTTTCAAACAGCAGTAATTTTGTTCTACTAATGAGATAAAATTTTAAATATTTTTGAATCCTCCCACAAAAAATATGTTTAAAAGGCTAACTATATAGTTACCCTTTATAGAATTGTGGAGACAAATTTCTAAAAAGTACATCTCAAACTGATGATGTCTCCAACACGTACATAGCAAAATAATGCATCGTGGAACAATCCAAAATGTTACCTTTATCTAAGAATGATTTATGATTCCCAGTCTTCTGTTAGGAATTTATAATTCCATGTAAAATTAATTAGGAAGTAAGAGAAACATCTAATTTAATCAAAAGCAATATAATTGAGAAAATCTCTCTCTATTTAAGTTATTCCCTATTATATTCCATTCCAACTTTATATTAATTTAATCATGTCCTCTTATAATGCGCAATTGAAAGAACAGCAGGTAAGGTTGATATTAAAACTGATAAAAACATGGTTAATTTTGAATTTTATAAAACCATTGTTATGCAATTAAAATGCAAATTGAATTTAAATAAATTTTATTTAAATTTAAAAAATTATTAAATTTTGAAATAAATTTTATTTTATTGAAAAATTTACTAATGTTTGTAATTTTTACCTTTAAATATCATAATTAACAGCTTTCATATATTACTGATGAACTTTCTTTCAAAACAAATGTTGATAGTGTTCATAAAGGGAAATTTTTCTAATATTTTGCAAGTTTCTAAACTTTTTCAAATTTTTTGAGTTCTCATTTGAAAGCTGTCATAAGTTTCTGGTGTCTACTTGTAATATTTAATATTTACAAGTAATATCTTGTAAATATTTATATGATAAAGACAGCTAGCTACTACTACTTTCGGTTTTCTCATTCCTGATTTGATTGGTCAACTACAAAATTAGCGGCATGAATAAAGAAATGCGTTGCAAATGTAAACATACGAGAAAGTTCAAATCATTACATATGTTGAAAATTTAATATCAAAACAATATTATTATCGATTTTGTTTGGTGGAAGCCGTAGTAAAAGAATTATTCAATTTGTGAATTATATTTTATATTAAATGGAAGAAAGCAAATCGAAACCATTTTTTCGAGATTTAAAAGAAACTGTGAATGTAATAAATAAAGTTGTATCAGAAACAATTGAAGCATCAGCTGAATGCCCCAGTGAATACGATTATAGTGAATTTAATGAATATTATGAAAAAAAATTAAATGACATAAAGCAGACTAAAGTGTGTATATTGTTTTATTATATTATAATGTTTAATGATTTTGAAGATCCATTCATGACAAAGTAAATTGTAGTTGCAGAATTTAAAACAATCGATTTCCTGATTTAAAATTTATACGACTTATTTTTTGCAACTTCAATTTTAATTAAAAAATTTTGGAAAAATCTAATTCATTTGGTCTCACAAATTGATTAAAAATACGAATGCCAATTCATTTTAAAGTTATTTTCTTTATTTTTAGCTATAAAATTTCTTTTTCATGCTCTTGACTATTATAAACATAAATTGCTGATTTGGTGTTATTTATAAAATCCAAACTTTAATGTAGCGTCATTACCTAATTTGTGTAGAATAGGTTGTTTTGAATAGATGAGGTTTTCTTGTATGCCCATTTAAAATCTTATTTTCATAATTGTAACTACTGTTTATTGATTCTATATTTTTTTCTAATTTTTTTCATAATTAATTTCATTATAAAATCAATAATAAGAACCTACTTTTACAAAATACCATATTCTGTCAATACTTACCGAAAGAATAAATTACCAAATGTATTTCTTTGTTTTATATTTCATAAATAACTGACCTGCATTAATTACTTATTGGATAGTGCTCTACCCTTCAGTTCCGAAGTTTGTTGTTGAATTTCCATCTCATCTGTGATATTTGTTGTGGTTAACTTTGTCCCTACCAAATCAGCCCTAATGCTGGAAAAGTGACCTCAAACTAATCAAACCAAGACATAAAGAAATACTGAATAAGATTTTTTTTTATCTAATCAATACTAAGTGTAATGAACAAAAAAAGTATACTGCACTAATTCTTTTGTTTTACAATTATTATTTTAAAATATTTATTTTCAAAATTTGCATAATTTCTCCATTATATATTAAAAGATGGTGTAGGTTTGAAAGGAAAGAATATATAAATCAAGATTTCTTAGTTCAGTTGGCTCCACAATGAATCTTATAACATGATTTTATGTCATAAACTATTTAGCTTTAGCATTTATCAATGTAAATTCTGAATTCAATTTCCAGCTGAATAGTTAATGCTCTGATTCAACAGTTCATGGGTTAAGATTCCACCTTGGGCTTGGCTGCTGTTGATAGTTCAGAATCCACTTAAAATTGTTGGTCCCAGTTTAATTAGCTCTTGTGTGCAAAAAAAAAAACAAAATAACCGGAGAGATAAACTGAATATCAGCCTGAAATTCTTATCAGAATAAGTGATATATGTTTTATGTTTCTTTGAATGAATTTATTTTCTGGAACATTTGCAAGTATAGTAATTCAATTCAATTTGTTATTTTAATTTCATTATTTAAATTATTTTATTAAATATTGATTACTATATTTTTCAAACTATGAAAATAACAATAAAAAGAATGGACTTTAAAATGGTGAACAAATATTAATGTGTTTATAATTCAAAATGTAATTTTTTTAAACATAATTATTGTCTCAGTTTGCTATATTTTTATCATATCAAAATAAGATTGTTATTTTTTGCTTCATTACTGAGCTGACATGTTTAATTTTATTAAAGTAAGAACATTTGTTATTTCAATAGGAGAGTGAATATGGTCTAAAATTATATTTCTTCCAGGATGAACTTGTAAAATTAAAGAAAGAGTTTGACTGCAGACTGACATATTTTCAAAATTACTTTCATGATTTTCAAGATTTAGTTCTAGAAGTTGAGGAAAATGTTAATAGCCAAGAAAAATACCTCCAAAAATATGGTTATAAGCCATGTAAGAATACTTTAGCTGTCATTTATGTTCTATTATTGCATGTGTTTCATTATGACTTCATTAAAGTATTTTAAGGAATTTTGTTATTATTAAGTTAATTTTAATAGCAATTAGTTATATTTGGTCTTATAGTTAGTGAATGTCATTATTCTTTTGAAAAAAAAAATAGTGAAGATAAATGTTTATAAAAATAACTCTAGATTTGGAATTTTTTTCCGCTGTAGTTATTGATAATAAAATATTTAAACTTTGTTTATTATTAACTTAACACAATAATTTATTGTTAAAATTATCGTTTTGATCAAATTCAAATAGATATTTCCATCTTTAGCATATCTTAAGAAATAACAGTTTCATAAATAATATGTATCATTTAAACAGATTTATTTATTTCACTGAAACCATGTTTTTTATTTATCATAATAAACATCATATAAATTATATTCCAACTTTCTGACAATTATCAGCATATACAGTAGGCACTCATTTTTACGAACACATAGGGACTAGTAAAACAGTTTGTAATGCAGAAAAATAATGTATTTGATTCTCAAGATCTGATATGTTTTTAAACCAAACTGAATCATCTTTATAAATAAAGTACTATTAGAAAGAAGAGCTCCTTGGAGACCCCCTCATTTTTCTTGATTTTTTGTGTGCATGGGCTCATGGATCTAGTCTAGCTCCGCTCTTCTGGATGGAATTTGTAACAACAACAACTATTAGAAATAATTATTTAAAATACACTAAAAAACATAAGAAATAAGAAACATAGTTAAAAAAAATTTTTATTGATTCTACTTTACCACACAATTTTCTAATGCTCAAAGCATGTATGGTTTTAAATTTTTAAATGTTTCTTTTTTCAAATGTAGTTTTTAAAACTGTTGAGAAGCTGTTCTTTGGAATTCCATATTTTTTGGAAATTTTTGTCTTATTTAATATTTTTTGTCTACTTTCAGAATTTTCATTTTTACTTCAGTTGAACAACATGCTTGTTTCTTCAACAGAATCAACTCCATTTTTCTTTCCTGACTAATGAAATTTCATAAATTAAGTTGTTCAAATGAAATCAACTACAGAACAAGAAAACTCAAAAGAGTCTTTCTCCCTTTGTATGTTCTAACATATGGGGAAGGGAGAATTTTTTCCCTTTTCTTGTGTTTTTACATATGTTGAACCCAGAAGTTGAATTCGGCACCTTAGTTCTTTCCCATAAATGTCTGATATCCATGTGTCTTCGACTATTATTTATAAATGAATTATGTTTTCAGGCGTTATATAAAGAAGAAATCAAACGAAAAATTTAAAAAATATCAGATCATAAAAATTAAAAAATGGGAAAGAAAACTTTAGAAATAAAAATTTTCGAAGAAATTGTTCAAAATTTTAATTAATAAACATGAGTTAAAATTATCATTGTATCTATGGTGTTAGTGTTAGGAATTTTTGCCTCTGGCTCATAAATTAGAAGTTTGTAAAAACAATTGTCTACTGTTATTGAAAATTAACTGTATACTGAATGCAAGCTTTCATAAAGTGCTGCATTGATTATTATTTTATTGTGGTGAAGGTAAAAGTTAAAAAAATGCCTTTTAACTTCAAAAATGAAAAATATGAAGGGGATAAATATTAGAAATTTTTTTAGAATATATTAAAAATCTTGTATAAATAAATGCATCTATAGAATGTTTTATAAATATGTAATAAACTTTATAGGTATATCTATAGAATTTTTATCAATATATTTGTGCTATAAAATTAATATAATTTTTAAAAATTATAAAAATTTTAAATATATTGAAAATATTATGCACTTTTTATTGTCTATTTAAATCAGCACTATAAAAGATTTTTTAACATTAACAGATTTATTTAGTGTTCGTTTTTTTTTTAAAAAAAAATTGTTCTTTGTTAATTGTTCTTTAAAAAAAAACATGCTTGATGTTATCTAGAATTTAAAATCTCTTCTACAAGATATAAATTGAACCAGTGTAATTTACTTAATTTATGAATGCTTAATCAATCTTCAGATTGAAATTCATGATATTTAATTTACATTATTTTATCACTTTCTGATTATTATTTTTATTCTTAAATTTATATCTGAATTCATTTTTATTCAACTTAAGCATACATTTAATTATTTGTATTAGATATTTTTCTTTATTATTTTACTTCTACAAAAATCTTTATATTCTTTATAGTGGAAGTAGTTCCCATTATTGAATCACCAGCTTCCAAAACGCCTCCATTGGAAGAGTATCCTTTTGTTTGTTTTTTGAATTTTTCTCTAAATCTTAAATAATATGTAAGTAATCAAGGAATATTAAAGCAATTTTAGTTATCGCAAATGATAAGATGAAATAATTACATTAGATGCTCATTTTTACAAACATTCAAGATTTTATGAACTAATATCTAGTCTTTAACATAGATGCACATGGATAATTTAAATTTATGTCTGAAATTTTATTACCTCTTTTGCAAATTCTTCACTATGCACTTTATGTTTGCCTTTATATTTTATTATTTGATTTTGTTATTAATTTTTTTTTCAAATTTTTCTTTTATTTTATGATTAAAAATCTTGGATTGTTATATCATAGAATCATAAATCGTTTAAATTTTGGATGACAAATTAAATTGTAAATGTAAAAATCTATGATATTTTTAAGTAACTCTTGTGAAATTTCTTCCCATCCTAATTTAACTCTTGTCTTACAGTCTTTACAACATAACATAATCAATAGCTTTAAGAACAAATTGTAAAAACTTTTGCCAGGAGTGATCATGGTTTACAAATTGAGAATGCCTTTCAAAATTAAATTCTAAGCATAATGCACTTGCTATTTTATGTTTGGAATGAAGTTGCAGTAAAAAACATACAAGTCATTTTGATATGTAGGATTTATTAAAGAAGTCACCAGAGCTGAATAAAACCATCAACATTTACCTGACTATTTGAGAGAAAACAAATAATTCAACATTGAACTTCAACATACTATTACTTTACTGCAATAGTGGGTTCCTTTGATTTGCAAATTTCATTTTGCTTAAATATATCAAATTATTAAATGACTGAGAACAAGGAGATTTAACAAAAAATAGGAAAGACAAGTTCTGAAATTTAAAAAAATATAAAATTACTTTGCCTGACTTTTTAATCAGTAAGACAAAAATAGTAGTTATTTTTAAATAAATAAAAAAATGGTTATCATGTACTTATAAAAAACACACGCAAATTTTATTTTGTGTGTGTTTCTTGTAAGTATATGATAAAAAAAAATTTCTATTAGTATTTTATTTATCAGAAGAGAGCTGCTTATTAAATATAGCCAATTCTAATTATTAAAATTTTTTATTTTGCAAACTTTATTTTAAGAACCATTTTACTGCTCTATAAGTTTATAAAAATGAGTGTCTATTGTATTGCTCTCCTAAGTAGACCATAATAAATTTATCATATTGTAGTCTACAGATAATGATGTCCTTTTCATCTACCTTATTTTATTTCATCATGAAATCTTTATAATTTTGCTACATAAATTTAAGAGAAGTATTTTCTAACTCTATATTTCAAATATGATGACTTAATATATAATAACCTTTCAGAGGGCTTACTTTCATAAGTAAATAAGGGTGTCACAACTCTGAGGTAACCCAGTGGTGTCCTTCTCTTTTGCTTTTTCCCTCTTTGTAACTGTTGTTCTCCCTCATTGTGACACATATGAGGTTGAGGATTCCACATAAGTAACTACTACCACCTTGTTGGTGTTAGCTTCTCATGAATGCTAAATCACCCATGTATGTGAAGATCGGTATCTTTGGAAAAGAGGATCTTTGTAATTGAAACACATTACTGTAGCCAGAGTCTGTATGTAATTTACTAATAATTACTGTTAGACCTGTAATAAATGCAGTTGTCTCTTAATTACTATTGTAAAATCATCTCTGACCTTCATCATCCATTGCATTCCATGGCTTCTATTTGAGATTATATGATGCTCGATTATATAGATACCCCACTTTTTATCACTTCCATGATATAATACAAAAATTTTACATTAATCAACCAAGTTAGACTTCTTTTGGCCTAAGAATAAAAAACTATGATCCTATAAAAAATTTTAATGTTGAGTTCAAACATGTATGAAGTTTTTTTCCATTGCTCGTAGTTTTTTTTTTGAAACATACTTGTTCACTTTAAATGAAATATATATTTACACGCACACACATACAAACCTGATACTGTTCAACTTGCTTAAAATGTGGAGATTTTTTAATTTCGTAAAGTGTTTGGCATGTAGAATAGAGTGCTTAATTGTCTAGTAGTAATTAACAAGCATTCTTGTTCTCCATTGTATGTGCCTGACCCTCTTTTTTATAGCAGAAATATTTAGATGAAATTGTTGCCTATGTTCTTCACTGACAACATTAGATTGACATGGTTAAAATCCAAGTCATGTAATTTTTAGAATAAATTACATCGTGTATCTTTGTTTCATTGTAAAATTCACTAACATAATGGTTATTTGCTACTTTGTGATTTTTTAAAAAATTTTTATAATATTTTATAAAGATTATTATGCTAATTTTTCACCTTTGTTTTAATGACTCTTCATAATATTTATTGCCAACTAAAAATCTTATTGTACAAAGTTAAATTAAGGGAATCTTATTAAATTTAACCGAAGATAAATGGAAAATTCCTTTCTGCGTTGACCGATGTAGTTTTCGTTTTAGCCATTTCTTTGACCTGCATCATGGTAATAGCAAAACTCATCTGCCTAGATTCCAATGTCCAATTGGTTGAATGTTTTGCACATTGTGAGCAGTAGGGGTAAAAGAGTTTCAGTTCTTATTTTGATACTTTATACAGCCAAAATATTGTTTGGAAAGTTTTTTTACTAAGGAAGTCAAACATCTCCATTTTTTTTTTAGTGTGAAATTCTCTAACATCTAACAAAAGTTACCTGGATGATTAATCCAATTTCTTGTCATATTAATAAACTTAAAAAACACAGAATAAAATGCACTTTATTATGAGTATACACAGTAATTGTCTGTACCATATTATCACATTTATGAACCATCATTGATTACGATGAGCAAATAACAGTCTGCTACAATGTAGCAATATGATTCTAAAGGTAACTACAATTCTATTTGTTGCCTATTCGTAAAGCCTAATGTTTGGCTTGCATAAAATATGCAATCTGCTATCACACACATAAAATGAATGAAAATATTAAATAATGTATATTATTTTACGTACATTAACAATATGTTTGTATAAATGACTAGGTATTTCCTAAAGGTAAAATATAATTGTACAAAACTTGATGGTTACAATATTTAGATTACAGTTTGAGTTCAGTATGAAAAATCATATTAAAAACAATACAAGCTTTTTGAATTAAAAATAATATTTATGTGTTATTAATAAAGAAAAAAATGAAAAAGTCAAAGCTATGTCATGTTTTACTTTGCAAAAAGGTATTTTTTTGCATTTATTTTTTAAAGGAACTGTTTGGTTCTTTTCAATTTGAGTATGCCAGAGACAACTTTTGGATTTTGCAAAGACTTCGCTTAGCCAAACGATTGAGGAAAACATACAAAAAAAAAAGTTTTATCATATAAATTTTGAATTATGAATTTTAACTGACTCTTAATGAAATATTGTAAACTTTTGTAAAAAATAAAGAAACAAATTTAGAAAATAAAGAAAAAAGAAAAATAAAGAAAAAATCTTTTACACAGAAAATAGTAACTTAAAATAAATTTTGAAGGAAATATTTATATTGCAGAAAATGTTATTTCAAAAAATATTTTATTATATGAGAAATTCAGCACAGGAGTTCATAAAACATCTTATTAAGTACTTATAATTTACTTTGAATCCAACCACCGTTTGAGGTAGTGGGGCAGTTTAAATTTTCTGTGCACATAGTTACTTTTATTATAAAATTGTTTGTATTTTGCCCTATTTTGTAATTATTTTCTCTTGGGATTTTTATCATTACCATATAACTATTTGATTACATTATTATTAAAAACAAAATTATTCTAATATGTGTGTTAATATATGAGTTTATAATTTTGAATTCATAGTTTGATTTTTTTAAAAAAAGAATATTATTTTCTGTAAAAATGTAAAGTGGTAAAAAAAAAATTCATAAATTTTTATACTATAAAACTTTATATTTTTTGTTTCTACAAATCAATTTTTTACATACAATAATTTAATCAATATATTTTCTAGAGAAGCTTTAGCTTTAAAAATATATATCAGTTAGCTTTATTTATTTTTTATTTATATCTGCTAAATTAATTATTTTTATTTATATCTACTACATTGGAATTGATATTATTATATGTTTGAAATGTGACTGCAGTTATAATAAATTTCAGATTATTGTCCTTCTAAGAATTAATTTATGTCTCCTATATTTATGAAAATAAAGTAAATCATTATTTTACTAAACATTTTATCAGGAATATTATTTTTGTCCTCATTAATTTATTCCTTAAAATTTCATACGAAAACATAAAGAAAAAAGCAAAACACCTTCTATATATGACTTTATTGATCCTGGGCAAATTTATCTCATGAGGTAAAGTAAATTTTCTCTCTATCTAAAGAAAATTTCATGTAGCTAAAAGGAATTACTTTATTTTTCATGATAATTGACTTATATATTTTTTGTCAGGCAAACAAATTCAAGAGATAAGATTGAAGAAACTACAAACACTATTCATGAACTTGAATCAAGTGATGGTAATTTTGTTTATTACTGATACTTTTGTTTTTGAATTTTTATATTTGACATTTAAAATGTGTGAAAAAATGTGACTAAAAATATTATATAGACTGAAAATAAAAATGCTTTATGACTTTATTTGAATTTAATCTAAAATTTATTTGCTTCATGTTCTTTGTTTGTTAAGTTCATCTCAATGTGATGCAGTTTGAGTAACTAAACAGAAATACTTTTGATTTGCAGCAGTTGATGTCTGGTTTGTTTAATTATGTAAAACAACTTTTTTTTATCTTTTTTCTGATACTGGCAAATCCCAAGAAACGGCCCATGAATTGTATGAAGCGGTGTGATAAGCAAAATAAAGAGTCACAGTCATTTATTTTATAAATCTTCAAATATATTAATTATTTGTGTATATTAACACTGTAAAAATACATTATATATTTAATTTCATGGATTTTACTGAAACAAAATAAAATATTCTTAAACAAAAATGACAAATCCATTTTCTTTATGAATATCTGATTTCATTCAGTAAATCTATCTATATAAAAGTATTCAATCTGTGTTAAATTCCCTAATAAGATCAAAATAAAATGAAATTTGTTAACTTAAGATCTTTATCAACAAGATTTTCAGTTTTGGCAATGTAAAAATAGGTGCAGTTATAATCTCATTTAAGCTGTCTATCTATTTACTAGCTCCCTGACTAACGACTTAAGTCGTCAGGAACAAACTATTCTCGCCCGATTTCGAAGTGAACATCTTAAAACCCTAAAATTTTCTGAGCGTTCCCGAACCTTTGAAACCTGTACTAACTGCTCTACCGAACAGGCTTCGCCTGAACATATCCTTGAGTGCCTAGGGCTCTCCAGGCAGGACTTGGTTGACGATCCTCTTCTGGTTTTGGATTTTTGTAGATTGTACAACGTCATAGACCTGGTCTAGCGCTGCTGGCCTTTGGGGGCATGCAACAACAAGCTGTCTATCCATATGAAAAACAATGGAACATAAACTATTGGTACTTTACAGAGACATTTATTTCTAAAATTATTAATGTACACATTATCAGAATAATTTTTTAAACAAATATCAATGCCATTTCATGTTTCACATATTGAATAATAAATATTATAAAGCTTTTAATATTTATTATTCAATATGTGAATATTAAGTATTCAAATAAAAATATTACATAAATTTTTTTCATTTTTAATTTTATTTTAATCTATATTTTATACAACTCAGTTTTTAAACCTATAAATGCTTAATAATTTTCCAGGAACCCCAGTATTGATGCTCAACAAAAATTCAACTAAATGTGAGGATTTAAAAAATTTATTATCTGCTGTTGATGGAAAAGAATGCATAGTAAAAACAGTTGAAAATTTGCCTTCTACTCCGCAATTCTGTGGTTATTTGGAAAGTAGTGTGGTAAGTTTACTTTAATATGTATTTCATCATTTAATAATATTTCACAGTTATGCCACTGAATAAAAAAAAATTCCAAATTTTACAATAAAATATTCAATTAACTAAAACTGATGAGAAAGTTAGTATATTTTTCACTTAATATTTATAGAGAAATGTATAAGTATCTTTATTGTGGAGTTAACAATGATATCAGTTATTTACGTAGCTTTAACTTGGAAGTGTTTTATTATACTCATTAAAGTATAAATATTGCAGTATATTATTTCAAATAAAGGGTGTTAGTATTTGATGTTTTTAAATTTTCTTCTTTTTTTCCTAAATCTTATTAGAAGTAAAACATTTTGAAGTCCTTATAATTTTCAAAATTTAAAAGTTTCGTTTTTAACCTATATATATATATATATATATATATATATATATATATATATATATATATATATATATATATATATATATATATATATTTTTTTTTTTTTATCTAAAATTTAACAATTATTGCTTAAGTTTTATTGCAAAATGTGCTTTTAGCTTATTATAAATTCAAAGTAGCTTTCAAAGTCCATTTTAAATTATACTTTTTTAGAACAAAGATATTTTACTGACATAAATGTTTTGAAAATTTTCTTTTGATTTAAACGGTTTTCTATATTTATGTATAAATCAAATATTTTGACATTTGAATACATAAAAATCATTATTTTGTTCAAATCTGTTTTCCATTTATAATTATTTTAACTATACATTTTAGGTTGCTGGTGATTCAGTATGTGATACACCTTACAGCGATGTATCATTGAATAAAATTGCTCGAAAATTAAATTTTTAAATATTAATTTTTTATTGCTGAAATAGGATGGTTAATATTTTGTATATTTAAATAAAATTATTTTAAGTAAAATTGTTTAATTTTTATTCTGTGTAACATAAAATGTTTACCTGAAATTATTTGATTATAGTAGTATCATGATAGAAAAAGTTAAAAGTTATTCAATGCTTTCAGCAGTAGTGGCTGATTTTTATAAAAAATATTGCTAAGAAAAAAACATTTTATTCAGTAAAATGTTTATTATCAGCCATTGCATTTAGTACTCAAAATGTTGAAATAAAAATGTATAACCATGACAAAAAATCAGCTTTATTATATTTTTTAAATAACAAAAAATCTCAATTTACTATTGATCTTTAAAAAAGAGGATCTAAAAATCTTGAAGAAATCTGTTACAAGCAAAATATGTAATATAAAACTGAAAATCTTATACTTCAAAACATAAATTTTTATAATTTTATAATAGGCACGTGTGAATGAGTATAAATTTTAGAAACTCATGTTTCCACAGTCTTTTGCTTTCCCTTTTCTTTTTCAAATACAATCTTACAATTGTGATGGATTACTATCAAGCAACTTACAAGTAATAAAAATAGCTTTTTATTATATATATTAATGAAAATGGATTTTTATTTTCTATTAAAACTATGTAGTTTTGCACCTTCCCTACTCTTGTCAATTGGCTTATGGTTAATATCGCTTATTTAAACTTCAAAAATAATCTGTAAACTTTTATTCACTTTTATTAGTATGTTTATGTTTTACTTACATTTATAATGGTTTTTCACATCAAATTCATGTCTGAATTCATATAAAATAACTTTTTTTACAATGTTATTTTAAGTACTATGTTACAATATTATAAATAATTTAATTTTGTAACATTGCACAGTGAGAGAAATGATTGGATTCTTGGTGGGTATAGATTCCTTATCCATTGCACTGAAAAATATATATGAATGAATTGCAACAGTCTTATGTGTAATTCTGTTACAATTCTTTTGAAAATCTGCCTTTTCATTAAGAATTTTATTAACACATTTTTACCTCAGAAAAAGTGCACTAGTCACAAAATATTTAATGTCTCTACATATATGTTTCACATTCAAATCTCTGTATAATTCATAGCAATTTAAGGCTTTTTAAATTCCTTATCATATGTGAATCTTTAAATAATTTAGTAATTATATATATATATATATATATATATATATATATATATATATATATATATATATATATATATATATATATATACATACATACATACATACATGCATACACACACAACTCTAAGCAAAGTATTAGTTGTAACAAGACAAATCCTAGTAATTTTATTACAGCTTTTAATTATTCAAATTGTAATTTTAATATGTCACAAAAAATGTGAGCTAAATTTTTTAGCATTGTAAATATTGCTTTTCATACCACATATTATGCAGGTGTATTTATTTCACTTTTAAATTGATCAGTAAACTAATTTATACAATTCTGTTGTGAGTTTCCTTTAGTAGCTGGATAATTGAAAATATAGAATTAACACTGCTGTTACAATTTTTCTTGTTTTACAATTTTGAAGTAAAATTATTTAAAATACATTTGCTAAACATTTAATTACCCAAGGAATATAGTCAAAGACTAATATTTTGATTAAAGTTAAATTCAAAAGTATTTTATCCAATGCTTATGAATTCTGCTTCGTAATATTTTGAAGTATGTTAAATAGCTCCTGATATCTTATTTCAAATAATATCATTCATTAATATTACATTGCTGATAAATATATGCTTCACGATCATTAATTTTTTTAAATTTTAATCTGTGGATAATTTTTGTAATTCCATTAAATAATACAAAAATACTTAATTATCATATAAGTATATATATCTATTATTTTAATATAATAAGCTATTTTTTTTTCAACAAGCAATATGTAACAAAATGTAGAGAAAAATTCAGTTGTATAAGGAGAATAATTTACCTAATTGAAAAAATATTCACAAATTTTCAAACTTTAGCATGTATTTCATGCAAATACAAGTTATTTCTATTAATTTTATTCTTTTAAAATTAGTAAAGTTTTATTTATAGTGTTTGTTTTATATATTCCTTTTATATACATCAACTATTTTAATGGAAGTGAATTTTAACAATTCTATGTTCCAAATAGGGTATCTTAGTAAAATTTTTCAAAAATGTGTTTAATTTTCAGAATGTACATATTTTTTATACTATTATACTTGAAAAAAAATCAAATACAATTTATTCAGGGTTTGTACATTTTCTGGAACTTTTATTTACCCTAATGCATTTATTTTTGGTGAAAAGTGTTAAAAATTTTTGAGTTTTTTGTTTTAATATTTTAAATTATTCTATGAAATTGTTTGAAAGCCAAATTGAGTATTAGCTCTCAATGTTACCATTAAATGGCAGTATTATCAATTATAAACTGTATTCATAACTTTTGACTAAAATAAAGATCTAGTTAGGTTACAATATTTTCATGATCCAGTTCAATCAGCACCACATGTAGTTTTTAGATTTATTTGTGTGAAGTGACAAGTAATCACCAATAATATCATTATGTAATGTAATCAAGGGGAGGATTTTAATTTATTCTTTTTCTATTTATTCCTGTCTTTTTTTTATATTGCATGAAATTCACTGAATATTTATATTTAAAAACATAAATTTTTATGAGTTAAAATAATTTTCTCTATCTTCCTTGGTGAAAATTGCACATAATTTTCAGTGAAAAGGGATGATTTTGTTTGTTCATCAATGAAATAAATTATTTAATTTGGCGGACAGTGTCTTTTCATTGGAAGTGGACTCTGGAAAAGTCATGTAAAGATTGGCTTTTCTGTGGTTCAGAAAAAAAGAATTTTGTAGAAAAGTTTGTTTTTGTTTTCCTATGACATTTGGACAAGCCAAGCTCGCTTTTGCCTTTGGCAGTGCGAATTAAGTCAATAGGGGAGCGTCTTTCGTTTGGATCATAGCACCACGAAGGTAAAAGTACGACTTTGCTCTTTTTAAGATGCTTCGTAATTTTGAATCACTGTCAGGTGACAAGGCCGCACCTGAGCTGGCATCCTCCTCTCTACATCCACACCACACCAGAGGAAGGACTTTGGACGTCACAGATTAATGTGGACACCTCCCCAAACCACGGAGTTCCAGCAACCCAGTGAAGGAGAGTACACTGCGTTGTCACCCTCCCAACTATTGTCCTCGGCAAATGATGCTTCACTTTGCTGAGCTTACGGGAAACGGCGTGAAGCTACTGAGCCACTGAAGCTCCGTAGAAAAGTTTAAATCATTGTAACAGACTGTAATATTTCAAGATTCTATTGATCAGTATAAATTTATCGAAAGTATAAATTATATTTTAAGAAATTAAAACAGCAAAAATAAATAAAATAAAAAAGCCAATAATCGAAGGAAAGCAAAAACCACATCTTGAAAAAAATTGATGAACTGAAACTACTTTAAAACTTGTTTTTATAGCTTAAATATATTCATAGAATATTTCTTGTCAATGTAATTGAACATGAGTTTTTTAAACAATTTTTAATGTTTCTTCAAAATTAACAATTCTGCAAATATTAATGGATTGGCATAAATCCATGGAATAATCTTTAATATTGAAGATTTTTCTCACAGTGTATTCTATGGGTGAACACATGTTTAATTTTACGATAGTTATTGGATTCTAAACTCTTTGAAATTCAACACTTTATGAGTTAATATTTCTTTCTCAGAAAGAGAAGAATTTTTCAATATTGCTATTACTATATACCAATGAAATTTTTTTAAGCTACTCTAACATAGGGCTAAAAAAATTGCAAATTGGACAGTATTTCTTAATATTTTCACCAAAAGAAATATGTTAATGTTTTGTGTCATGAAAACCCACTAAAAGAAATGCCTACATATAGCTTTATTTAAATAATTATGCATAAATATCAAAGAATGACCACGCAATACTGAAAAAGTTTTACAGCTCAGAATAATTTGGGAAATTAAAGAATTAACAAAGGATTTTATTCCAATAACTATCAGACAAGAGTGAAACACCTTTGTTCACTAGTAAACCTTGCCGAATTTCTAAGTGTTTTTGTACAGTAATTGATAGAATTACAATTGTAATAGTTACAGTGAGTAATAATCAGCATGTAGATGATGGAATTAAGTGGCAAATTGTGGAGAGGATCAAAGCAGGCCAGGCTCAAGTCCAGCTTTGTAGAGAGTTTAAATTAATGTGCAGTGTCATGCAACTTAAGGAAACAGTTCCAAGAGACCAGATCTATTGAGAGAAAGCCTGAACAAAGTGGTCTAAGAGTAATGACAGCTGGAAATCATTGTGATTTGCCTATTTTAGCGAGGTATAACTATAGCTCTCGTGACTTGTATACTGCCACAGAATCCTTTTCTAGAAGACTACATGAAAGAGGGTTGTTTATGCAATGACATGCGATTTGCATCCTGCTCTCTTCTATGCACAGAAGAGTCCATTTAACTTGGTACAGTGAGTACAGCGATAGGAATTTTTATCAATGGTCTGACGTTCTCTCCATTGATAAGTAACAGTTCGGCTTAACCACAGATTCCCACCGTATGTTCATATGGAGAGAACCAAGGACCTGATACATGTCCTACTATGTCTGCAAAATCAACTATTATGGCAGCAGAGGTTTAATTGTATTGATCTGGCATCATGTTAAATGATAGCACATATTTCCATATCTTTGACAAAGGCAGCGTGTCTATTCTGAGGTATAGGAGTGAAGTTTTGGAGCCCTATGTTCACCTTTTCAGGGGTGCAGTTGGTGCTGAGTTCATTTTAATAGACAATTTATAGAAAGTGAGGATATTCACCGGATGTATTGAATAAACAGATCTCCAGACTTCAACCAGGGCCTGAAAAAAGTATTGTTGAACAAATGGGACCAGTTGTCACAGGAAATTATAAATTGTTTTACTTCAATTTATGATTTCTTGTGGCAGTATGAAATCACACTGTGGGACCTGTATATCTGCGAGAGGGGATCATACCCCCCTATTAATCTATTCTGCAACCGCTGTTGCATGCTTTCCTACTTGAATGACTATTATGTATGACCATGCTTATGTTTTATAACTGTAGCATGGTTATTTCTACTATAATGTATCATTGTATGTACATATCAAATTTCACTAAAATCAGTCCAATAAGTCTGGTTTGGTTTTTTTGTCGCTCAACGGTCATTTTTTGCACACGAAGGCTAATTAGACCTCCAATAATTCTGAAGATAATTGAGCAAATCTGAATTTTTTTTATATAAATTTTGAACAATGTAATTTTTTAAAATTAGTCAGACAATTTTAGGAATTAGCTAAATACACCATTTCTGTATATTTTACTAAGGCATTTGATTGTTGTAGATGATGGTATCATATAAATACTTAAAAAAGAAAACTTTATCTTAAAAACATGAAATTTTAATTACAAAATGCATTTTATTTTCACATGAGGAAATATTCTCAATAAATTGCATTTTTAATACAGTCAACAGTTTTTAAATTCTAAAAACGAGTTTGCCCTCATTGAAATGATACGATGCATCTTTTATAGGAAATGGAATGTTCATTATATTAAATCTTCAGGCAAAGATCTTTTCTTCTCTCCTCTTTTTAGTAATCACAGTCCCTGGTTTGTGCTGAGCATCAGGATGATTTGCTAATTCTGGAGGACATGTTGAAATGGGACTAGACAATATCAGTTGTTTCAAATCATAAAATAAATGAGAATCTTCCTTTGTCACAAATGTAACTGCAATGCCATGTTTACCAGCACGTCCTGTACGTCCAATTCTGTGAGTGTAATCTAAAAGTAAAAAATGAAATGTTTGAATGTAATCTTTATGAGATTAAATTTTTATCATAATACCATAAATAAATTGAATTTTTACCATGGTTTAATCAATAGTTATATTATAAAAGAAAGTATTTAGTTAATCAATATTTATTTGTTAACTGTCTATTTAAAGAAAAATGTTACCTATAAAATTTGTATTTTACTAAACTCTGCACTTTAGTATAGGTTATTAAATTCATATTTAATTTCTAGAGAATTCATTTGTGACACATTTTGATATGATTCAACAATTGTAATTTTTATTTGGGTTGTATATACTATTATTGGCTATGTTTTATAATATTGGGTTACATATGCACACTATAACTGTTATATGCACATTTTAGTGGCAAAAACAAATATTAAAATATTTATTTTGCTCCTAAAATGTAAATATAGTACAAGCATTTCAAAAGGTGCTGATTTACAACTTCATTTGAATTTAATGTTATTTTACACAAAGAGTTTTGAGGAAAAGAAAACAAGTGGAAGTCTGGTGTTACAAGAAAAAACAAGTATGCTGGGTAAGGAAATGCATTCCATTCAAGTTCCTATAATTTTTGACAGGTCGCCAAACATATGTAGGCTCATGTTGTTGTAGCATAACACTTTACAGCTTTTGACTAGCTCTGGATATTTCTGTTTGGCAGCTTCATTCAAACTGTTCAGTTGCCTACTGTATACATTTGAATTTACTGTTCCATTAGTTGACATTCAACCCTGGAATCAAGACAATTGTACCACATTGTGGTAAACAATTCACTTTGTTTCACCAATTATTTGTTTAAAAAAAGACGTTTTCTTTCACTTTTTACTAGCATATCACAGATGTTTGAGTTCATGAAGAACATAAATATTGCTCTTGCTTACATATCTCAGTTTATTTAGGTGGACGCGAACACTTTTATGACTCATCTTCAATGTCTTTGATATCTCTTGTGTAGTTCATAGCTGCCAAGTAAACTGATTTTATCCAGAAACTCCTGATTTTTTATCAATTTCCTGATAATGTATGAAAATCTACTGATTTTTGGCAATTTCAGTAAAAAACTTAAAAACAGCTGAAATTTTGCTGGAAAAAACGATACTGAGTTGTTTTAGTAGCTTAAATAACCAACAGATGGTGCACTAATATAACTATTAAAATGTTGTGATATTATAATATTACGAAAATGTGTTTCTCTGAGTTTCAAACCCCATCTGTCTGCCATGGTAAGATGACACTTGGATGCCTGTTAACATAAACAGTTCAATTTAGACGAATGTTACTAGTTATTAATAATTTAATTATGAAAGTATTTGTCACTTGATTTAAATATATTTAGCATTATATTTTATGTTTTTAATTAGTTTAATATTTATAAATTGCACTAAAGTAGTAAAAGTTGCCCTATAAAATAAATATTGGGACATAAACATTGATGTTTATTTTTTTACACGTAGTATATTCTTTTATTTTTCATAGTTAATTTATGAAGTCTGTATTGTGTCATCATCAATCTGAAAAGGCTTTTCTGCACAAAAAGTATCCTTCAAATCAAAATTACCAGCTCACAACTCTTGAATCAGTTTTGATAATGACATTATTGCAGAGTTCAAATTTCAAGCTTTTCCACAAGCTTGACATGCATTTACTACTTTATAGAATGTGAATGAATAGCTTTGTCTTATATGTACAATATGATGTCAAATTTCCCAAACTCAACAAAACCAATTTGTTTCTTTACAATGAAAACTCTACCAGCTAACAATGATATAACAACTATCAACATAAATGTGACTAATATTTCAGAAACTGCATTATTTTAATGCTACTGCTAACTTTTGAAAAATTACAATGACTTTTTCAGTTAAACCAATATTTTAATACTGTTTAAAATATGTAATTGTTTACATATATTTTCAAAAGAAAAGTTTGAGAAATGAAAATTCTATGAAGAAACATATTTTAGAATTATGCTGATTGAATTAGAGTAAATTTTAAAGATATTTCTTAATAATTTTTTTAAGATAAAATTAAATATTTTTATATATGTAAGAATCCAATTTTTTCATGTTTCAAAATGTAAAAGTGATTTCATATTGCAAGAGCAAGTATAGTAAATTAGATATATGTAGCAAAACAGTGATTAACACTTTTACATATTATAATTTTTATAATTTCAGTTTTGAATATTTCATATTTGTTAGAGATGGATCTAATTCCAAATTTTCCCATATATTTTACATAAAAATAAAATACAATAACATTTGCTCTATATTACATTTTTTTTCAAAGTTGGAAACTTCATTATTAAAAAATATGACTAAATGAATTCCATTTTTTCTCCCATTTGGTTTTTAGTTTAAATATTGACAAATGAAAGAAACTTAATATTACAAATGCTGCATTTTCAACACTGAATATTTTTCCTTACTAAAATAGTCAAAACAATCTAACAGTTGATGTAAGATTTATCAAAAGAATATTCAGATATTGATTATTAATAATAAGTTTCAACAATTATCTGATATAAATCGTAATTATTTTTTATAAGAACATATTACACAATTGCTTGTAATCAGGCACTATAAATTAAAATATTTATATCTAAAAATAGGATGACATTAAAAAATATTGTATCTAACTCACAAAACTCACATGCAAAAATAAATGCAGATAATTTAGACAAAAACATTTTGTTAGCTGTTTATTTTAAATTAACATTTTTAATCCTTAAAATGTATTCCTTTTTATTTCAACTTTGCATATCTTTGAAGCTTTAAATGGGAAAATAGTTTTCACACTTTTCAAAGAGAATTAATATTATTTCATTATTAAAAAATGTTGCAAGATAACAGGTTGTTTAATAGGGATAATAAATAAACCTAATTAGATAATTGCAGAATATGCAATATAATCAGTCAAATTGGAAAATTACTAATTTTAACACAGAAAGAATGAGATTAAAATGTTTGAAAAAGTTGCCATTTACAAAAAAAAAAAAAAAAAAAAAAAAAAACATTAAAAAGAAATTAGGAAACAAAATTAATTGATGCAGGAATCAATTTGATTTGAGAAAGTAAACAATCTATGGTTATATTAAAAAAGCAAAACGTTCAATAAATTAAGAAGAGTCAAAATAAATAACCTCACCTTCGATGGATTTAGCCATATCATAGTTAATGACCATAGATACATTCTGGATGTCAATACCTCTTCCCGCAACATCAGTTGCAACTAAAATATCTTTAGAACCAGTTTTGAGACTTGCTAAAGCATATTCTCTTTGTTCTTGTCCTTTACCACCATGAAGTGTACATGCATTAAACTGGAAAGGGGAAAAATTACATTAATTTCCTATCTAAAAGTAAATGAAAAAATCATCTGAAATAAATTGTTTAGCTAATATCTAAATAACAACCAAAACCTTATTTTAAAATATATTAATGTTTTTATTATTATATGTTTTAATCGGGTACTTTTTTAATAAAAATTTTTTAAGGCATATAAAATTCAGTTTTAATAAATACAAAAAATAGTTTGTACGCATTGATGAATTTTTATGATTATCATTGATATTATTGACATAAATAAATAATATTTACCATTAAAAATCTCTATATCATATTTATTCAGCATTTTTATTTAAATTATTGAAAATTATCAATATTGAAAAACACTCACTCCCATTTTTTCAAGACCTTTAGCCAAAACATCAGCACCTTTCTTTTGGTTAACAAAAATAATGACAGGTGGCTCCACTCCTTCTTCAAGTATCTCCAAAAGCTTCTTCCTAATAAACCATCAATCATTCCAATTTAAAAAACTTTTCATATAACAGGATATCTTATAAAAATTCTTTTTAATTTTCATAGACATTTAAATTTATAAAATTTTATATTTACTATATTAAATTATTTACATTTATTACTGTATTATAATCTTAGTACATTGATCCTTAAAATCCTGAAATTAATTAATTTATGAAGTATATGTATTTTAATACATAAATAGTTTAAGCTTAAACTATTTACCTTTTAACACTTTCTGTTACAACATAGACAATTTGTTCTACTCTTTCAACTGGCTTGCCAGCAGAGCCAATATAAACAATAGATGGTCTCCTTAGATACGATCTGGCAAGTCTTTCTACAGCAGGAGGCATAGTAGCTGTAAACATCACAGTCTGTAAAAAAGAAACTTATTTCAGATAGTCTTAGTTATAATTTATATAAGAATACAATGTAAGAAACAAGGTTGTTCAAATTATAAGCTAAATGATGTCTAATGAAGCAGTAAAAGTGACACACATGCACATGAAATAAAAGGAAAGAAAACGTTATAGTACTACAATTACAACAACTAGCTTTAAAGTAATATTTTGCAAAATATTTAATAGTAATTTTTAAACTATCTTAAATAATTGCATTAACTTTCAAATACATAAACTTTTAAATAAATATTATAACAAATGTATGCAAAAAATATTTGATATAGAAAAGTAATGAATTTAAAAGTATCAGTTTTCTTTTTATAATATTTTAAACATATTCATTTGTAAAAGCTAATTATATTGCAGTAAAATAAGGAAAATTCTTAAATTAATAGCAAGATTATAAAATAAATGTTGAAAAAGAACATATTTGCTGATAAAAATTATGATTTTTCTAAAAACAACTCCAGAAAATGATGAGCCAGTATATGAAAATATATATTTTTAAATGCATGGCTTATTTCATAATATTTTAGCAGTGTTGAGTAATTTTCTTTTTAATAACGTTTAATAATTACAATTCTATTTGTAATTATTAAACATGTTGATGATAAATCTAATATCACATTAACAAAATGAATTCCTTGTTTCAGTATTAGAACATAAATGAATAAAAATTTTTGGAAAATAAAAAATGTTAAAGTTATTTTTTTGTCATTGTGAATGTACCCTGTAAAGATATTGATGGAGTCCTGTTTGTAATGATGAAAGAAAGGAATTTGTCAGTGCTTATTTTATGGTATTTTTAATGTAAAATGAGACATTTATAAAATTTATCTCTACAAGACTTTTATAAGTTGATTAAAAATATCTTAAGAGCAAAAATATTCTGCAATATTATTTAATTCATATCAAAAATTTATAAAAATGTGGACAAATGATTATTATTCTATTATATTTGTGATTTTTATTTACATTATTAATAAATTTAGAACTCAAAATGAGTAACAATCATAATTACTATAAAAGTTGAACTTTCACCTTCATGGTGCTCTGGTTAAACGAAAGACATTTTACTGACTTGAATTCGCATAGCTGACAGCATAGCGAGCTGCTTGTCCAAGTGTCACAAGTAACAACAACAAATATAACTAAAAAAATTATCATCTCTTTTCTAAATATTCTCAAAAATAAAATAATCAACACATTTAGAAAAAAATTGCCTTCATGAAAACTGCTTAGAAGCGTAAGTCATAAAAAGTAAAACTGCAATTAATGTATCTCCTGAACACCTAAATAATTCACAAAATATTCCAATTTTTTATAAACTTAATAGGAAATACAATCATAAAAAAGAAAAATATGTTTTTATTAAATATTTATTTTATGTTTTTATTGAATTTTTATTGTTTTTATTGGACTTTTTTTATTGAATAAGTCTTACATAGAGGATGCTAAGGGGTTGTTCAGAGTACAGAAAGTGCTAAAAATTTGTTGAGACTTGAGGTTTCAGAGCACCAATTGACAGTGCATGAGTGAATTAATGTTAATAATGGAAGTGCATTAGTGCATTTAGTTTTACAATAAATAAATTGTAGTTAATAAAAAACTTATTTGATTAAATTAACACATTAATTTCAATTAAATATTACATATATATGTAAGTTAGTCTTTGGTATAATGCACGGTAAATTTATAAAATAAAGAATTATAAAAATCAAGTCATTTTTCAAGAGCACTTATTATTAGAATATAGAATTGTGTTTCATATCTTTAGATATAAATTGCTATACCATTTATTCAATTTACTTTTAATGATCTGAAAGTTTTGTGTTCACACATATAAACTATTAAATAAAACTCATTAAATTTGTGCTTTCAGAATAATTAAGTTTGACTTTTTAAAATATTCCCATTTAAAAAAATTAACAAAATTTGTTATTGTAAAAATAATTTTATAAAGCATAATGTTGAAATTTTATCTCAAGGTATACTAAAATACATTGATTGTTTAAAATTCATTTCAAAATAATGTAAACTCAATAGCTTTTCATTTTAAGATTATTTAAATTCAAAACAGTTCCATGAAAAATATAGGAAAAATGAATTATGAAATATAATGGTGAAAATTTAAAGCAGAAATATTTCAAGAAAAATTAAAATGTCTAGAATGCAAAAGTTAGAACTTATTTATACCTGTCGATATTTGTTCTTAGAATTAAAATTGGCTAATAATATTTTTTCATCTTCAGCTTCATCAGTATCTGGTTTCTGGTTAGTGACAGGCATGTACTCTAAAATTTTCTGGACATCAGGCTCAAAACCCATATCTATCATTCTGTCAGCCTTTAAAGTAAAATATGGTAATTAATGTAATAAAATTTGATTTTACTTTGGATAAATATAAGACTTGATAACAATAAAATAAATTATTTTAAGTTGAGACAAAAAAATTGTTCTGTGCAAAATTCAAATATAGCTTAAGAATATTTTTAATATAATTATTATAACATAAATATATTTATCTAAATCTTAAAATAAAAAATTTGAAGTACTGATATACTGAATATTAAATACTTATTGTAGTGATATATTTAGTAGTTTTAAGAGAAAATACTGGCAATATACTATAACTATGCAATTGATAAATGTGAAAATTAGCATTTTAAAAAATGAAAGTTATAAAAAAATATATAACCACAAAAGGAACAAAATTAAAGAGATATTTATCACATATTAGTGATGTATATGTGATAAATGTCTCTTTAGTGACAGAGAAAAGAATAAATGAGTTTTAAAAGAATATAACAAATTTTGAAACTATGAAAAATCATTAGTAATTGCATTAAATTAGATTAGGTAATCAAAATTTAATTGTGAGAAAAAATAATGGGGGACAAAATCATTAATTTACCGATTAACATTAGAAATTTAAAAAAGTGTGCAAATTATAAAATTAGAATCCACTGATGCATAATTCTTTTCAAATTCATTCAAATAGTTGCTTTGATTAAATTAATTAACTTTCATTCTATCAGTAATTAATCAAAAATATTGGTGGAATACTTATTGGCATCTATCAATATGATTGAGTTTAGAACAAGATACACAAGGTTATTAAAATCTGAGTATAAAGATGTTATAAAATGTTTAATTTCATTCTTAAAAATATCAAACTTTTGGTTGAAAAATCTAAACAGAATAATATTTAGATACACTAAGCCATAACTACATTACATTTGAATAAGCAAATACAATTGAAAGTTATTTAAAATTATTTTCTGATGATTTTCATTTAACATTTGGAAATCAACAAGTTTGATGACATAAAAAAGATGATGTAATTATATGTGACTGCTCTATAATTATTTAAAAAATAACACTCACACAAAAAAGAAACTTAATATAGCAGAACATAGTTAATACTTTTTATTAGTTGTTCATTAGTTTTATAATAATTGATTTCTTGATCCTTTATAAAAGCAAAAAAATTGAAAGAGAATAAAATTAATTTACCTCATCAAGAACTATATAGGTGCATCTATTTAGCACCAAATATCTGTTTTCTAAGACATCTATTAAACGACCAGGAGTAGCAATAACAATCTGCATTAAATTATAAATAAAGTAAATTATAATTGAAACATTTAAATTTTTATAAATGCTAATATTCTATGTTAATTGCAAATACACATTAGGGATATATAACAAAAATATTTAAATATATGATTTAAAAACACAATATATACATGATACAAGAAGAAACATTTATAAATAAGCAAGTAAAGAATATAAGAAATAAAATATATAACTGGATATATATGTGGTATATATTTTATGGGACAAAAATTATAACCACATGAGCATATCAAACTTAAATATTCTTATATTAATAATAATTTATTGGGACAAATACAAAGGTTTCAAACAAAAAATACTTATTGATAAGTATACTTAAATAATATTTAAGTACAAAAAAAATACTTAAATATTATCTTTAGTCGTAAATAAGTACAAAAAAAATACTTATTTACGACTAAAGATAAAATTTAGATTGCATATTGGGTTATTGCAAAAGTTCTATATCCATTTTTATCACCCATAAAAAAGAACAAATAAATGTAAAATGAACATTACCTATGATTATGCATAATACCCATTGTTATAATTTATAATTGTACATATAACCATTTATCATCTTTTTAATGCGAAGTGAATCCCAGAGTTAAAATTCTGACCATTTTGAGTAAAATAAAAAAGTCTTGGATCACAATTTTCATAGAATCAAGATTGGAATCGTAAAAATAGGTAATAGTAGGTGCAAAGTAAGAAAAATAAGGAAAACCTGTCAATAAAGCATAATGTGAATAATGACAGCAATATGTGATCATGATGAAGGAGTACACCATGACATTTGATAAGACTGGCTGCTTTACTACTATATTTGAATGCAGTCTGTTTAACTGTAGGCAGTAGCAGGCAGCACTGGTTATTTAGTTGAATGCAAGACCTACCAGTGAATTATAAGCCTGCACATTCAGCACCACCTTCTTGGAATGGATTTCAGCGTTCAAAATTGATGCAGGAGAGTTAAAAAGGTGATACAGTCCTATGGCATTTTAAGTTACAGTGCATAACCCTCATCTCATATCAAGAGAAGATATTTTTGTACCTGAAAACACAGGCAGCAATTCAGTCATTCCATTGATTAATTGTCAGGTTGTAGGGAATCCAATGATCCATCTTTCTCATAAAATATATGTTAACTAGTAGTCTCTTGATTGTCATCCAGTGCTGTCGTTGTTGCTTCAGTATGTTACCCTGTAGCCTAGCCCTGAGTTGTACTGTACCAGTAAGATAGAAGCAGCTGGTTGGAAGTCTTCATAATTTAGAAGCACAGACCAAGCAAAGGACCTCCAAAACTTTATCTGGCACTCCTAAAAAATTCATTTCACATTCAGACCATGACCTATTTAACAGGCTCCAGTTGTCTTTAGTGAACACAATGGATCTATAGTTAAGCTGCGATTCAAACTCACTACATTCTGGTAATAAGAATGATGCCCTAACCTACCAGACCATTGTAGTTTTTCCATTATCTAGTGTACATTGAAAATCAGCAATAATTTTAACAAGGTTGGATTGTGATTATTTCTTATGGTTAGGTTAATATCAACACCAATGTAAGACTGCCATTCTTAGCCTGACCTTGGCAGTTTCTGTCTCCTCTTAATTTACGAAACCATCAATGACATGTCTGTTAGTCTATTGCATCTTTCCCATAAACTTGACAAACATTGCGACATACTGCAGCTGATATACTCATTTTAACGAACTCATATAACAAACAACGTCTCACATGTTCCTTTTTACTTTCGATTTTTCACCCCCTGATTTTTTTAAATGACTAACTGTATCAAACTCAATGAATTTATATGTTAAGCATAGACACATTTAAATGAAAGATGACTTTGATCATTAAACTGCCATATTTCATCAATTCCTTGTCAAACGTATATATACAAAAACAAGAGCTTGCATTATATTTATAACTTTCCTTTATTCTAGTTTAGATTTGATAATTTTCAAGAAATGCTATAGATTAAAAATCACTCTCCACTATAAGAAGAAAACAAAATATATATCCTATAAATTTTGTTTTTTTAAAGGAATTTGTATAAATAAGTATGCTTTTTTAATGTACAGTCATTCTCTAAAATAAAAAAAGATGTGTAACTGCAATAAAATAAGTGAAAGTGGAAGGATAATAAAATTATCAAGTTTGGCTATTCACCAAATTATCTCTGTACCAAATATTAAAACGTGTAAATGGAACAATATATTAAATAAAATTAGTTGGTCTTCATTTGAAAATTGATTACAACAGATCCATTTTAAGATGCAAAGACTATAACATTGTATATAGTTTAAACATTATCAATTCTATTCATAAAAGTACATATTTTTACATTTTCAATTACAAACTTTATTCTTAGAAAATAATAAAATATGTAATATTTGAAAAATTTACCAAAAATAAAATAATAATAAGATGCATTGAGCTATATTACCAATAGAATGTCCTGGAAAACACAAGCAATTCATCATGAAGACAGATTACAAATAAATTTTCCCTTTTTAAGTAATGCAATGATAAAAACAAACTTTTTTAAATGAACAAATTGATTTTGAAATGATGTGAAGGAAAGACTTCTCCGATTATAATCATTATATATCTAAGATAATTCTTTTAAGAAAATTAGAGAATACATACTTATAGAATGTACACATATATTTAGTAAATATCCATGGATAATTTTACAAAATGAACAAAAAGTAAATCTTAAAAAATCAATAAACAAAGTAGAAAATTACAAATTTAATTTTCCAAGTAATCTAATATATTGAACTTTAACTTTTTTAAAGTGAAATCAACTCTTTGCTCTAAAGAGTTTATTTCCATATTGCTATCATTATACATAAATCTATAAATAATTTTTACCTCACAACCCAATCGCAAGCGAAAACCTTGTTCTTCTCTCGACAGACCACCAATAACAGCAACAGTTCTTATTTCTAAAGTTTTTGCAAATTTAATTGTTTCTTCTTCTATTTGTTGAGCCAATTCTCTTGTTGGTGCCATAATAATGGCATATGGACCTTGATCAATATCTTCATTTCTATTTTCAAACAAAAAAAAAATATTTTATGACAGTTGTAATTATTTACTAAAAATATGTAATAAAAATAATGAATAAAATGGTGCACCTTTCAATTTTAGGGAGAGAAGTAATCCAAACAAGAAGTGGAATTAAGAAAGCAAGAGTTTTACCACTGCCAGTTTCTGCTACCCCAATAATATCTCTATTTTGCAAACCAATAGGAATTGCTTGCCGTTGAATGGGAGTAGGTTCCTAATATTAAAATAAACAATTAATATTATTAAAAGGAATCAGAACTTTATGTGTTAATTGAAAGATCAATTAACTTTATAAAAGAATGTGATAATCACATAGTAAACACTGGGAAATTATATATCATTTGAAAAAATGAAAAATATAAATAAGTTTGAAATTCCAACCTAGATTGTAAGTCAGAAAACAAATATTTAATAATTGTTTTCTGGCATACATAAATACATAATGGAGTTTGAAATACATAAATAAGGTTGAAAAAAATACATAAATAAGGCATCATGACATCAAATAAATAAAATTTTTTTATATATTTTGTTCATTAAAAGAAACTTATTTTATAGTCTACAGTTATTCAAATGACTCAAATTTCTATCAAAATATAAGTAATAAATTGCATTCCATGAAAATATAATTAAATTTATTAAAATATTCTGTAATTGCAGAAACTCTAAATTTTGACATAAATATATTATGATATATTTAAATATCAAAAATTTTGATTTAACAGTTTTTGTACAAAACAATAATAAAATTAAGGCTAATGAAAAATTAATGTTCAACTTCACAAATTTGATATTACAATCTAAGTAAAGTAATTTCTCAAAATAAATCGCAATATTTTTATTAAGAGCAAATAGAAATTAAACATTATTCATACCTTGTAACCTAATTGTTCTATTATGTCTAAAATAGATTTTGTCAATCCAGATTCTTTCCAATTACGAATAGGATTTGGTATACGACCACCCTTAATAGCTATGTTGAAATCTTCACGGAAAATACGCCAATCTCTTTCTGTCATTTCTTCTTGAGATTTTTGAGACCAATGACGATCATCCCACTTTTGTTTATCTTCTTTGCGTTTAATTTTTTTCAATCGAATTCTAAAAAATATAACGATTTTAAATTCAGTTTTTACAATGATGCTAACAAAATTTGATTTATAAAACACACAAGAATAATAATCTTATCACCAGCAAAGTCAAATCAATATCTTTATTTATTAAAAAGGAAATTAATATTTAATACTGATAAACATTATACTTAAAATAAATCAATATTATATATTAAGAAAAAATATTAATATTGTCTTGGTTTGTTTGACAATCTACGGGTATTTTTTGCACACAAAGAATACTGAGACCTATTATTCATAAATATTCACATTTAAGATGATGAATCAATCCTATAAGCTGTGAAACTGAAAACTCAGATAATAATCATTCAACTCCAAATTGGTACTAAAATTAAAAAAACATGTTCAATATTTCAGAATATATAGAATGCATAAAGTATTACATAAGCTTTGTATAATATGTATAAATGAAAAAATATCAAGAATACTTCATAAAAATAAATAAAACTGAGTGTTCTACTTTACACAAAAAAATGTTAAACTTATTAAAATTTTAAGCTTAATTTTTTTCAGTGAGAATTAAGAATTAAATTGGATGGTTTACGATAAATTATAAAAAAAATATATCAGTCAAAATATCAGACTTATTTCTAGATTCAAAAACCAAAGTAAAAATAAATTCATAAAATTTCAGCAATAAAAATTAAAACACTGAAAATTTCTATAGCATTTCACATACTAAAATTCAAGTGAATGATTAACTTTGATTTTCCTTGTATTTAATACTAATGCTTAATATTAGATTCATTATTCTATCATTCAAATGGATGATAAACCTCACTACATAATATTATGAGTTTATCACTAATTGACATATTCAGTTTGCTAGATCCAAAAAACATTTTTATTTACCAATTCAATCATTTGCTAGCAAAATTAAAAAAATAATAGAATATTATAAAAACTATTGTGCTTTAATATTTTTTCAAAATAAAAGAAAATAAATTATACTATATTTGCCTATAAATAAATTTATTAACATTGTATAAAATGTTTACTATTTTTAACTAATGCATATTGCATTTTAATCTCATATTTTAACCTTTTTACACATTTTAAAAACAATCCTTTTTTTAATGATTAAACAACTTCAAATATAAAGACAAATCATCAATAACTGAAATTGACAGAAATATTTTGTGAAATAAAAAAGGCTGATAAAACTTACATTTCTTGTTCTTTTTCAGCAACAGTTCTTCGCATTTCTAAAAGTTCACCATAAAACTTTGACTGCTCTTTTTTCTGGGACTACAATAAATTTTAAAATTAGATAATTACTATTATTCAAATAAAAAAGAATATAAATGTATAGAAAAATAAAATGTTAATATTTAATTACATTAACAATTTTAGTTGTTCTTACTAAAACAGTATTAAGTTAGGCATCATTGTAATATTTATAATACACTTAAGTTCATAGTGTTTTATAAAATATGCTGTGAATTGTAAATTATGATTATATTTTAAACAATAGCAATTGGAAAAATTAAAATATTGATAAAGAAACTGAACTTTACTTTAAAGAAATTAACTGGGATATTATGCAGAAGATAACATTTTGTAATACAGAAATACATCAAATTATATATATATGTAGACAGGATCTACATTTAATTAAAATTAATAATTTTCACAAGTAATGGATTTAACAAAAAAGTAATTATCTTCAAATTTTCTCCTATACTGTGCAGAAAATTTGGTCAAAAATTTCAAATAATCACAGTACAATTCATCAATTTTGCAACAAAATATTTTTTTCTAATGCCTAGCTGCCTTTTTAGAATTTAATCAGATCCAGTACTACAAGGGACAAAAGTGATGACAACTTTTTACAGTGGGGCACTTAGTGGGTATGCCCTCTTTGCCTTGAAAGAAACAACAAGAAAGAGAAATGTCCAGGCATGAATCAGGATTTGAACCCAGGACCTACTGCTTTGAAGTTAGGGACACAAACCATTCTGTCCCTGATCTACTTAGAACAAAATTTAAAACAATCATTTTCACAATTAATAACATGAAATATTTTAAATAAATGACAAAAATTGCATATAACTGAGATTTGCCAAAGCAAAGATCACAAGAAAGGGTAACACACAATGCAGCTGATAAGCATACCTTTAAAAAATTTTTTATCAACTGTTTTTAATATACAAGAACAATACCGTCAAATATTTGTAATGATCAGAAAAATTAAAAAATATAGAAAAATTTAGAGTACAGTTGGAAGTGCATTATCAATAAACATTGTTTTTAATATATTAAGACTAATTGAGGATATAACACGATAATTATGAAATGGGAACCAAATTAATTCAAAACAAATTATTAGAAAACTTTATTGGTACCTCATTATTTTCTGAAACTTACCTAATATTAGGTTGTAAATATTTAATGTATGTTAATACTTGAATCTGATATCTTTTCCAGATATTTGAAATAAAAATAAAGATATTAATTAGGAAATGAAAGAATTTGATATATAATTTAAATATTCTGTACAAAAATAAATGTGCAAAAGCCAAATTAAAATATTTTCTTTTTCAAAAAGTTAAATGCAATACTTTACTCAAAAATACTTTAAAATATACAGCTTTGATAAAATCAGAACAAATTGGAAACAAATAATGCCATTTATGTGACAAAATTCATTAATTTATTTTTTAAATATTTAAAATAGGTAAACAATTATAGTATTGATTGCAATAATTTTAATTGTTTTATTGATATTTATAACACATCAGAAATGTAACGGTTGCTGTTCAAAGTGCCGGTAATGCGAACAAGAGGTGAACGAGACGTGTATCCAATGGCACCCCATAACATTACTCCAGCAGATGGGCCAGTATGGCGATGTCCAATGCAAGCTGGCAATGCCCGTTCTCCACGATGAGTCCAAACACGGATGTGGCCATCATGGTCTGTATACAGAACCGAGATTCATCTGTAAAGATGACGTGACGCCATTCCTGCGTCCAGGTTCGTTGCTGATCCCACCATGGAAGACGCCCCTGTCTGTGACGCAGCATCAATGGTAGCCAAATCCATGGTTGCCGTGCAGACAATCCATGCTGCTGCAAACATCGTCAAACTGTTCGAGCAGAAACTTGTTGCCTTGCAAATTATTCCATTTCTCGACTCAGGGTTCATGACGTGGCTGTACGATCCCTTGTGACCATGCGGATAAGATGTCTGTTTTCTCTGCTGTTAGTGATGGGGGGTCCCTGAGATCCTCATGACGTTCCGTATGATTGTCCTGAACCCATCGATTCCATATTCTGCTAACAGTCATGGGGTCTCGACCGACGCGAGCAGCAATATTGTGGTACGATAAACCGCAATCCCGGTAGGCTATAATCCTTCCTCGATCAAAGTCAGACACGTGCTGAAAGGCATTTCTTCTTCTTATACGAGGCATTACAACAACTTTCTTTGCCAAAAACAACGTTGAATTGGAAATTGAGTATGAGAAAACTGCTGTCAAATCTCTGGTTTTATACACATTGTAGATGTCGCTACTGTCACCTGCTTTGTATGAATGCGCTGAAAATCTAATCATTTGCATATCACAGCAAGTTCTAACTGTCATGCAAATTTCACGTGTGTGGTGTGCCGCTTTCCTGGTGTAGCAATTTTTATGGCCACTAGTGTAATTAATAAAATATAACTAAGAAATTAATAAATCAATATTTTTTAATGCATGCAATATCCAACAAATTATTAAGATATAAGAATGGATATATATATATATATATATATATATATATATATATATATATATATATATATATATATAAACACAGATACACAGAGATGCATACATAGAAGAAGTTTGCAGTCTTGATTAAGGAGTAGAGACACAGAACTTAACAGAAAAGAAATGTAACAACATTATTAAGGGAGTAGTCAATGTGAATAAAAGGTTGTGACTAACACCCATAATAAATGGTACTCCATAGCTTAACTCCAAATAATGGGCCAGAATGACAATGCCTTTAAACACAAATGTGACCAATATGATGTTGCAAAAAGGATTGAGATACATTTGAAGCACAACATGTCTTTCCTGTATACATGTTTGCCATTGACACACTATAGAAAAATCTTCTTTCTGTAATGTAGCACCAATTCTAGCCAAAGTTGTGGTCACTAAGCTAACAATCCATGCTGCTACAAACTTCAGATACTTACCTGAACACCAACCCTATTTCTTGACTTAAGATATATAGCATGATTGTATAAGGCATTAAGGACATGCAGTTAACTTCTCACATGTCAAACTTCTCACCTGTCAGTGATATCTCAATCCTGTTGCTGATTTCCAACACAGTATTCTATAGGATTGTTTTGAATTAACCGATTCCATTATCTGCAGTTAGTTATAATGTTTTGTAATATCACAATAGGAATACAGTGATACAATAAACTATAATCCTACAAGGGTTTAATACAAACTATATCAAAATTAGAAACAAGCTAGTAAACATTTCTCCGTATTTCATCAAACATCACAGCAACTTCTAACCAAATAAGGGCACTAAAATATAATTTGTATATGAAGGATCTACCACACAATTTCTTCATTTAATCCTGAATGTATCAACTATTTTACTCCCTATTTTAAAATACTTTGAAAAGCTAATCATTTGTATATTGCAACATCTTCGTGAAGCTCTGTAGATTTCAGGGTATCATGTGGCCATCTTGATATAGTAATTTTAATATCCAATAATATCTATCTATATAAAAAAACAATCAAACTAAAATATATTTTCTAAAAAAATTTTTTTTATTTTTCTTGTTTTAAAATTTTGTTTGCATCATTTATAGAAAAATAAAAATGTTGAAGGAAGTGAGCATCAATATTTTATAGAATTTAAATTTAATAAATTATCTTTCATTAAAATTTAGCAACACTTCCTCTGAATACATGGCAAAATATTTAAAAAATTTGTAAAACATAGTCATTTATTTATTAAAAAAGTTAACAAGGTTTTGAGTAAAGCTATAAAGTATAAATAGATTGAAAGTTACAACTGCAATTAAGTTAAATGAAAAGCATACCTTAAAATTTAAATGGCAAACATTTTGAATCAGTACATTATACTTATTCAACTTGCAAGACACAAAAACATAACTTACTTTCAAATCAATCCCAGCTACATGTCCACGTCCAAAAAATTGAACAGTGTGTCTTTCTTTATAGATAGGGTTATAATCAACAGCTGTATCTTCAGAAGCATCCCAATCAAAAACAAACTTTCTATCATTCAGACGACGAACACGTCTTTTCTTTTTAACCAAACCTAAATACCTTTCCTATAAAATTATTCAATTTTTAGGAGAAATATTTATAAACTATTTTCATGAAAAAAATAGGCATTTCGCAATATTTTAAACTTATTACCAAAGATAACTTATATTGACAAAGTGTTTTTGAAAAATGAGTATTTGAAATTTTATGAGAATCACATTTATTAATTCCTTTACTAAGGAGAATATTAATATACTTCACATAAAAGTGTTTTTTAAACCATACAATTAAATTAAAGTTCTTCTTTCATCAAATCCACCCTAGTCATAATGATAAAAAAAAATGAATTTAAAACTCAAAGGTGAAAAATGGATTTAAAACTCAAAGGTGATCACTTGTGCACTTTTTTTGCTCAAACAAGCACATGATTGCTTCAGAAATACTATTCATTTTAATTTTAATCATTCAAAAAATAAAAAAAAATTCATTTTAATCATATGTAAAAAATCTAAATTGACAATAATTAATAATGCACTGCATTATTCAATACAAGTAAGTAAACTATTGAATTCACAACTTAGGAAGGAAAATAATAATAAAATGACTCTTTAAAAAAATATTTTTTAATATATCTGAAATATAAAAATGCTACAAATTTTTATAAGAATATTATTGAGACTTATATATTCAATTGAGTGACAGAGAAGCATGATCATTTTGTTTTGAAGATATTTAATAATTTAGATGATATTTAAAAAATATATTCATATGCACATACAAATAGATCATATTGCAATGATACATTGGTTATAACTATCAAAGCAAGTTAAAAAAAATAGTCTAGTAATCATTTTATTTGATCAGATTACCACTTGTGGGCCACTGATTTTCTTCAAAGAGCTCCTCCAATGACTTTTGGTTTTATTTTGAATTGACAGTTTTTTTTTTTTTTTTTTTTTTTGCTTAATTGTTAAAAATCTAGTTCTACTGAATCTGCCTTTCTCAATCTTGATTTTCTTCACATTTTAGTTTTAGTGGCCCGATATTTTTATGTTTTTTTTACCCCACTAAAACTGTTATTGGAAATTAATATCAAATAGACCCTCCAGTCAATTTTAATTTATTCTAATATATTTTATAATGTCCGATCGTTTATAAAACACTGCATAGCTTAAAATGATATCTCCTCCAACAATTATTTTTGTTTATACCAATAAGAACTCTGAGACACTTTTCTTTTAAAAAAAAATCCAATGAGATTTCCTCATATTTTAGCTTCTGTTCAGGTCTCAAAAATATGATAGACAAAATAAGCCCATAAAGTTTTGAAGATTAAAAAATTTGTATTTACTGAAAAAAAAAGATTTTATAAATCTCCTTAACTCATAATTCACCAAGTATAACCAATATTAGAATTCAGAAAAAATTTTATTATTTGAATGGATTATCTGTTTCAAGTAAGAAACTCCATTTATAATTTCAAATGTAAAAACTTATTTCAAGATAGGGTTCTAAGTTTCAATTTTTCTATAAAAATATAAACATTACTTTTACTTCATTTCTAATTAAACATATTTAACTTGTTACCTAATAAAGAATTAGGAATGCCTAATGCCAAACAAGGAATATATCTCATGTTATGACATTTATATTAAGTTGTACTAACTAGGAAAAGATAAGTACTTGCCAGAAATAGAATCACAGCTTACTCTATCAAATGCAATATTAAAAAGCTTTAAATTTCTAGCATGATATCTACCTTAGAAGTAAGTAAATCAATACATGAGAAATAATCATAGACATGAACTTTTTGAGAATATTTTATAGGCAATATAAAGTAGATTAATACAAAAGGATGTGGAACAAATTATTGGACCTTCTTTTTTATGAATCTTCAATAAAATATTAAAATAAAGTGATATAATTTCAGAAAAATATAAATATTTCTCATATATATTAAAAAATATTTCACAGTAAGATATTTCCATAATTTTTTAAAATCTCCATTGGAGTAAGATTTGTTGAAAACTTTTTTATATTTTAAGTTAATCTAATTATTACGAATTACTGATTAATAACTACCCCCAAAATTTTTACTTAATAACCATAAGTTAAAAAAACTTAAATATAAAAAAGAGCATTATATAATAAAAATATTAAAATTACCCTAATAGCTTCTAACTCCTTTTCTTTATCTTTAAGCTCTCTAACTTTGTCTCTATCATTTTCAGATACAAAGCCCCCAGCAGCAGCAGCTGCAGCAGCAGCCGCAGCAGATGCTTCTTCTGCCTCCCTCTTTTCTCTTCGCTCGCGCCTTTCCCTTTCCTTATCATTTTCTGAAAGCAAAAATTTCTTATATATCATATTTATACAATCAAATCAGAGGTGACACTTTTCATTGAAAGAATATGAATTCATTAATAATCAATGATCTTAAGAAAGTTTACAAAAATCATCAATTTTTATTAAATTAGTTAATATTTTACAAAATAATAAAAATCCTTAAAAAATTTTGTTCAGCGATTAAACTAAAGTACTGAAATTATCTTGTTAATCTATGAATTTAAACAAGTAGCTCTTTTAATATGCGTATACCTTGATTTAAATGATAATACAATTTGCTAAAAACTAATTAATCAGATTGTGAAGATATTTTTTAGTAACATGTTTTAAGATATACTATTTAATTAATATAGAAACTACATAAATAAAATTAATGATAAACTTTAGTAAACAAAATATTCAAGTTTTAAACATTTGCTACCTAGATTAGTAACATCATTTAATATCTTCCAAATACTGGGCTGCTGAATTAATACATTTAATATTTTTTAGATTATAGCAAATGCAAAATATTCTTGCATTATATAATATTACATTTGTAATTTTGATGAAACAATTCTTAAAAAAATATGATTTTTAAATAAATCAAATTTTCCTTTCTGATATAAGACTCAGTTAAAGAATTAGTTGCTGACTGAAAGTTAAACTGTTGTGATGTACGTAAATAATTCCAAGCCCATTTCTAGTAAAGCCTTTCTTTCTTCCTGAAAGTTTCCATTCACACAAATATGAATTAGAAAAATTATTTAAAAAAATAACTTGTTAAAATACAGCAGAATATTGTAACAAGAAACACAAAATTTTTATTCCGAAACAACGAAACTTCAAGACATAAATAAGAAAATTTGTCTTCAAGATAATTTTAAATAAGAAAAATTCCTATTTTTATGTTATTTCATATGAAAACATTGAAATCAAATAAATTTGTGTTTAAAATATACCAGAATCAAACACATTTGTGAATAAAATGTAATTTTTTATGTATTTGTTTGATTTAGTGTTTCAATATGTTTTAGTTCTAAATAAGTTTGACTAATAAGATTATAATACTGAACAGTATTCTGAACACAGGTTTAGTTTCTGTACCTGAAAAGAATATCCTAGAGCAATCTGAAATTTTTTAGAAGATCAATAAATTGGCATAATTATTCAAAATAATTCTTTAAGTTTAAAATATTTTTTATAATTTTGATACTTAGACGATAAAACAAAAATTTTTTATGACAGAATTCTTGGGCTATAACATATTCACAGATGACAGTTTCTTGTAAAATTAATTCTAATGTAGCAACATTCAAGTAATAATTTTGATTCAGATTTAATCATTGTCTAAGGGGTATGTTATAAATGCAAAATATAAAATGAAACATTTGAAATAAACATAATACTAAACAACGTAGCATGAAACATACATATTATTTTCATTCTTAAAAAAATAAAAAAGAATATATAATAGGATAGGAAATTAATAGTTTTAATAATAATGCCTTTTTATCTACAATACAGATTTTAATTTTTTCATTGTAATTATATGAGAATTTTAAATATGATATACCTTGAGAATGCTTGGCTTCTTCTAAAAACTGCATTCTTATTCTTCGTTCCTCCTCCATCTTTTTCCGTTGCTCTTCAACTTGTTGCTGCCGTCTTTTTAAGGCTTCAGCAGCTCTTTGTTCTTTTGTCAAAAAAACTGGCTATAATTAGAGTGAATAAAACAAAAACAGCACTTTTTTAAAAATGTTCCAAATAAAAATAATTTTTTTAAATAATTCTGTGTGCATATTGTTGCAAGCACATGTACAGTTAATTTAATTCATAAGTATTACATATTTAAGACCTGGATTAATATTCTTTTACTTTACATATTAAAAGAAAAGCAATATATTGTTCCAGCTTTGCAATAATCCTAATAAATTATATATTTAATATCACAAATCTTTTTAATTCCTAGTCTGAGATAATATGCTCAGAATTGCTACTTGTTTATGAAGAGCAATTTATATAATTAAAATACTACAAGATGTAAGTAAAACTTTCTAAGTAGTGAACATAACTTTCTTACAAGAACGTTTTTGTAGAATTTATGTGGAGACAAAATACATTTTTTAACTTAAATATAATTCACTCTAATACTTTTCTTTCATAATAATACAGGCAAATTTCATTTTTATCCATTTAGTTAATATGCTTTTCACATACAGAAATGATTTTTCCTTTACATTCCCATACTATATAGTATCAAATATTTTAACTATATTTTTAACATTTAAGCATTTTTTTCATTTATTTGCAATTCTTTTCACTGTTCAATTTTTATGTGTAATTTTGGATTTTTTCAATTACTTTGTATATAAACTTTCTCATTTAAAGCTTCTAAAATACTCTCTATAAATTTTCTATTTTACTGAAAAGAAAAAAATTGCATTGCAAATATGTTTTTGTAGCCATTTACAAAAATTACTTACACATGTAATTGAGCTTTTCTTTATTTGGAAGTAGATCTTTCATGGCAATTTAGTTAGCATGTGATTTTCCTTATAAAGTTTCAAAGCTTATTTAATCATTTGAGGGAGAAGGATTTCTTGTATTTCATGCAGCTTGTTATTTAACATAAGCTTAACCACCATAGGTGAGATCTGCAATTGTTATTATTAAATTATCAATTGTCATAATTGTAGACCAAATTAAAATTCTGCTATTTTCTCTTTTTGAACATGAATTTGAATAGTAGAAAAAAAAACTTTGCTTCAAGAACTGAATTTTTCCACTTTAAAACCAACTATGACATTTTTACAAAGTAAATTTTTAAAAGTAAATATTAAAATGTGTTAATCTAATGAAAGGAAATGTAATGAAGACTAGGATTGCAAGTATATGGATTACCATATCTACATATTCTTTCACTTCCTCTTCTGAGTAATCTGCTTAAAAATGTATAAATGCATTTTAAGAACATACAGTTTAAAATAGTTTATTACAATAAATTTCTGAAGCTTCAACATTTTAATTATTTTCAGCTTATTCCTACCATTAGCTTAACCATTTTCATTTGGTACAATTAAGATAATTAATTCCACATATTTTTATGACGTTATTACTGAATTTGATTAAACATAATCAAAGTTTTTAATATTTTTTCTGCATATTATCATTTTTAATAAATCAATATATTTGAAAATAATTCATAATTGAAGAATTCCTTACAAATTTTAATGATTTGACATGAATGACATTTGAAAAGTTAGGATTGTGGCAATTAGTAAAATATTTTGTGTTCCATGTACATTCTTTTTATAATAGAATTCATAAAAAAAGATTATTAATTTCTCATGAATTTATAAAATAAAATTTAAAAATTTTTCATTATCACATAAAATTTGGTCAAAGTATTTTATTTTTGATTTTAAATTTTTCTTATATTTAAGCTAAAAAAATTTGACCAATTAAATTAATAATATAACACATGGCTAAACTAATAAAATGAAATTTTAATTTAAAAAAAACTGAGTAAAATAATTTTGCAATGTAGCAAAAATTTAATAATTTATATATGATCTGTAAAATTTTATGATAACAAGATTATTCAAAGAATATATCAATGAGAAAAAATTAATAATTTATTTAAATTTTGTTTAAGTTTTTAGGTGTTCATTAATATTTATAAAAAGGATCCTTCATAAAATCTTCATGAAAATTCTACAATTAAAAGCTTAAAAAAATCATTGCAAAACTTTCTCTCAAAGAACTAATGCATAAGAAATAAAGAAAAAATAATTCCTAAAAATTTTATTTCTCAAGCTTATTCACAAATCTGTTTTATTAAAAGTCAAGTTTTATAAATATTTATAAGTCAAACTAAACTCTTTTAATTCATTTCATTTAATAAAGGATTATTAATTATTAAAAGTTAATAATCTTTTATCAAATTTAATAGAAATCGCTCAGTAAAAATATATTAACAGTAATAATAAGTAAACACATACAAGAATTTTACAATTCTATCCTTATTATTCTCAAACTTGAGCTTGCTTATTTGCATTAAATTCATGAAAGAGCAAACAATTAAGTAAATTCTAACAAAATCAAAATATAAAAGCAGAAAACTTACTATATTAGTATTTATATGAAAATTTCATAAGATATCTTTAATGTATCACATTAAAAGTGTAATGTTATGAAATATAAATATTTAGTAAGTTTTCTCTTCTTGTAAAACATAAATAGAAATGCTAAACACCAAAAAGTTTGTCTTTAGCAATTACAAAAAATTTCAGTTACACTCAAACATATTTTGTATATATATGCATTCGTAACAAAATTAAAAATCTTTTTATAGAAAAAGTTTTAAGTTACCATTCAAAAAAGAAAATTTTGCAACACAAAAAAGAGTGTATAATATAGTTTGACAATTTATAAATATTTATCCTTTTCAAATAGCATGTAAGAAAGAATTTTCAGAATTTTTCTATTAGCAAAGTACTAAGATAAATAGAAATACATTTATTAATAATTTTGTTACATTTAAAGGTATAAACTTTTTTTTTTTGGTTGAGTTTTGATTTTGCTGTGCTTGCAATATTTGGACTATACTTGGCAAATATTTGGTTTGTGACTGGCTAACAAAATGTTTCCTATTAGCTGGACACAGAGAAATTTTTGGGGATTCATAGTCAACACATAATTAATATTAATATAATCACTATATTTGTCGATTTATCATCTGTATGTACTTATAATCAGCAGAATTCTTTATTCTAATTCTTTCTTCTGCAATTAATTCTTTAGATGGGCATAATTTGAACGAGACTTTCAATTAAAAAGCAATTTATTACACTATTGTGCACCACATTTGTTAATTTCTTTTTGCACTTAGAAAATAGAAAATCATTGAATTTTCTTGTTATATAAATTTTACATTCATAAATTTTCAGGAAAACATTTTTTAAGAATTTTTAATTACATAAAATACAAAATTTAAATTGATTACGAATTTCATTTTATACGATTACGAAATTAAAATACCTTGCTTCTAGCCATCTCTTCAGCTTGTTTTTTTGCCATAAGCTCTTCTAGAGAAAGAGGTTCTTTTTTAACTTTTACATTTTTATTGTTTTCTTCTTCCTCTTCTTTAATACTAAAAAAATAATAATGTAGTTAAAATATAAACATGTAATTCAATATAGGTCTTCATAATTTTAATGCTAAAAAATTTGGTATATAAATCAAAATGAATTTTTACTGGTTTTTATCTTTCTTATCTTTGTGTCGAGATTTGTCTTTTGATTTATCTTTTCGAGATTTATCTCTTCCTCTATCTTTATCCCGCTCTCGGTCTTTATGCCTGCGCCTTTCTCTGCTTCTGGATCGAGATCTAGAAAATATGTTTTGCATGTTAGACATAAATCTACTTTAACAAATTAACTAAAAATACTAAAACACTAACAATAAATCTTTTTTACTTAAAAATTTTCCAATTTCATATTTAGAAAATTAAATTAATAATAAATTTAAATATTTAAAACAGAAAAGTAAAAAAAATTATTAGCTTTTAAAACTTCAAATTTCTCTTCACTTTTAATTTTTAAAATGTAACTCAAAATATTTATGTGTTCCTCAGTTAATATCTTTATTTCTACATCTGTTAATAATTAATAATCAATCAATATAAAAAATTACTCTCCGACCATATTACCTGAGCGATTAATATTTTTAACAACAAAATTCGTTTTCACATAAAATGTTAATTGTTTTTAAGAAAATAAAATTCGATGAAAAGTTGCTTTAAAAAATTTTTACATAGGTGATGAAAATATTTGAAATAAAATTATGAATTACAAAAATGATAAAAGCTGTTTTTGACACTAAATCAGATCAAATTAGATTTATGGCAGCTCATAAAATTTAAAGTGGCTGAGATTTCTCTTAACATTAAAACTTAATACAATTAATAAAAGACAGCTCTAGAAAATTGGAAACAGACTGAATAAATTTTATAAAATTTTACATGCTAATTAAAAAAATTAAGTAAAATTCAAAGCTGTTTTGTAATTAGCAACAGATAAGAATATTTACTAAGATTAGGTATCTAAAATCAAAAAATCTTAAAATTAAAAAGTTTTTGAAGCATAGACTAAGCAGCAACTAAATGAAATTAAAGTTTAATAAAGTATCAAATCCTTGCTCAGTGTTACTAAAAGCAGTATTTTTGACAATTAAGCAAAATTATTCTTTATTTTTCAAATTCAAAATTAAATATCACTTGTTTCTTAAATAATTTTTAAAAAACAAAAATGTTTATCTGATATAACAAACATTAAAAATTAATTTTAATTATCTCTTTAATATAATAAAGGCTCTAAATTTCATCATTAAATTTTTACAGTAAAATGTTTAGCATACAATTCTCTCAAAATCCTATTCTTTAGTTTGAAAGTAGTGAGAGGTTTTAAGCAGATTGCACATGTGATGAATGACTAAAATATAAAGATCTGGCATGAAGGCTATGCTAATATACCTGCATAATTTCAAAAAAAAAAAAAAAAAAAACATTCCAAGGTGTTAGGCACCATGCTGAAGAATAGGAGATCCCTTGACGTGGTGATATTATTATTCCCTTTAGTAACCAGACAAAATCATGGGGCATTCCACTCATAAAAGAATGCTATGTAAGTGATCATTAAAATCTCAGTTCCCAGATCAACCTATGAGTAATACAATAACAAAATGATAATAAAGGTGGATTGATTTTAGCTCCAATTGCTAACCTATTAGCCAATGAGATGGTAGCTAACGAGCAAAATCCTCTGATAGCTCCTCTAAAGAGCTATAAAGAAGAAACAGAGTTGCCTCCACTCAAAACATAGGGATCAAATCTAGGGAACAAAGAGCTTTCAGAAAACTGCAATTTAAAGCACAAAAACAACAAAAAGAGCATACTGAAATTATATGAAGGTGAGAGGAATGAAAAGACTTAGTTCTAAGATTTTAACTTTTTCTAAAACCATAGCCACCAAAAAACCCAGAAAAGACAATCTATTTGAGTCTTTTGGCTAGACTTTTAAAGTCAAAACAGTTACAATGGTGAAAGATTCCCATTCATCAAACTCACTAAGATATTACCTCCATATAATTGGAAATCCTAACCCAAATTAATAAAATTCCCCAGGGAACATCTGCTAAAGATTAAAGTCTCCAGCAATTAATCTTCTTGTCTAATGATGCTGAAATTGTGGAGTGGTTTAAAAAATCTTCAAGTGTCTGAGAGTGAAAAACTCAAAGTGTTGGATCAAAATGAACTTTCAAAATTGATAAAGTTGACCTTTAAGAAAATAATTACCTATACTAAGAATTCTGCTGCTTTACAGAAATGGATAAATCAACTGAACCCAGAATTGAAAACTTTTCTGTGTGGCAAGCTCTTCAGAAATCTTTAAACACACTCTGTACAAAAGATCTTAAAGTTGATTTGGAAACTTTGCCCCATGTTAAATAGACCAGTTATATTTTGCCTACACAAGTTTGAAATAGAAGATTTTAAAATTTTCTGGAACTTAAATCTAATGGCTCTGAAGTGATGGAAGAAATGCCAGAAGATTAGTCAACTTCAACTGCAAATAAATAAGTCCTCTCCCACTTCTAATAAGGATATCAAATTACCTTAATATTGAAAAGCTGATATTAGACATTGGTTCTGATGACTGCAGCCTTCATTTTTTATCTTTGAAAGTGAGTTAGAAAATGTTTACAGAGGAAATTCAAGTAAGTGATTCTACAAATTATTCCTTTATTTACATTGGCAATATAAAAAGCATTGCTGCCTTTCAGCAATTTCTTTAGATGCACAATGACTATTATCAAAATAATGAAAAACCATTGTCATCATGATGAAGCAGCTTCAGCTATTCTTAGCAAGATGATTAGAGGTAAAGCTGATGTTTATCAACTCTCAATGGTTCTGTTTTAAGTCTACAACTTCAAAGGCTTATCTTACAATAAATGTTAAAAATCAAAAGCTTGTATTGGCTTTTAACCCTTGTTTTTGCGAAAATTCAGAAGAGGATGTTATTGTAAAATTATAGATATAATTACGCAATTAAGAATGAAATCATCATTATGTCTATCTTATTTTTGAAGATAAAGACACATTAAATAAAGTTAATCTTTAACCATTGTAGTTTGAGGGAAAAAAATTATCATACAACATAATCTTAACGATTATCAAAATATGTTGTATAATTGCATCCAACAAGATAAAGAAACCTTAGAATACATTTTTATACTATAATCTATTTATTCTTAATAAAATAATGAGCCAAATTGAGAAAAAAGGGAAGCCATTGACCTTACTTTATATAATAGTAAACGTGTTGATATGGAAATAATTGGAAAGTTGAAGTAAGCTTATTCAGTCAATATATTAGCTTTCCTGTTTCAGAAACAGATGAAATGTTGTGGACAAGAAGTCCAAAAACACTGACTAGAGTTTTTATAAAAATGTTAAACCTGTTAAAAAATAAATTGTTGAGTTATCTCTGATACTTGATAGGGAATTGGCTGTTGACTAGTTGCAACATAACATTCTTCAAGCTTATGATCAAAACTGTAAGGTTAATGATTATTATTTAATATTAGTTCCTTGAAATAACACAAATAATACAAAATACTTTTTACGAAACAAAAAAATAGTGAATGGTAGATATACAAATTGGCAACAGCTTATAATAAAATTAACATTAATTCTAAAAGGAAATTCCTAGAGAAATCACTGTATTGACATTAAAAATGTATCTCTACTGCTAGACTTACTAAAATGATTCAACCTTGATCAACTAATGATCACAAATTTGAATAATCAATGTTTGATATTTACCACAAGTAATTAACTTTCCCTTTAATCAAAATTGTCTTGTTTTCCAATAAATGTTTTAAATTATCATAATCATAATAGATGAAGATTTCTTCTATGTTAAACAAAGTAAAATGAACTAGATAACAATTATAAAAAAAATTATTTTCTTGGTTACAAGAGTCTTCCTTAAAAATGTAACTTTTTAATAAAAATAATTTGTCTGATTTAAAAGACAACAAAAGAAAATGAACACATAAATCACTCATATTTTGGTAAATAAAAAAAACCTTATTAATAAACTAAACTAATTTTGAGGCCCTTATGATAGCTCTGAAATTTGATGTGTTATTTATTTTATTTATAATAGTTAAGCATTTTGCATAAATTACATTAATATTTTCAATTGTTTCAGTTATGATTTGTTAACAGCTAAATGAAAATGTCTAAATTGGAGTTTACATATTTTAATGTTAGGACAAATTAATTCACACAAGGAGGATAATTAATGTTTTTAGGTCACATTTGAAAACACACTTAAAAAATTAGTGCACTTTAAAAGGGCTTAAAATAGGATAATTTTTTGTTTCACTTTGTGAATATAATTTATATTCGCAAAGTGAAATAAAAAATAAATATGAAAAAACAGGATTTAAATTGCCGCACTTTACATCCGATAAAAAAATCATCAAATAAGACAGCGACAAGCTCTAAAAATGCTGTTGCCACTGAAAAGAAGCATATATATAACGTAAAAATAATTCAAAACACGAGAAAAATAAAATTTGGCAACCAAAAAATCTGAAAAGTAAGTAAAACTGAGTTTAGCAAGACTATAAAAACAAATCCTCAAATTGGCAACATTACAATCAAAACAAAGGGTGCTAGTTTTAGTGAGAAATCACTTACAGAGGGATATCATACTTACACCTTAATTGTTTCCAAAATTATATTGTCTAAATTTATTACTGAAAGAAAAAATAAAACAATGTAAAAAAATATAAATGGTAACTGAGAGTAAAATGCATACCGTCTTTCTCTGTTATGCCGTCGAGGACTGCGAGAGCTGGACCTGAAATAACAATTTAGAAAATATTTAATTTTAAGCACTAGTAAAAAATGTCTTTGTATAAAGAAAATTGAAACAATTTCGCAAAATAATTACACATAAGAGAAATATATAAGAATTAAAATTTACAACTTCTGCCATTTTTTTTATTCCTTTTATATGTATTTACATACTTCAATAATTTAAACACATTTTAAAATGAACAATTATTGATTTTATACAAGGGTCACACTGAAATTTTTGAGATGCAACTAGGTTTTAAAAATTACACTTACAAAATTTTAGGTGTGTTCAAAGTAGTCTCCTCCAGCATCAATGCACTTTTGTAGACGAATTTTCCACACATTAAATGCCTCAAGCCATTCATTTCTTTGCATGGATGAAAAAAATGCATTTATAGCCACATCAATCTCTTCTTCTGAATAAAAACGACGTCCACATAAGTTCTTATTTAGATTAAAGAATAACCAAAAGTCGCACATAGCTAGATCAGGTGAATACGGCGGATGTTCGACCACTTTAATTTGTTTAAGAAACTCAACTGTTAATCTGGCTGTATGTGAAGATGCATTGTCATGGTGAAGCATTAGTCCCCGAACATTCAGTTCTTGTAGAATTTCTGGAAGACATTTAGTGATATACCAGTTTGCTGTTACTGTCTTCTGTCCTTCCAACTTGATGGCTTTGACCAATCCTGTACTTCTGAAGAAAACGGCATACATCACTTTTTTCAGGGCGCGTTGTTTTTTCACCATTGTCGGCGTAGGATCATCTTCAAAGACCCATACTTTGCTTTCTTGACGTGTTGGAACGTCAAAAAACGATATGTACATTTTATCACCTGTTACAATTTTAGAAATGATGCGGTGGCTACCATCATTCAGCATATTAAGAGTTTATTTACTGAACCTGACACGCTACTCTTTTTGATGCTCAGTTAGATTATGGGGAACCCAACGGCAAACTACTTTTTTCATATTTAATTCTTCATGAATGATTTTGTGTATGGCTGCGGATCCAATGTTAAGTTCCTTCTGTATCATTTGATAGGTACAGCGATTATCATCCATTAACATTTTTTGTATGATAGACACATTATCCGGGATTACTGCCGACGGCAGCCTTCCTGTGTGTTCTTCATCCTGAAGAAAATTGCAACCTCTTCTAAATTCTCTAAACCATCTGAATACAGTAGCACGAGCTGGATATTCATTACCAATTGCTAATTGCAACCATTGAATGCATTCTTCTTGATTTAATCCTGCTTTGAAATCGTAGAAAATCATTGTGCGAAAATGTTCTCGCATAAACTCCATTTTTCTTCTGTTTAAAATTTATACCATGCTAAACAAGTTAAAGCAAGTCAGTAAAAAAATCGTCTTCTGTGTTAAAATACTTTGTACTTTAAAATTAAACCGTTATTTTTATTTTGTAAATTCTCGTCTGCACGTATCTCAAAAATTTCAGAGTAACCCTCGTATTAAATGATAATTTGTTTTCAAATTTAGTAATTTATTATGTTCTTCAACAAAAAGAACTAAGCATAAAGTATCACTCAAAAGATTAAGTTTCAGTATCTAAAACATTGATAATAAATGCACAGCATAATTAGCAAGGAATATTTTTTAATATCACAAATCACTCAAATATTAACCATAAACAAGATGAAATTAATCTTCAAACCTAATTATAAAAGAATTTTTCAGTACAAATAATGTTTAACATAAGCATTACCTTCGCCTTTTTTCTGGTCTTGACCTATCAGAGCCTCTATCTGAAACACGATTTCTTTCAATGGAATCCATTTGAACTACAGATGTTTATACACCTATTTTGAAAAAACAGCAAATTATAAATTTAAAAAATACATTAATTTTGAATCAAATGAATCAGTTCCAGGCTGTTTATTAAAACTTTATAATTATTTTCTCATTTATTAATGTTTAATATTTAAGAAATGCAATTTTTTTGTTAATCTAAACAAAATAAATTTTTTAAACCTTAAATATATCTTCATTTCTATAACATTTAGAAAGTTGCTTATCTCATTGAAGCAAAAGAACTTTACTTTGGAGCACAATTTATGTTAGCGTAATTAGATAAACTTCCTCGAAATTAAAAAGAAAATTAAAAATTTATACTAGTACTTTTCAAAGATTGAGAATAAATTTTAATGGGATAAGATTTCCAACTCTTGAAATGTTCCTAATGAAATCTAAATAAAAACAAAAGTTAAGGTAAAAAAGTTGGCTTACTAATATAAATCAGTTAGTTTCCATTCAAGCATATTTCCTAATATTAATCAATTAGTTTCCATTCAAGTATATTTAGCAAGTATATATTCGTAAGTATTGTTTTGCCATATAATTCCAAATTCCACTAAAATCCTATTCTGATTGGTTGCCTTGCAGATATTTTTACATATAGTTTAAAAGATAGCTTAACAACAGGATGTTCAAAGTATTTGAATGTCTGAAAATTTTACCCTGAGAAAAACTTTTCATAGACAGTGGAGCAAAATCGCATGTTGTGGAGAAGTTCTGGAAAAATCCCCAGCTCCTCTGCCCTCACAAACATGCACCCAGAGTTATTTTTAGATTGTTATATTAAATAAATCTTTACACTTATTTTGATTCTATTTGAGATTTTTCCCACCAAAAAGTACTACATATGAAAACCATCCTTAAAATCTGGATAAATTATATGCTAACAGTTTTAAATTTTTTTGTAAGGGTTGTTTGTTTTTATTGCAAGGGGCCATATAAATAAGCAATACCTAAAAATTTATTTCCTAAATATAAACAGAAAAATGTCACTTAACTTATTTGTAAAAATTTCAATTTAACATAGCAAAAAGAATGTTGACAATTGTATGTTTACTAAGAAATGTAAAAGAGGCTATTTTGTTTTAAGAAAGATGTATTATTCACACAGACAAGAAATGGAGCTACATATAAAGGAAAGTTATGGAGTTGCAACATGAAAGTGGTATACAAAAGCACGAGTATTCAAGATATTGCTTCTCAGCATTTAGAATTATATCTAGCAAAATTCATAAGGCATATGAGAAAATATATAACTCTATGAAAAAAATGAACTTTTAAAGCCATATAAAAACCATCCTTAAAATGTGGATACATTATATGCTAACAGTTTTAAATTTACCTCATTTTTATTGCAAGGGGCCATATAAATAAGCAATACCTAAAAATTTATTTCCTAAATTGTTAAAACAATTAATTCTGTAAGCAAATCATTCTACACACACATAATAATAACATAGTCCAGGTATAGTCAAATCTGAAATAAATAAGATATGTCTCCAAATTCTTATAAGAATTCATTATCATCTGATATTTTTCAAATAGATCTCATCATTAAGCTTGGGCATATTACACATTAGATTTAAAATCATTATTTGGCATGATTTATTTTTTACATAAAATTTTAAGTATTCTTCATATAACTTACCATTAAAATAAACTATTCGAAAATAATTTATACATTAAATGATTAAATAAATTATTTTACTCATTCAAAATAAATTTTAAACTATTAATTAATGAAAAAATTAATAAAAGTAAATTCTTTTTTACAAAGTGATAAAATGGCATTTTAAGTGGACCAACTGAGTTTTAGTAGCGATAGATACATGAAACTAATGAAAATGCAATACAAAACATAATTAATGCATATCAATATAGTAAAAAACACAGTATAGAAAATTTTTATCAACGAAAATGCAAGAGAACTGCGGTAAAAAAAAGTACATGAATACTGCATATTATTCAAACAATGTAATTTTTCTAAACTAAATAAATCAAGTTTACTGCAAAGTCGGAATCTAACGGAGCTTGCAATTAAATAGCTTTAAAATAGATTCATGAATTGTAAACTAAGACGTCTTCATAAATTTAAATGTATAACTTACGCTTAATATTTATATAGTAATAAACTGTGTTAGCAAACTTGCGGCAATTCACAGCAACAGCACTCTTGTTTATTTTTTGGGACGTATTTCAATTTTCCACCTAGTGATCTGCTTGTGCCAACAGTATCATATTAATTTAGTTTAGTAGCTTGCAGTAGTTATACCCCGTTTGCACTGCCCTTTTTAAATCAATTTAAAATTAAATCTGATTTAACTTAAACACCTGGCTGAAAACAATGTTCGCACGGCCGAAACTGATTTAAGAAATATTGGTTTTTGTTCAAAACCATATTTATCGCTTATTATTACAAATAATATGATATTTTTGATTTTTTTTATAGTTGAGCACGTTTATTAAGTAATTACAAAATGACATTAATTAAGATTATGATATTTCAAATGAGGAATACGTAACCAAATAATGTCGTTTACAAACCTATCCCTTCTCAAACTTATAATTTTTTTCATGCTTATTTAATTCTTATGTAAGTATTTTTGTGTTATTATTTTTCAAAATTTTGCTTTTCTTGCATTTATTTTGATGGGTTTCAGATATTTCAACAAATAATGACAACAAGATGGTGCTTATTTTTATTTTATTTTATTTTATTATTATATTACATATATTCAGACTTGTATACTTGATTCTTGAGATCCGCTTGTAAGTCTTCGTTGATAATAGGACAAATTGCACAATGACAGATGTACAACCACAGAAGATAACGAACAAAACACCCAGGGCCATGGTAGGAATCGAACCCACACTCTTACGCTCTCAAGCGATTATCGGAGTGATGCTTTGACCACTCAGCCGCGGAGTGCCCAAGATGGCGCTAAATCATATGAAACGTATTTTAAGTAAGTTCCCCAAGCTGATTTAAATCAATTCGAACACACTTAAATCACAAGTTGCCACCACAAGAAGGTTTTGCCAAGACTTAAACGCATTTAAATGTGCAGTGCGAACGGGGAGAATCAAATTCTTTCTAAAATTCAAATGGGCAAATAATGATTTGCTTCGTGAAGAAAAAGACAACTGAAGACGGTAAACAAGACGATTGTTTATATATTTTTCATGTGTTTCTCAGCAGACCATTTGAGAGCCATAACAATTAAATGCACAAACAGAATTGTTTTGAGTCACAATACTATACTCACATACAACTCTACCATTTTTTCTCCTTATTTCAGTATGCAAAGGATTAATAATAATTCAATAACGAATAATCTGTTCACATTTCATGATGCTAATCGTAACACATGTTTATGTTTAATTTCGCCATAGAAATTAAATAGCCTATTTCGTACGTAAAAATTCAATGATGTAATATGCAAGAATCTCATCCCCCCAAGAAAAAAGGAAAGAAAAGAAAAGCTTTTCTTCTTCAACGCATTTTATTTTAGATTTACATTCGCACTTTTAAATATGTACATATTTAAAGATTTTTTTGTTTTTTCTTTTTTATACTTAAGTACACAAGAGAAATATTTGTGCAGGCATTTGTTTAAATAGAAAGGACAATTTGAAAAAATATTTTTGAAAATTACTGAATAATACTGACTTTTTTAAACATGAAAAAAATATTATTCTTTTCATTTGTTACAAAATTGTTAAATTTTTCAATAGTTTATATTTTTCCATTTAATTAAGACGAAATTATTATCAGAAAACATTCTTAACAATCAATTTTCGTTTTGAAACTCTATAAATCATTGATAAAGTTTAATTATTTGATTATTATTTTATCATATTATTTGTCAAGTTTTTAGTTCTCGTGACTTTTTATCAAGCATTTGTTAAGATTTAAGTAATTAAGAATATTTTGACAATAAGAGTTTGAATATATATCTATGAAACACAAATGTAAAATATGTAAGTTGTAAAATCGCTTATAAGGTCTACATATAAATATTAAAAAATCATATAACAGTTGTTTTAAGATTTATTTTTGATTAAAAGTAAAGAAAATAAGTGCCACTATTATTATCGATTAAAAATTTATACAAATTATGCTATTCATTGTATATTAGCAATCTTCACTCATGGACCTTAATGAGAAAAGGAAATAAAAATTCACCTTCCAAACCATCTGAAAGAGAAGAAATAATTTCATACTCTCTCAGTTCCAGATGTAAAAGCGAGTCTGGAAAAATATAGCTTCTAATTTGGCGAAGATTGTCTGGATGATTACGTACTATGACCAGCTCAATGACTGTTGTGAAATGGATGCAATAAGTATGTTTCTCCTTATCTAAAATGTGGCCTAAAGGCAAATTAGTAAAACATCTAAATTTCCCCATATTTATTTAAAAAATAAATGTTTGCAATTGATTCAGGTATAATCGATTCGTCGACATTTATTTTGAAATAAAAATTTAAAGTATTTTTTTAGTAAGAACTCATTTTAACCAGATGCTTTTTGATGTTTCGAAAATTAAAAGTAAAAAAATATATATATGACTGATCATGGCGCGCTCATTACCACTCATTATTTCGGAACAATTCGTTCTTGTAAGAAATACTTAATTTATCATCATTTCTGTTAGTTTACATGTAATCAACTATTTTATAGAAACATAAATTCCACATTAGAAGAAGAGCTCTAATTTAATTAAATATTTTAACAAAATCTACAACTACAACCCGAATCACCGTACCTACTTGTATTTACACAATTGACACAATAATCAAAGACCCCTTTTGGCTTGGCAGAATCTCAAAACCTAATATCTCATGAAGTTGAACCTTGTTTCGATGGCTCAGAAGGAATGCCAAGAGTCATCTTCCACTTTAATCTGAATTCCACTGCAAACAGCAAACTCACATCAAATATCATCTTATACTGCAGCACTAGAAATTATTAATTGCATCCACTACGATGCAGTGCAAATGTATATATACAGATGGTAGTCGTACAAAAGGCTGTACTGGGAGCAAAGTTTATATCAGAACCCTCAATCTGAAATTATGCTAAAACAACGTAACCCTGACACTTGTTCAGTCTTCAGATGGGAGTTGATAGCGATTAAGAAGGGGCTTACTGCTATCATTTTCAGCAACTATGATTTTGGAGTACTATGGATTTTTTCGGATATTTGCAGTGCACTGCAACATCTCACTGACTGGTTCTCTATAAACGATGAAACAAGTATATCTATGCTGCTCAAATTGAAAATAATTTCCCAATGGAATCCATCTTATGTAAACAGTGGCAATGTGACCGCAGATTGAATGGCTAAAGAGGGCAGTGAGGAAGATACGCCCACTGATTCATCTCTTACATACTAGGAAATTTAATGAAAGTTTTAGACTAAATTCAATATGGTAAATTACACCCACGCATTATTGGCACCCTGGAACATCTACTGGAACTCTTCTGGAAATAAATATGACCGAAAATCTCAGACTGCCTTGGCCAGATTCTCAAGTTAACATCTAAAATGTTTATCATTTGAAAGTGATGCAAAAAATTATTCCACTTCTAAAAAAATGTTGTGATCATTCAGCCTATTGAAACATAATATGGATTGCGTCGGACTTTCCTGGGAGGTTTTATCCTCAGATCCCCTTCTTGTCATCGACTTTTGGACTGTCAACAATACATTGGAGTTGATCTGACAAATGTCAGATCTTTAAAGAGGAAAAGCCACACACACTGAAACATATATAAATATATAAATGGATATAAAAATAAGCAATTTCTTTGAAATCTTAAGGTTTTATGTGTGTGAATAATTCAATTCATTGCATTATTTAAGTAATTGACACGAATAGAAAAGATTTTCTTAAGGTAATGGGCACTGAATTTACAGATGTTATTTATTACACAGAAGTGAGAGGAAAATTCTCAAAAGATTTTCTGATTTAAGAACTAAAATAAAAATAATTACTGAAACAAAAGGAAAATCTGCGACTGAATTTGAAGACGAAGATTGTGCTTCAGATTTAGCTTTCTTAGTAGACTCAACAGAGCACTTGAATCATTTAAATTTGAGACTTCAAGAAAAAAAAAGTCAATTTATTAATAATATGTTCCAAGCAATAGCAGCTTTAAGCAGTATGTCCAGTCAGTCTTCTAAATAGAACCACCGCGTTCTTTCTTGGAAAACTTGGAAAACTGGTTTCTCTTCCCCAAGAATCTTCCATCTCTTATTTCTTGAGCGTTGAATCATACCCTGCTTAAGACGTTTTCTATTTTGCTAGGTTAATAAACAATTTAGTCGTGTGAAAAGAAAGAGAATGATTTATACATTGTTCTATTAATGCTTCTTTCTTAGCCAGTGCATTAGCTTTTTCATTGTCCCTAATTCCCCAATGGGAATCTATATTCCACCATAACATTCAAGAAAAGTTACGTATGATGTTATAAAGAGAAAACTTAAAACGATGACGTTATGCCATTTTTAAAGTACCACGACTGCTCTTATTGGCTTTCTCCGTTATTAATTAAGAGATAAATACTGCTTCTTATCACTTTAAATTTGCGTATTGTAAATTCTCAGCAGACTTAAGAGATATGCAAAGTAAGTAGATACAAAATAACTTCAGAGGCGATAATTTGTATTGATTAATTAAGTAGATAAGTCCGGGCAAGACAAAGAACATTGAACATCAAGTGTGACCGATAGGAATGAAACACATCAGCTCGTGGACCACACACAGGCCGAGAAAAGTACGCGTAAACCGTCTCGGCCGTGAAGGACCCTTGTTCTTTCTTGCTTGATGTGATTTTACTTTCTTCTTTTCTGCCACTCAGAAGGGAGTGTGTGTGACTCTATATACTAATAATTGCTCATCTGGATGGTTACTATCACCCTATAGTTTGTAAAAGCTATTAAGAATCATATGTGTAAGTATATATATATATATATATATATATATATATATATATATATATATATATATATATATATATATATATATATATATATATATATATATATATATATATATATATATATATATATATATGTATGTATGTATGTATGTATGTATGTATGTATATACTATATAATATGTACTTTTGTTAATCACTTTATTATATTAGACTGTACGAGTAAAATTTTTTTTGCATGAATATTTTCTTCAATCTGTCTTTAACTGATCTATGTCGCTGGAAGCATAGTCTTTTACTATATTAGCATTGTATTAGTAATAATTTTCTTTCAACTATCTGTAAGTGAGAAATGCAAATTAGAAACTCTCCTTTTTCTCACGGTTTACCAAGCGTCAAGCTTGGGAAAATGTAGATTTGAGTTCTACAATTTAGAAATTTTAGCAGCTCAGACAATGTAACAAACCCACCCCATGACTATGTTATTTGTAATAAATATTTATGCGACTACACCACTGTTATATGTGGTATATGCAATAAATATCCTAAAATAAGCTTGTATTTCTGAACATCAACAGTTTACGATAGCAATGCTCTATTCTATTATTCATAAATACATGTAAAATATAAAACCACTTAACAATGTAATGTAAAAGACTAAGGATATTAAATTGTATTTTTCTAAACATAATTTTATTTTAATAGTTAGTATGCAATAAATAATTCATATAATATACAATTTATTGAAGCAAGTTTTTTAGTCTTCATGTAAATATATTCTACTTCATGAGCGAAATTGTTTATGTCGTTTAATATTAATAGTTTTCAATTTTTATGAAATATCTTCGAAATGTGAATTGCTTTATTTCAGATAAGAAAACTTTTTACTCGTCCACTAATACTTTTCAAAAAATGAAAAAAGTGAATCCCATTTTTAGGCACTATTGAATTGTATCGGCAGGGGAATACACAAATGAAATAATCTGAAAACTCTTTCTATTTTCTCTTCCCTTTTAACAATGCTTTTGTCTCAGTGGCTTCCATTTAAAAATGAAATAACTTTGATAAAAATTAAATTAAATTTTAAACTGAAAAAATATATTCCTGATATTCTTAGAACTATAATTTTATGAGTGATTAATCTTAATGCACATTCTTTAAATATCATAAAATTTTAAATCTTTTTCAAAAGTAAGTGAATATTGTTACTAATTAAAACAAATAATTAATTGAAAATTCGCAATCTGTAATTATATATATATATATATATATATATATATATATATATATATATATATAGGTAGATATATATGTATATAGATAGATAAAGGAAAGCATGTAATCCAGGTGAATGTTAAATTAGACATGAATATAAAAAAGACAAGTATATTTTCTGCGACTATATGTGTGCTTTTCACGGGAAATTTGCTCTTTTAATCTAAGTGACTATATTTGAGAATAGATTGTTTTGCTCCGAAGATTTGGAGCGAATGTTTTCGAAAGTGCGTTTTCTTGCCATACATTCGGGATATTGCATTACAAGTGCTTATGACAAATGGACAAGTGGTAGTGCGATGAGAAGCAAACGCTGATATTTTGAACGTTTCTGCATCGTTAGCGACACGACCCTTACAATTTCATTTGGGGGCGCGAACTTTGGAATCAAGATTTGACCACAATGAGGAATGAATTAAATGTTTGTAAATGCAACCGTGGGTGTGCATATGTATGAAGAAGATATTTAAGAGAGGAAATAATAGATAAAGTAAATAAATTAATTTTGTGACTTTAAAAAACAAAAAAATTGCAAAACTACAGCTACGATTTGTTTTTTAGTGGAGTGATCGAATTGCAATTTCCTAGCTCTTGTGCATATTTCTTGATGATTACATCACAGAAACAAATACCTTTTGTTGAATTAAAAATATATATGTATTACTTTCCACTGGAACCTTAAGCGTCTGTTGCCAGACTGTGAAAGAAATGAAAAGTTTGCTTCAATATCATTATTACTAGACGCATGTCTCTTTCAATTGCTAAGACAGTATAAGGATGAAATTCTTTTATCCATTATACTTCGAAGATGAGTTTTCAGTCTTCTGAGAAATGAAAAATATCATTCATAGCTATCTGAATTAAATAGTCTAAAAAATTTTAAGAAGTAATGGTTTAGAAGAAAGATTTTTTTATCGACAGTTAAAAAAAATTGAAGCTGATTTTACAATGGCAATTTTTTTATATTTTTGTATTTTATCATTGAATAAAACAACGTAGTTAACACGGCAGACCTTCTTTCTGCAAGTTATAGAAATTACATATACTTGAAATATTCTGATCCTCTTGGCGTACACCTGCTGCCGTAGACAATATAGAATTAATAGCTATCGAAATATGTCATTCTCCTTAAGTCTTATTTGAATTTCGTTAGATACTGATAGTATAATTTTATTTAGAACTTCAATTTTGTAATATGATTTAGTATCCTTGTGTGGATTTTTCATAACCACCCAACTTGCTTGGGATTTTATTTCGTCTCATTATTTTCTGCCAAAATAAGAATTTTTTTCGCGAAGTTCGATTATATAACACCACAATTTATTAAGAAACACGTCACCAAGAAAATAATCAAAGGTTTAAATAAAAATTTTACATAATCGAAAATGAGTTCGGGGTATTAAAAGTATTTAGTAAGACTATTGCATTGTTCAAGAACTTTGCACAAAACAATTAGATTGAAAAAAATTAAGCGATTTCATACATAGTAAAAGGGTACTGGCTTTCCCACCGTTAAGAACAACACTCTCACTACTTCTTCAAGTGTCAAAATTACAGCTTCAAAATGATCAAACAGTACCTTTATGACCTCCACTAAGCAACTCCATCTAGTATAGCATGTGATTATAAAGTTATAGAGTCTCCATAAAGCTTATTTGTAGAAAAATGCATTTTTTCAAAAATGGCATGCTTTTTGATGACACTTCAATGAAAAAGCTGTGAGTTAAGCAGTTAAAATGCATTTCTTACTGCAGGAATGAACGAACATGTGCTAAAAACATATTTAAGATACGTGATTAACACTGAATGTTAACTTCCACTGGGATATTTTGCAGTGTCCGCGTGGCTTCACCATTGTATGATACTCTCATATTGGAAGTACTGTTGTAATATTTTGCTAGTAAATCTGAAATATTTAGTCCAGATGAAGAAATTACTTTTTCCAAATTATTTAAGGATTACCCATCAGTTTATTTAGTCCTATAACATGTAAGAAAATATTCATGGATTTCCAAATTTTTATCTATTGAAAAGAAAATTAAAGCTTATTACTCATGATTGGATTTGTCTTAAGTTCCCTCAACCATTACAGAAAATAAGCATGACTCTTTTATTTTATTTTGAATATAACTACAGATTTACTATTTGTATACATTAAAACTATAATTTTGATGATCTTTGTTCCATTGAATCTAAAGAATTGCCTCGATTATTAGAGGTTGTTTTTTCATCATGTCTTCTCAAAGCAATTCGTTGACGTGCACAAAAAACAAGTTTCACGGACTTTTAAAAATATTAACGATTTTCCTTACCCTTTGAATATTGCTTATCAAGCTGATCACAGACAGAACAAAACAATAAACTCTCTCTTTTAATTAAAATTAATTAAACAGCTTTCAGAGTTTTATTCAGAGTAGCAGAATTCATAAGATTTAAATTTTTTAACTGTCTTCGTCCAGTTCTTTAACCCATTGATTTTAAATACAGATTCAATAGACTTTTTATTAGGATCTGAAATGCTATGTGCAAAAACTAAACTCTATCTTTTCTGAAAAATTATCTTCTAGCCATTGTATCACTTTTTCTAAATTTACAATTCATTTATCGAGTGGAAAAATAGAAAATTCAGGTTCATAAGGACCAAAAGGTACATTTTATTTCTGTGTTGTTGTTGTTACTTATGATACTTGGACAAGCCAAGATCGCTATACCAATATAGCTATGCGAATTTAGGTCAGTAGTGTGCGTCTTTCGTTTTGATCAGAGCACCACGAAGGTGAAAGTACGATTTTGCTCTAAACTCCTCCGATATATGGTACCACCAGAGGATCCACTCCCTCAATCTTGACATTCATCTGAAGGGGGAGGAAATTTTTTCCATATCATTGCACCCATGGTAACTGCTCAACGACCGACCACAGGACTTTCGATTCCACAGATTTAACGAGCACGTATATCGCATGTACAAGGTGGGTGTTTGGCGGCATTGGGAATCGAACTCTGTACTTTCGGACGGAAGGCCAATGCCCTAACCACTAGGCTACCATGGCCCAAGTTACATTTTATTTAGCACTTTGATGGCTTTGGGAAGGTCTCTTTCATGAATTACTGGCAAAGTTATAGAACTTAATTGGGAATCTTGGGGTGACCTAATTTTAAATCCATTATGAAAAGTTTTTTTCTGATTGACTGTTAGTGGATTTCCTCCAAAGGGTCCAAGAACAAACTAAAATTTTTAACTATATCAAAAACTTTTGTGAAAAGGTTTCCAATAGCCAAATGGAGCATTTTAGATCTCATAGTTAAAGTAGAAAAAGTTTAAAATAAATGGATGATTGTGCAGCAAAATTATATTCTGAGCTAGCTTTTCTTAGAAGTGGAGAAAGGAAATCGCTCCCAGCCAATAAGGATCAAGAACGAATTCGTCCTATTACCTCGGTGATGTCGTGCACTGCGATGCCACTTTTAATAATGATAAAAAATTCTTGTGATTCAACTGTCAGACAGGTAAACATTCCTGAACTGGTAAAAGAAAATGCAATAAGCCATAAAAAACGTCTGTTGTAATTGAAAGATCAAAATCATTTTTTCATCTTCTATTTCAGTTTAATCATTTAGTTTTTTTTTAGTCACTCAAACGTTTGAGTGTGTGCTCGCTTCTCCTATTTGCCGCCTATGATGACACCGCAGACGATAATATGAAATAGTTGGAGTACTATGACAGGCAAAGTTGAATACTGTTCTTATAATTTCTACTTAGACAGTCTCTGACATTTTGGGTCTCTAATGATGTGTGGACAACGAATTACGTGACTTTTTCTGAAGCCTCTCTTTTTTCGTCCACAGTACTCAAGACTGGCTACCAACATCCAACAAGCAATGTAATTTTGGAGATATTTATTCCAAGCATCGAGGAATCACTGACTATTATTAAATTAACATCATTTACGTAGTTTTGTTAACTTAATTGTATTTATATAAGTAACATAGTTACTTATATGGATACAATTAAGCTAACATATTTCATACACGAATCTATGCATTAAATAAATTAAATAAAATATATAATTCCATATGTAATTATTTTTCTAAGTATTTAGAGATTAAAAATTAAAACTGTTAAAACCTAGCTATTTTGTTAAATAAATAAATATCTGCTCTCACCTCTTATAAAATATTTAAATCAAATCAATTTTTTATTATAGCCACATGTAACTAATTACTTTTTTAATTTTCAAGTATATAAGAAACATTGGATCAATAAAATGCATGCCAATGAATGAATTTAGACATTTAAATTACTACACAAATGAAAACTCCAACAACTTCATTAAATAAAAATGATAGCTTTATTTGCTATTAACTTTTTTTTCATTGTAAAACTATTTTCTCATTTTAATTTTTGGCTAAAATTACGACATATGGTAAAAGAAAATATGATTTATAATAATTTATATGTATAATATAGAGTAGTGTCGAAAATTGTAGACACATTGAATTTTTTATGAATATATATATACATATGTGTGTACATATACAACGTAATAATTTTCTTTTTAGTAGATTATTTTTCATATAGAATTAAAAAAAATGTATAGAATTATATTTAATAAATAGAATTAAAATATACCTATGCTACAAAAATATTATACTCTTTTGTAGTGTAAAATACAAACTCAATTTGTGATGAATGCTGAAACGTATTGTAATAAAAGCATACTAGCCAATCATATTTACTGTTTTGAGAACAAATTAAATGTACGTAACAAAAATTAAATATTATTTAAATATGTTTCTTCTGTAAAAATGCTACTTTACTGAAGTGAATTTAGCAAAAAAAAAAAAAAAAAAAAAAGTCATAATGTAATTAATTGGGATATTTTTTGAATATTTTTTATTAATCTTTAATGCAAATAATTTAAAGCAATGTCACCAACATCAAGATCTGATTTTACACATACAAAAAGAAGCAGAATTATCATATTGAGAGAAAATGTTCTCTCTCTTATCCTAGAATCGCTAAACAATGACTTTATCTGGTGAGCAGAAGTTGTGCTTACGTTATGAAAAAACTAAATCAGTGAAAAATAAAGCAAGATTGGGTGGAAAAAATGCACAAATGTTGCTGATGATAGATTAGTAAAATGGACATGCCTCAACGATAGAAGAATTACACCAGATGCCATTAGATATGAAATGAAAGTAATATGTATTTCAGTTAGCCCAAAAATAAGATTATCAAGTTTTGGACTAAATGGTATAGTTTTAAGAAATAAATCACATATTAAAATCTAAAACAACGTAAGAAACGAATTCAATAGCTAAAAGAACACTTTAAATAATCAGAAAATAAGTGGAAACAAAAAGTTGATGCGATGCAAGAAAATATCGTGGGAAGAGATACATCCTGATTGATTTGATGTTACTAAAAGGAACCAAATGAGACTGTCATGCTTTGGGCACGTTTATCTGCTGAAGGCGTTGGGCGCACTTAAGTAATCAATGATATTAACCTTAATTCCAATAAAAAGGTCTAATTCAAAAATTTTTTCATATTTTCATTCAAATATTTCACAAAGTTTATGAAAATTATTATTAAAAATATGAAAAAAAATAGTTTTAAAATTAAAATTTAAAAAAAAAACAATTGGTAATTAGTAAGTTACAAATGAACAAATATACAGTTATGGTTTTTATAAACATTATATAAATTAATTACAAAGCATCAGGTTTGACGAACATAAAGTTATTCCGCTTAAAAAGCATATTACGTTGACAATATTAATTTGCATTGTGTTAAAAATATAGTTAAAATATTTAAAGTGTATGAAAGAATTATTTTTATTTAATAACATTTAATTTATCAATTTTATTAAGTAATTCCTTTAACATTCCGTAAATTTTTTTAATAATATAATAAACTGAAATATAAGCTGCAAATATTGATATCTTTCTCAGATAAAAATCTGTGTTTGTCGCAGAAAAAAAAATAGATTTTGTACAAAAATGTAAAATTTAACATTTCTTTCGATTCAGTTCTTTAGCATCAATTTTAATAATCAGAAAATCTTCTTTTAAAACTACGTCTAATATTTCAAAGTAAATGTCCTTGTTATCAATAAATATTAACAAAATAATTCTGATTTCAAACGTTTTATAAGTGAACAATCTTTCCTTACCTTCTTTAAATCTATTTAGTAACATTTAAAAACACGCTATTTCAACAAATGATGCAAAGTCTATGCTATTTCAAATGATAAGTAGATTAATGTAAAATGTTAGATGAAAATCACGTTTTAAGTTTACTTAATAATTTTAATTAATATTTTTATTAAATATATTAGCTTTAATCTTTTTCATGGTTAATGAACTTGTATATATGCAATAAATATGATTATTTTAATGAAAAAAAACATTTGTCAAGATAAAATTAAAAATGTATAACAGCTTTGTTATAAAAAACAATGATAAATCTAATTCATGCTAAGATTATTTTAGACATTCAAACCATAAATCATATACGATATATATATATATATATATATATATATATATATATATATATATATATATATATATATATATATATATATATATATATATATATATATATATATATATATATGAACTATTAGATTAAGAAAGCATAAGATGCTACAGATTTATAATTTAATACTTTTTTTTAAGCACTGAAATTTTCAAATTATTTCAAATGTATTTTTGCATAGTCAGTTAACTTTTAAATTTGAAATGATAATCATAAATATAGAAACAACGAATCAACTACAAAATACATATCAATACAAAAGTTGTTTTATTTGTGATAAAAGAATGATAGTAAAAATGTGCTTTGAGTTACAAAATATTTAGATTTGATTATAAATATATAAATATATTAAATATAATTACATATCAGTGTGGCAAATTTTGTTGCAATTATTTTAAATAACATTTGTTCAAAATTGATAAAATAAATTTATAAAACTAAAATGCTCTTAAGGCGATCACACAAGCAAAACAAGAAATTAATTATAAATTTCAAATTAAAAATTCAGTGGATTCTAAATATATTATTTTTAGCTCATAATATTTTGAATAGTAAGTCACTTTTCTTCAAATCATAAAAATATAATTTTGTTAAATGTTTGATACAAAATTGTGAAAGAAAATAGGATTAGGAAACATTTAATATGAAATGATAAAAGAATTATTCATTCTTCTTATTATTAGTGCGATTACGCTTAATATGTTTAATAAGACGTTTCCTTACATATTTTGAAACAGTTTTAATTGGTAGAAAACTCGATGGATAGTTTGCCATTTGTCTTTCTCTTAATAGATCTGTGAAATCTAGTTCTTCCATTGTCATGGAACTGCAAGTGCCGTTTGTAACATCTTTCTTTGCTGCTAGTTTTAAAACTCGGGGGTTTATGTAATGCTTTGGAGTTGCAGTGGGCTTTTTGAATGGTATTTCACCCATGACACACAGGTTATACCAATTTTCAGTCAACCTGCGTAACTCGGTGACTTCTTCAGCCATACGTTCTCTCCCAAAAGCATCGATCTGGTCATCAAGCTTCTTTACGAATCTATCATACAAGAATTTGTCAGCACGATTAAATTCCTGAAGCAACTTGTTTTCATGCTCGCTCAAATTGCTTTTGAACTTGGGGTTCCTAGCGTTCAGTTTAAAAGTGACAACATCATCCATTTCCCAGCACATAAGGTGCTTTAGTAAGATCAAGGATTCATCCATACGCTCAGCAACAAGCACCAAGTCAAACCAGGATTCGAGCTGGTTTATGTATTCCAGAACCAAGTCATCGTTACCAAAGATCGCTGGATCACCACCAAGATCGAAGAACATCTGGTTCGTACCGAACTTCCCTTTAACTCTTTTAGAATGGAAGGCTTTGCGGAAGATGGCCAAGTTCTCGATGAATTTGTGTATATCACAGTGAAAAAGCTTATCAAAGTTGTAGTAAGAGTAGGATGATTCAAATACATTTTTGGGGTCCCTGACAATGGTAATAAATACACTGTCAAGAGGCATTACAGCTCTGATTTCGGGATAGTTCAGTCTGGTGTGATGAGCTAACATATGGAATGAGAACCAGGGGGAAAGAGGTCGACCAACCATGGACCGATTGAAGGGAACTGGATGACCGAGATAGTTGCCAGATCTGGGAAGCACAAAGTTTAAATTGTGAGTATAGCCATATCTCATCAAAATATTCTGTACAGAAGATCCGGCACATTTGTGAGTCTTCAGAAAAACAATGTTCGTCTTGGGCCGACATATGGATGAATTCAATGGAATTAATCTGAAACAATAAAATTTTCACATTACTGTTCAACACATTACAAAATGAATGCATTATATATACGGAAAAATATTTTGCATTTCACATGTTTATTAATTTTGTGAGGAATGTGAGAATAAACCTTTTTTAATTCTACATTATGATGAAAGAAACTTTTGAAATTTAACGGAAAATTAGATTTTGTATTTCTTCAAAAGTGTGCATATCGTATCAAAAGTAATTTGGTAGAAGGAAATAGAAAACAATACAAAATATACACCATTTTCAGCTAAAATTAGTATTCATGATGAACATTTATAACAGTAAAAATGGTTTGCGATTTTTCTGCGTTTTTAGTATGTCACTGAAGTAGTTTTGAAGCATAATTTAAACCAGCATTTTTAGTTGCCCTATAATAATAAATTTTTATTTTAATATAAAAAGTTTTTATAGATAAATAAGAAATTTTATTAAATAGAAATTTATTTTTAAAACTTATTAATTTTGGCAATTTGCTAAGTAAATACAAAAGTAAGCAATAGCTTTTTATTTGGTTAACAACTTTAAAAATCATCTCGAAATTATTTTGTCTCCCATATATTTTTCAAAGTTATTATAAATTTATGCTATTTTAAACAAAGATCATTTTCAAACAATTTACCGAAAGTGCTTAAAGAGACCTATTCATGTATTTTATGCATATCAATTAATTGGTTAAAATGTTTTTAGTAGTTGCAATTGAAATCATTTAAGAGAGAAACTTTATATTAAAATGTATACATTAGTTCACTATCAGATTATATGGTTGCTTGTTTTACGTGGTGCATATGTATGAGAGTGAGAATTTAATTCTCAAGAAAAAACCCAGCAGTGTAAGTTAATTCATAACAATTTTACACGGCCAAGTAAAGGCAATTTATAGATTCATAGTTACTAAATAACTTTAAAAGGAATTATTTTTCCTGATTAATTAACAGTTTTAAATTAATGCAATTTATTAATGCAAATGTAAGTAATTCTTTTTATTTAATGTTTGCTTTTATTTCATAAATGTGTCTGCAGTATTAAGTCTGTATGACCGTTTATTCATCTATTGCTCGTTATTATTGATTTAATAATATATATTTCATGATTAATTTGTTTTTAAAATAAAAACTATATGAGCTATTATAAAACTTTATCTGTTGATGAGGAATTTAATTGTAATTTATTTATCAAGAAGGATAATGAAATTTGTAAATGTTAAAAAGTAACTGTTATCTTTGTTTAAATTAAGCAATCTGATTATTAAGATTGAGAAATGATTATTTATTTCAAGTTCAATATATGAATATTTTTATGAAAAGCAGAAAATTATCTTCCATATTTCTCAATGGAAACAATTTAATATTTTATTAAACACAACGCAATAATATATTGCATTAAAGTTACGGAAATATGCCCATCCAGTAGCAAATCTTGGAATGGAATCTTGGCTTTTCTGTCTTTATAGATGAAGGCGATGGTCATCAGCACTGAAAGAGAAATATTTCTAAGAGAAGATTACAATCTTCCAATCGGAGGGTGTCGCAAGTTGTTCGACATCGACATCATTCTACCCAAGAATTACCTATGAGGAAGACTCAGAGTTAATCATGGTAATGGATATTGAGAACTGAGCCTAGTCAGTGAATCATTTATAGATGATACGCGTTGACGTCAAGGTATCCAGGTCGATTAAAAAATTACGTCAAACAGGTGAAAGTGAGTTAGTTGTGTAGAGACGTGATTATTTTTCTTATTGCTCAAGGTTTCTCGCGCCTTTGGGCTCTTAGAGCACTCTAAGCCATTATGTGTTATTTCCGATCCCCAAATGTGTTTAAAGTATGCAACTATCGACAATAGTATTGATTTTTACGTCTATTTGACCAATCTAAGTTAGCGAGATTTTTGATTCTAACCATTTCGAAGATTTACAACGGTCTGGTGCGATTTCATATTCACGTATCACATTCACCATAACATATCCAAGAAAAAGTTAGCGATAACTTTATTTAATTATTGTTTTTCTTTAATATAATTTATGAGCTGGACTTAAATTACATTCAAAAAATTAAAATAATAATATTAAGCTGTGTATATATCTCTTTTAATACCTAACCGTTGAAAAAAATCCATAGTAAAAGAAGTGGCTTTTTCACTTAAAAATATCGTATAAAACTTCCTCACATATATTTTTTAAATTGGTGGACTCTTGAAAATTTTGTAATCTTGGCATGTTAGGATCTATGGAATGATCTTTATTTGCAATAAAAAGAAAATTTTCCATTTCATAATAGTACAAATTTTTATTAATAGGATAAGAGTTTGGAGATTTATATATTTTTACCATTAGGCTGTTGATATATTTGAAAATTTGAAAAATAAAAAAAATATCATATTTTACTTTTTCACAACCTTTTTTTTTATTTTACCATAACGTTATTATTTTAAAATTTTTAGAGCTCTTTTTCTAAGACTATCTCTATGATTATTTTCCATTTATCTTAGGTGACAATTTGTAAAAGTTAAAAATTTAACAAAGGAATAACTTACTAAACGTGAGACATCTTGAAATATGATTCTTGGCGTAAGTAATTTTTACGACAAGGTAAATTTAGAATGAAATATTTTCACCAATGGTGTTGCTCGAAATTCAGCATTAACATATTTTGATTATTTCCATCACATAAATGCGATTAGCAAGAATAATATCGTATATTATTTTAGCCAATGTACTGCAATAAATGAAGGAAAATAATTAGAGACCATATCATTAAGAAAACTTTCACGAAGTTCATAATTTGTAAGCAGTTGTTTAATTATCCCGGATGAAAAACTTATTTCCATATTGAAGATGTTGAGGAATGAAATAAGAAAACATAAAAAATGTTCTTAAGTATCTCTATATATGATTATTTAAGAATTTAATGACAATAAAGTAGCAACCTTAAATAGCCTTAACTTTTCTAGAATGGAATGTCTTTGATGGAATCTTAAATACTGTTGAAAATCCGGAATAAATAATTGTAATTTTGCATGCAAATCATTTGGAATAAATGCTCAGTAGTTTCTCGGATTTACAGCTTTTTTCAGCTGTTAAGTCTGCCACTATGTCGTGTCAAAAATTTAACAATTTTTTTCAAATTAGAGACAGTGCAAAGAGCACCACTGAAGAAAGTCTACTGTAAACTTGGAAAGAGTGGAAAAATGTCAAGTAAATGGCATGAATTACAATACATGATCTGATTATTTGATGTATGGACTTGACGAGTGATATTGGTCAACCATGAAATTTTTGTTATGGTATTGTGATGGTTTGGATTCGCCTCATTAGTTTTAATTTGCGTTTCTATGACTTCTGATGTGCACATTTTAGGAACACATGCTTTAAAGAATGCGAATGTTTGTAGCAGGTACTTTTCTATATCAACACAATAATGTTTCTGTTCAGGTATAACATCTACACTACGTCTCACATTGAGTGGTTAGTTTAAGTTTGACAATCAGGAATTAGTGCTTGTTTAGAAGGCACAAAACTTCAACGTGAATAGTATAGAACATTCTTGGGAAGAGCTAAATTATCAGTTCGGGGGCACATTCTCGAAATAAAGGTTGAACTCGTTAACTGTGTAATAGAAGGAATAGAGACAATTTCACATACAGTTTACCAGAAGATTATGGATAGTTAACGCCAAACTAAACACAATAATTAAGCCAAGGGAAGCCCAGTTCCTTATTAAATATTCGATGTCTTATCTTCTTTACCCATACAAAAATTATTAGGGATCCGATGACATGCCCGCATGGAATAAAATTAATGAAACCCGTATGATAACGTTAAGTATATGAATTGTATCTTCTACTAGCTAAATCATTCACATTTTCTAGTACCAATAGATGAATAATGAACGTAATGATTCTATATAAGTTTCATTTAAAATCATTCAACGAGTACCAGTTGTAGAAATAGTTTTATTTCATTTAAGTCTCATCATATTCTTTCTTATTATTGTTAAATATTTTACTACTAGTGTTGTTAAAGTTGCCTTACTGGATTTTAAAATTGCCAAAAAGTTGTTAAATGGACTCTATGTATATTATATAGTAATTAATACATGACAATTGTTATAATTATGGAAATAGTGTTACTAGAGCAGTTTTAAATATGTAAAGAAATAATTATATGAAAAATAATTACTTATAACACAAGCATTTTAAATAATAATTTTATTAGCGTTTTAAATTTACTCAATGCAAGGAATAATTTTAAATAAAATCAAAATTAAAAATTGACAGGCAAAAGAAATTAAAATTCAAATAAAGCGTTTGTCGGAAATAATACACAGTTTATGTGAAATCTGTCTGTTCCCAGTTTGGGAATTACAAATCTGTTATTTGGCATTAGCAAACATCATAATCCGGTCAGTCAGTCTTATTTTCTTCACTTTGTTTCTGAGTTACTGATTTTACCAGCTTGCATTTTCTTCTCTTTATATCGGATTTTCATTTTAAAAGAGTTTTCCAATTAATTTATTAAAAATTAGTATTGTAATTTTCAAAATTAGTCAAAATACAAATTAAAACCATCAGTTATGTTTGAATTTACCTCTGGCTCCAATATAATAAATTAAGTCAACTACTTCGGTGGTTTTTATACATTAAATCAAAATAATCAATATATTATTAATAATAGAGAACTTTTAATAATGAATTCTCAAAACATTAATTTCCGGCGAATTATTTGAAATTAGTTCACACCATCTTAGTTGTTCCACACATTAATTCGCTGGATAAAACGCACTGAAACACTCATGCGACTTACAGTTCAGTTGTGTTTCTTTCAATAAAGGAAGATATTGAGCAAAACTCTTCGAGAGTGAAACTCATTCGAAAATTCCTAAAAAGATAGATTAAGGTAGTTTTAAGAGAATTGACGAAGATTTAACAGTATAAAGATTAATTTGAAAAAATGTTGTCGCAGATTTTGATTCCCAGAAATATAGAATGAAATAGAACTCAAGAATATATTTGATAATAAACAGACTAACATAAAAACATGTTGCTGCAAATTATAACATATACCCAGATGAAAATGTTTAAATTCCATATACTTTACAAACTGTTTTGAGAAGACTGTAATAAAAAAAGAAGCATAAAAACCCTTGAAATAGAACAAACGGAAATTAATTTAGTGATGTGCGTTAGGTGAGAAATAATTTAAAGCAGTTATTAAAGTAGTTAAGTCGCAATTCAAATGATGTTTTGCAGTTTTGAAAACAAAAAAACTATTATTTTGTCCCAATTTGAAACATTTTTTCTTATTTATATTAATTATTAATTTACAATTAATGTTAATAAATTAGTATATAAATTAGTATAAAAATAAATAAAAATTATTCAATTTGAATTTATATATATATATATATATATATATATATATATATATATATATATATATATATATATATATATATATATATACATACATATATATATATATATATATATATATATATATATATATATATATATATATATATATATATATATATATATATATATATAAATATATATATATATATATATATATATATATATATATATATATATATATATATATATATATATATATATATATATATATATTATATATATATATATATATATATATATATATATATATATATATATATATATATATATATATATATATTTATATATATATATATTTATATATATATATAAATATATATATATATATATATTTATATATATATATAAATATATATATATATATATATATATATATTTATATATATATATAAATATATATATATATATATATATATAAATATATATATATATATATATATATATATATATATATATATATATATATATATATATATATATATATATATATAACTTTGAGATACAGAATAATACAATTCACATTAATTTATTTCGGGTGGGAAAGTGACAAATTTGTTTTATTTCATAACAATTTTATCAGAATGGTATATCTGTGCAATGTGATTTAACAAAAATACTCCTGAATCTTTTCGGGAAAATTATTAATGTTCTTAGATTAGTAAACTTGAAAGGTAATGTGAGGAAAGTTATTTTTGGCCTAACAAATTAACAATTATACAGATAATTAACAAAATAATTCGAGAAAAAATTATTATAAATTTCACAAGTAAATTTTAAAATTTAATTTGAAGGATATAAAATTATTATTAAAAAAATTATCTTACAATTTCACTTGCCTTTTTTTTTAATCTCAATTCAAATTATTTTGATAACGTCGATTGCTGGAGAAATGTAAGGGTTTTTCCATATAAAATTAATAAAATTTAAAGCAATTATCGGTAAATAAGACTTTTTATTTTCGATGGATTTTTTTTTCTTAAGGAAAAAATCTGTTTTTTAAACATGGAATTTTTTTTATAAATTTGTTTCAATTAAAGAGATGGAAAAAAGGAAATTTTGTAAGTAAGCAAAAGCAGACAAAATTGGCTTGACAAGTAAAAGTAGTTTACTATTTAAAGTTTCGAACCGAACTAAATTTTAAAATAGAATATTTTAAGATTATATATATATATACACCCATTTTTTTACGGATTCTATTATTAATGGATTCTCTTACTTACGCATATTTGACATAATTATTATAAATGGCAGCGAATCGCTTCTGAATTCTACATCAAATTTAGTTATTTGTGTGATGAGAGATATTCCCAATAACATTGATTAATGATTTCTCATAATTTATTTGTCAGTACGCAATATTTTTACTCGTTTAAAACTGAAGCTCTTCAGGTGCGATTCCTGATCCCATCTCCAAAATACAGAAATCGCTGATTCAAAATAAATAAATAAATAAATTACACATAGCTGCTAGAGGATTATTTACAGTGACAGAGGACTATTCATAGTTCGGAACATAACGCCTCTTTTGACAAATTATTGTCAGTACAATATACACAAACAATTTTAATTTTCTTATCCAAATTAACAGTTAATAAGTTGAAATTCACAAAACGACTTGCATATAAAAACAAAATGACTGATAGCAGAACACATGTAACTAAAACCAATCTAAACAATAGTGACAAAGTATAAACATATTTCATTGACTGCATATTTGAATATACCAAATGAAGTGCTGGCTAGCATATTTTCACACTTTTTGAATATAAACTTAATTTTTCAAGAATCCATCAATACGGAAGCAAACTGTTTCCCTTTGGGGTATGGTTGCATCCCTGTTTCGATTTCGTTCTTAAGAATTTTTACTTGTTTACTATTCTGAAGATCAACTATGAATCTTATGAACTAAATGAAAGAACAAAGTTTTCTATAATTCTCATCACGTAATATTTGAAAAATTTGGTCCATCCTACCAATGGTTACTAAAATATGGAGCTGGGGAAATGATAAAATTCTACTTTGTTCTTTCATAACTAGAGATTTTGAAAATGCTCATCTCGAATCCCATTAACATTTTTAACTCTTCATCAACGCTAAAACAGGTTTTCTGTCATCGGAGAAATTTCAGGAAGTATTACCTTTTCTGGGGGAAAATCACTTCAGTGTAGCAATAAAACATCACTAATTAAAGCAGCCATAATTTCTAGAAGTATTAGCTTTTCAACGCGCAACAAAAAATGCATATATAAATTTTGTTTCAATATACTTACGCTGATTTTTACACTTAATATAAAATGATCGACAAAATTTGAGCCCATTTACATAATTCGAGCCCAAAATTTCTACCAAATTTGATACATAAACTGCTATGAGTTCGCATACAAAAATTCAATTAAATTATAAGTCCATGGGAAGTAATATAGAGTATGTTTTTCTTTGAGGCAAATTACTGTATTTTAATCTGCTACCAGCTTTAATATTACCAAAAAAATAAAAGAAAATACATAAATTTTTCACATGTTTGTTAGAATTTTCTATATATTTGCTCTTAAAGCATTTACTGTTACACAAGTTCAGATATTTATGCCCATTTTATCAAAATAAGCTATATGCATCTAAATCATCTCTCTAATTATGTGACCAGATAATTAAAAATCTTAGAAGTTTTTTGCGTAGTTTTAGATCTCAAGTACTTAAGATGCTTATCCCCATTTTTAATACATGAAATAACAAAAGTATTCGAAAATTTAAGACTTAATTTAAGACATTTTAAAAAAGCATTTGTTACTAAAATTGAGGATATTATTAATAATAAATTTTTATATGCAGGAAATGAAAAACTACCTTCACTATCTAACTTCTCGTGAGCTAACGTTGTACATCATCTTATAATTGATCGTTAGAGATTTCTTTCAGAGGATGCTCACCATTTTCCAAAAATATTGGGCTTTCAACCACAAATGGTTCTCAAGTATTTTAAATGGATAAATCAAGTTGAATTATAACATCTACAGGATTATTTTTTGATGAAACATGTCTTCATAGTCAATGGCAGGAAAAACGGTTTGCCACAAAGATTTTTTTACAGAGATATTCCAATATGTTTAACATACTTATCAAAACTTCGTTCGTTCCATCAATTTGAACAGCAGCACAGCCAGTTGACGCCGTAATCATCATCACTGCTTCAAAAAATTAAAGCTATCACATTTTTTAATTTCATTCATTAAGTTTTAATTTGCATGTTTCCTGTTTTATAAAAATGACTGCATGTTTTGTAAGGCTATCTTAAATTTTCTTGCTTGTTCAATTGAAAACCTTTGAATAAATACCTGAAATTAATATTTTTTGAGCAGTGCAATAGAGTTATCCAAAATCTTGTCGAGATAATTTCATCGCCTCTTCAGCAAATAAAATATTAGCAGTGTAAGTTGTTTCACAGAGCTAAATGTTAAAAAAAAAACCTGTATCATTTTCAAATAATACTTTTTCCTTATTTATATAAAACCAAATTATGGACTTTAAGCCTTTTCATCTTTTTAATATATGTCAAATGAAAAATAATTACTACATAAATTTAACTTATTTTATTTTGTTATTACTGTATTGGGGGGATTTAAATAAGTGTACTTCACATTTTATCCAAAAGTTATGATTACCTTATGTGCTTTTTTCAATATTTAGTTGGTTCCTTTAACTTTTTATAAAACTTTGCAATTATTTTAACATAATTTGAATTTTATAAAGTAATATAAAGATAAAATTTTATTTTAGAGAAAGAAATAGCGCAGGTATAAAACTAAAATAAATTAACAACCTAAATGCTTAGTGAAATATATATAATTGCTTAGCTGAAATAAACATTTATCTTTTATCAACAATTTAAAGACATCGAATATTATAAATAATTCTTAGCTAGCAAAAACTAAAAAAGGATGAAAAATGGATTAAAAAAACTATCATTTAAAAATGTTTACTATTTTATTTAAAGTGAACTCTTTATTTATATAAGATTATTCTAAATGATATGCAAAGTTTGAATAGATTTGTAATTCCTGTCATAAATTATAATATTATGCAGTCCGAAATAAAAAGAGGAAAAATAAAAGAGCCATTGCGATGAAAACAACATCACAGAACTTTCAACAAGGCCTGACACAGTAAGTTATCTTGAATTTGTAATTCTCAATAATTAAATTGGAGAATAAGATTGATTAACCGAGGTTTTTTCAAAGAAAAAAATTAAAGAAATGAAAAGAATTGTTATTTAACAATTACTAATAGTAATAATAACTACATTTCTCAAATTTGTTGCTGTTACTTATGACACCTGGAGAAGGCAAGCTCGTTATGCCTTGGCAATATTTAATTCAATAGTCTTTCGTTTTAATCAGAGCACAACGAAGGTGAAAGTATCTCCTTGCTGTTTTTAAAATCCTCCGATAGATGGCACCATCAGATGATCCATTCCTACAATTTTGACATTGAGTTGAAGGGGGAGGAAATGTTCTCCAGACCATTCCACACATGGTAACTGCTCAACGACCGACCACAGGACTTTCGACTCAACAGATTTAACGAGCACGTATATCGCATGTACTCGGTGGGTGTTTGGTGGCATTGGGAATCGAGCCCCACCCTTCCGGATGGAAAGCAGATACCGTAACCACTAGGCTACCCCGGCCGGCATTTTGTTGCACATTTAAACTATTGTATTATATACAGTTTTAGGAGTGGTAAAAATACATTTCCAATCATACAGGTCTGTACAACAAATACTTTTCAAGTAACTGGTTTGGCGGTTTAAAAGTAATTTTTTTATACGAGAGTCGCACATAGACAATATGACTGGTATTATTCGAATTATAACAAAGACCATACCAGATCGATTCCATATAAAATGAACAGGTTACAGAGAAAGAACGAAATTGAAAAATGCCCCTATTCTCGGACGATTTAAGACAATTTTGATGGTTTTAATAAATTTAGTAATGAAGTCAAAATGATGTTTTATAATAAATTATTTTTATTTATAAAATATTTTTGTAACTTTATGAATAATATGATAAATTGTTCAGAGTTTAATAGAAATGCTATTATAAACACTTTAATTAAAAATTATAAGAAAAATCCAAAATTTTAAAGTTTTTCTTTATATTATCAGGTCATTATAAAAATTAAAAAATAATGAAAACGCAAAATACTGAAGACCCTATAATATTAACGGAGTTATTAATAAGTCAAATAAAGCATATAAACAAATGTTTTATCTTGACTTGAAAGTTTTTTTTTATTTATTTATTTATTTTTTTTATGAAAATGTATTTCCTTTCAACTTTTCCAGGAAATAGAAATGTTCATACTTGGAATACAGAAATTATGATATCAATTTTGGTTGCATTGTGCATTATAGATTACGAAATACAATGCCAAATTAATACATACAAATTATTTTTAATCTTGTAGTATGCCCATATAAATATTGTAAATTTTAAAATAACCTGAGAATATTTTCAAATTAAGTACACTTTCAGGAAAATTTTACAGCAATTTATAGCAAAATAATTCTCAGATAACAGATTTTGTGTTAAAAAAATAGTAAAAGTTTAGCCTTAAGTGACATTCCTTTTGATTATAAATAATAAAATAGTAACCAATCAAGAATGGGATATAAGAATGTTCAAATATTTACTAATTATTAAAATAAATAAAAGACGATTAACAATTTATCATAATGTTTAAAAATGTATTGCATAATCATTACATTTACTAATGATTATAAATACTCCTCTTAAGATTAATATTTCATTTTCGGTTGCCACTACTGTGTCAATTATACTAATATAATTACTAATACATATACGATGTAAATTTTAAGAAAAGTTTTATATGTATACCATAGTGTATTCAAAGTAATGTTGCCAACAGGAAAAACTAAAGTATGATTTTTACTGACGTTTCTAAAGATAAATTGATCACAATATCAAAGTGAATTTAATGAAAAAGATTATATTTATATTATTTAATGATTTTCTTTACACCTAATCTCGTGTAGCCTTGTTAGTAAATTTTTTTTTATATCCTACGTCGAGACAGCGGCCTTATAGGCCATGAGTCCTCTGGCAGCCCAATAAAAATTAGCTTTATTGTGAAAGTTGTCAGGTAAACAGTTCAAAAGAGAAAGCGCAGGACAGCTTGTCAAATGAATAAAATCCATAAAAGCTCCTGAAGGACACAGGGTACAGTAGGGCGTGTTGACCACGCCGATACGGCTTAAGTCATGGAGAAAGTCATGTCCAGTCAAAAGTCTGAAATTGGCTGTGAAAATTGAGCGTGGAAGGCACATCGGGAGTGGAGAGTTCAACAGGGAACCCCAAGCCTTGTCTTTAGTAATTTCGCTGTATGAATTATGAAGGTCTTTGAGGAATTTGTTTTTGATTAAGTTGCAGATTTGTTGGTATGATGGAATAAAATCAGACTGTTGCAGTTTACATATATTCTTTGCAAGGTCATCTGCTTTTTTCGTTCCCATAGATATTACAATGGCTAGGTATCCACTGAAGAACAATTTCCCACCCGACGGAAATAGCATGATTGAAGAATGATTTTACTTTTTCCACGTGATGAAAAAAGTAAAATCAAAGAAGTAAAAAATTAATTGCGCAGATACTTACTGAAGATGAGTGTTGATGAAAAATCCCAGAATTCCTAGAGCTGCAAATGGAATCAGGACTACTCTTCTGGAAACAGGGGGGCATCGGTTCAAGATTAAGCTCAGCAGATTCGAAAGCATAATCTGCGCAACCGCTGTTCATTCCATGGCATTCTGAAAGAAATTGTATTGCTTTTCATTTTCTGAATGTTTAGATAAATATTTTGATAAAATAAACGGATGTTACAATTAGTTTCTCTTGAATGAGCTCAAAGGTGGTGACAAAACGTCTTTAAAATTAGTGTCAAATACATTTTTAAGCACTTTTAATTTATTTTTAAGTAAATTTTTTAATTTAAATAAAAATCCTCTTGAAAAAGTGTCATTAAAGTTATCAGGCATTATCACAATCCTTCTTATGACCAATGTATGTGGAAATACCGACAGAAAAAATATCTAAAGTATTTGCAAATTTTTACTAATAAGTATCATTTAATTGAAAATGTTTTCTATATATTAAACATTTTTACTATATTTAATACAGTTTGAAGATAAAATCTCCAGTAAAAATAAAAAATAACTAAAAAAATAATACTGAATATAGCAATAGACTTTAAATAACAGTATGCGACTCCTACCAATTCATTCCAAAAAGATTATACTCTTTAAACTAATCAATTTTTGTTAAAATGACACTAATATGTTCAACGAAATATATAGAAATTTCTATGCAATATTTTTAATTCAACCATTAGTGATTTAGTGATATTTAATAATAAAGAAAAATTTAAATTCATTAATTAGTCATATGATATGCCTTTCATAAATTATTCTCTTTCTTATATAAATATTATCTACTTACATTTATTATTAAGGTGCCTAAACATTCTTTTCAACTATCTAACTTTTTTGGGAGTGAAAGGGATACCTCTACAAAGCAAAGAAACTTTCATTCAAAGACGTCCATTTATTTGGACACAGAGTCAACGGTAAATAGAATGGTATATAAAGGTTCGTATTCTCTTTTTCACAAAATATATAAATAAATGAAAATTAAACTGGAACAACAACTAAATTCATTTTGTTATTCTAAAACAAGATGAGAAATCTCTATGAAAATTTTAAAGTACAAATCAGCTTTCAAAAGAAAAAAAAAGCGTTTAGCTTGACACACAGCTGTGTTAGAGGCTTTTCATGAATAAACAAAATTGCATTCTTAAATTTAAATGATGTTTCCTTTGGATTCAGAAAAAAAGAATATCATATACTGCAGCGATTCAAATATTGTATTCCCGGAAATCCTGCTGAACCTGAATAAAATTCCGCATCGAATTTCGAAACACAGTAGAAGTTATGTGGAAGAATGAATTTTCCGACATCTTAAATACAAATTATTCTAGATAAAAGATAAAATATTATCATTACTATCTAGGAAGAACATGTTTAAAAAACTAAATAATAAGATTTCCGGTTAGGGATAGAAGTAATCTGAAATAATGTTTCATCTCGAAAATTTTATTATATTTAAAAGTCCATAAAGTTTTTTTTTTTCACATTCTGCGCATAGGTTTTCTGTGGTTCATATATTCACAGATAATTTTCGAACAGATATAATTTTGTTAACTCAAGAGAAATGCAGTAACCTTTTAATAAAATATTTTATTGCACTACATAAAATTTATCAATATACATTTACTTACTGTTTATTTTATGGTAAAAGTATTTATATACCATTATATGATTATAATATAAAATAAAGAAAACGAACAAGGTTCGTTTTCCGTCAGCAAATTAATCATTATCATTTTTCAATATTCAACATAACTTATATAATATGCATTAATAAATTCTAATTTTCCTAATAAATGGAAATGTTCTTGGTTTCATTATTGTATTTTAAGTTTCATAAATTATTAATACAAAATATATTAATATTTTGCATACATAATACTGCTAAAAATTTATTGCAATTATTTTTTCTCAAACTGATAACAAAATCTACATATTATACAATAAATCACTTTAGTAAAATGCATGTAATACGGAAAAAATTTAACCGAATGAGATTTCATCTAACTTGTTGTAGTAACAGCTCTGCTCTTACTTCTGCTTATGCCAAGTGTTTAGATTGTTTTTTAAGTATTTAGTTCATTGAAATTATTTTTTAAGAAATCCGTAGTTAAATCTACACACTATACTTACCAGTAACATACATATAATGTCGGAAACAATGAGCCAATTGCATTCATAAAAACATTGTAGAAACAACAGCTGGTAGGTGGTTACCTCTGGTCTGAAAATGCGATTTATTCAAAATAATAGATATTTAGCACTATTCTTATTTTTACGAAGAATTGAAAAGCCTGCTGTCACATGACAAGTAAAATAAACCAAAAAAAGGTATTCTTTTGTTTTATTTAGTACTTTACGGAGAATTTCGGTTGAAGTGAGATTGTGTCAAATGTCAAATCAAAAAAATAACGAAAAGTTAACAATAAAAGTTTAAAGTTATTTTGTTAACAATGAAAAATAACAGTAAAACTAAAAAAAGACATCCCGACATCCCAGGTGTAATTATGATAATTTATATATATATATATATATATATATATATATATATATATATATATATATATATATATATATATATACATATCACTGCAGGAAAACGTAGAAGGGCACATACAATAAGATTTTTTTAAATAAGGGAAGAACTTTAAATTTTTACAAAATAATTTTATTACAGCAGTTATAAAAACTTATTTAGAATCAGATAACCATAGCATGAAATAAAAAACTTCTTGTTTATAACAATTAAAAATTAATTTTAATGACATCATACTGTGTGAAAAAGTAGAAGGACAGTTCTATATAATGAAAATAAAAAGTATTGTTATTAAGGAATTCTTCTGCCATTTGCTTTAATTACTTCAAAGACTCTATTTGGCATTGAATCATATTCTTGAATTTCGGTTTCACAAAAAATGTCCCAAACCAAATTCAAAGCTTCTCGAAGTTCGACCGATGATTCATATTACTTACCCCAGGTATAAACAGGGCGACCATATATTTTCAGCAATATTGAGGTCTGGACTTTTTGCAGGTCATGGCAAAACCCGAATATTATTTGTTTCAAACAAAATTTCAATGGCATTAGCAGTGTGAACTAATGCTCCATCTTGCTGAATTATCCAACTTTCTCCACCTAACTCAGCGTCATAGGGTAGAAACTCTGAATTTAAAATTTGAATGTAGTCTGTATGTTTCAGTCTTCCGTCCAGAAACATTAGATTGGTCTTTCCACCATACCCAACAGCTATCCAAACCATTGAACGGCCTCCTCCCTGGTAAATAAGTTCTTTTATATGTATCCAAACAATGGCAATAATATTGATAACCGTCTGGGACATCTAAATTGAATCTTTTTCATCAGCAAAAATTACTGAATTCCATTCTCAGAGCTCCAAGAAACGTGATATTTCGCACACTGTAGCCGGTGTTTAATGTGCCTTTATTTCCCTTTAGGATGATGCTTTCTTTTCTTGAAATGAAGGTTTCCGATCTTTTACATTGTTGTAAATTGTTATTCTAGTTACATGTGTGATTTCAGCTTGGTCTTGTACTTTCCCAATGCTTCCACGCGTTTTTCTTAAAGTTCTTTAAAGATTTTCCTTTGATTACATAGCGTCAATTTTTTGGGTCTGCTTGTCTTTGCTTCCTTCTGACACTTTGGATTTTTCAAGAAGTTAAAAAACAGACTTTGGATTGATGTGTAAGTGCCTTGCAATTTATCTTACACCTTTACCAGCATCTTTATATGACACAATTTCGACTTTTTGTCATTCACTTAAAGATTTCCCTTTAGGCATTTTAATTGTACAAGAATTGAGGATTTTTTTTCAACAAAAATATATCTTTTGTAACAAAAACAGTTAAAAAAAAGCAATGTTTTCAACATAATAAACTGCTACAGATTCCAAAATTGAGAATATTTTTGCCGGTGTCTTTCTAAATTTTTTCTTGGTTCTTGGATCTAATATGTTTAACGAAGTTTCGGCCGGCGGCACTTTACCTCTTCATCTGAATTTTACTCCTGGAGGAGAAAACATGTCTTTACTCACGGAGAGCGCGGATCTGAATGCGTGCATGAGAAATAAAATAAAATATTTTCTTGTATAAAGTTCATAAAATGAGAAATTCTGGGATAATATAATTCCGGATATAAAATAAAAAAGTAGAAAATCTATACACACTATTTACATTACACACTTTCTTTTTCTTTAAGAAAATATTTTGCAATATGTCTAAATTTACAATCTTCTTCTAGATATTTATAATTGAAAATTTCGTTAAAGTTTGCTGCTTCGCAATTCTTGGCTTTTTCAAAGAATTTTATATTTAATTTGTTTATATGAACTGTGTGTGTGTGTGCAAGGTCATCAATTTTTAGGTCTTTAGCTATATTTTTATTTTTTATGAAATAAGGTGCATTTGTATAATTTTTCTTAGCATCTTAAATTGGAAAGTTTTTATTTTTCTTTTGTCAGTTTTATTGTTGAAGTTCCATACAGGGGATGCATATGTGATAATTGGTCTTATCATGGACATGTATAGTAGTCTTTTAAATTTTAGAGATAGATTTGATTTTTCTCCCAATATTGATTTGAGGCAACCATATGCCTGAGTGGCTTTAGTTATGACATTATTTATGTGTTTAGACCATCTTAAGTCACTAGTTAAAGTTATTCCAGGTATTTCGCAGAGTATACTTTAGGAATTTCTTTGCCAAAAAGAATCAGTCCTTTTTTGTTCCTGTGTTTAAGTTTATTCCTTTAGTTTCTTTTAAATAGTATTTTAGTTGTGATTTTTCTGCATTTATTTTTATTCTCCAGTTTGTACACCAGTTTTCTATTTCATATAGTGTTTGCAGTTTATGTATTGCATTAATAGGATTGCTTGATTCTGCTAAGATGGCCGTGTCATCTGCATAAAAGGCAATTTTCGTGGTTTCTTCCTTGGGGAGGTCATGCGTGAAGAAAAGATATAGGATAGGCCCCAGAATGCTGCCTTGGGGTATTCCTGCTTTTATTTTAAGTGTTAATGAATTTTAATTGTTGTGTGCAACTTGAAAGTGCCTGTTAGTTAGGTATGAATTTAATAGTAAGATTAAGTCTGTGTCCATATTTAGGTTTATTAATTTTTGAATGAGTCCTTTTTGCCATACTCTGTCAAAGGCCTTTGACACATCTAGCATAACCATGACTGTATATAAATTCCTATGTAGATTGTTTCCTATAATTTCAGTTATTCTTATCAGTTTTTTAACAGTTGATAGTTCCGTTCTAAATCCATATTGTTGATTTGGCAATATATGGAAATATGGTTTAATTCGATTATATATTATTCTTCCAAAAAATTTTCCTATTGTCGGTAGTAAGCTAATCGGTCTATAATTTTCCGGTCTTTTAGGTCTTTGCTTGGTTTTGGAAATAATATTATTACTGCAATTTCCAAATGGTGGGAAAATAACAATGCTTCAGACAGCCATTGAATATATTAACTAATTTTATTAGGTAATCTTTCGGAAGGTTTTTGATCATAGTATTAAATATTTTGTCTCCACCAGGTGCTTTTTTGGTCTTCAGCCTTCTGATAATTTCCATTAATTCATCTATGTGTGTTAGAGATAAAGTTGCTCTTGGTTGGTTATTATTTATAAAGTGGTCTACATTTTGCTCTTCCTGACTCCTGAGCTGTGGGTCCTGGGTTCGAATCCCGGTTCGGGCATGGATGTTACTTTCTTTCTCTGTTCTCTCTGTGTTTCTCTATCCTTTCTTCCGTGATGATGTATGAATGTGGCCCACCCTATAAACGGGTTTGTGGTGGTATGACGCGGGTAACGCTACTCGCCTCCGTGACTTGGTTCACAGGTGCCCGCTGGGTAACGACAAATGAGTAGCAGTTTCTGGCCTTGTTGTGGCATAGGGTTCAACCCTCAAGTGCCCGCCGTTGGAAAAAAAAACATTTTGCTCTATAATTTGAGTGAAAGTTTTGTTGATATCTGCATTTGGTGTGAATTGATGGTACAACGAGTTTGAAAATATTTCGAGTTTTTCTTCATTTGAGCACACATACCCGTTTTGACCTTGAAGTCTGTTATTGGGTATTCTTTTTCTTTTTAATTGCTTGGCAAAGTCCATATCGAATTGTTTTCAGTTGTTAAGTTGTCGACTTTTTGTTTCCAATTTTCGTTTCTAATTTCAGCACAAAGATTTTTAATTAGTTTGTTCAATTTATTTACTTCAGTTTTGTATTGAGGGCTTAGAGTTTTTTGATATTTTCTCTTCTTGTTCTGCTTCTTTCTTTTATAATTTCTCTCATATTGCTAGTAATTTAAGATAATTTTTGTGATATTTAACGGTTTTAGTCTACATTTTTTACAGACCAAAAATCCTCAAATACTATTTTATAATATTTCCTTAATGGTAGATATAACTCATTCACTAAAAATAAAAGAAAAACAGTTTAATAAAATAAAAAAGAAAATTTACATTCATTGCACTAAAACATAAAGCCTAATTTATAAAATAAGTGTCCTACTTTTTTCACGCAGTGTATATATGTAAAAAATAATTTAATATTTTGAATAATTTGTACAAATACAATGCGTAAAATCTATTTCGTGTCAAAAAATATGTTTATAAATAATTGAAATATTAATAAATATGCTATTAAATAAATATAAATATAATAAGTAATAAATACATAAATATGCCATTTGTACCTGAAAAAATAAAATTGGAAGAACATGAGCAATATAATACTGTTAATTACATTGATCACATATATAATATTAAAAATTTTACCTTTGGTAAGAGTAACCCTTATAAAATGTTCTAAAGCAAAGATAGTAAAAATAAAAGAAAATTTTAGCTCCAGTAATACAATAATATTGCCTCAATATCATTTGAGATTTCAAATATTGATAAAAAAATTGAACATTGTAAATTTAGCATTTATAAATAACTTATATAATGTTACTTCAAAAACTATCTATATTAGATACTTATTCTGAGTATATATTTCATGTATAAATAAGTATTAGTAGCTTTTAATGAAATTCAAAGTGATTTTTATCGCATCAAATCGCACAATTTTAAAAAGAAAATTCTATAGTCAATATTTGCCAAATTCGCCTGATATTTCATGTAAAATATTGAAATTCTTAAGTCCATGCATTTCTGTGTATGTTTGATTGACAAGATTACAGCAAAAGAAGTTAAATAAAAACAAATTCCTTTCATTCGCAGTTCTTCCAAAGGAATATCAAATCAGTTAATTCTAATTTCGTTACGTCATTTTGAAACCTTAATTATTTAATTTACTTGTTAATGAAAACTAAATGCATATTAGACTAAAATTTCTACAGTTTTAAATAATTCGTGTATATATATATTTTTTAAATTATGAAAACTTTTACACAGAGGGAATCAATAAAACAGTTTTTAAAAGGAGAAGTTACCCAAAAAATATCAAAATTATCATTGTTATGTTGTATATTATTTCAATCAGAGTGAAGGAAATAATCAAAGGATCAAAATACAAGAAAATAACCTTTTAGAAATCTCTTTAAAGAAGCAGATAAGATGTCAATTAGGAAGTTCATAGAACAACAAAAAACAAACAAGAATATTTCCTCAACTTTTGGGCCCCACCTACCACAAAAATAGTCTAACTTATAACAGTGTCAATAGGAAAGTCTGTGAAATACACCTATTTAAATAAAATAGAAAAAAAAACTGTTAAGGATTTTGATACTTTGTTTTGTAGCTCGAAATAAAAAATATACAATTCATAAGATAGATAAAAAAAATTGGTTTTCAGTCGGAAGAAAGCTATGTGTTTAAAAACAAAAATTACAAGTCTTTTAACTGTAGTTAGAGAATATAGAATAAACCCTATCAATCACATGAATCAGATTTTGAGTGAAACTTTTATTCGACCCACATCCCACACAATGTCAACGTACGTGGTTCATTGGCATTTCGCCAAGTTGTTCGCAAAACGCCTTGTTGAAAACATGCATAATTAGAGTAGTAAAAAGAATTGCCATGAAACTAAAATAGATTGAATAGTTAAATCTTTATAAAAAGCATTACGCTCGAATCTGCGATTGCCAACTTCTTATTTTAAAAGTTCTTGGTAACGAATTTTGCTGATGCTTAAATATAATTCAATTTCAGAATAGCTCATTTATAACAGAAATAATTTTTAGTTTGCTTAAACGAACAAAATAAAAAAAACGTATAGAATTGAAGGAACGTATCTTATAATTTCATTTTAAGAAATATTTTTAAAAGAAGAAAAAAAATTTCATTACATACATTTATTAAATATAAGTCATTAGAAGCTATGCATATTCTGCAACACTAACGTAAATAAAACAATGGGTTGAAATCAAAATCTAAAAGAATTTAATAATTTTAAGAGCACATGAGTTAATTTATCAAATGAAGTTCATTAAAAATATTTTAGTTATATTATGTAGAGAAGATATTATGGATTCGGTTTGTTGCTATATGGTCGATTAATGCAAATTATAACAAATTCGAACAGGATTTACAGATTAAAGTGAACTTCCAACCACTACAGACACTCAATTCAAAAGTACAAATTAAACTTACGAACATTTAAATTGAAGGCCAGAGATTATTAACGATTCATCTGTTAACTCCTCGGTAGATATCTTCGAATATTTGCTTATTATGATATTTTTATATAATAGATATAAATAAAGTTCTATGATTGTACACTTTGGAGATTTGTATTAATATATCAGATGTACATCAATATAAGTCCTTGAAGTAAAATCTTAAAACTTCATGGAAGCAAATTAAAAAAAATTAAGATGACTTTTGAAAAAGGAAAAATATGATTCGCGGGCGACACAAGAATCAACAATATTAAACAAACTGAAGGGTATATTTGGATATGTAAAAATTCTATCAACACAAGAGTCAAGTAAAGGTTATTGCTCCTAAATAGTGCTAATCTTCATTTTCTGCTCTTATTCCTTTGCTATACTTTTTTTAAAGCACGTTATATATACTTCAATCTAAATTGATTTTATAGCCAAATGCATATGTATGTAATTTACTTTTTGTAAATATACTTTAATACATAAATACTACAAATATGTACACATTCAAATACACAACTTAACAAACCGGAATAGATGTTGTTAAAATGTTTATTTTGGTTACTTAAATAGTTACTACTGAATTATACACTATTCATAATCTTATAAGGGCCGTGCAAGTACCTTTAAGTTAATTATAGATTTCCAGATTAATATTAGAATAACATTAGAAATTTTAATCTCAATTTTTTTAATTAATTTCATTTGTACTTAACTTTTCATCATAATTTTGTAGTAGAGTCATGCTTTTAAGAGTTGAAGGCTCCTGGTTTGAACCTAGCATTTACACATCCTGGTTCTAAACCAGTCAACGGAAGATGAGTATTTTGCTTGTACTATCTGCAAGTACATCTGTCATAATGCAAGTTATCCGTTCCTTCCTTTACGACCGTTGAATACGACCCGTCATCGATGAAAACATGTATAAAGAAAAAAAGCATAACGCAAAAGAAGTTCAAAGAATCTTACAAAGCTTTCACTTATTCATCCCCTAAGAAATGTCAAAGATGTGTAAATTAAAATTATTCACCTAAATATACCTCATAATGTCATGTTATTCTGATTTTGTGTTTAATATTTATTGCACAATGTAATATACTGATATCTCACAAAATATAAGCCAGGTAATAGTAAAAGAAAATAGTTGATTCGTGGAGAAAGTCTTATTTGAAAGAAAATTGATATCTGCGTTTTATATTGGTTAAAACAATGGACTAAATAAAAGACTCCATTAACTGAGTTCGTTAATCATTTCAAAAATTAATAGCACCAAAAGCCTGAAATGTATTTACAGTGAAAAAAAAAAACAATAGAGAAAATGTAGCGAAAAATTGAAACAAAGGAACTGTTAAGAAATATGTCGCCAGAAATCTGAAGCCTTAACTGTAACTGTGCATCTCGTTAAAGGATGAATGGCAGGAAGCCGTCAAAATATAATTGATTGCTTCAAGTGGATGAAATACGAAGATGAGTGAGAGTAAGGAACTTTATACGACAGGAAAATGGGAATTTAAAACATCCTTTTTAATTCGAGAAAATACTCAAAATTTAAAATCATGCATGAAAGTTCCAGTTTTTGAAAATTGAATTTTAGAGCACTAAATAAAGTAAAATATGGTTTTATTATTATTATGATTTCTCTACAAACATATGCAATAGACAAAATATTTGTTTCCTGCCATTTCATATGCTTACATTTTTTGTGAACTAAACTGAAAGTTAATTCACGTTTATTTGTGATATTTTAAATTTTTCTGTTCTATCTCTTTCAATTCTTTTTTCTTTCTCGGGTTATTATAACCTTAAGTATTTCAGATGTTTTACTCTTAAATTCCTGCCGAAAGTTTTGGCGAAAATTTCTAATTTGTTAAAATAAATAAATATTGGCGAGCTTATTAAAACAAAAAATGAAAAGGAATATTTAGTTGATAATAAGCGACTTATTTCAGCGTTATAATTAAACAAAACTTAATCCGCATTGATATTCAGAAACTGATTTTCTTTAGATTGCTAAGAAAGTGAATTTTACATTCTTAAACTAACTGTATAAATTTAAATGTGAAAGAAATGTACTTGTATATATTTAAATAGAGAAAAATTATTTCCTTGTAGAAATATTTCTTAGGTATATAAATTTTGATACTGTGTATCGAAATATACTGTGTATATAAATTTCTTAGTGGTATAAATTTGATTTGGATACTCCAATACAATTGAAGGAGACAATTTTATAAGAATACTCAATTTCTGTGCTAAAATATAAACTTCTTTCGTGCATATATTTCTCTGGGTAATCTGTTTTTGATTTTTAAACAACTGTTTTAGACTTCACTGAGTAATAACTTTTTCTTCATTTATTGTGATATTTAAATGCATAATTTAAGAAAATAAAATTATATATCTATTTGGCTAACTTTTTACTGCAATTTACAAATAAGACTTTCTTTCACAAGCTCATTTGAGACGATTCGTATTTTTAAATTATGATACAAATTATTTCAAAAATAATAATATTATTGCATTTTGTTTAAAATAATAGCAATGGATTATAAACTAGTTACAACTTAAAAACATTTATCTCAAGAAAAATATTTCGTTATATGTAAGAATAAATATTCAAATTATTATGCGTGTACCAATTACCAAAGTATAATAATTGTTAAAAGAAAATGTATATAAAATATAGAAGAAATTTTTAAAACGATATTAACTCTCATGCATGCATGCTAACTAAACTTGATGTGAATTATTAAAAATAAATTTTTGATTAGCCTGATACTAGATAGAGAATTGTTCAGAAAAAACATTTTTAGATTTTATATAATCAAAAAACCAAGCACGAAGCTTTCTGTTTTTAAATTATATTACTTAGGAGTTACAGAATCATACATAAAGATATGATTTTGCATGTCATACATCTAATTAAAACTAGCTTTTATTAATATACATGGCAGGCAAAACCATAGAAAAACTATAAAGATATTCGAATATTATTTAAAGCGCATGACTAAATTAAAAGCTTTTTCTTCAATTATTTAAGAATTTTATGATCATTATATATTTAATGAATGAATTTTAAAATAAAATTCTTTAAAAAAATCTGGTAAAAAAGTTTCAAAATTTGTCATGCGTTTTTAATCTTTTATAATGTATTGTAAAAAAGAAAACACTGAAATCTTGCATTTAAAAAGAATTTCATTAAAAATCTTATTTTCGCATATGTAAAAAAATTTTGTTAAATTAAACTTGTAAATAAATTGAAATTACAATATGTTATCAGATAAACTTGTTACAGTTTATAAAAAGCTTTCTTTAAGAGAATTACAATATATGTTGAGGACTTTATACTTATTAAAAAGAGACATTAAAACAATTGTCTTAAGTATGGAAATAGAGAATATATGAATTTATATAATTTGCAGTTTTAATTGATGGTTTTTTGACACAACGTTTACTTATATTTACAGACATTCTTCAAAAACATCTAAAAATAAGTGCACAGTGAGAAATATCTCTACAAGAGGGCTGGCAATATTTTTTTTATTTAAAAAATACTAAAATTGCATTATTGCTTCAATGAAATATAAATCTGGAATAAAAATTGAAATAAAGAAAAATAGAATCAAAATTTATCTATTATGCTGATTCTGATTGTTATAACTATATTAATTAGAACAATCAGAATTAAAATTTATTATATTTTAAATTTTTCAAAAAATTTAAAATATAATAAATATAATTTCAAAAAATTTCACGTAAAAAATTAACAATTGTTTTAATTTGTTATGATTTTTAGAAAATTATCACAAAATTATTGGAGTAAAAAAGGCATTTTGTTTTGGTGTAAAAATTTTAATGTGGTTATTTTTTGTAAGGATACCATTTTTCTTTAGAATTTGTTACTGTAACACCAAAATGATTAATTTTACAAAATTTAAGAGTAATTAGTATACAATACATTTACAAAGTTGCCATTATCAAGTAAAATGTTCGTTGATTTTTGTCACGCCGCTTATAATTTTATTTGGCATGTTGAATTCATAATTTAAATGTGATAATTAATAATCTATCTTTTTATAATAAATAATAAATATGAGCAATAGTTCACAATTATACGCATTTTAAAGGAAAAAATAATTATTTTCAATAAGTTGTATACATTTCAGTAATTATAGCGCGAGACAAATTTTCTTGACACTGAACATTTTATGAAAATTTCCCAAAAAGCTTAAAAACTGTTTCAACTGTTCTAATATAAGCAAATTAAAGGAATTAAAAAAATGAATTACAAGAAAAACATGCAATTTTTAATGAAATGAATTTTATTTGTTATCTCTGTATAAAATGATTTAATATTCTTAAAAATTACATCACGACGATTATTTTAAATTTGGAATTTTCTAAATTCCACTGAATTTATTAGCATTTAATGTTAAATTTGTGTATTAATTTTTTTGACTTTTATATTTATTATGTATCAGTTGAAAAGTTTGATTAGTTTGTTGTTACATGGTCTTTTTTACCCACGAAGGTTAATAAGACCGGCGAATTTCGAACAATTATTAGTATTGCGACAGTGGTAGAAGCCATATCATGAGACCATTATTATGGAATTTAAGAGATTCGAGAATAGTTTTTTGTTGTCATACTTAATATGTTTCTTCTCTACTGAATATATTATTCAATACATTAAATACTTCCAATAACTATATCTGTAAATTTAAAAATAAAAAGTGGTAGTTCTGTTTTTTTCTTTATATTGCACTTTTTAAACCGTGGTACCAAGCCTCTTTAAGAAAACTTTTTTATCCATCATAAAAACTTTAAAGTCTAATATCATTATATCTCAAGAAATTGAAGAAATAAAAGTTAAAATATTTTACATTTCAGAAATATTTTGACGAAGTAAAACAAATTCACTTATATTTACACTTAAGAATGGTTTGAAAGTGAAGATTTATCTTTCTATGCTACTTATTGCATAAAAGGTTGCTCACTTCACTAAGCCTACCGATAAAAGTGGAATGCTAACCACGCTACGAAGATCCACAGCTGTTGAGCTGTAGGATAAATCATAAAGTAAATTTGGGAAATAATTATAAAATAAGAAGAAAAAATGAAAAAATTTCAAAATGAACAAGATTTATTTTATTGGACAATCTCTTGAATTGTTTATTTTTTAAAATGTAAGCAATTAAATGCGTAAAACGACGAAATAAAAAAATCTTCCAAAAACAATACATTTATATTTTTTACCCTGTTTTTTAAGTGCTTGCATGTATTTATTTCTATATTTTACTAAAGACTATTTGTCTTTATTTTTCTATCTACATAAATTTATATCTACCTTCTATTTATAAGATAAAAATACTCGTATATTGTTGGTCATACTCTCTAAAACAAAGTATAGATAAATACTTCCACCAATCATATACGACTTCATACGATAAAAAGTAAACTAGAGAGCGATGTCATTGAGTTAAGTTGATAATCGAGAGGGTTAACTAGAGGTTGATAGTTGCATGAATCTTAAAGAAATTGATACAATCCAAAGCCAATCCTATTATTCGAGTCTACGTGTTATTGTTGTTGCACCAGCATGCTTCCCTAACCCTGACGAGTCTATGTGTTCGAAACAACTACAAAGTGGTTTTATGTTCCTTCATTGGTGTCGTCATATACAAAGAAACCAGCTCAGGTGTTGTCCTAATCATGTAATCGTTATTAAAATTATGATTTATCGCCTCTGCATATATCATAATTTGTATCATAGACCACATACGCAAAGTCCATTGTGTAAGTGTAGTTTAATACAAGATAATTCTTTCGATAAACCATTCAAAATAAATGATATCACAGAATTTTATTGGGATGAATAATGGAATTTCATGAGAGACAAAGTTTTGCATTTGTACTTTTCCGCAAAAATATATAAAAATTTGATTGTTGCTCTTCAGTCATTTTATATACTAGGGTTAATTCCCCAGGGACTAATAAATGGATTCCTAACCACCACAAAAATCCATGTCCAAAATGGGAATCAAACCCACAAAATATTGAAGGTCAAAATGCCTAACTAGCAATTTTGAAATACAATCAATATAAAAACTCATCTAAATTTTCAAATAAATGCACTGCTAACAAAAATAAATAAAATTATTTAAACACCACTTACGCAAAAATAATGTAAAAATATAATAATTCTGATCTTTTACTATATAAATTGAGAGAACAAGAGATTTTACAGAAAGTTAAGTACATCGAAATGATACTTTGGTTTATTTAAAAATTGTAGCGGGTATAATTACAGCTACCTTCCCTGTTTAAGTGGGTAGATGGCGCAACTAATGCATTTCCCAGATAGACACTTGAGATCACTGAAGATATTGAAGTGGATTTGTTCGTTGCTTCTTTCTGTTGTGTAGCTGTTTTGTGAAATTATATGTAATGTAATAATGTGAAATTACATGTATAATATGTTATATATTGTGGTGTGGAACTTTAATAATATTAATAAACATATGTTCCTGAAAGCTTTATTTTTCTTATTTATAGTTATATTTGGAATCATGTGTTTATAAAAAATGAGATTAAGTTGTTATAGCACATCAATAAAAAAGATGCCAAAAAATAAGGAAATTTTTCCTTCATTCAATTATTTATCTTCAAATACATCAAATATATAAATTATATGCCACTAGATAGCATTCAAAATGCATACCACGGCGACCAAAATTACAAATAATATTCACAGTAGTTTAAGTATAAAATGAAAATTTGAAAATAAATACAGTTTAATTACAGAATGGGTTTACTATGGTCTAATGGCAGCAAAGGTGGTTTTTTTCAGAGTAAAGAGCTTTCAGTATGGAACAGTGAGGGATAGATCTCTTTGGCATGCATGTAACTCAAAGGTGGTGGATGGTTTGTATTTTGTGGGTTTACTCCTTTGCGACATGTGGTAACGGCTCCTCATCTACGGAAAGTTCTCTCGGAAGTGCCTTAGAACAGTCTGAGACCATTAGGAACATAGGATTAAAATTTAATTACAATTTTAAATTTAATCTGTAATAAGTTGAAAGGTTAGGAAAGTTACAAATGAAATAACAATGGTCTAATTATGACAGGAGAGAAAACAAAAGAGGAATCAGCCATTTTGGTAATTTAGTGTTAAATGATGCTCTTATTGCTAAGCAAAAACACATCATTTACTTCAAATAAAAGGATCTTTTTAGTTAAAGATAAGATACTTAGAATAATCAAAAACTCAATCTAAGTGTATATCAAAGAAAAATGCTGGACATAACACTACTGATTAATACTACTAACAGTTAAGTTCAAACACATGAGTATTTTGTTGAAATTTATAAAATCTCTTTAGGTAAATATGTCTTCTCCAATTTTAATTTGATAAATATACTCAAACCTATTTTGTAAGGAACAAAAGAAACGCGTAAAAGAAAATGAATAAAAATGTCATACGAAACTTCACGAGCTATAGAAGTATAGTCATAGAAATTTTTTACGATACTATTAAAAGTATTTTTCATGCGGCGAACAGGGATCACATAAAAAAGTTCCATTCATAAAATAACTTAAATTTTACGAAATAATTAAGATTTACTTTTTGAAACGATATCAAGACACAAAGGTAAAGAATACATTTAAGATAATCTTATCCTGGAAGGCAAAGTAGATAAGGGAACTTAAAGAAAGCAATGCAGTTATTTTAAATGGTAGGTAAATAAATATAGCGGTAAGAAAAATTAGGTTGACCAGTGCTAAATTAGGAGCTTGAAAGCTATATATTGGATATCTAAATCTATTTTGTGTATTGGGGCAACAATACTTTGATAATGTAAATGGCTGACACAATAGAATGTGATGAAAATATTAAAAATAGAAAAATTAAATGTCGATCACAAAACATTTCATTTTGTACTGGTAGTTTCGACAATTATGTTCAAATTTGATTGAAATTTTCATATATAGTACGAAAAATCACGCAACTAAAAAATCATACAAAAGCAGGTTTAATTGTTCCGTGAAGTGGAATCCTCTACAAAATATTGGCAATCATTGAATGACAAAGAATATAGATCCATTGAAAACATAAACCCATTCTACAAATTTTATAAAACAATACTTTTACATCATAAAATTATATTAAACATAAATCAGGACATCAATAAAATTTAAATACATAAGTACTACTGCGATAAAAAAAATTATATTACAGATGAATACATGTTATTTAAATTATATTTCTTCGTGCTAGAGAGATTCCAACAATAATCTTTTATGAATTCAGGTTGGTATTAACTTATCACGAAGAACTACAGGATGAAGATGAAAGGAAATGAAACAAGTATAATTGTTTATTTTTTTTCTGGAAAAGCTTCATTTATTGTTTCTCAATTGATATCATGTTCGGCAAATAAGCCCTACAAAAAGCATCCGTTTATCATTAAAAAATGTCTGATTGAATCGTTTATTTCAAGACCTTGAGAATCGGTGCTTTGTGGAGAAATTCTGCATGCGCTTTTTAAATTTGTTTTACGGCATAAATGTTAATTCCAAATAAAAAATCTGTTTTTGTTTTATTTTTATTATAAAAAAATTCAAATTGAGACTATAAATCAGGTGGTGTTTTTTTTCCCGTTAACTTATAAAATGGGAAACCTATTATTTTTAGTAAAATCTTGAATACAAATATTTCAAAGTGATAAAAATTTTAAAAATTTATCAATCGAAATATAATTTTAATACATTAATATATTCCCTTTGGAATACTAATAATAGCAGTTTATGAACATAATTTGCATAGCAATGTTATATGCAAAAGAAAATAAATATTGAACTCAAAATGTTTATTATTAAAAAGAAGATTAATTTTGTCAAAAGTTTGAAAAAGTCAGAAATTTATGTTTTGAATGTTCAAATATTTTGTATAATTACAAAAATTTAGTTAATAAAAGACGAATATGTAAAGTTGAGTTAGATTACAATCACGTTTCGTACGCATGAAAGCTAATTCCTCATCTCGAACATACATATATCCATACTCAAAACAGTACATTACAAACATTCACATTCGAAGTAGGAGTCGAACCCGTAAGCTGTTAGACTAAAATCCAGAATCATATTTGAATATATTTCATATTTACACACGTATTATTACTTTCATAAAAATAAGTTTTTATTTTCGATAAAAAATTTACTAAATATGTATTGTAATTTTTAGTGTTTGGTTTTATTTTTTCATTATATGTCCCTTTGTACATGAGATTTTTATTTCGATAATGCATAATTGTACAGGGGAGCCTCAAACTGTACACTTTAACAAGTTTGGAATACTCGCCCATTACAAGCGGCTCGTAATTTAGAATCATGTTCAGGTGACAAGGTCACCCTTAGCTGGCAGCCTCTTCTCCACATCAACGTCACACTAGTGAAAATATTTTGAACATCACAGACAGACCCGTCCCCAACGCACGGAGCTCCTTCAATCTAGTGAAGGAGACCCTCCTAATCACTCACTGCGGCAAGTGATGCTTTCTTTGCTGATCTTGCGAGAAATGAAGAAGATACAAGGCCGCAGGGGCTTTGACATAATTCGATAGAAGCTATGGTTCATAGTCGATTCGAAACCCTTGCAAACATCTGAGCTAGAAGTGGTAATAGAAACCATTTACTTCTGAATTGAACTCTTAACATCAGATGTTGCATTTAACCAATTCGATTATTTTATCCCAGAAGCATTTTCAATCACATATTTTTAAACAGCTTAAAGAGCTGTCTGAATTGTCTGAGAAAAGAGCTGTCATTTCGAATGGTATGGCAAACACAAAGAAATACGAAAAAGAAAACATGGAAGTGATTCAAGTCATAACCTTAAGCATTTTCTAGCAAGTATGTATAAATCAGCTTAAAATCACAATAAAGTGATGATTAGTAACATTTTGATTTGTTTTGGACACCGCGAAATGGGCAGCCAAAGACTGTTATGTGTTAGACATTTTAATACTTAGCGTAAACTGCCTTCCAGAAGAAATCTTTTATAGATAGTATGCCGCATTTAACTGTTTTAAAGTGTGGCATTTGGAAAACTTTCAAGTACTCACACCGACAAACATGTATGTAGAATGCAGTTCATCTACAGTTTTTCAACAATGAAAGGATTGAACTCGGGATCTTCCGCTCAGAAATAAGCAAACTTACCACAAACAAGGTGAGGTTAGTTTCTAAACGAAGACTCATTAGATTGGGACCTACAAATGATTTCCGAACCATAACAATCAGCTAAACCCAAGGTAAGATATAAATCCACGGACTTTAGAGCCGGTGGCCATGGTGTAACCCAACTTGTCTCACATTGATGGAAATGGTTTCTATTCATTAAATGATAATAAGGATGGTCACAATTCGCAGCGATTCCAATACAGTGGCAATGCTCTGCAAATCAGTCTTGATCCATTAAAAGAACTGCACGAGAACTTGACACATTTTCCTAGCAGTCGAGACTATTAAGAGATCTTCAACCCTTACGTTTTAACTTAAACATGTTTGAATTTGCAGTTTATAACTTCTTTCCATATTTGTTTGATAAATAGCACTCTTTATAGAATGAAATATAAGTACTTAAGATCTCTCGTTTGAAGCAGCCTCAAGCCTTTTTTGTAAGAACATCGGCCCTATCGTATCCAGATATCCCCTTGAAGTACCATGTTAAGACGACATTTAACAAATATTTCACTGCATTGAAGTGCACTAAAAGAGAATTTAAACATATTTTATGCTAATTAAATAATAAATTAAGTGTTGTCACCTATAAGAACTTTAGAATTTTACTACTTTCTATCAATTAATGGTAAAACAACTTGAATCATACCATAGAAAATCTACAGCTACAGATGGATGCTTTCCTAAAACATTAATTAGCTAATATAAATATCCTCATCTAGGATATCTTCATTTATTAACTTTCGTTTTGTGATAGTTATTTTAAAAAGTTATAATATTTAAATTCAACCCCCCTAATTGGATTTCTTAAATATACTCATGATTTTTATTCATAATTATATAACAATTATATTAATAAAAATGTAAAAGAACTATTTTACATTTCAATGAAGGAAAGACATCCGGGCATAAAATCGCTTTGACTAAATGTTTAAGTCTAACTAAATGATCTAAGTTGACTAAATGATAAAGAGCTAATAATACTCTTTCTTTTGAGTTTTGTTTGTAAGATTTGGTCTTTAAATTCTGGAATCTCTCCAGTATACTTAAATACCCTTATGGAAGTGTTTTTGTGGTTTTCCTCAATTTATGAATTACTCTGTATTATTACAACATTACTTTTTAATTAACTCTTATTTAAACAGAAACAAGTTTAAATTTTAACTGTTTTGTTTAGTTATTTTACTTTTATGTAAATTAAGTTTAGGAAGTTATATTTTAAGTCAGATATAATTTTTGAAGTTATATTTTAAGTGATAGAGAGAGATATAATTTTAAGCTTTAATCTTTTTTTCTGTTCAAAGACAAAATTAATTTTCTCTTTCATTATTCACTATTTTTAAATTCTTATTGAAACAAGATTAAAAATATTTAGCATTATTATATTGCTAAATTTCATAAATTATTTAAGAGTAAAATACAATTCATAAACATTACCAGTCCGTCTTTTCTTGTTTATTTTCGATAATCCTTTATTCACAATGAAATCAAAAATTCGAAATCGTAAAAACAATTGGCATTTTCATTTTATAAAGTTTTCCAAAAATGAAAACAATTAGGAGCAACATAATAATCTCTAATTAAAGTTTGAAGGAAAGAAAAATCTTGGATATAACAAGAGAAATTTATTTCTTGTTGTTGTCGTCCCATTTTATGATAAAAGACAAAATGGGGCAAACCCTAAGTTTTCATGATTTCGAGTTCTTAATTTCACGAATCAATATAATATGTAAGGTGAGAATAAAAATTATAAAATAAAAATGACTAATTTTCACTTTTAATATAAAAACTTGTCAGTAAAAATGTAATTTAAATATTGTCTCATATAAAATTCAATTTGAATAGGATCCCCAAAGCAAAACCAAAATCGATTAAACATTTTATAATCGTAAGAAAAAAATTCGAATTACATTTACTAGAACAATAAAAACAATTCGAGAAATGGTTTGAAAACATTTTAAGTAGTACCAAATTTATATATATATATATATATATATATATATATATATATATATATATATATATATATATATATATATATATATATATAGTAACTTCAATATTATTGAAGTTACATTAAATAATTTTTTACAATTACTAAAAATTTAATTTAATGAACGGTTTTATAGAATGACAAAAATATTCATGCTACAATTTTAAAACTAAATTTTGTCAATCATTTGGAGACTTAAATTAACAAATATTTCAGTATTTATATCATTATTATTTTTCTAACAAAAATAATGCTATTTTAAATTCATTACCTTTCTTTGAGTTTCTATATGAAACGTCATTTTTTTTATTTCAGTATAAGAAAATAAAAATTTAAATACAAATGCTAAATATTTTGTAAATATATTTGAATTTTAGCAAAAAGAATAATTTTTGTTCTCCGCGAATAAAAGTACAACTTTTTAAAAGCATACCTTATAATATGTATGTAGACAGAAGAATTTTTAGATCGTCACTATATCAGAATATTAATCGCTGATTGCACTCAAGATTAACTCGTAAATTTGAGGATGCTACACTGCTATCAAACGTGAACCAAGAATTGTTTTTCTTTTAATATTTTCCCTTCACACGAATATTCTCGAGGATTTTACTTGTTGTATTTGATCAGGGAGGTTACTGTCAAGAGCTAAATTTCAAACGCTATGCTGCCTCTATTTTGAGAATGAAATATAAATGATCACGACACGAGAGAGAATAAAGTAGGGATATTTGTTCAGTTGCTTCTTCACAGAGGATAATCTGTCTGGAAAAGTAAGTCGAAATAGAAGAGATTTAAAGTTTTTTTCTTTAGAATAGCAATTTTTCACTTTATAATACAAAAGTACAATATTGGATCGATAGTTTAAAAATTTGAATTTTTTTAAAACAAATTTCAATCCATATTTGAAATTATATTTGAAATATTAAAGTGTATATGTCTTTTGCTCATTAATTTACAGGTAAGTAAAGGAGTATTTACGACAGTTTATGTAAATTTATATTCGAATTTTATATTTATTTAGGTCGCATTGAAGCCATATAATTGAATTTTGGCGTCGATATTAGAGTACTTTTTATACTAAATCAAACGACTGAGAACTTGAGAGTGCCTCTGTTAAACAACAGGGAATGATTGATGAGTCTATAATGTATGAATATATATCTGTGACTGTTTAGTTTTTCAGATATTTTACTCTTAGGATAAGGGATTTCGGCCTTCTATTTATAAAAGTCCTTGAAGCAAGCTATGTAAGGTATATTTTAATGACTTTCAGTAAAATACCCGCCTTATATAGTTTTCTAAGCTAGATAATCTGTTACGCAGTGTGTACTTTAATTTTATGCGACTGCTTTGCCTAGAGCTACTGATTAGGCTCTTGATAATTGCATAAGTTGTAATTAACAAAATTTACCAAGAGATAATTTCTATTGTTATCAAAATTAAAATTGATAAAAATCAAAAAATTTTTCTTCTAAATTTTTACCACTTTATCCAATCAGAGTCACTTTGATTAAATAACACTTTTATTTATGAAAGTAATTATGTGTTCTTGTTGCACCAGCAAGCCGTTGAGTTGGACTCTAAAAATAAGCTGGAAGCAACCTGGTGGGAATCTCAGTAATTTGGAAGCAGGGACCAAGCAGAAGAGCCCTGAATACTCGACTTGCCTTCCTAGATGTATCATTTCACTTAGAGGACATTGCTACCACGATATATTTAAAGCGTTTCATCCGCATTTAGTGAGGATTCAGGATTCGAATCCACTATTTTACGATAATGAAAACCAGACCAACCAACCAGACCACCACGACGATGATATATTATATATGAAAGAGACATGACAATGAAGATGACAAGCTTGACTAACAACAAACTTTAAAATATTTGTATTTGCTGAGAACGTTTACACACGATGGCGCTATTATTTATTCTGTTAAGTTGCTTTAAAATATTTGAAACAAGTTAGCTGTGATTATGGGAAATTTAAATGATGGAGATCTTAAATTATAATGACTGATAAATACACTGCTAGCCACCCAAATTGCAACACCAAGAAAGATAAGAGATATCACAATAAAATTTGATTTTGTAAATAACATGTTGACCAAGTATCAAATGATTAAATTTATAGACTTCTGTGAAATGCAGTTCCTGCCAAAATCAGTAGCCAGAGTTGCTGCCATTGTTGGAGATCACAGCTGCCACACGTCTCGGCATTGATTCAAAGAGACTTTGAAAGTGTTCTTGTGGTACAGCAGACCAAGAAGCTTTCACACGTTGCCAGAGTTATTCTGGTGTGGCAGCTGGGGATGTAATCTGGGTCAATCGTTGAGCAACCATGGACCACATGTTTTCTATCGGCGAAAGATCCGGAGAGCGAACCGACCAAGGAAGCAATTCAATCTGACGATTGACGAAGAACTCTTAGACAATGCGTGCCAAGTGTGGTCACGCATTATATCCTGTTGAAACATGGCTGTGGGCAAGCCCTGGAGGTAAGGAAGGACAACTGCCTCCAACAATTCGAAGATGTAGCGCTGACTGTTTAAAGTATGGACAATGAGTGCTAGAGAAGTACGAGAGTGATATCCAATACCGTCCCATACTATAATACCCAGTGCATGATCAGTGTGGCGGAGCATAACGCAGCTGTTCACCATCCTCTCTCCGCTTCCAGACTCGAACACGACCATCGTGGTGTTGCAGACAGAAGCGTGACTCGTCAGTTATGACAATTTCATTCCATTCTGCTATCCAAATGCTTCTTCATTGCACCATTGGCGGCGGAGACGTCTGTGGTTCTGCATCAAGGGTAGACGAAGCAATGGACGTCTTGCAGACATATCACTCTACAGTAAACGGCGTCAAATAATACGCGCAGTCCGTGGATGATACGTTTAGGAATGTGTTGTGCTATGGTTCGTGATGTGGCTGAGAAATCCGTCACTGCTATGAGCACAATTTGCCTGTGATCACATGAACTGATGCACTGAAGTGGATGCGATCGAACACGTTGGTCCGTCGTACCCTTCTGCATCCAACGATCACATATTCACATTACAGTTGTTTGGTTTCGTCCAACACAGCTACCGATTTCTCTAAAAGATAATCCACAATTTTATTTATATATTTCATTATATATATATTTTTTTAGAAAAAAAATAACAATTGCTGAACTTGAAATCGTTGAAATTTCCAAGCCTTAAATACCGCTTTGAAGTGACGCCACAGGCGCACGTGATGTGCGTCAGCGCTGAAACTCTTATCAATTGCATATCTCACCTCCGCCAATGCATGTTGAAAATTTCTTGTTATTTGCATGCCTTCTTCAGGGTGTTATGTTTACGGTGGCCAGCAGTGTATTTTCCTTTTTCCTCCGTGGCTTAAGCATGAAAAATACATTTTAATGTGCGAATATCTAACTTATTTTAATATAATCAAAGTCTTATCTTAAGGACTAACATTCTTGGGCGACATTTTATTCTGAAATATACATTGAATAATTTAGCACGTTCAACAAAACAAACAAAAAACATAATTTTCAGCACAATTACATTTTAAGTACTAAATGTTCAAGAGACGTCAATACATGCTGCATTGAAGCCTGAAACTCCTTTGTTTATCATTAAATAGTAACAAACCACGTTATACACGTCAAGAGTTAACTCCTAACATAATAAAGACTTCCGTAAATAAATATTTGGAAAATAATTCAATCAACAATTTTGATAAATAATTTCAGAAATAGGGTAGTAAAAATAACGAAAATATGAAAAATAGAAAAAATGCTTTGTTCAATAAAAACGCGAAAACCAAGAAAAACACTGAAACGTCAGTAATAATTTAATAATTTTATGATAAAAGTAATAATAGCTAAAGATTTTTATTGGAGTTTATTGATTCTGTCAAACATTTGTCTTAGAATATCAAAAGAGAATGAAAAAAATGAAAGTAATGATGTATCATTACAATACCCCCAATCTCTTGAAAGATCTCCATAATTTATGTTCCCAGGAATTTTATGACGCTGATGAAATAATACCAAGTTGTAAGTCGGTAATTTATAATAAAAAATATTTGGGAAAATTGACAAATAATGTAGCAACAATCAAGTATATATTTGGAAAGGAATGTGTCATGTTTAATGATTGAAACATTAAATACTGCTATTCATCAATACGGTGAATCATATAGTATAAGCATCATGAAAAGTTATATAAATATCTAAACATGAATTCCTTGTGAAAACATTAAAATTAAACTTGAAGCTCTTCCAAAACTTCCACAAAATACAGAAAAATGACCGGATATTTATATCAGCATTTCTCAACCTTTCTTGGCTCGCTTATTACTTGGTAGTACATCATGTTAAATAGTACCACTTGATAAAATGATTGTATTTCGTGAAATTTGTTATTGCGAATGTGTTACTTTATTTACATTATAATTTTATAGCGTGATCAAATTTTCACATTACATAATAAGACAAATTACATTGAAACACGCCTAAATGTCACGTCGGATTATACACTAAATTAAAATCAAACTGTGACAAATGTGCGTGTGGGTGATTCGGTGTGTCTCCGCGCGCACGTTTGTTAAGAAATTTCATACTTATCTATTTTGTCATATAATTCATTTACTAGTAAATAATTTTAGTAAAAATACAAAATTATAAGAAATTAATTAATATATTTTCTTATCACAATTAAATATTTTTATAAAATAAATTTGATGAATACTCTATGCTTATTTTGAAGAACATAATTTTTGAAAATTGTGTCAAAAGAAGTAAATGCTTTTAAATCTACAACTGCGTTTAATAAGTTTCGATACTTATTTTTAAGGAATACAGGCAAAAAAATTTAGAATAATTTAAAGTTAATTTTCTATTATTTGTCTCTCTCTCTCTCTCTCTGTTGTTTTTAATTTTAAATAAAAACTTTCTACTAACGCACTAATAAACGATAAGAATAATTTCAAACGTAGAACAAAGTTTTTATTCTTTATCAATGTTTAACCAAGAGTTAATTAGATTATGTCACTTGAATTCTGCTAGTAAAGTTTTATCACATGATAATTCTATTAAATTTTCATCATTTTTTAGTGATAAAGACGTAACTTTTTTCTAAACTTTCTTCATAGAAGGAATTTGAAATACAATTATCATTTGTGATTTCAGATTTTAGAAAATACTTCATGAAAAAAGATATTAATCCTATTAAATTGGCTACTATATTTTCTCGTATATCTTTAGACAAACTTTATTTTCAAACAAAACATTTGCAGAATTTCGAATACTTCCGATTCATTGTTTTCGATACACTGTTTAAAAAATCTTATTTCTGAATCATATTTTTAATATTAAAGATCGTTAACAATCTGTTCTAAAGTGTCAAATTTAAGTTATTCATTTGCAAAAAATATCAGATAAATATACAAGCGCCAGAAGCCAGTTAAAACCATGCAATTTCGAAGAATAATAAAAGGTTTGTCTTCAAAAAGACATAACTTTCTTATTTAAGTATGAATAAGTAGGTTTCTATTACCATGAGGTATACATTTAATTTTTGTATGAAAGAGTAAAATATAATAAAGACTCATCACATCATCGCACATAATTTTAAAATTTCTTGAATTTGCGGAGTTTTTCTTTATAAAATGAACACTCATTACCTCATCATTAAGAACGAGTCAATTCTTCTGAAAGGTACTGTTGTTAAAGGATTTTAAATATGGATACATTTGTGGCACTAAATTACATTAGAAGCAATTATTAAGATAAATTTTCAATAGTTTTAAATATTTTTCCACACGATTTGCGAGTAAAGAGAAAATGATAAAGTAAAAGTTGCAGATCAAATTTATTGTCTTTAACGTACCTTTCAATAATAAGCGATATAGCATTGTTTATATCGTCTGTGGTCTCAGCTACTTGATTTGAGAAAAATTTGCTTTTTTTATTCTCAATCACTATTCACCTCGATAATCGGGTACATCGTAAATCCTTTTAGATAATGTATTGTTTGAAGGAGGAGTACAATTAATTTTTGGACATATTTCTGGTCAATCACAAGCCTAACGGTATTCTTCATACAAGATAAATTAAATTTTTTGCCTATTTGACGACTATAATTACATGTGACAACATAGTAATTAATACGATAACTAAGATCCACAGCACGCTCATTATTTTATTGAGCAGGGTACAATGTAAAATGAAACAGACATGTTAATTTGCTCGTTTAAAAGTTATAAAATATCACAATTGTTTTTATAATTCTAATGTTTTGCAAGTAGATGCCCCAAAAGAAAGGAAAACTTCATCCATCCATTTGAAAGCACTACCCAACACACTTCGGCTTTGGACAATCTTCGTCTCCAATTCACGAAAAACCATATTTCATACAAGTAATCATTATAATTTCTCACAACCTCTCCTATTTAAAGAACTGAGGACTACTCGATCCCAAATTTTTTTTATCGAATTTTCAGATTTGTCTTTGTAGAATTCGGCAGTACATCACTATTTGAGTTTTACTTCAGATTTTGCCATACACCTGCTCTTAACCACCGATCCACAGTTCTTTTAAAAAATGAGTCAGAACAGGGATCAATGAATTTTAACAAATACGATACAACTACAATCAATAACTTATTACTTGCACGGTGAAATGAATGAGAGTGCAGCACCATCACAACAGTGACGGCAACATCTCATGTCATTGATGTTTAAGGCTAAATTTAAAGTTCACTCCAAGACGACACCGATTGGTGAATTTTCGATCATCGATTGTACATATTAACAACTTTATTGTACAACACCCAATGTGTATGAATTAAAAAAAATTTCTGAATTATAGAAAATATTAAAATATTTATGATTTAATTATTCTTATTTTTATGTCCACCATTATTGATAATTTCTCGCTTAACACCAAGCAGCAATTCGGCTTAGAAACGCTGAATTAGATAATAATTCCTATGAATATATATTATAAAGAGAGAAAGATTAGACTTCTCACGATTATATCATAAAATATCTACCAGTGAATATTAATGAGAGAAAATCTTAAGCAAGCTACCTAGGAGAGATACCAATGTAGTCAAAGTCAATCGAATGGTTAGCTTCAGAACGTTAACATCTATGTCAATATTATTATAATTCAAATCTTTTCCTCTTTGAATTGCAATGTACTTATTTAAAACCAGGATAATCTCTATTACATGTTTCAGGTGAACCACTGAACACTTAGATTAAAGATAGGAAAAGCACTGCGCGGTGCTATGTGGTTGCTAGAATCATACTTTTTTCGAAGTTGTCGCATCGCACCTAGATTTCTGACGTTGTATGTCAGCTTGCCTTCGTAATACTGATTACGACTCGTGTCTATTCTACGATAATGCACAAATATTCCTCCTCTATTTTTTAAAGGGTTTTTTGGTGTTTCCCCCCATAACTTTAAGTTAAGTCTTATCAGCAACATTAATTATTCTCTTTACGGTGGGTAAAGAGAATAATTAATGTTGGCAATCGCTTATTTTATTTATTATGAAAATAAAAAAGATATAAATATCAAATTAATTTTTTATGTAAGTGAGGAAAATATAGTAAAAAACTTTTAAAAAAATCATAATTAATATATTTTTTCTATATCCCCAGAATTTTAGTAATATTAAAGTTTTAAAGACATTCACATAACAGCACGACCTATAAGTTTAAATTATTTTAAATAAAGCGCGCGTTTTTCTTATGTAAATAATTTTATAACCAGTTATTTAATTGCTGATACTAGCAATTTATAAATTTTTAATTATGCGAAACAATAGAAACTATAGTTACCAATTCATGCTCTACTATACAGAGTGATCAAATCTTTGGCCCTACGTACTTCAGAGGTACGGTTATGTCAGCCAAATAAAAAACATGATTATATATATATATATATATATATATATATATATATATATATATATATATATATAAACATTTATAGTATGAAAAAATACTTTTAACGTTACTTTTGCTAAATACATTCTTCTCTTTAATTAGAATAACAACACGCGTCAACAACGTTTCATTCACGAAATATGACTTGAAACTTCCCCTATCAGAGATAACTTTGTATCTACTAATATATTTTTTAAATTTTTAATCTATCCATTGCGAAATAACAATTTTTAATGTAATCATGATTATGAATTACTTTTTGTCATCCAAAAATGACAGCTGACATTTTTGCATGATGTCACTCAATTTTAAGAATTGATTCTGCCAATCTCTGATCAATGTTAAAGTACTATTAAGTGTATTTTAAGCGATCATTTGACAGCAAGAAAATCGAACATAGGAAAAACACATTACGATATGTTAAAATGCTCTTATCTCAGTTCATAGAAAACGTTTTTATGATTCAAATAAGATTCGATAGTTTAAGTATATTGAATCTGTGTTATACTTACATTGTATAGTTATCTTAATCTTAGTGGCTATGTCTTTCGTAATAACCTTGACCTTGTAGATCTTTCATTGTCAACAAGAATGTAGATGAAAATTCAAATGATCTACGAAACCTTGGAATTTTCCCATGAAAATAATATCCCTATTTATGCACATATCAAGCCAAGTGAATCCAACCAACATGCTTCATCACGAAACTGTAGTACAAATCTCAACATACATAATTCACGCCAACATTGATCCATTTCGGAGGTTATTTAGAAGGTAAATAATTTCTTTTCTTTTTTTCATAAACACGAAAGTATATCATTTGCAAACAGTGTTGGAATTTAATTTCGTGTACTATTTTCAAAAAAATATTTGTTACCATAGTAGTGTTTAAACAGGCATATTTTAAATTAATAGTTAAGTCAAAACAAAAAATTGTTTGTAATTGTTTGTTTCACGAAAACAAGTACCATCGTCTTTTGCTAACAATGATGACTGGAAGTTTTTTACTTTTGGTTCACAAATGCTTATGTCCACACAAATGCATTAAAAATTAATTGTAATAAGCAATAATTGAATGCACAATGCAAACACGGAAATCGGACAAAATACCAGATAAAAATTAATCTGCTAAAAGCAAATATTAAAACAAAAACTCTACGTACATCCTTTTATATATTTACTCATTATAATTTAGCATGCAAGTTTCCAGATGCTTGAATAAATCATCTGGTGATAAATTTATTTATAAAACTCGAATCGCGCGGAGTTAATATTTGTTTCTTTTCTAATTTAGCATATGCTTTTATATACACACAATTTTTTCTTAGTAGTCAAACTTTTAATACTCGTTAAATGAACATTTAATATACGGAATTTCATACATTTTAGGAATGGGAAGAAATTTTGTGTATAGTATTAAGAAGGAATTCGAAGAAAAGAGGTTCTCGGCATTGAAAGAATCGTATGTAATTAGAATATTTGAAAAGAAAATTATAAGAGTACAATTTTATTTCAATTTATTACTTTGGATTATTTTAGAGCAACAAATCAAAATGGTAATTGCGTACTCTGTAAGCTGATTACTTAATAAAATGTATTTTTTATTTAATTATTAAATCATATTTTGCACTTCAGTTCTAGTACTTTAATTTATAATTCTTTATCAGTTTTCTTTTCAGAATTGTGAGATCAAAAGAGGAGCTAGAAGAAAAAAATTAGCTCTTAATAATCTATTTTCTATAATAAATTTGCTTATAAACAAAATTGTAAAGTATTTGAATTTAAGAAGATATTTATAGACATCACTGACTATTATATTTATATACAGTACTAATACATACTAATTGCAAAATATTAGTGAGATCGAGTATATTAGTTGTTGTAAAGAAAACATTATCAACATTATATCATACTAAATTTTTTCCTAATGAAAATGTCGAAAGTAAATTTGACTGATATAAATATTTTGAACTTGGTGTATAAAATTTATAAACTTATGTGAATGGAAATTTTTCAAAAATTTACATTTTCAAAACTACTACACAGATAATATAAATAATGATGCAAAATGTATTCAAGCTACGTATGTATTTTTAGGGAGAACTTGTCCAGTTAATTTTTTTGTGATAGAATTAGGCATGTGAAAATATATCCCCAGTCAGGAGACACCATACATGACACTTGTGGCAACGAGCAACTTCTACTTATATGAGTGCCCATATTCTAACCAGCCACAATTTTCCACCATAATACACCGTTTACATGATTTAACGTACAGTTATTTTAACTGCAATCTGTATGGCTAAATTAATTTTTTGAAGTCTATTCAAATTCGACAGTTTCTGAAAATTTCTATTTTTCAACTTTAAATTTTATTTTAATTTTTAAAAATGACTCTCTACGATATTAAACAAACTAAGCATAAAAAATTAGCAAATGCGTTTTAAATTTCACTACATAACACCAGTTTCTAAAATAATGGGAGATATTTCTATTTATCAAAAAAAATTTGTTTATAATTTTCATTAAGAACAGAGTGTAGAAAAACATTTTTTGTGAGTAAACATAAAAAAATTGTATGATGCATGTATACGAGTCTACAAATCGTATTGAATAAGAAAGCACTAAATTTGTTGCTAAGTTGATAAAATTTTAAATAGCGTAGGTGAGAGAGAATGAAATATTAAATGTTAGCAAATATTATTTAATTCTTATGTGTTTTAATTTAAAGAACATTCACTTTAAAAGTCATGCTTTTCCATTTAAATAATTAAGAAGAAAATTAGAATTATATTTTGGGAATTTTTACTGCATATACTTTCAGACTTTTAACTGAAAAATTTTTTCAAGCAATAATTCGCTTGAGGCCTATATCGCAATTAGTTATCCGTAACACAGATGAATCAAATTATATAATTACAAAATATATCTAAAAAAAAAACCTTTTCATTTATCACCAATTGTTTTAATTTTTTTCAATGCAAAGAAAAATGTATTGAAAGTAATTGAAAACTCATTTTATTTTATCTGAAAATATTGTAGCGCATAAAAAAACAATGAAAAATATATTTTGCATTACATAAATTTGTTATTTGTTACTCTTAAAAGTATTGTAATTTATATAAAAAAAAACTTACAAAAAGTAATAAATTTAAAAAAATTGATTTGGATCGCCTCATTTAGCCTAACTTCTCTCTCTGGTAAGTTCTTCAGTTCTACTTAGATGAAATATTAATTTATTCATACATAGAATAATAAGAAAAATGATAATAAATATATAAATGAAAATAAATAATATATTATTATAGACAGCATATTTTACCATTTCGGTACATAAATAAAATTTTAAAATGATAAAATTTAGTAATTTTTCCTTTTCAAATTAAGATCACTATTCACGCTTTCACAAAAAGGAAACTGTTTCTAAATGATAAACTTGTTATTAAGCCCATTACAAACATTTTAATAAGCTATTTTTCATAAAAATTTTCGCCACAAAACTTATAAAATAAATCTAATAAACTGAATGATATAAATTTGTTCTCTCTTCATATGTATATCAAATTCTGATTTGAAGGGTGGCTGGTGTGCTGGGGGGGGGAAGGCTTAGTTTTAATGTTTTATAGATGTAAAGTGGTGAGGAGAATAAAGTGTCAATATCGATTTTGTCATTTCCCCGTAATTGAAAACTACGAAGAGGTTGACTATGTTTAAATTATTAATGGCTTTGTTTGACAAAAAAGAAAGAACCTGAAAGTATTGTTTTACTTACTAATTCATTTAATTACTTAAAGGATATATCAAATGGTTGATAGAAAGAGTTTAAGAAAATTCCATTTTAATTCCATTTTCATTCCATTTTCATTTGATTATATTTCGTAATTTCAAAATAAAAAAAATCTATCACTATGTCAAAGCATCTAAAGCAAGTTTTAAAAATTTCATAACTTCAATTTTTAAGATATAAATTTGAAATGTCATTCATTTTAACAACATTTACTCATATGTAAAGAGATATAAAAGTCGAAATTGTGTGACAGTAAATGATGTCGACGTGACCATATAAAATTAATTCAGATAAATTTTTAAAAAAATGAAAAATTCGACCTTCGAGGAGAATTGTATTAGTGCAGATTCAGCAGTGTAGAAAATTTGGTGGCTATAAATGCCATACTTCTATGATATAATCAAAACTCAAAAAATGACATATATTTCCTTTTATTGTTATTGAAAGAACCGAACAAAAATATCAGATCGACAACATTCAATTGTCAAACACAAATCATGCATTAAAGAAAATTCATAGTTTTCTCTGGCCTTAAAGTACTTTTTAAAGCAAAATTTATAAAATACTTTTTTAAACATAAAAGATATTTACAAATGAAGCCAAACAAAGTATACGAAATTTTGTTAAAATGTAAATCACATTATATATAGCAAATAAAATACAATTATCACTGCAATTACATTCTACTATAAAATTTAAAAAATCCCAAATAAAAACATTCTCATACAAATTTTACAGCATGACTTTATTAAATGTAGAAAAAACTTTAAAACAAATATCAGAATTTAAAAATTATCTCTATATTTTTAGACTTAATTTTCCATACAGGTTTTGTTGATTTTGTTAAGATATTTACGATTCTGTGAAAAATAATTGATCAAATTTTTCAATTTTTTGAACCAATTTTAGGATGAATCTAATGTTCCTTTCATATATTCTTATAAATAATCCTAAATATGCTCAATAATATGAAATTGTGAGCATTAGATAAAAAATTTTATCACCTAAAGAAAACTACAAATTGTTCTGTTCAACTATTCCATGCAATAATGGCAATATAACTTAAAATAATTTCACACTTTCCAATATTCTACATTTTGATTTAAAATTTTTGTTTAAAATCCCAGATAAATACATTGATTCGAACTCTATTTTTTAACTTTTTATGTAAAATCTCGCAATGTAATCTAAAATTACCTTTCAACCATTTGTTAATTTCACAATGATATTCCTTGAGACCAAAAACCTTTGTTTAGATAATGTAAACTCATTACATAATACGACCACGCTGTTTGGAATGAAAGGAACTAAATTTAATCCTTGCCATTGCTAAACAACTAGAAATGAAAGTAAATTTGTATCTTTTCTATGTACAAATTTGATTTATTCCTCGTTATTAGTAAATATTAACAAGTACGATAATAATTTTGATGTGTATTTTTAGATTTTCCGTTTACAGTACAACTCATTATCCAAAGAAAATCAAAATTGTATTTAAAAAACTTACATCTATCCTGAGAAGTTAGACTGTCGACAATATTTAGCCAATATTTGCTATTGCAATAAAAAACAACAATATCAATTTTCTGCTATACGTTTTTTAGTTAATAAATAAGAACCTCATGCTTTATTTTTGAATATATATCTCTACTTTAAATATTTAATATTTTTATAGTTTCAAAACCTAAGATTCATTGAATCAGCTTTAACGAATTCTATTTTGATTTGTTAAAATTTTACTAATTGCAAAACATTTTTAAAATAACTGAAAGTATTCCAATAATTTTTCTAATGATTTTATATTTTTTTAGAACTTTTTTCCCAAATTATTGTAACTCAGAAGTAAAATTTATTTTAATTGTATAGAGCCCAGCAAAATATTTTCCAAACCTTGAGTAAGCCAAATTTTTCTGCTCTAAAGCAGAGTCAGCCGTAAAATTAGAAAACACTGAGTTAAATTGGTGCATACTTTTACTTCTTAACGAATATATATTGAATAATAATGCATTTGGAACAACACGTATTTTGGAGATCCACCCTCATATATTTGTTTTATTTTGTGAAAAAAATAGCTTCTAGCAAATCATTCATAATGCTTAGTTTATGCACTTACGTTGAAAAATTATAAATTTTAAGAAAAGATAAAAAAATCAATGTATCGTGTCTTTTGAATTAAAAAAATGAAGCCTTTTTTTCAATGTTAAATAAACATATTAAATGTTTTCAATTATCTTTTTATACATTTTAAATTTTATCTGTGCATAATTTCAATAAATTTGGGATGCCATTTAAATAATTGTCAGTATTTTCCTGAATTGGGACAAATTTCAAAAATTTACATTAAAAAATCCCATATTATTATTTTGATATTTAATTTTTCTGAAGAATTTAAAATACTCAAACTTAAAGAAATTTGTAGTTCTAAAATCTTATGAATCAAGTTTGAATTTAAAAATATTTGTGATTTTTACCATTTCAGTTTAAGTTTTATTAAAGCTGTGTTTGTTGTTATACAATTTTTAAAACACATTTTGCATCAATAAAATTTAATTCGGCTAAGTATATTCTGCTTGTATAAAGTCTGAAAATAAAAATAATTAATGATGTGTTTTTGAAAACAGCATGATTCAATTTAACAAAAATTCCGGACATAAATAATAAACAATGCTTTTTATTTCTCACGGGACAGATAAGTTCCCAAATGAATCTCTGACTATGTCATGGAACAAACTGCAAACATTTTTATGGAAGAACGAAACAGTTTAATGATCTGAGTACAAAAAGCATGCACGCAATATTTTTCTTTAATATACCACGTTAAAATAAAATAAATAACCAGAATCGCAAAGATATTTTTATTTATTCGTCGTTAACAGTGCAAAAAATATAAATATTCACCATTTAAAAACATCTGTTACATCTAATTTATTAGAGTCTTATCATATTTTATTTATACTCTGATTTGTCAGATTATTTAAAAATAAATTCAAAATTCATAAGTTATCAAACGATTGAACATGACTATTAAAATATCAGTAAATGGTACACTTATTAATGAATGTTATATTATGATATGTTTAAATAATATAATTTTGTGCTCTCGTATATTGTCATGTACATTAATAGAATTTCATTTATAGGGAAAACTCAAAATACAGGTTAATTACAAGCAAAATTTGATAACAAGAATTAATCTTTCCAATCAGTAGCTATATTCTCCAAAGTATTTGTATATTTACTTTGGATTAAAGCTAATTTTTGATTATTTTGTGAGACCGAGACTGAAAAGCACATTTATATATTGTCAAAAATGAATAAAATGCAAAAGGAATCATGCATTGTTTTGCTCTTAGAAACTGGATTATTCGCTTGAAGAAAAATATTAATTATGCAAATTATTCTTGAAGTTCTTTTGCTCGACTTCTGGGAGGGGAACTTTAAAGACCAGTTCCACGAACTCTAAGACTGATTAAGTAGGTTTCGACCATTTATTTCCAAAATTTTACATTCGTTAGGTGGTTTTTCTATATATTTATAAGAAAGTTGCTTAATCTAAAACTAGCATAAATTCGGTGAATAAGTAATTGCTCTCTTATTGTCTGCTTCACCTCAACTATAATTAAGCAGTTAAAAAATAATAAAATTATTAACATCTTTCAGGATAGATTTTTTCTATGGTATTCCCTAATACCTTTAGTGATTAAATTATAGATCTTTCCTAGTTATACATAAATTAATACGGCAAATAATAGAACTTTGAGACCATCTTTTTTACGACGTAATGTTTGCATAATTATTTCTTTACTGTTATTACATTATTATTTTGTTTACTATTATTATTGTGTTACTGTTTACTCATCATATACACGCCTGTGTTCGCACTGTACAAAATCGAACTCTTCTTGGCCCAGTTGATTACTAGAGATGAAAAGTCGGTTATTTATGAAGAAATGATAAGGAAAAGGGCATATTGTGAACCTAGAAATCCTGACCCATTCGACTCTAAACTGAAGTTGAGCCTATATAAGAGAATATTGTGTACAGTCGAGGATCAATATGCTTTAAGCTGTAGAAACTTAACGAAAAATTAAATTCGAAATTGTAAGCAATTGACCGGTTTAAAAACAACATTCCAATAAAAAAAGCCAGCAATGTTTAATAGAAAGGAAAATACGACAATGCTAGGACACATGCTTCTTGTTATTGTTATTGCTAATCCCATATGGTCCAGTTCTAATACTAGACCAACTCCACAAATCCATTAATAACCAGGAAAGGCAAAAACAAAAATGGCTACATGCTTCTTTGGTGACTCTTTGGTCGCAAAGAAAATCTAGAAAATTCTTCTACATCCATCATACTCTCCGAATCTACTGTCCTCTAATTATTACTGATTTTTGATTTTAGAAAATTTTTCGCTAGGTGAAAATGCAAAAACATAGAAGATCTGACTAGTATTGATTCAATTTCTAGCCACGATATATAAGGTAATTTTTAAAAATGAGGTACACAAATTGCTATAACGTTGGGAAGATATAAACTGTGATAGTATTTACATTATTCAATAAAATTTAATCAGAAAATGAAATATTTATTATTTTGTTTTATTCTAGAAAGAGGGATAGAACTTTCCAGTAGAACTAATATAATGGTTTGAGCTTCTTAAGCTCCATTAAAATATGCTTTCAATTGTATATGTTTTTACAAAAAAGCAGTCTTACACAGATAATGAAAATATTGAATGGGCTTCTCAAAAAATTCTTTAAAACTTGTTATTAATAATATGCATTTTTAGAGACGCTAGCCTCTCCACTAATTATAATGTTATTTGGATTTCTTAAGCTACTTTTAATTTTAAAACTATATAGGATTGAGTCCCTAATGCTTTACAAATATTTCAAGTTTAGCATAATATAAAGTATTTTATTAAATTTATGAATTAATTTCTCCATTAAAATATTCCTTCGCTATCCTGATTCAGCTTTTTAATTTTTTTTTCCTTATAATTACTTTACATATATTTTACTTCATTCAGTAAATTTTAAAATTGTATGAGTAATTCATCCTTCTTAACATGGAATCTGATTTGTGAAAACAAAAACTGGATACATTTGACTGGAGAATTAATGAAATTAAACTATATTTCTAGATGTTTCCGTTTCTGATTTACTCTAGCTTAAAATCTTCATAAATTAAATATAATTCCAATTTCGCAATTACTGAATAGCGCCTAATTAGGATCAGCTTTATTACATCCTCGGTGAACGAGAGAGAGGAAAAAAAAATAAAGTGATCTATTAAAACCATTTCACTAAATTCAACATTTAGTTATTCGTTTTTAACAAGTAATAAATAAGTCAAATCATCGCGAGTCCTTGAAACAAAAGATGCTCTAAAATTTATCATCTTTCGTATGAATATTTATAGAAACACCATACTTCCTTTAATGTCATCTCATCGATTTATTATTCACTTTAATCGTAAGCAGATAATCACTTAAACATAAAAACGCATTTTTCGAAATTAGATTAATTATTCTTTTAATTAAGAGATTATTAAACCTCGAATCTTTGCATACAATCACAAATTATGTTGCTGCAATATCGGGGGAATAAGTCAATATTGGTTGTTTTCCAGCTGATTCAGATCAGTTCCATGAAACGGTTGTTAAGGAATTTGTTGTAAATATATTAAATTCAATAGTAAAGGTTTAAACACAATTCATGAAATTTTATTTCTAATAATTTTAACGATGATCATTGAGAAGGAAATATAGAGTGAAAACTATTATTTTTACCACTAAATATTTTATAATATTTTACTTTTGAAATTTTAATATTTTTTCTAATATTTAAATGGATGGCGGCATGAATTAAGAAATAAGCAAATTAAATATTCACGAAATTAATTTCACAACGAGATGAGATTTCTTATTTTGGAATTATTTCATCAACGGCAAATGAAAACAAAATTTGAATTCTGATTTCTATGACGGACGATTATAAAGTTTGAGATATTTTAATCAAATATTCTTTAATATTTTATGCAATCTTCATTGGTAATTCAATCAATAATTTATTCTTTAATTTTTCCTAATGTTCATATGTTTTCTTACATTCTTAAATTCTTAAGTTAATAGAAACAAGAACAGAGTAATTATATATATATATATATATATATATATATATATATATATATATATATATATATATATATATATATATATATATATATATATATATATTTATATATATATATATGATTATAGATATATATATATGATAGATATAGTATATAGATATGATTGGAACTAATAGTAACAATTGTTTCAGACAGTACTTGTTCTATTATTCCACCGCTACTAAAGACAATCTGGGTTGATATTTTAAGAAAGTCCAGAAATAAATGGAAGAAATATATATCATTTATATTGGCATTGCTCTCTCATCACTAGCTATAAAGAACTTCATTAAATGTTCAAATCTGGATGGAAGACGTAAATAATAAAACCACCAACATATGAATGTACACAATCAACTATCTGTTAATAGATAGTAAAAAAAATACTTGTTAGTACAAAAAAGATATACATATTTTATAAATTTTGAAGTCATTATGTTTCAATAATAAGATGCGAATAAGGAAATGTTTATTATTTATAATTTATTATCCACATTGTATGTGTAAGAATTTTGGAAACTGTATCTTCCCCTAAAAGAATATATACTGCGTTATGTGAGGTAGAAATTTTTATTGAAAAAAACATCTTATGTTATAACATCTTCCTTATGTTTTGCTACTTTTATAATCAAAAAAGACAAATCTATTTGATTTATGATAAGATTTTTTATAATGTTTGCTTTCTTTTGTCCTATTACAATATTTCAATAATATAAGTACATCAGTTCAATTAACAAAAAATGCCCATTTCTTTGATACAAAATTGCATATAACGACAACAAAATAATATAATAAAACTAATATCGACACTGAAGAAAAATAAATTTTTCTCATCGAACAGAGAAAATAAAGAATACATTTCGTGAACAATTTTTAATAAATTAGAAATAAAATTAAACTAGTGAGTTAAATACCGGTGAAATTGGCAATGATTTCTTATTCTAATAGATGATAGTCCAATGATTTCATTTTAATGCATGATAAAGTATGATCTCATCGAGCTGCAGTTGCTGAGGAATATATTGAGGATCTTGGTTAAGAGCGGATGAATTAGCCAGTTCGATCTCCAGACCTGAGTCCCATATATCATCTGTGAGACTACTTTCATTGAAATATTGTTGATTTAAATCATCCTTCAAGGTCTATAGGAGAGCTGGAAAACAGCTTACTCTATGTCAGGTCTTCAATTCCTATTTCGATAACTGACGACTTTATTGACAGCATAGAAAGTCGATGCTGCCAAAGCATTTAAGCCAGGGATGAACGTATATCTTATTAAATTTTCTTTTTATTATATTTCTATGACGTTTTAACGCCTAAAACTGTGATTATTTTTTTCCAAGAATGACTTATCACTGAGATTACTTTTTTGTTTCAATTCATTTATGCATTTTTCTTATATTAACTTCTAGGTTGCAATCAAAGCATACCTAGTTTGCAAATTATCCAAAATTAATGCTTCTATATTCATTTATTTGCAAATTAGTCAAAACAAACCGGTTGATTCTTAATTTTTGAAGGCCAGTGTAACACAACAAATATCTATTGTGCATTAGTTACATTCAGTTACATTGCAGTGTTTGACATAATTTGGATAAACGAAGCTATGTATATTCATAGTTTTGTACAATCTGAACAACAGCCATGATTTAAATACTTAATTAGATCACAAAAACTAAAATATTTCAACTTTAATGCATCCTTTTGCACACTGAAAGGCTTTATAAAGGTAATACTCAATTTTTATATAAAGTGAGAATGAAATTGGCTTATTATTTAAATGAAAAAATGCACTAATAGTGCAAAATTTTTATAATAGAATAGTCAAACTCACAAAAATAGCTGCTATTGAGAACCAACAAAACCAACTAAATTTTAGGAGAAAATACCAAACATTTACGTTTGTACAGTGTGCAATATAAATAGCATTTTTGAAAAATGCTTTATGGTAAGATATAATATACAAGCAAAGGTTAATGATCAGAAATCATTAGAGTGCATTACATTAACAAAATAATCCATTGTTAATATTGAAGACAAGTTTTTTTAAAGATCCATTAAGCTAATAGAGTGGAAGGAAAATAATATTAAGCTATTATTATGAAAATGTTTGTGAGTGGACTGTAATCAATATCTTTGAAAAACTATAAATAATCCAATATATGTCTAAACTTAAAATCAAAAATCAGAGAAAAATTATGCACTTGATAAATACATAACAAAAATTTATTTTGTTGGTTGAGAATATTTTAAATAAAAATTAATTCAAGGATTTTGGTTGTAGTAAGTAAATAATATTTATTATTTTAGGTAATATAAGAAGTCAAGTAGAAAATATATCTGAAGACACTTGTTCTAGAAGGAAAATAATTTTATTCAAATATCCGTAATTTTATTTAATTGCAAAAAAGTAATTTATCTAAAAAATGATTTTGTTCTGTTGGTATTTTTTTCATAAAAAAATTCTGAAAAACATTTTTAAATTCATGAAGTATGCTATAGAAATAATTAATAGACTAAGACAACTTTCTTATGAAATAAAAATGTGGAAACTATTTTCTTGTGTGATTTTCATTTGCATTTGTTTTACTAAAGTTACACAAATTAATTCTTTTAAAATCCTTTGTATTACCTTTTCCATTATTCATCAATTCAAGAGTTCATTACAAAAAAAATTTGATTGAACAACGAGGCTCACGAGGCTTTTAAATCATTTCTTTGAAATCTTAGGTATTTGAAGGGTAGAACAAGCAGGGTTGAAGGGAAGAAACAGCAATTTTAGAGATTATGAATAGTTTATCAAAATTTATAAAGTAATCAAATTTATAAAATAATTAAAATTTATAAAATATCAAAAAGCAGAAGAGATTGCTTTGGATTGGAAAATCAGTTACAAGTATAAAAATAATAACTTTCCCGCATAAGTTCGTTCTACATATATTCTACATATTCAATTGACCGTACAATATCAAGTGAAGCAAATGGAACCTCTGAAGTTGAGAATAATAAGTTTGGTTAGCAATATGCTTCCTGTCTATCGACTGCAGAAACTTCGAATGAAAAGCTAAATTTTTGGCAAAGAAACTACTAAGCAATATTCTCATAATTCGCTATCTCATAATTTTAAGCCAATCAGATGAGTCGACATTTGAGTCAGCAGCCAGCTATTTTTGCCATGCAGCACAATCTGAATAACATTGAAAGAATGGAATTCTTATTTTGCATTCTTATTTAGCGTGGTGGGTTTCACTTGGTCGGATATCAAATATACTACATTCCAGACATGAGAGTGACGTACCCAACAGGTGTACATGTAGAAAACCTCTTCAGTCATTGAACGGTTGCTGAAATCCTTCTACTTTGAAGAATGTAATTCTATCACAAGGCCATAGTGAGTCCCATGACGTAAGTTGCTAATTAAGCCTCCTACAAACAAGTTGATGTCTCCATAATAGTTAGGGTTGTTTTTACTTGATATGGAGTTAATTTTCTCCTCATCTTTGAATGATTAAAAAGCAGCTTATCATTTTAGCCACCATGTTGTTTTTTCTACAAATTTACTTTTCTGGGGTCTATAATATATTTCCCTTCATAATTGGATTATTTGTAACGCCCCCGAAGACATCTTAAAAGATCTTGATTTAAGGTATCAAAATGGCAATCCAGTATTAATTGCCCCATAATTCAAATATCGTTGCTTTTAAATGCTGATGATGATGAGAATGAATAACACGAACATCCATATCGAAGAACGTTTATCAGATAAATCCCGGTGACAGTGTATGAGCCCCTGAAGCCGGAATGGTTTCAATCGGATGTTTGTAGGGAACTGCATGGGTGAGTTTTAATCTCCATCTTCAAAAAGTTCAATTATTGCAATAGGATGACCATTAAAACGTGTCGCATTTGCACTATAATTTCTGCAAGCCTGTATATTCTGAAATGGATCTGGTGGCATGAATTTCCATCATTTCTGCTACGACGAGTGAAATGACAGATATTCTGGAAAATGGTCGCCAATCCATATCGTTTGAGTATCTTGCGTAACCACATAATTGAGATTTGTTTCGAACATATTTTGTGATGCTTGCAAGTTTTTTATGTTACTTACATTTTTTTTAAGTAATAAAATATTTTACGCTACATTTCATGTGGTGGCTTTATTTTGTTTTTCCTTCTTAATCATGTGGGAGTGACGTTTATATATAATTATAGTTAATAATGATATTCTCTATCTCCTCTCTAAATTCGTACACAAAGCTCTGAAACACATTGTAGATATGTATTAGATAAAATACACGCTGCAGATAAAATTACGTAATGAAAATATAAATTCTCGTTATAAGTTGCATAGTCAATTATAGTACGCAGTTAAATTAGTCTCCTTGTTCAATAATTGGAGAGCAATAAACCAACCAATTGTATACTCATAGTTACATATAATGTACATTTATCCTTTCTTTATTAAATTTAGAGATTTAATGAAAAAAGTAGGTGGATTTTCTTCATTAAATTGTCGAAAGTCTATTTGCTCCGTAACAATTTAACTTCATGATGCATATATAAATTGCTGAATTTAAATTTTTGGGGGCAATCAATCCCTACATTTTTTCAAAGTTTCACGAAAATGATTTTTGTTTGCTTTCACATTAGGAAGTAAAAATAATTAAACCATAATTTTAAATTTTCTAGCAATTTTATTAATGCTAGACTCGTGTTCCAAACTCATAACCCTTGAATAGTTCAGTTCCATAAATCTAAGTAATATAAAGCTTCATTTTTTTTCTTACATATTTTTACACATCGCTTTTTAAAATATTTTTGGCATAAAACATAATATATTCAATATTTGAATAATTATATTCAATTTGATTCGAGTCTAAAAATTTAGCGTTGCACATATTATGAAATATTTTAGAAATTATGTTTTTATATTTGATTACATTTCACAGATTCTAAATTTTACTTCCACGAAGATAAGATTTTTTACACTTGCAAGTTTATTATTTTCTGGGAATTTATTTACTGTAAAATATTCATTAAAAATCTTACAAGTGATTTACAAATGATTAATTATTAGAGATTTAAATTACTGTCAAATGTAATAGAATAGAAACTATTAAGCATATTTAAATAATAACATATTTTTGTAAAACGATTTATATCGTAATAAAATAAAAATTGTGGAAATCGATTCGATGACATTGTCCGATCAATTGATATCTGTAAAGTTGGCTATCTTTTAAGTTTCTGTTTACACTTTCTGTTCCCAAATAGTAAAGAAAACGAAGACAATTTTTTTAAAAATATTTTTAGGACATTGAAAAATTTTAATAACTAACTGCTGGTTTTTAGTTACATGATTTTTAATGCTATTAAATCCTTAAAAATATAAAAAAGATAAAAATATTTAATGCATTTAATAAACTAAACACAGAATTTATTCCTATAAGCAGAATCAGATGCATAATTTTTTTCTAAAAATAACGCGTGTTCCATTTACAACGAATTTGTTAAATGACAACAAATCCCCACAACAACATTCTACAAATCTAAAATAAATTTTCATGGTACATTGATCACAAACAAAGGTTTAATATGTAATCTTTTTTCTCTTTTTCTATCTCGCCAAATTCATCACCTTACAAATTATACGAAAGTAAAGAGATATTTCCTTTTATCAATGCAAATGCATGAAAGCATTTCTTTTGAGTTAACTTATTGTAAAGGATAAATAATGTATAAACTTGAGGAATTTTTTCAAGGCATGAAGGAGATGTATCACAAAAAGAGATAAGGATTGTTTTCGATAAATTCTTTAGATATATCAGGAGCTATGAGAAAAAAACTTGCAACACACATGTCAGACCTCAGTTAAAGTATGGGACCCAATTCCTTCCTTTCAGTAATTCTTTTCTTCTTTTCGGAATACGAATCAAAATAAAATATCCCATTCTCTGAAATTTTTGAGAAAGTTGATAAATTAACTTAAACTATCTCTTGTGGCAATCAAGAATTTTAAGATTGAAAAAACTGGATAATGTGTCAAATAGATTAATCCCGAAAGCTTTATTAAATATTCACAGTATTGTTTTAATTAATAGTTCATCGTACCTTTTAGTGAACTGACAACTGAATGGCTATCGCTCAAATCTTCAATTCAACAGCTTGTGAACTGTTGAATAAAACTTTCTGGGAGAAAATAAAAAATAATATTTTGTCCAGAAATTTTCTTATAGTACATTTATATGAAATTTCAATCATTCTTTTAATAGAACCAAAGAATACATGGTACAATTTTATATAATATCATTTACCTGCCTTCGGTATCTGAGACATTTATTTATAAGATATTTTAAGAAAATAAATAATACTATTCCTAAAAAATCAAAGGTTAACAAATCTTTAGAGTCGAAGATAAAAAAAAAAACTGCATATGTAATACTTTTACTTTTAACTATAACATTTTTTTAATTCAAGACAAAAATTAATTACTCCAACTAAACTGTACACTAACGACACAAGGAACAATTTTTTATATTTCGGCTGTATATATAAAATAATTAAACTCACTTTATAGCAGTAATATATTTATACTGATATTAGACATATGAAAATCTGGAAAAAAACATAAACCAACAAGTTGTATTTCGCATATTAAACTAAAAAATGTTTAATTATTTTAGTTAAGAAAATTTTTTGATTAAAAATGGTATTTATTTTTCAATACTTATTGTCCAATAGGAGAAACATTCAAAAGTAACATGAATTTACAGTTTTATTTAAAGATGCCAACAAAAGTTAATTTTTTAAAAAATCAGGTATTTTCTCTTTTAAAATGCAGTGTCTGTTCAAATTTAAAGATGATTATGCTTGTGTACAGATATCCCTTATGTGACTTTAGAAGATCCAACAAAATCAAATTAAATATTAATTAAAAATATTTACAGAATTTTATGCATCTGGACTTGTATGATAAACTTTTAAGAATCTCCTTGTCTCTTATCTCTGTAATGTTAGAGAATAAAATGAATAAGGAGAAAAATTTAGATAAACTCCGTAACCCTTTAATACAATAATTTTAGTCATTATCAAAATCTTAGTTCAATAAACTTATATAATTCCATTTTAACTATTTTTATTTTATTTATATATACAAGAAGCAAAGTTGAAGAATAACTAAAGATTTAACTTTGTCTTTGATATGTATCAGTATTTTTTAATTTATTATTTATTTAAAATAATCTTAAACTTTTATTTAACTTCAGAATTTTAATATTTGTTATTTTTCTCGTTTTTTTAGTAATATTAAAAATCTAGAAATGTAGTTTTTAGAGTTTTGGACATTAAAGGTCTGTGCCTTTAATTGATTTAAGAAGTGAAATAATTATCTAATATTTTAAATTTTAGAAAAAACATTTTTTTTTCGTATTTTTATAACGAATGGCATCACTGAGATCAGAGAATCTGTCATTTATCATGTATGTCCAGGAAGAAAACTGTCACATCAGAAAATTGTATGATCTCATTTTCAGAAAATCCGTTTTATTTTCAACAGAAATAATTATAAGTTAATAATAAATATAAAATATATTTAGTTCAAAATATGCTTACAATTTTTGAATAAATAATAAAAGTGACATCCATATTTTATCATTCAAAAATTCAGGTAACCAAAATATTTAATAATGAACAAATAATTATCTTTAAAAACTAATTTTCACAAAAGTTGAAAAATAAATGCTTAGGACACAAATTTATCAGTTGTGGCAAAACTTCTATACTAATTTTTCAATTGTTTAATCATAATACAGAAAATAATTAAATATATTGACTTATACTGATATGATGTAAAATTATTAAAATTGCCGTTGGTGCTTTTTCATATTCATTATGGTTCAAAAGTGGAAGAGTAAATTTCAATTTCTAGCGCTGTAAGTAGAATTACTGATTTAACGTTATAAAAATTAATTGATATTACGAATTACACAAAACAAAAAAGCATCAATACTTATATTTTAAGGTTTTTAAGCAAATTGTTTTTCCCTAGTTTTTGAAGTTGCTATCGATTTCTGTTTTTCAAAATGATATTTCAGCAGATAATCCAATGATAAATAGCATTGGCCAGATTTAAAGAAAACTTCGTAAGAAATAAATATATACGAAAATTTTTAATAAAAAATATTCAGAAAATATCGTATCATTTTACTCCGATTTTCTAAAACCATTCATTCAAAACTATGATTCCAAATTTATTCTATTGTTTTTCATTCTCTTGAACAACAAAGCTAAATCAAGTCCTTGAGCCCATTCACCCTGAAGAAGTTCATTACTAGTACAGGATCTTGAACCTGCACCTGCCTAGTGAGCCCCAGATATGATAAATATGGCCAGAGGAGGCCTGTCCAGAATAACACTTAGTACAAATTTTAAAATGTATTAATTACCCCAAACAAAAGTCATTGATGATAGATTACCACTAAGAAATCAAATAAGAACAGTTTGATCTAGTCTACTGCCATCTCAAATCAAGGATCCGCCAATGTACTTACTCTGATATGATGGTTATACCGGTGGGACCATCCAAATGGCCTTATTCTTTGCATTATATTTAGAAAATAGCGCCATATAAGTAAGAGAAGCGGATTGTACTGTTGCCTCGCCAGCATCAGTTTATTCTTTTTCCAAAAATGACGCATATAAAAGGGTAATAGGGAAGCCAGGTGGCTTAGTGGTAGCATTTCAAGCTCGCAAGGCACAAGTCCGAGGTTTGGCGAAGGTCTACTCAGCCTTTCATCCCTTCAGTGGGTCGATAAGCATGCTTGAGAATTGGGGTTTCGGGTTGGGCTGACCACCAAATTAGGACATATGCTTCGCACCTCAGGGCATTTCGGTCAGAAAAACAGAGATGGGCACTGTAGACCTTGGCCCACATGAGCTGTCGTGCCACACAGTTTAATATTAAATGGGTTATAGGTTGGAAAATGCTTTTGAGAAAAAATTTGCTTTTTGAGAAAAAATATTTTGTTCTGTCTCTGAAAAACGTAGTGGGGCCTATGGTACAAAACCTTTCTAAGTGCACAACATTGCAATTGGATTCTGAGTAAGCAAGCCAAGCTGGCAGCTGAATGGTTAGCGCTCTTGCCTTCGGTTCAACAGTTCGTGGGTTCGAATCCCACCATGGGTATGGATGTTTGTAGTGGTTTGGAATCCTCTTTAAGCCGTAAGTCCCGGTCTAATTAGCCCTCGTGTGCAAAAAATGACCGTTGAGCGACAAACAAACCAACCGAAATCTGAGTAAGCAAACTGAATGGTGAACACTCTTCCGGACAAATCCAACACACATTTTCGTATGCGAATGCTTCTAATGATTCGAAATCTGCTTTAAATTTTAGGTCCTACTGAAATAAGTTTATGTGAGAGAATTATTATCGTAGGAAGACTAAGCAAACATATACTTTCGGGCAAAAATATCAATCATAGCTTCTTGATAAAAGGGAGAATCAGTACAAAATTCTTACTGAGTACACGAAATAGATGAATCACTGACAGTATTTCTGTAAATCACTGATAGTAGTTATCTGTAATGAAATCACTGATAATATTTATCAGTAATGAAATCACTGACAGGATTTCTGTGAATCTCTGGTCGTATTTTCTTGTAAAGAAATCACTTATAGTATTTATCGAAGCAAGTAACCAAGTAACAATCTAGGTATATTCTTGAATGTTGAACGAAATTCATTAGTGTATGATAAATTTAAATATTTTGTAACCTTTAATGAAGCATAAACTTACTGAAATTACAAAGAAAATACGTATATATATATATATATATATATATATATATATATATATATATATATATAGCATTAATCTTCAGTGCATAATAGTTCGTTATATTAAAAATTCATCTCAGGGTTGGATGTTTGCAAACATATATAATAAATAATAGTGGTCTCTGTGTATAATATGTAAACTATGTAACCTAAACTATGTAAGAAACAAACTATTCAAAGCCTAATATCACACAATAGACAAAATTTTATCTTAGTCTAATAGTAAGATAGCTCTTTTCAGAGTGGAAGGTTTCGTGTTCGATCTCAGCTACTATTGAACAACAGAAGATGGATTTTGCATTTTTGCTTTTTAGACGTACGTCCTTTCAAAGTGAATGCTTGAGAATTTTCCAGTTTTACTTCCTAGCAGTACATGAATACATTTCAGCATTTACGGAAATTCCCCCAAGTCGATAAAACATGCAGGATGTTCAAATGTCATATGATGACTTTCGCCTCCTAAAAATATCCTCTGTAGTTAAAAAGATCATGTGATTCAAATCTAATATTACAAAGTTGCGCGCCGCATTTAAGTAAAAAAATTTCCTCCTTATCAAAGCGATTTAAATTTCACGATACAGTCTATTGATAATTGATGAAGCTGAATTCACAACAGACTAATGGCACGAGTATAAACTGTTAAGCAAATGATATTTACGATAACGATAATGTTTACGATGATCTCACCGCAAACTCAAGTGTTTTCTTTGCTTTCTGTACTAGCAAACCAAAAAAACAAATAAAACGTGAAACTTTTTTCCAGAATAGAAAGGGTTAAGATTTTGAAATGGAAGATATTATGTTAGTTATTCATTTGTTAGTTCATACTAAAAATGCATTAAACATAGAAAAATTGAAAATAATTTTTATTAGCGATGAATAAATAATTTTTGATGAGAGTAGAAATTATACTTTAGAAAACATATGAAACATTTTTGTGTAACTTTCCCCCAAGAGTTCGACTCGAATCTAGATCAATTACAAAATACATCAAAATAAAAAATTTAATCGCGATTAAATATGATATCTTGAAAAGCACTAATGTTTTAAAAATTTTAAATTTTCTAGCGATTCACATACTTCATAAAAATTTAAATACATAATGGATGCCACTAATAAAATCACAAAATAAGTACTTGAAAATGCCCTTCATTATACCCTTCTCTTCTGCTATATCGCTATTGTTTTAAAATATTAATAAAATATTATACAATAAAAACTGTACAATCAGATATGCATTAATGTAAATAAAAATTATATCTATGATAAATGGCATGTAAGAAATTATCAATGATATGTAAAAAATTTATTTTTGAAATGCCGTTTTTTCTTAGTTAAGAGTAAGACAAAAATTCTCCTGTACAATGATTTCTAAAATTTAAAAGAAAAAAAAAAAGTTTTTTCATCGTGACAATTCAATCACACTAAATATCCATGATTTCAAATATTATTAAAATTATCTGAAAATGGGTGTGCTTGAGTAAGAATGCTTTGCATGTTAAATTACAGACTCCACAAAATCAATTTGTACCTCATAGAGTTACTGAAAACAGTTTTAAAGTGAAATTTTTAAAAGACAACAATCCTATGTTTAAAATAAGTAAATATTATACTTTGAAATAAAAAAAATTTACTAGAAATATATACTTAAATAAAAATTTCATAAAAAATATTTATAAAAAATTTTATAAAAATTATGAAGTGTCTTTTATCAAATGACTGGAGCTATATCTGATATTATATATAGTATTTAACATATTATATATAGTATTTAAGGAACTGATGTAAAGTAAATATTTTTATACACATATATTATGATAAATATCATTATTACAAATAAAAATATTAATTTATTTTTAAATTTTAAGGAATTCTAGAAGTTTAATATAAGTGTTGAAATAAGTGAAGTGGAACTAAAATAGTGCGAAATCAAACAAGTAAAGTATAGTTCTTCATATAATAAAAAAGTAGCATACGACATTAATTGACTTCTTTTTTTTTATCATCCTGAATTACTGTCTTCAACCCAGACTTATTTTGCATATTCAATAGATTTTAATTGCATACTTAAAAGATAATTTGATTACAAATTTCTTAGACACTCTGAAAGTGAAACTAAAGATAATAATCAGCCTCTAATGATATTCTCATAAAATTTGCTTATAGCAATAATCTTTATTATAATGTTTTAATATCATTTGTTGTTATACAAATAAAAACATTATTAAAACGTATTATATATCTTTAGAAAATATTTCTTGATATTTTCCTCAAATCTGCAATTATATTTAATATTTAAATATTTTTTGTTATACTATACAAACAAGGCTTGATTTTTTTATTAAGTCTGAATTTAGATATTATTAACAAACATATTTTTCTCAAAAACAAAAGCCTGTTTTTAGTATAATCCCATCCTAATATGTATATTTAAAGATAATTATAAAATCATATTAATAATTATTTATGTAATTTTTAAGTAAATACTTTTCGTGTATAATAGTTATTTTATTCTTTATTATGTTAGTGTCTTGATAAAAACATAAATTCAACAATTTCTACATAGATTTTAAGTATAAACTATGATCAATAATCATAATTTAACATTAGAAATTTGTTCAATAGTTTTGTTCTCTAAGGATTATTTTGTTAAACAATTAGAGATAAAAGTCGTTTCAAAATTAATGATGCCACTTGGAAGAAAACAAAAATAAGTATTTTACTCACTCAAAATAATGATTATCCCTGAAGTTGATTATTTTGTTCTCTTGATGAATCCAAGATCTCCACCATAGGATTTGATGATGTGTGATGACAGAGACGGAGGTTTCACCAAGCCGGCACTAAGTTTGAATTAACAAGTGCCGTGGGAAGAGCAAATGATATCATTTGGACTACCGCCAAACCAAAAGTTTTCTGCGCATGCGTCGCTCTAGCAGGGCTTCCTCAGACAAAACATCTGACCCAGTTGTTCTTTATTCCGATTTGTTTTATATTCGGTTTCCATTTCTTTCTTTTTCAGTTAGTTCGAAATATTGGTTGGTTAACAAGTGGGCGAAAAGAAAAGGCGTAGGAACTCAGTTAAAATCAAGAAAAAAATTGGTAACAAAATACCGGGTTATGCAAATGTTTCAGATGATATTTCTCCTATATCTTTCAGTCCAGATTTAATTTTAGTACTTACGTATTAGCGTCACTGTGGCTTTTTAAGCTGAACGAAAATAAGAATTTTTTTCCAATAATTAAAAAATTTCTTTTCAGAATTATAAGTTAATTTTCCAAAAGTAAAAAAAAAAAGTTCAAATTATAAGGTTAGGTGCTTATTCTACTTAAGTTTTGAAACAAAATTAGCTGAAGTGACACTAACATGTAAGTACCTAAATTTCTTCTACAGACACAATTTTTTATTATTTTTTCAGATTTTGTAAAAGGATAAATGATTGTGAAAAGTGCGATTAAAATATTTAAAATTTGTGTTTTCTAATACATATATTTTTGAGCAATTGAAATACGTCAAAATTTAATAAAAAAAATTAATTAATTAAAAAATAACCTGGAAAAAAAGTGTCAAAAAGAAAATTCGTAAAGTGTAATTTACATTATTACTAAATATTTAATAAAATTGAAAGAAATAGTTTTGAAGTCTAATTTCATTCCTTGGAATCTAATATAATTTTCAAAAATCATGTTAATATCATTTTTTATTACAAATTTGATTTTGAAAAAAAGTAAAGTAAGCATTTTTAAAGCACATTTCAACGAAAAATTTTGTAATTGTATAATTTTCATTAAAAAATGTATGTTTAGAAACATACATTTTTAATTTAAACTTAAATTTTTCAAGAACATATTTTTTAACTTTTATTTTTCATTCACACTACAGTGAATTAAGTTTTCTTTTTCAATTTATTTCTCGTGATAAGACAAATTATAAATATGAAATATCATTTATTACTATTTTGAAAACTATGAAAAATACTGTTCAAAAACATTTTTTGATGAAAACTTTTTGCCTGTCTTAACTGTTAATTTAAATTGTTTACTCTGAATTGCCGGCAGGACACAAGCAGTAGATGCTTTTAAACAATAGTAATCAAAAACAATTTGAAAAACGTTTCAAACAGTTCTGAGTATATTGTCATTTAGCCTTTGTTATTGGGATGAAAACTTATTGAACATCGCGAAATATTAATATGTGAATATTGTGAGAATTCCCCCTTTCCTTGCGACTCATAAGTGCGGTCCCCTTGTCTATCAAAAAAGACTTTCAATAATATGCAGTTAGTTTATTAAGCCTTGCAATAACCTTTGGCCTTTAGTCTGCCAACTACGCGATTTTAAAATAGGGATATTGAACAACCTGTAACGGTGAACGAATATATATACATACATACATACATACATACATACATACATATATATATATATATATATATATATATATATATATATATATATATATATATATATATATATATATATATATATATATATATATATATATATATATATATACATATATATATATATATATATATATATACGAGGGTTACTCTGAAATTTTTAAGATACGCGCAGACGAGAATTTACAAAATAAAAACAAGGGTTTAATTTTGAAGTACAAAGTATTTTAACACAGAAGACGATTTTTTACTGACTTACTTCAACTTGTTTAGCGAGGAATAAATTTTAAACAGAAGAGAAAATGGAGTTGACGCGAGAACATTTTCGCGCTATGATTTTCTACGATTTCAAAGCAGGATTAAATCAAGAAGAATGCGTTCAACGGTTGCAATTAGCATTTGGTGATGAATCTCCAGCTCGTGCTACTGTATTCAGATGGTTTAGAGAATTTAAAAGAGGTCGCAATTTTCTTCAGGATGAAAAACACACAGGAAGGCCGCCGTCGGCAGTAATCCCGGATAATGTGTCTGCCATACGAAAAATGTTAATGCATGATAATCGCTGTACCAATCAAATGATACAGAAGGAACTTAACATTGGACCCGCAGTCATACACAAAATCATTCATGAAGAATTACATATGAAAAAAGTAGTTTGCTGTTGGGTTTCCCATAATCTAACTGATCATCAAAAAGAGGAGCGTGTCAGAATCAGTAAAGAAATTCTTTACTGATTCTGTGATTTTAATGCTGAATGATGTTGGCCACCGCATCATTTCTAAAATTGTAGGTGATGAAACGAACATACCGTTTTTTGACGTTCCAACACGTCAAGAAAGCAAAGCATGGTCTTTGAAGATGATCCCACGCCGACAATGGTGAAAAAACAACGCGCACTGAAAAAAGTGATGCAAGCCGTTTTCTTCAGAAGTAGGGATTGGTCAAAGCCATCAAGTTGGAAGGACAGAAGACACTAACAGCAAACTGGTATACCACTAAATGTCTTCCAGAAATTCTACAAGAACTGAATGTTAGGGGACTAATACTTCACCATGACAATGCATCTTCACATACAGCCGGATTAACAGTTGAGTTTCTTAAACAAATTAAAGTGATCGAACATCCGTCGTATTCACCTGATCCAGCTATGTGCGACTTTTGGTTATTCTTTAATCTAAAAAAGAACTTAAGTGGACGTCGTTTTTTTTTCAGAAGAAGAGATTGATGTAGCTATAAATGCATTTTTTTCATCTATTCGAAGAAATGAATGGCTTGAGGCATTTAATCTATGGAAAATTCGTCTAACAAAGTGCATTGATGCTGGAGGAGACTATTTTGAACACACCTAAAATTTTGTAAGTATAAGTATAACTTTAAAAGCCTAATTGTATCTCAAAAATTTCAGAGTGACCCTCGTATATGTGTGTGTGTGTGTGTGTGTGTGTGTGTGTGTGTGTGTGTGTGTGTGTGTGTGTGTGTGTGTGTGTGTGTGTGTGTGTGTGTGTGTGTGTGTGTGTGTGTGTGTGTGTGTGTGTGTGTGTGTGTGTGTGTGTGTGTGTGTGTGTGTGTGTGTGTGTGTGTGTGTGTGTGTGTGTGTGTTGTGAGAAATGTAAAATCGCCACTAGAGGGCGAACAAATAGTCAGTTGATGTACGTTGATCGTGAGATGCGGTTAGACAATGTTCATTTCCATGGTGAAGCATGTGATCCCTTGAGAAATTTCTGAAAATATTGAGTAGCGCACCAGTTAGCTCTCTAAGACTACCTTCTATTCTTCTAGCTTTCACCAATGCTGTATATTTGAAAAAATAAGGAACTCTGGTGAGACACTGTGCATTATGTTTTCACAGCATGTTGTCTTTTCCTCATTGCGAGAGGAGGATCATCTTTTAAGACAGTCTACTTTCTTAATATGAATAATCTTAAAAAAATAATATGTACAATTTACTATTTTTTGAATGATATTATTCCCACCATTTTTAAGTAATAAAGCGGAAAACTAATGATTTTGTACTTCTCTTTTCCATACTCATTCAAATTATAAAAAGCAGCCAACGATTAAGTTGATTACAAAAACAATCTTCATCTTTTAAGAAATATTTTTATGTATGATGAAGGACCTAATGTTAAGCTCCTTCTATATCATTTGGTAAGTACAACGATTATCACCGATTAATGTTTTCCACATGTCAGAAACATTGTTCTGAATTACAGCTGACAACTCCCTTTCTGTGTTTTTGCCTTACAATAAAACTGAGAAATCTACAAAATTCTGTTAGCCATCTAAATATGATAGCCCAAAATGAATCTGCAATTCCAAGTGCTAAACGTAGAAGTTAAATGTATTATTCTTGGCTTTAATGCTTCTTTAAAATCATGGCATGATTAGGATTTTCGCGTCAACTATATTTTTTGAATCTAAAATTTATTCCTTAGTAAGAACTTTCAAATGGCCAATTAAAAATAAATTGCTATTATAAAATAGTTCATAATTTCAAATATAACGTTAACTTTTTCACCATTTTCTATCAGCGCATATCTCAAGCATTTTTTGATGGCCTTTATATAAGAGATATAGTTTATTTTGATTTTTTTAATCATTCTTTATTTCAGATATAATCAATTGAATTCAGACTTTTAAGTGTAATCAAAGGAGCAAATTAAGCTTTTCTAGTGTGAGAAAAAACATATTTCGCAGTTATTTTTTTACACAGACTTGTTATCTATTACTTGAATCGATTAAGTCACACATTGATCTTCTCATAGATAATGATTTACTAGTAAATAATGAGTTTTGTTTCTATGATCTCTTGTGACTTCCTTATTGGAATTTTGAATATATTTTCTGAGACATATACGTATGTTTTTACTTCATTCTTATTTAATTGTAATAATTATGAAATCCCAGTTATAAATGAACTCGAATTTTTTGTATTAATTTAAATATCTTTCAACAAGGAAAATACAGGATATGCTTTTCTAAAGTGGCATATTTCAAAAAGGACAGTGTTGATAAGCTGATAATAAACTGCGAAACATAGAACTTTAGCATAAATAAAGTTAATATAAAAGAATACTTTATAACATTTCTTATTACTTGAGTGAAATCAAAAGAAGGAAAAAAAAAAAAACAACGATGGTGAAAGAAAAAATTCGAAGTTAATTTAAAATGCGTTTATCGCACAAAGAAAAATATTTTTACCATTCTTTTATGAAGAAATTAATTTTTAAAAATAATTTTTCAAGCTGTTACATCAAAAAATGTATTGTTGTTGCACCAGCATGATTCCCTGTACCTAATCTTGAGTTCGGCTCTATCCGTTAGATAGAAGAACCCGGATGGAATCTTCTGGATTTTGAAGCAGAGTCCAAACAGAAGACCCCCAATACATATCCTGCCACTCCCATAGGTATCATTTCACTTGGAGGATATTGCGACCATGCCCAGTTTTAACGTGATAAACACGCCATTAGTAAACACGACGGAATTTAGGTTATGCGGGATTCGAACTCACTATCTTCCAATAATAAGAACGATGCCCTAACCAATTAGGCCACTTACGCCTCTCAAAAAATGTGTAAACTATATAAATCATCTGCTGGAAACTTCAATTATAAACTTACAATTTATTAATAAAGATTAATGTTGACGAAAATTGGATGATTTCAATCTACTTTATTTTGTTTATAAATAAATATTTATACCTATTCAATAATTATTTTCAATTAATATATTCCTTCAATAGTATGTATTAATACCTTTCAATAGCCTATATTTAATATATGAAATTTAACAACTTCATCAATTAAATTTTATGATCATCAAATTTTAAAGATAACAATAATTTTTTTTTCTACAGAAACAAAAGTTAAGGAAATTTTCAAGCATATCTTACCGTAGTAATATATTAGTGTTTCAATAATTTCAATGTTAAGAGCTTAAATTAAACAATTAAATGTTTCAATCTCACACATTAATATAAAAAATTTAGATTATTATATCACTTTATAGTTTCTTTTATGCATACAAGAGCTAAATGGACATGGACCTACTACTTAAAATGGATCAAACCATTACAACTATCCATGTTCGAGGTTGGAAACAAACATTTGAACTGTTCATCTGAGGACTAAGGAGAAAACCATTTAATTTTCAATTCAGTTATTTTCGTTAGTTAAATCACACACAAAAGCAGGAAAAAATTGTTAAGAAACAATCATTAAGAAAATTTTTGATAGAAATGAGGCTATTTTACACAATCGCTGAATTACAATAGTTATATAATGTAATAATAATTATAATAGTTGCTATTACTATAATTTGAAATAAAAAGTAAATGAATGATTTATGCTAATCATCAAATTTTCATTGAAAAGAAATTTGTACAAAATTTAACAAAGAAGAGTCAGTTTACAGCAAGAAATATTTGCTCCTTTATATCAGTTACTGCCAAATACTTTCGACATTCTTGGTAGCTTGAATTGTTTTTTGAATGACATCACCTAATCTTTGGAAAAAGCTTTCAATTTTGTCCTATTTCTTAAAACCACTTGAAAATTATTTTTACATTAAAATTGTGCTTACATACAAAGCTTAACATTAATGTTTTTTGCAGAAAGAGAAGACAACATGGGAAGATAACATTTCAGTTGCCAAATATTGCCACCTATCTATACAATAGATAAGAAATTTTTCCTTTAACGGTGATAAAATAATAAAATAAAGGATAAACTTTTTTCCTTAATGTGTTTCCTTTTAAAGCTTTGGTTGGCAAAATATTATAGTGTCAATTTACATTTAGTGAAGTAGTGCATTTATTGTTAAAATATTTATTATACTCTTAATATTAAAAGTATCATTTTATTTTTTTATTTAAGAGCAAATAATATTTAGTTGTATAAATGAATATTTACTGAAACTGCATGAAAGCAGTCAATATATTGACAATTGACAACAACTGATTGCAATGTACATTATAATAATAACGTTAGGAACAAGAAAGGATTAAAAAGACATTAAATAAGTGAATTGAAAACAAATTTGATGATATTTAATTCCAAAGATAGATCGTTCAAATCTATGCTCAGAAATATATCCTGCTAATGGAAATGTCTGATGTTATTATATTACCAAATAATCTAAACTGCTGTGTTTAGATACTATCTTTTCAAGCTTATCACTAACTTCATACTCATTTACAAATACACAGTGTGTTCATAGTGGCATCATCAGCGCTTTATTTTTCCTTTCCTATCCATCAAACAAAACACGATTATCATTAAACACGGGATATCAACTGAATGAAGTGCAACCGCCTAAAGTGATGAGTTCTAATTCACATTTTAAGCTCTGACAAATGAGCTTCAGTCTTAGTTTTTTACCTATTGAATTATTGGTGCAATTCTCTTATATTTTCTCTTGATATCTCTAATAAGATTTAAAAGAAACTAAACGTAACAGTATAATCTGATGTGGTCATATTGCTGAATTATAGTTTCCTCAAACAATAATGAACATAATACGGTCCTTTGTTTGGTTAGTCATCGAAAACCACCTAGGAAAATATTTTCTAACAAGGTTGGCAAAGAAATGCTTAAAATAAACTGAGGTCCATCAATAACCAGCTAACTGTGTTATTACTTTGACTCAGCTTAACGTGCAACAGCCAAAGTAAGGGGGCACTTAAATATCCACAGTGTATATTGCCTTCCAGGGTGACTTTTCACAGGTAGTGGGCCGTATTTACATGTCGCAAGAAAATAATCCCGCAAAACCCTTAAGTTGTTGAGTTTCTACCTTCATCGACAGAAGTGCCAGCAGAAATCAGCAGAAGATCAAGATCCAGCACCCATTGTTCAACAGTGTTTGGGATAGAATCGGAATTTTATGCACTGTCCTACCACTATGCCACGGTGAATTCTAACCAGCAGTCATAAAATGCTGTTCTAATCTAAAGTTTAGGAGACTTGTCGAGAGATGAAAAATCTTTCGTATTCAGGAATCCTCCGATAATGCTCAGCATTCCTCAGAAAGATTGTCGCAAAAATACCTGAGATGATTTGTATAACCAATTATCCAACCAGCGACTAAAATATAACCCTAATCGAGGGCTTAATGGATAAACAAATACATTAATATGAAAAACTTTTGATCTGCCATTCTCATCAAGACTGTCACAGGAATGGCTGAGAGAAGCTGAAGCCCTTGAACATCGCCAATCTACAAAGGTGAATTCAGGATTTTAGAGCAAGTTGAAATATGTAAAGAATCCTTCATGTGTGTGTTTAGTCTTATTTCAATCACATATGGTCAGCAATACCTTCGACTTTTACAGACATTAAATGTTACAATTACCATATATTGCAAAGTGGACTTTGGCTAAAAGCAGTTTAACAAAATTCTGTAGCCACAATATTGTTTTGTAAATTTTCAGCCATAAATTGCTTTTTTTGTATGAAATCATGTAGTAATATTGATAATATCAAGAAATTTATAAAATTTTGCAACATTATTCATTTTTATTGTTGGAGTTTCAATGTTGATAACTCTATATTTTTAACTCCAGCTACTCCGAAAATTTATTTTTAAACTAGTTGTAAATAAATGTTTTTTCAATGAAATAATTATATCAGATATCAAGGATGGAAACAATTTCACCTCTAAATACTGTAAGTAACTTACTTCCAAAGCAAATTAACAATTTTTTAATGAAATAAGTATAATCAAAAATCTCCATAGAAATTATTACGAAAGAGCAAACACAAAAATAAAATTCTAACCACTTCTATAAGGGAGAAAACGGCCGTTATATGGTATAAAAATGTGATGTATCCTTGCCCTTACTCGATTGACCACTTTAGATGTTGTTGATACTAGAAAATTTCACTTTAGCTCCTTAAGGCCTATCTGAATTCATAAAATAGTAGAAGACCTTAATAGATGGAGCTAAGTTATTTTGGTACCAAATTTAGTAGAAGTGCCTTGACTTTCAAATCCAATAAAAAAAAGGGCAACTGTATCAATATTATCAAATACTGCAATTTTTCTACCAAAGAGATAATTAATTATTCCACTGATATATTCAGGTATTAGAAACTGTTAATTTTACTATTAATTTAATTTTGTAAAATAATGAATTTTGTCTGGAATATATCACGCTTTTCAAAATAAAATTTGTTTTATTTTACTGTAAAAACAATTAATTGTTAATTATGGTCATAATTTTTTAAAAAATAATGACAAAAAATTTCTTAAAAAATTCCATGTTTACTTGTTTCCAGTCAATAGCTAACATTACTTTCTGATATAATGATCTCCCATGACCATGATGTACATCTCCTAGGGATTCCATCATATGTAAATATTAGTGGCAATGTGAGACCGCAGATCGACTGGCCAAAGAGGGCAGTGAGGAAAATACGCCCACTAGTTCATCACTTACATATTACGAACTTTACTCTAATGAAAAATCTAAATTCAATCTGGCAAATTCCACCCATGCACCGATGGAACATCTCCTGGAACTCTTCTGGAAATAAAATGTGACCGAAAATCTCAGACTGCCTTGGCCAGATTCTCAAGTGGACATCTAAAATGTTTATCGTTTAATGTGGTACAAAAAATTATCCTATTTGTAAAAAATGCTGCGATTATTCTGTATTGCGTTGGACTTTCCTTGGAGGATTTATCCTCAGATCCCTTGCTAGTCATCGACTTTCTAACTGTCAACAATTTATTAGAGTTGATCTATAAAGAGTATAAGCCATACATATTTTCTTCAATAAGTTTTCTTTTAATTATAAAACCAGTAAATTCTATTGCTGATGTTCCCAAACGCATAAGCTAAAATTTTCAATTATATTAGAATTCGGGAAAATCTGTCAAATGTTTTATTTGTTTTGTTTTATATTAACTTTGTTGTTTTGTGATAAAAAGTTTTAAATAATGTTTTTTTATTTTGAATTTATAACTTAATTAAAAACCAAACTTAAAAATATACAGGCAATTAGATATATTAATACCATAATTCATGGAAAATCAATATAATGAAGTATTAAAAATTATCACTAAATTCAACGCAATTTGAAATTTTTCATTTTATTCATATTTAAAAAAAACCAATTTGGAATAAAAAATTTTAAAAAAATTTTTCATTTGAATATTCGTTATTGCAATATATTTCTTCAATTAGTTTTTTCCCATTCTGTAATATATTTTTTAATACATAATTTGATTAATTTTCATTTCCTAAGCAAATTTAATTATTAACATGCTGATGAATATTTTTTTATTGTAGACGTATATATTGTAAATTATAATTAAAAATAGTATTCTTAGACAGTTGAGCATTAGAAAACACTTAAAATTAACTGGAAAAATTTCGTAAACTAAGAAATTCGTAAATATAAAAGCTTAAATCATTTATATCAAAATACTGAGAGAGATGAAAACAAGTCAATAGTAAAATTCAGTATGTAAAATTACCTTAACAACAAATTTCAAGCTATTTTCTCAATAGTCAATTAAAGCATGTTGAAGTACGAGAGATATTTTATTTATTGAGTTCAAATATATATATATATATATATATATATATATATATATATATATATATATATATATATATATATATATATATATATATATATATATATATATTAAACATCTGTTTTCTGTGAGCATTACTTTGAAAAAAAAACAATAATCCTAATAAAAAATCATTGAAACTTGCCAAACAATTCATAAAAGCGTTTAAGACCAATCTTAATATATTTCGTCTCCTAATCCAATGCTATCAAATATTTTTCGCTATCAACCGCTAAATAATCTACAAAATTATTCAAAGTTTATTCTAGGGTATTTATTAGTCAAAAAAATTATTGTTATTATAAATATATTATGTAATTTTCCATATATTTATGAATACAAATAGAAATTGTAATTATTGTTTAGCTATTTAAAATTAGAATGGTTAGCGCTCTTGCCTTCGGTTCAACAGTTCGTGGATTCGAATCCCACCTTGGGCATGGATGTTCGTAGTGGTTCGGAATCCACTTTAAGCCGTAAGTCCCGGTCTAATTAGCCCTCGTGTGCAAAAAATGACCGTTGAGCTACTAACAAACCAAACTATTTAAAATTAGTTTTAAGAATTTCCTGATTAAAATGAATAAATAAATTAAACCAATAGTTTTTAAGAGTTATACTTAATATTTTAATCTAAATGATTAATTTTCATCCTCACAAAGCATCTGTGAATTCCATTCACAGTTTCCACCTTTATTTTATTTATATCAAATGAATGAAAATGTGGGATATCACCTTCAAAACTGGAGATGCTTAAATAATTGCCATCTGCGTTTTTATTTCTTATTAACTTAAATTTTGCTTTTAAATTTTCAAAAGTCATCTTTGTTTCAAGAATAGTTGATTATTTAATAAATTCATTTCTCTCCTTTGTTAATATCAACACACTGATTGAGAAATGGTGTAATTATGGATTCTGAGGTATATATCTTTTTTCAGTCTAACAAAATGCAATTTAAAATATTAGGCCTACTGGAAAGTTCTCTCCGTTGATCGATGACGATATTGTTGAAACCATAATAGAGCAATATCTTTTTCTGATAACACAGGAGATAGTAGAAAACTTAATTCAGCTCAGCAAATTATTTTGGACCACATTCGGAAGATAGGATTGGTATGGAAATATTCAAAATGGATGCCACATGAATTAAGTCAGACGAATTTTGATGATCGAGTTATCATACGCACATCTTAGCTTATTCGGAACAAAATCGAGCCCTTCTTGAATCGGATGATAACTAGGGATGGAAAGTGGATTGCTTACGAAAGTAAGGAAATGTGGACACGGTGAGAAAGACCTAGCCTTTCCAACTCTAAAACAAATTTAACTCTGAATAAAAGAATGTTGTGTATATGGTGGGACATTTGAGAACCAATGCAGAATGAGCATAAAAAATTGAACGAACAGCTCAATTCGGAAAAGTATTATCAGCAACTGGATAATTTAAAGAGAGCAATCCAAGAAAAGATAACAGCAATGTTCCAAGAAAGAATCCAAGAAAAGAGTTCGTCAAAAAATTACAGAACTATGCTGGGGAATTCAGTCCCATACACTACATTCCCTGGGCTTATCACTCTCCAACTGTCACTTGTTTTCGTCTATTACAGAATTTTTTGAAGGGCAAAAATTTCAAAACTCAAACAAAAATATCCATCAAAAAAAATTTCAATTTTTCGCATGAAAAGAGGAAACATTTTTCAAAAAAGGTTGAGAATAAAAAATGGGCTATACAAATTGCTCTCACTCTGTCAAGAAGTCATTAATAATAATGGCATATTTAATGAAGTCCATTGACGAGAAGAAAAATTTGTACTTTGTTTTACTTCAAAAATGGGCAGAACTTTCCGGTAGACCTTTTATAATAAGAAAGGATTTTGCAATCGTAGATAGGATTTGCAAATTGCCATTTTTCCTGTAAACAAGTAGTTGTACTGAATAAACAATTATCAGTTACATAATATTTTCCAACATATAAATAGCTCATTTTAATATTCATAATTATTTAATTTTAATATTTCCAAACAAATAAATATTTGAGTTTAATACTCATAACTTAAAAGCATTTTACATATAGTTCTACTTAGATTTACATTAATCAAGATTCAATAGCGGCAATGATAGCAAATTTGATTTTGAATAATATTCCTTTAAATATTCGATCTTTCTGAGTATCTAATCAAAACCTTTTATAGTTTCAGAACACCTTAAAATAAGAGATTTCAATTTTAATAAATTTTTATATTTTATTAATATTTACATAAGATGATATTTAAGACTACATTTACACTTATAAGTGAGAGAATTTGATTTATTACATAGAAAAAAATTACTATGCTGAAAAATTTAGTTTAAAGCTTAAATATAATTACATAAATGTACTTTGTTCTTTCTAAAGATATATAAATAATTAAGAACAATTCAGTCTCAGCATATAGAAATAATATCATGTTGACATTAAACTATAAAAATATATTTTAATGTAAGCCAACAAAAGAATAACTTACAACTATGATTAAATTTCCATCATTATTATAAAAGAAGAAAATTTCAAAAGTTATTGACGTTTAAAACTCGGGATCACTTTATCTAAAACACATAAACAAGCCTCTACTAACTCTTAAAATGTTGGAGACATCAAAAGAGCTCAATTCCATCTGTCAATAAGTAAACAGAAGATTGCTTTTGATCAAGAAGTTTATCTTGAGTGATAAAGTGGACTCAAATGTAAAGTTAGCGAAAAAAATAAGTTTATCATTCTCTTAATCTTTTAAATATGTGGATAAATATACAAATTTTATCACTAAAATCTAAATTAAATGTTTGATTACGCAGTATATAATTAGAATTAAATTTATATACAATATCATTTCGAAACTTAATTTATCAACTCATGTTTGAGATTATTCTTAAACATAAACGCATGTTTTGAAAGTTGATATTATGTATGATTAGAAGAATTTTTTTAATGCGCGCAGTGTAAAAATCTATGTTTTATTAGACTAATGATTCTCAAAGACTGAGCAGAGACACTTTTTTGTGCAGCCAAATTTTTAAAATGCACCTCCAAATTTCAGAAATTTATAAAGTAAAAATTATAATGCCTTTTTATTACAAGTAAAGCTATTAATTTATTATTGTTTTCGTATAGTATACATATTATTTTATTTTACATTCAAAATTATTATCATACACTCTTTTGCTCAATGGATTATAGATAAGTAAACAACTTTTAAACTTATCTTTGTGTGCCGCCAAATTTTTAAGGGAAAAAAATAAATAAATAAATAAAAGGTCGAGAATTACTGTATTTGACATTTTCGCTTATGATATTCACTATTTTTAAGTCAATCAAAGCCTTAGTTTTTCTTATTTATGAATTTTTTTAACCGAAATGTGTTTATTTAACGAAAAGTTTATAAGTCTTAACATATTGCATTAAAATTATTTGAAACATCTTAATGTGATTTAGTGATTTATAATTTGTGGCACGGATGCCACTGGAAATACACTATTAAATGGTTTGCAGCGTGCAAGAAAAAAAAACATTTAAATGGAAAAAAAATATAACTCTATTTATTCAGATTTATTCATTTAGAACTCAGCGTAGTTCAGAGGAATGACAATACTGCTCATAGATTATCACAGGTAGTCACCATTTTCATTACCTATATTAGGCTGGAGATTTCAAGTTTAGTCCAAGCCACTAGTTAAACAGGACGATGAAGATAATGTTTGTTCCTTCTATGTGCCTATGCGTTAAGATGATACTAGGAAGTTCTCCGAGTTTTTCGTTTGTGATGTGGGATTACGTCACACTACTCATAAAAGTCTTTTTGGAAGGCAATAATGCATGCTGAATATTAATAAATTTTAAAAAATCAACCATCTATTGGCTTTATCCCAGCGATGTCACGTTTAATATTATATCTAAAAGTTTAATGAATGATGTAAGGAAAAGCAAAACATAAACATGACAACTGTATTAAATTATAGATATAACTATCACCTGATGAAAGCAAGCTTTTTAATAAAACGAATTCATTGGGATATTCATTAGAATTGAGAATAGTTATAAATACTAAGTGATATACCCAATCAAAAAGTGCTATTTAGAATAAAACACTAGAAACTGATGACTTTTAAAGGAGGGCTTAAAAACAAAAGCTGTTAGAAAAGTAATACTTAAAGATACATATCGATTCAAGAGAAACTTAAAACTAGCAAGATTCAAGTGGACACTCTCTAAAAAAAGTGGCGTACCATGACTTGTAGTTTTAAAGCTGTGTGATAAATTCTAACCTAAATCATCAGAAAGGCTGTCTAAATTAATCAAATCTTATAACATCTGCAGAGGCTCGCCCTGGCCTAACAGTAGGACGTTGAACATTAGTAAGAAACGTCCCGTATTCGATTTCAGTACGTGTTGAACAACGAAAAAATGGATATTGCTTTTCTACCTTCTGCATGCGCTTTTGTCGAAGTGAGTGCTTGGGAGTTTTCTAGTCTTTCTCTCTTACGACACCTGAATTTTTCATGCATTACAACATCAACATTCCTTTAGGCTGTCAAACATCTTCAGAGAACCAATAAATGGTATTAAATACAAAATATTGTAAAAAAATTATGCTTTTAGAGCTCTTTCTCAACATTTTCTAAGCTTAAAATTAAACTTTTTAGTTGAATTTTCCACAGAAACTGAAGTGAAAACATATTTATCATCAGGAGTTTGTTCTAACTAATATCACAAAACAACTCAATTCCTCATTACTTTCTCTCTAGGTTCACAAAATCATTTTCTTCATGTTGAAATTAAATCTTTGCAGCGGGGTGGATTCTTATTTAAGGCCTGTATACTCAACCTTGTATATCTTTAATTGTGTTTCTTTCAACCACCAATTCATAGTCCCTGAGGATTATGCATAATATTAAATAAAAGTTGTTTTTATGATTGTAACTATATAAAAATGGTTATTATATATGACTCATTTTGCGAAGTATTTATTTCTTGGATGAATTATCTAGCTAAGTTATAAGCCCTATATTGATAGATACGTTCAGAGCATTTTGGTAAAACTAATTGATTAACACACATGTTCTTCGCTAATTCAAGCAACTTTAAACTACCCGTTATTAAAAAAGGTGTTTCTTGCGACATACTATAATCCGCAACCGCTTTTTGTACTTCAGCATTTGATACCTAACGAATAAAGCTAAATGAAGGATTAAGCATTTTATTAAACAAGGGAACCAAAAAAATCGGGTGTTAACTTCAAGCTCTCTTTATGTTTGTATTACAAGTTAAAAATTGTCGCATTTTCTAACAATATTCCTTATCTCTTGATGTTGCCCATATCTACAAAAAATACAATGAAATTAAACTAATTATCATTCGATACATTGTATCATTCTCGTTTATAATTTTATTTTTGAACGCCATTCAGAGTTCACAAATTGCATCCAGTAATCAATTGAAGCTAATATTAATTAACTTCTTCTGCAATGTCAGTCTAACTTCAGTAATGTCGATTGCTGCAGACAAACGAATGTAACAATCTTGATGAGAATGAGCGTACTTTTAAAGTGGTAAAACTCTTTATTTTGCACCCAGAACTTGTACTGGAATGCATGTATTTGCACTAAAAATCGAGAGTACATAACGGAAAAGTGAAACTGAATTTGTCAGCAGGGTAAATTTATTGATGTGATAAATTCGCAATAATTTCCGTCAACTAGTTGTATATAAAATTAAAACACATGTATCACCTGAAATTATTATTTTTTATTGGATACCACAATATTCCCAAAATCATAAGAAATGAGATGCATTTCTAATATTGTGTGAAATATTTCTTGAAAAACGCAACTAATAAACAGTGGTTTCATATGATTAAATATCCTGTAAAAATCATTCATTTTTTTTCATTCCTTTTTTAAACATGATAAAAAATTATATGCTCGTGTTTCATAACATAGAGGTATAATATTCTCACTGTAAACATTTCCATAATTGATTTATATATATTTATCAACCAATAATTTTGTTGAAAATAAAATTATAGCAATATAAAAAATATATTAGTTATTAAATACAAAATGGACTCCGAAATTGGCAGGCTTCTTTTAAAAAATCACCATACGTTTTGTTACACTGAATATAATTTAAAAATAAATCAGTCGCTTTTAAAATAATATATGTGCTTTCTTGGAGTACACACAAAACATAGTTTTATGTATTGCATACAGAGGAAAGCATACATTATAATATTTTCAAGTTACTGATTCATTATAAATTCTAAAAATAGAACTAGTTGTGAGATTAAAATTACTCAGAATTTTTAGTTTTATATTTTCTATTCTATATTATTGTCTATTCAGTACTATTAATTTCATAATAATTTTTTTATCAAATGTGAATAATAGAAATCAATTTCATTCTAGCTTTTCTTTTAGAGAATCTGGCAAAAGTTGATTCTAATCCTCTTCCTTGTCTTTGTAACACTTCAGATAACATCAATATTTGAAGAACTATAGAAATAAAACATATCTTGAATAATATCTTTTAGAATATTCTATTGGATTAAGAAAATGTAACCAACCTAGAGGTACATAACGATACATTTGGGCTGCTAAATTTTGACGAAAGAAGGCGTGATGCACATCCATCACTTTCTAATTTTGGACTACGAGATGATGAAATCAACTACTAACATGACATCTTATCCTCTCCTCCTACGTAACACTATCGGAAGAGATTAAATTCGTCGGAAATTTTAACATGAACAAGCACTTATTAACAGTTTCACTTTAGCAATAGATGAAAAATTCATTCCTTTACTAACTTGGTTTATTATAAGTAACTATCAATTATTCTAGTTATAGTTTAGATACATAATATATATATAAACCTTTACAATTACAATGGCTTGAATGTAAGAAATTTTTAGTTTCAGCTTTTGTACAGGGGGGGGGACCATTTTCTAAAGTAATTTTTGTTAACAAATTTATAAATTATCTTTTAATATGGATACTTGTATATCATTTTGCAGTATTTTTTTTCCCCTGGGTTTTAATAAAAATATTTCATAGCTCAAATTTGTGAACAACATTCAACCACCATCACAAAGATTTATTGGCAAATTATTCTCGTAATCGCAAGAACTTTCTTAAAGTAAAAGGACATCACAGAACAACTTAAAAATTCTAGTTAATTACAATTTTTTTCGAATATCCACAAAACATTGCTTTCTAAGAGGATTTTTTTCGAAGTAGTAATTTTAACTCACATTTCATAAAAGCTAAGTAAATTTTCAAGCAACCATCTCATTCAGAAATAAGAGCAAAAATGTAAAATCGTTTTATCCTCTATTCTCAGTGATAGAAATATAAAATGAGACGTTTGATTCCAAAAGAAACGATCATCGTGAACCGAAATGGTAGAATTTTTTCACCATTTAATGAATAATCTAATATCTGCAATCTATTGTAAGATTTTTTTAAATGGCTCGGTTGAATTATCCCTTATTCTACATCGATAGCGAGTCATTCTCGTATCTCTAGATTCGCCCTTGCGACAAATGAAAGCATTCGAGAAATTCCTAATCACTAGAGAGTGATGAGCTTTCAAGAAAAAGGAGAACATTCATCTTTCATTGCTCAACAGACGCTAGGATCGAACCAGAAATCTCTCATTGTCGTTTATGAATAAGTTGGATGCATCTTATATAGGTATGCAAATATATCATGGTCGATTACTATTAACAGTGGGAATATCAATTGAATTATTTCAATAGAAACCTTCAACAATTATTAATAAGAAAACAAAACCAACAAATTTATAAATTAAAATTTGCAGTAAAAATTTCATTAAAAAATTGTCCAAATTTTAAAACTAATGTATATTTTGATGTTGCATATTGATATGTACTTTAATATATTCTTAAAAAATATTGAGAAAACTTCACCAAAAATATAATAGATATATATAAATAAAACTATTCTTCATAAGATATTTGTTCACAAAGAATTAATGAATTACAGGAATTCATATATATTCATCCAAATGTATTAAAATTTCAAGTCCTTGCACCATTAATAATATTGATTATAAAATATTACCTGTGTTAAGCATATGAAGTACTACTAAATTACTCATTTTACGATTTTCATTCATTTTTAGTTATAATATAAAATTCCATTAATAAAATTATAAAAATTATAAAATATTTCAATCTCTACAAAATAAAAAGAGGTTTGCTAAAAAAGAAGAATTAAAAGTAAAGATGAATTTTTTCAGCAGATTTTCTAGATCTCATCTGAAAAAATATTAATAATTTTTATCAAAAGAAAATATTTATGTAATAGTATTATTTCTTAAAATATATATGATATAAATTACACAATATTAAATTACGTTGAAAAATTTTAAGTATTTCACGAAAAGTCCTTTGATGCCCAAAAATATTAAGAAAAAGTTGTCAACAAAGAAGGGAGAAATTTACATGCTTATTCATCAAAAAGCATTTATCTGATTTTAAAATATTTAAAATATTAAAGTATCATATTTTAATTTAAAGAAATTTTACAAAAATTATTCTAATTTTTGTCAATTTTTGTACAAAAATTATTTTAATTTTTGTAAAATTTCTTTAAAATATGAAAAATATTTCAAATTTATCAACCTTTAAAAGAATAATGAAGAATTCATTAAAAAAAGAACGGGAAAATTTCAGAAAAATTCATAGAAATAATTTATATAACATGAATAATAATTAAAAATTTCTTAGAAAATCTTATGTTTTAAAATCGTCCGAACTCTAAAATAATTAAGAAAAAAGTTTTTGAAAAAAAAATAATAGAAGAACTTGCTGAATTTATCCATCGGAAAAAATTTATCTTCGTTGAATTACACTATATAATTTCATTAAACAATAAAGTATAAAAAATCTTAATTATTTCTGAAATCTTTTACTATTTAAAAAAAATTAAAAATTGAAAAAACAAATGCAGACAATCATTGACGTGTAATTTATTAGATTTAGTTTATATAAATTTCAACAGAATTTTCGTTAAAAAATTATTTTTATCTTTTAAAATACATTAGTTTAAATTTACTAAGAAATAAAATATTGCATTAGAAAACATCAATCAGTCATGCAAAATTTCATTCAATTTGTATTTATTGAAAGGAAAGCTCAAAATCGAGTTACATCATTTCCATTTCTTTTACCATTTACGTCTTACTTACCTCTTCAGCTCTACGTTGCTATAAATTTATAGGAAAATAACTTCACGTGATTCAATACTTCAATAAAAATCCCAGACGAAAATTTCAAGCGAAGGAAACCATGCAGACTGGAATGGAAATAAAGTTTTAAACAGGAAATGTGATGTAAAGGGAACTTTTGAGACACTAAATCAAATTAAGAAGCCCACCATAGACGAACAGTTATAAAAAAAGAGAGCCATAACGTGTGACAAATAGTTGTTGCTCGAAGAAAAGATTCCATGGTCGTAAGAGATTTTTTATTTTCGTCATTTTTATTCGACTTGTGACAACACTTTTATTGTTTCTTATGGCGGTAACAATTCGCTCATAGAATGCGATGAAATAAAATTATTTTCATTTTGAAAACATCAACAAAATTGATAACTTTTTGTATACTCTGTATTTAATATAGAGATGCAAGTATTCTTAACGTAACTTCTATCACTTCTGTGTGGGAGAAAGAGGGAGACTTGTATAATTATCTTTTTTTCAAAATATGCATAGTAAATTATTATTAACATTAATTTCTTGAGCCATAAAAGCTTTCAGCGTTATCTAATAACTCTTTTTATCTGCATAACTATCAACAAATTTCTCCTTTCTGTTCTTCCGTAAATAGTTATTATCATTTTTCCAGTGATAATTTAACTAAACTATACATATCTTAAAGCTCCTCAATATTGTATAATTATTACGCTTTATGCAGATTTTTTGCTATTTCAGTATTTCTATATATTGTCTCGAGAAAATGCTTCTTCTATAAACCAAATTCGCCAAAGCTTGTTGATAGAATCACATTCTTTGGAATAGAAAATTCGAAGTTTGATTTTAGACAATACTGAATAATGAGGGATTAATGTTGTGTTTTTCCTTTTGACATATATCTATGAGTATGTATTCAGCAATTTCCTGGAGGACACCTCTTTCCTTCGTAAATACTATAACTCAACTTTCTGAGGACAAAAAGGCAGGGTTGAAATAACCTTACAATATTTTTCAACTGTTTGGCGTACACTTTGAAATCGTCAATATAATTTTAAACATACTCGCATTTATGAATTTCATTTTAATAAATCATTTATATTAAGCAAATATTATTACAACTTTGTTTCTTTTTCTTCATCTTCATATCTTTGTTTCTGTCAATTTGTGTACAAATCCTATAAAATTCCATGAATATTCGTTAACATCATTCATCGTCTCATCACACAGAAAAGTAATTTTTTGTGTTTTAGAGAAATTACACTCCTTGTATTCATAAACAGCCAGTGTGATTTAAAAAAAGGAATTGATATAGAAATGCATACAAGAGCCTTTGTCTTAACAGAATAACATTTTAATAAGAAATGGTTTAATTTGGAATATCACCTATTTTATGATCAAAAAATAAATGGGATTCATTTTACAATCAATTGCAAATTATTGCATTGATAGAACATGTGTGCTGTAGAGAGGCAGGAGCTCAAAGGCTTGATCACGTGAATGCTATTGCTCTTATCTCAACAATACTGTAAATTTTCAAATAATCATAAATAGTTGTTGTTGCATTATTGATAATATTTAATAATAAAAACTTACAATATAACAGCAGAATCTTCGTTTAAATTTCAACACATTATTTTTTCGCCTTGTTGCAAAAGTAGTAATTGTTGGTATTTCTAGAAAGTTAATTATCAAGAGAACTTCCTAAGTTAAGATTGATATTAATAATGTAATGATAAATAAGAGCTGATGTATATATTTTAATATGACATATGTTTGCGTATGTTTATATTTAAATAACTGTAGAGAATTTACCAAATGGTTTCTCATAGTTTCAAATGCATGTTTTCTGTGATTTCAATACAACTATCACTGAATATTACAAAATATTTTAACGGCTGAAATCACATGAGTACATAAATCAAATATCTCCCCTTCCTTCTTTTTTTCCACTCAGAGCTTCATATTGTATGTTATAAGATAATCTAAATCAATATATATATATATATATATATATATATATATATATATATATATATATATATATATATATATATATATATATATATATATATATATATATATATATATATATATATATATATATATATATATACAGAGAAAGATTTTATTCAACTCAAACTTCTAAGAAATCTCTAAAAACATCTCTAAAAGAATTTAATAATAAAGAATATTTCTAAAAGAAATAAAAGTTAAGAAATCTCTTATATAAAAGACCTATAATGCTGAAAGTATAAATTAGCTCATTTAAATGTTATTAGTGGGAAAATAATAAAGCTAAATTTTTATAGTAAAAATAGAGACGCATAGAGAAAAATTTTTAAGTATTATTTTTAAATATCCAGTATTATATTTTGCTAAAAAAATTATATCTTAACATTTATTTAAATCTATCATTTTAAAATGACTTAAAAATCTTTTTTATAATTTTTATGTTAGTTTTAAATGGCAAGAAAAAAAATCTATCTTTCTTTATCTTTAAGGAAAGCTATTGGAAGCGCATTTGATACGTTCAGAATAGAAAACAACATTAAGTCGAATTGTGACACTGCTCTGGAAGCACACAATTTACATCAGCATAAAAACAATTTATTATGTGACCTTGAATTTTCTTCTTTGTATTTGTGTAAGATTTACATCTTTATTTGGTGTTCAATTTTTGCATAGCTTCTGATTCGTTAAGTCAGATATTTTTCCTGTGAATTTTTTAGAAACAAAACTAGTTTAAAAACTGACTTTTCTCTAAATGGTGTTTCTTTGGATAAAAATTAAGTAAACTGTTATAACGTAAATTTTGTAACAGAAATTTCATAACAAAATTTTTGTAAGTAAAGTAAAATTTTGGCAAGCCTATTTTATTTCTATTTTTTTCCAAATTTTTACTCTATTGATATGTCAGTCTTGAGTGTCAATAAAGATTATATTAGTGATTCATATTTTTACAAAAGGTATCTCTATTGCGTTACGTTTCGGTTGCATGATTTTATTCATTAATAAGTGCTATTGCCTTTAGTATTGTATTTTAACAACCTAACAATCAATAATCTAACAATAACTATTTAACAAATAACAATTTTCATGATTAATTTCCATAAAAATAAGTTCCGCACCATAACACACTGGTGCCAATACGGTCTTCATAAAACCGTATCCAAATAGCAACTGAGTTAGATTCCCCATCGGATAGGGAAGATGCGCTTCTCATTCCCTTTTTAGGGATTTACTGTGGCTGAGTTGCCACATTCTCAAAAATAAATGAAATTGAAGAATTTACTTCAACACACACACACACGAAAAATAGCATAAGTAATAAATTTAATCTCCACAGGAAAAGTTTGCACTCAAAAAGGAAACAGACTCACAACTTTGACTAAATAATATAATTTTATTTATCAAATGCAAATAAAGAAGAAAAAAGTACAAAAAGTACATTTTTATTGACTTACGATGTTTTATTAAATTAAATTTTTTTATTTATCTATACATATTAATATGAAATAAAAAAAGACATTTGTTTTTTTTTCAATATTTATTGAAAGGAAAGAATTTAAGTAGCAAAAACGAAGTTATTCACCCCAGATCTACTAAGCTGGCGTTTTAAAATAAAACACTTTGTAATAAATTCAGTAATTATTTTAGGTTAATAAAACAATATTCTATTTATTGAAAATAAGAGAATACTTTAATCAATTTAGTTCTGAAAAAAATACTTAAACCTTAAAAAGCTGAATTAAATTCTTTGAAAATTGAAGTATTTTTCTTTAATTCGAATCTTTTGAATTCTTAGTAAAAAGTTCATACTGCATTGACATAATATTTTCGAAAGAAAAGATCAAATATGCAAATATGACACAAAAATGTGTTCATACATAATATAACTTTATAATATTTTAATTAATGTAACTATCATAGTTTTAAAAGTTAACCATTTAATTTCAAACGTTGTTGTTATAGTTATAAAATATTAATTTAATGTTATTTCATTGTAATTAAATGTGCTATTATGTTATCATATACCTTTTAAAACTTGACAGCATTATTTTTTACACTAAATGCTTATAACTCATATGATAACATCTGCCAAATATTCAAATACTAATTTTAGATAAAGACCTAAATTTAAGTAGAAAATATTTTACTTACTCATAATTTTTATCAAGATTTTTGGAATCACACTACATTAACTAAGAGAATCTTTCTTTAGCAAAGATTCATGTAATGATGTTCCCCTTACTGATACATACAGAATTTACATCGATTCATCTTTTTGATTAAAAGAACATAAGTCGATATAGGGATTATGACACTGTTCTGCCTTCCAATCGATTTGCGTTAAATTCAAGAAGCAGTTAGGAATATTGACTGCTACCATATTTTTCCGATCGTGACAAAATGATTCTGCATTTCAAATCATTGACAATTCTTTATTATGCAACCTTAGAGCAATGTAAGACAATACAAAGCTGACGTTTTATACTTCTATTCGTCACTTCATATTATTTTTTTCACTCAAGACATAATTGGTTAAAAACTCATAATTTAAAGTTGATGCCGATAAATTATATTCATATCCAAGATGGAAATTGCATGTGGGATATATATATATATATAATATATTATTAATAAGAATAAAATAAAAATAATCGGAGTTGTTTTCGTCACAAATTGAAGTTAATAATTTCTGTTTTAGATTCAGTATATACAGTTTTTTATTGCTTAAGAATAAATTAATTTTGTTATGTAAAATATATTCGTTACGAAATGTCCTTCATCGTCTGTTTGAATCGGCAGTCAATAAGTTATGATTCTATTTAAAGATGTATCCTTCTTGATGAATGAAAATTAATGACTCTTTAACTTTATGTAATAAAAATTTAATCATTTATTTCCTGATTGATATTTCAAGGTTTACATCTTTATAATTTGTTCGCGTACTTGATGGAAAAGTGAAACTTAGTTTTTTACAGCATAGTTTTGTTCCTGTACTTTTGTTGGTTGGCTCGATGTCATCATGTGTTTGTTTTTATAAATCTTGATTTTTTTTTTTCAAAAATTTATGCATTTTTTCTAAATTGATTGTTTTAACTGGTAGATAATAAGTTAGATTTTGAGTAAAACGTTATCCCTAATTTAAAAATATTGATTGAATAAACATGCTAAACTTTTTTCACTATTCTATTTTCTTAAAATTGCAGTTAAATTTTGCAATTTATTAGAGTACACTAATCAGAATGGACATCGGAACCAAATAGATGAAATTTTGAAAATCATTCAATGATAGTCTTTTATATATACTAATTAATATTGTTTATTAAAAAATATAGATTTATGGAGACTTAATAAGACTAAAAACAGTAACTTTTAATATATTTCAATAATTTAATAAGCCCTATAAATTCGATTTCGTTTGATCTGAGTATTGTTAATCCGAATGCTTTCAAGCATTTTTTAAAATCTGGAGTAAAGAGTTTATGGTGACTAAATAACTATTTTGATTATCATTATTTGTCTGCATATTAAATTACAAGAGACTAGTTTATTCATACGAATATCTATTCGTATGATCTCTTCTATTCGTGATTGATGGTTGATAAATCTGTAGTAATTCTTTACCAATAAAAATACCAATATACACGTTTAAAGGGAGTTCCAAAATTACGAACAATTACGTCCAAAATGAGAATAGAAACCATAAAAAATTTAACTAAAAGTCAGATATTAATATAAAGTAAGTTTTGTGAAATAGAAGAAAATATGCTGAGTTATTATTCATCTTTCCTTTCCTATTTTCATTTACAGTTTAAATTTTAATATCTTATTTTGACACATACATAGAACACGATCATAATGCATCAAAAAATATAATTATGTTGTCATTTTCACTAAACCTATTTTCAAAGAAGGAACCGAATATTTCTATCAATTGGTTCGCCGATTATCTAAATTATGAAACGTATCTTTATGCGGGATCATACGTTAAAATGAAGAAGAAACACAAACATAAAGAATTAATCTCTTACTTCAGCAAATCAAATTGTACACTACTTATATTATCTCTTTATTATCTTAGACAGTGTTGTTTTAATTAATATTTTGAAAAATAACCAAATAATACTAGATTAATTATTTGAAAAAAGCAACATCTTTCAACTTCGCTACATGTCCTTTAATTTATTCCTGTTGAATTGAGAGGACAGAACACTGCCACCTCATAATTTTAGAAGCATGATCAAATATATCTCTCTTTTCCAAATGACCACACCATACAATTGAATATGCAATAAAATAGGCATTTATCTGTATGGACCATATTATTGGGAGAGTCTTTGAAAAGATGTAAAGTAACAAACCTGCAAATAACTGGACTAAAGTTACGAAAAATATTGATTTATTCGCTAGATAATGATTTATACCATAACAACGTTTTAATATTTTTAAACATAATTTTGTATATCGAATTATAAATGCAATAACTAACTGAAAAACATATTGCAATTTTATTCCATAAAAGAATATGTAATTTTGGTGCTATAATTTTATGTACTTGTCAAATAGTTCTGAATAAAATGCCCTAAGACATATTAAAACATATCATTTATATATGATTTTAAGTGAATATCATTTAATTTGCAGTGATATAAAGTTATAGCAGTTATTGAAATGTAATACTATATATATATATATATATATATATATATATATATATATATATATATATATATATATATATATATATATATATATATATATATATATATATATATATGTATATATATATATATATATATATATATATATATATATATATATATATATATATATATATATATATATATATATATATATATATATATTATTTAAAAAGCTGTATATATATATATATATATATATATACTTTGTGAAGATAGTCGAAAATAATACTTTCCTATAGATGTGTTATTAAATAAAATAACAAATTCTATCATTCATTTTTTTAAAAATGAAATTCGTGAATTATTTTTATCATTCTGATATTAATAAATTAAAACAAACACAAACTTCCTGTTCTTAAGCAAAATATTAATATAAGATCATACATTTTTATAATAAATTAAAGATATTAAGAGTCTAGCTCCAAGTTTCATTTACAACTACTTTCATGCAGCATACCGGGTAGTCTTATAATTTAAAACTGTTGGAAGTGTTTAGATTATAAAAATATTAAATTTCAAGAGCTATTTCATTAATAACGGGTAGCTTTCACCTATTTCAAGGAGAGAAACGAGTAAAGTTTCTGAATACTTCTGACAGAAGTAAATGTGAAAAGTAGCATCCTCTTTTTTTGCTTAAAAGTGACTGAATTGAACCTGGACAATCCACGGCGAAGATTCCGAGAAAACATCGAAATATCATAGTAATTCTAAAATTACTATTTCTTTAATAACTTTTAAACTCATGCAAGCCAGTATTATATAATCAACTTAATTTATTTATACCCCTCGTTTTCAGCTTTCTTGGTGATTTCATTTTTATTCCACAGATCGATTCCAAATAATTTAATTTATTATAATTGAAAATGATATATTTTAGTGCTAATACCACTCAGAATTTCTGTGTAATAAGAAATATCAAAGTAAATATTTCAAAAAGAATATTACCATGAAATTTAAATTTAGAATTTTAGAAATATATGAATTTTTTTTCTTAACCATAAAAAATATTCTACTATTTTCACGTTTACTTTTTATATTCTTTAATAAAATTTTAAAAATTTAAGATCAACACACATACACAACTGCAAATATGAATTCTCTGAAAATGAAAAATTAATTTTTATAAGCATTTTATGAATTCTATATACATCTCAAATCGCTGAATGTTTCGAGTTGAAATCTTGGTAAATAAAAACAGTAAGTGAAAACTTGATGTAATAATTATTAAATCAAGTTTAAAAAATATTTTAATAAACAAAGACGATTGTTCCTTTTCTTTCAGCAAATAGCTGAATAAAATCCTTGTCTCTTTAAGAATTAGTCATCGATATAATCGCTAAATTTTCATTGCCCAGTTGTGGATCATTTAACAATATTTTATTGTTTCGGTTTTAAAAAGAGAAATTGTAATTATAAAAATTAGCTTTTTAAGTATATAGTAAGGACTTATATTCATATCTAGAAAAGAACTTGCTAAGTTTTTGCCTGTTCTAAAATGTAAAGCTACTGTTATAAATGATTCAATAATTTTTCATGCACATGTAGTAAAATTTTCTTTTTGTTAGTGTTTAGTAATTCTACTACATTTATTTAAAGTTTATTTATTTCTTTAAAAAATAGTTATAATATCGACCTATAATTGCTAATGTTCTCAAAAAATTCCTATCAATATTTAAATAAAAAGTCAGATTCAAAACATTCCATCAGCAAAGAATCCAATAGTGTGTGTGTGTGTGTGTGTGTGTGTGTGTGTGTGTGTGTGTGTGTGTGTGTGTGTGTGTGTGTGTGTGTGTGTGTGTGTGTGTGTGTGTGTGTGTGTGTGTGTGTGTGTGTGTGTGTGTGTGTGCGTGCGTGTGTGTGTGTGTTTGTGTGTGTGTGGTAAAATAGATATTAACTTCTAACCCACAGTCAAATAGCATCGTATTGATGCGGTTTATGCATTTTGATTTTATGTGTCTACGCTCTTGTTTTGTAAGGAAACATTATAGAGCACTGCCAATTCAAGTGTTGAATTCATCATTAATTCTGATTTTAAATGATGAGATGTTACCTTCTGGTACCTCTAAATATGTAATCCAGATCAATATTGCTAGTCTATTTTATAGATTAAATATTCAAAAAATCATTAATAATATCAGATGTTGAACAGGTTTTATAACCTGATCCTAAGTTGTGAAAAAATCAGTCAGCACTTATCCCTCATGAATCTTGTAAATTAATTCAATTTTGCATAAATCTTATATTTTTTTTTTTTTAGATCTTTATAAAATAAGCTACAATATCAGAGCAAATATTAATCTTTTAGAATATTGAAGTGGTTCTAACAAATCTTTGATTAAATTATCAAATATTTACAGTTATATTTACTTACAAACTGAAACTTTCCCTCATTAACAAAAATATAGAATACAGTGTGTAATTACTGAAACGTACTTTTTTTTTTAATTTGACCTAAAATTATAAATCTCACTTTCTTTTATCTTGTTACATCTTTCGCGACCGACGTCCCTCACATTTCTGCCCTCTCATAGGAAATTTCACAATTTAATTATCAATTTCCCAATGTAACTACAATGTAATTTCCAGCATTTTCGAGGATTCATCCTAGTGCCGAAAGAAGTCACTTATTAGATGATTGAAAGTGGAAAGCGATTTAAGACGTTTTGTCTATGAATAAATATTACTTGTATGCATGTGTAAGAAAATATTCTAAAACATTGGCTAATTGAACATATTTTGTACTGTCACGGTCTTACGCACTTGAGTGTTCCAACATAAAAAATATTAATAATTGTGCAATATATTCTCTTTTACGAAATTCTGAATATTATATTTATATATGGAATAATATTTGACTTTAATGTATATTCATTGATCTATTATTGAATAAATAATAAATTTCTAATTGTTCCATTAAATAAATTTTTGTTTTTTTAAGCATTGCCGTATCAGAGTATAATTATTTATCATAAGAATAAAATACACCAATTTACGATTCATATAAAATAGGATCTTCTTCTTCTTCTTAATGGGCTTGCACGGTACTGGGCACCTCTGCTCGATAGAATTTTGTGCCATAGCCTCAAACCCATGAACTCTTAGTTCCAATAAGTTGGATCGCCCACTTTATTTATAAAGGCAGACATACCCTTTTTATGGAGCTAAGATGTAACTCTTTAGTATTGATGATTCCTAAAGTATTGAAACGAATGGAGGCATCACACTCAAAAATGATGGGATGCGCCGACTCATCATCCTTAAGACATTTCCAACAATTAGGGTCTTGAACGAGTCCCATAGTATGGAGATGTTTCCTGAATTGATAGTATCCACTGATGAAGCCTACAATGGTACATATCTTCGCCCTAGAACAACTAAGATTTTCAGAGGCAACATTCGCCGATGATCTAGCGATCATACTTTTGGCATGCTTTTGACCAGAAGTGTTAAACCAAGATTTATTCTTCTTCTGCTTTTCCCACTTGATTAGGGTACCCTTTATGGTCTTCATGTTGATGTCACAAAAAAGTTCCGCACCAATAGAGTAAGAAGACGAACCTTGATAAAATAGGATAATTGCGCAATATTTTTATTCTTAAATGATATAAGTTTAAAAATATTGATAATCTGTGAGTCAAGCCATCGCAAAAATCACTTAAATCAGTACCTAAATATTGAAACTAAAAGCTAAATGATTAGTTCTAGCCTCTAATCCGTGAGTTTTATTCCCAACTCAGGCATAGATGTTTTCTGTAGTTTGGAGCTCGTTTTAAAGTATAAATCTCAATCCCACTATCTTCATGTGCCCAAATGGATCGTAAAATAACCACCCAAACAATACATGAATTACTGTCTTTTCTTCTGCAATAAATAATCCTAATATGATTGTAATATATTCAATCTATTTTTCGTATAAAATCAGTAAAGGAATTTAGACAGTTAAGTGACAAACTTTTAGCTATATTTTTAATGACTAATATCATTTGTAATGTTTTAAAATTTTTGTTTACAATTATAAGACATGTATTTTCCATTTAGCGTCAAATACGAATCAACATTCAATTAAAAGCTGATCGTCAATGAAAGTATTCACTTTCATCAAACATGGTATGATACAAAAGAAATATGTCACAAATTATAAATATTGCCAAAATGAATGAAAAATAATCTAAACTATCACAAATTTTTGACTTATTGATTAAACATAAAATTCTGTCTGAAATCTCTAGAAATGAGCAGTACATTACAATGCTATGTATTTTTAAGTTTTTCCAGCACTTTATTAGCTAAGCAAGCCGATTGACTGTCTCTTTCCGATTGAGCACAATTGTAACATTGTATAAGTAATTGCAACCATTCTGGAATGTCGACAATTGATCACAATAGTTGTAATAGCAAAAACTCCAAAGAATTTTATCAGTTTTAAGAAGCATAGAATTACAGTTTGCATCTAATCCAGAGGTGGTTCAATGCACCAGTGATTTCCTCGTTTTATAACGGTCAAACTTTGAAACGATTGTAATTATTCTGAAATTTTATTCTTTCATTTTTCCATGCATGTTCTTCACATTAATAAATTTTTATCAAAATCGGAAACCTGTTCTTATTTTATAGAATTCTTCGTTAGAATGTGTATGTTAAAAACCGAAATATTTTTATTTAATTGGGAAACATCCATTTTATATTTATTAATACTGGAATATTTTAAATTATTTACACTGTCTGCAGCTTTAAAACTGAAAGAGACAAGTATATAAATATAAAACATATTCTGAAAGAATGAAGTAATTTTCTTATTAGCTATTTTTAAAATTTGTAGAAATTAAAGAGAAAAGTTTATATTTCTTATGTTGAATCAGAATTTTTATGGCTTTGTTTTTCGAATAAATTAAATACTTGAAATCACTCAAATGTACTTCTAAACTACAAATTCTTAAAATTAAAATTTTATTTCTGAGAGCTCATGTTTTGGGACATTTCAGAAGAACAATAGTATGACATTATGAAACAAATACGAAATATATACGCATAATATGATCAAACACAACTATAATATAATAGTTATTTTTATTTCATTCAGTTATTTAGTTAAATTTTTATTGACCAAATTATATTACTTTTTGTTTTTACTATTTTCTTATTGAAACTGTTATTGAAAGAAACAAAAGGTGCTTAGAAGCAACGTTAAAAGGGTTTGCATTAATAATAAAAGACGATATTGATGCAATATTGATATTAATATTAAAATATTATGTTTTAAACAAGTATGAAAAGCTAGTAAAGAAATTGTGTCTTAAAATAGTTTGGTACTCTAATAACTAAAGATAACCATTTTTGATATGATTCGTCATTTCAGACAGTTTATTGTATATTTGTAATAAAACATAAAAAATCCTTAAACTTGTTTGTTTATTAAATAATGCCTAGAAAATTATTTCTTGAAATGATTACCATTCTTTACACAGTTTTTATTCATTCTTTGACAAAATTTGAACAAATAGTACTAACAAATAGTTCTTATTCCATAAAAATAGCTTCTTAGATTTCTCCTTAATTTTATCGTATAATATTCCAATCCCAATAAGTAGAAAGGATGAACATTTTATAACTTCTTTTATACATACAGATAGGAAAGGACGAATAATTTTTTTATCAATTTAATAATGAATTAAATATTGTTCACATAAAAAATCTCATGTTCAACTTTTAGAATATTGCATTAATTTTCATATTTTTGTGCAATGTACATTTCCAACATATTTATTCTCTACGATTTTACATTGCAGCTAATTTACCTTAAAGAAATTAACTCTTCAACTGAAAGTGTAGTGCTTCCTTTTACAATAAGCACTAAATTTAAATATATGGCCTCAGTTGGGTTCAAATGACACATATATTACAGTATTTATCCGTTAATAGTCAACATTAAGTGTACTTTGTTCCTGAAAATAAGGAACGCGTAACTTTCATTTCTTGTAATTCTTACTAAAAACCATCTGTCAATTCAGTGGTGGTCAATTTTGTCTCAGTGAAAGGATTGAAGTTTCCTTACTCCAAGTCGCATACGTATAAAGAAAATTTATTTAACGTTAAAACTAAACACATAGATTAAAATAAAAAAAGAAAGAAAGAGTTTGATTTTTTCAACTTGAATTAATCAAAAGGAAATAGGCGTCACTATCAAAGCAAGCTAATATTTTGACAAGACAAATGTAATTAAGGAGTTGATTTACTTAGGATAAAACTGTTTGATAACATTTAATTGAGGTAATACATTTTTTGTAAATATTTCTGTGGCCATTATACTCAGAGACAAATTGTTAATATTTCAATAAAGATATTTATGTTGAGTGTATTCGATGAATAGTCAGATTCAAAACATATCATATTTTGACTTTATTGGAATGTTAACTAGTACAGCTCGTTTCTCTTAGCATACACAGATTCATCGATTTCAATAAATTGCAAAACAGTTAAAAATCCTTTTCATAGAGATTAAAGTAAAATAAATAAATAAATTCTAACGTATTTGATTTTATCATCTAATACTTTTATTCACATACTTTTGAATTCTTTTTCAGATAGATATCTAAAAAAATATTCCTATTATGTCCTCATTGTACAATTGTTGACCATAAAAAGGAAACATAAGAATGAGTGAATATGAGTAATGTAAATAATCTTTCAAGTTTCATAATTAACTTACAATATTTCCTTATGAGATCATACATCTGTACCTTGTGAAACTATATAGTAGCATTTTGCCTTCATTATACATTTAATCAATCTTGCAGTTGGTTAAGTACAAAATAGTAGCTTTGTTAAATGAAGCTATTTTCAGTATTTAAGTGAAACTGTTTGGAATATGTATCAATTTTCATTTTTTTTAATAATTATGAATTTTATGACGAGCAAAATTCAGATCTCTGAAGCTAATGATAGTGGTATAGACGACATACAATTCCAAAAATACTAGATATAAATCTTATCGATTACTAATAAAGTTAGAAAAGTATTTTAAATGAGGTATAGAGATCCTAAAGCACTTTGCAATGGTACCCCACATTGAATTATACCTTTAGAAAAAACATTCTGTCTGTTTTTTCTTTTAAACTTTGCTATAGCATTTAATTACATGTAGATAATATCATTAAGTAAATAAAATATTCTTCCTGTTCTGTGAATTCTTTTAAACTGGTCAAGAACAACAGCACAAAATGGAAATAAACATGCATAAAGATGTTGATTACAAGCTAATTACAGAGATTTTAATTAGTTTAAACCATAATTAATGCTGATTTCGCTGGTTGTTATCCAAATGTAACAGCTGGGAATAGAGAAGAAATATGCAAGTGACAACGGAATACCCTTATATTTTCTTTATTCTCACAGTAAAATTTTTTATAATCGTGAAATCTTATTAAAAATATAACGATATTCACTTTTTTATTTTTGAAAAAGGGAACTTGTTTTTATCTTTCCCGATTATTTCAAAATCGGAAACCTATTGGAATACAGATGAAAGCAATTCTGATTTTAGTATTTAATAATTTAGTACATGTTTAGTAATATTGATATATATCTCTTAAAAAACTATATTGTCTTTCAAGAAAATAAAAGTAAACGTTTAATTCTGCAAATAAACAAAAATAATATTGATTTACAGACTTCAAGGATTTTATGATTTTTACTCTATTTTTGAGTTCAATAACGGATGTCATTTTTCACTTTTAAGGGTAATAATATTTTTAATGCACTTCAAACATCCTGAAGACGTTTTTTCAAAATTTTATGGCAAATTATATAACATGTTGTTTAATATACCATTGGATCAGCTTCTTTATTTTTATAATTCCTCTTCATATAACATTCTTTTATTCAATAAAAATTACACTTATAATTTTTATTGGTTAATTTATTCTAGTTTCTTTTGTTGTTCTTTCAGGTTTTCCTTCTTTTGAAAAGGAATTTTTTCTATGTTTTGGTTTGTGTTTATCTCACTATAATCACACATAAAGTATAATTTGGCTATGATCTACAGTTTAAACTGGAATCTGAACCATAACAAACATCCATAATTTTAATGATTGTCGAACCCATGAAATGTTGAATTGAAAGACATAACGCAAACTATTCAACAGAATAATTTAGAATTGCGCGTTCTATATTTTTAATTACTGTCATTTTATATACGACAACTAATGCATTTATGTAAGTTATGTTATATTCTGAGCTCAGATTACATAAATCGTTTAAAAAAGCAATGTGGTTAAGTTCATTTTTCAATTTTTTCTGATTTTTGTAAATTTTAAGGGAGTAAATAATATTCTTTTCTAGTTATTTAGAAATGTCTTATTTTTACTAGGCCTTATATATATAATAAATGTCTCATTTTTACCTGGATGGATTTTTTTATTGCTCTTGGATTTCTTGTATAATAATTTCAGAATTAATGGATTAAAAACCATTTTCTCAATTTTTATTTTTTCGACTACACTACATCTGAGAAATTCGTATCGAAGCAAAAAAAAAAAACACTACTTTTAATTTTATTTTCCTCGCTATTCTATTTAGGGCCAAAATTTTTTAAAATAATAATTGAATTGCAATTTTAATTTTCATTAAAAGTTTTAAAATTCTCAACAAAATTTGAAAGATTAAAAACAGTATATTGCAAGTATGGGGTTTAAAAAAATTACTGCTTAAATTTATAAAAAAAAAAATCAGATGCAATTTAAATAAGTAAATAATTTTTTTAGCAAACTTATGTCCAAAATTAATGTAGAAAAAATTATATTTTTATACATCATCATATTAATATTGCATAAAAAAGGTTGTTAAAAATATTATAATTTACAATCATTTCATATGAATTGTTAAGAAACTAAAGAAATTAAGAATGAAAACCAAAAGGAAGACATAATTATTTTAATACAATGATTTTTAAATATTTTGGTTTATTTATTTGATCAAAAAAATTTAAAAAAATGTATTCTCATAACAGGTACTTCAACTAGAAATTTTTACAACAAAAAATATGTATTTCACTAAAGTTTAAAAAATTTAGAAATTTTCAATTTAGACTTAACCGCTTTGGCCTTATAACTGGAATTATTTTCATTTGCAAACCTGAAATCAATCAAAAGCCTTAACAGTTGATGAAAGCTATTTTCTGAAAGGTGCAAAAGAATTAATATAAAATTTTAATATACTCTTCCTGATATATTATATACTTGTTCCGAACTAAGCAATATATCATAGAAATGAACATATTTACAAAGAAAAGAGCTATTTTGATATTAAGCTTAATAAAATTTCTATTATTGAAAACATTGAATTTAAGATATATATCTGATAAATATAAAAATAAAGCTATCTTCGTTTAAATTCAATTTTTAATTCCTTAAGTTTTTCTTTTCGATTTTGGATTAGAAAGTTCGAATTTTTTAAACGATTCTAATAAATTCGAAAAACACTTCTATAAATTCGGTTAGAATTTTAGAATGGTTTTTCAAATTACTTTGAAGATTCCATTGATCTGGTGATTTTTTAGATCAAAATGCCTAGTCACAAAAATTAACTCAACAGAATTTTTTAGATTCCGTACATATGTAGATTGCACTATTGCAAGATACGTTGTTTTCTCTCTCGAGTTAATTCTCTCACTAACAGATCTATGTAGAATTTATTAGGAATCCAGGTCATTTTGTTCGGTGAGAGAACAAAATGAAACACAGATTGGACACCACCCCAAAAAAATAGCAAATCTGGCAATATTTCTAAAAATTTTGGAAATACAAAAGAATCTGAACTGTCACACTAGGTAAAGGTGAATTCAGAAAGGTCACGCAAATTCGTCTGACATGAATTACGATTCATTTTGTTGAATCATGAACCATGGTAAATGGTTATGCATACAAGTTTGTGTTTTGACTGAAACGTGAATCACATGCATCCTCCCAACATTTATGACAGCTCCCTTGGCGTGAAAGAAACAGGTTCTTTTTTTTAGATATTCCAGCCAAATGCCATGAATAATCGCCAGGAAGAAACCTTTAAATGATGGATTAAATGCATATTAAAAGGCTTTATATTCACAGGCTCTAAGCTATCACATCCGCAGTAGGATTGTAGATCTTGTTCATTTTTTTTCTTTTCACTTTTTTAATGGGGGAAAAATAAAGGCCGTTACAACGTGATTTTGTCGGCGGCTTAGATCATAAGTCTTTTATGCTTTTTATCATATTTTGTGTACCTAAACCCTTATGTCCATGCAAATATATGACATAAATCAAGAAATCAAGTAAATCCTTCATTCGTTTTCAGCATAAATATCAAGCAAGGAAATCCTTTATAAATAAAGGAACCATATTCAATGATCTTAGGAACAAAAACATTATATATTTTTGAGCTTTTGTTATTACACAATAATTTAGTACCAAAGACATCATAAAATCATAAAAACACATACAGAAATAAATTTAAATTTGATGAAAATATTTTTCTTTAATCTTAAAATCTCAGAACTAATATCGTTTCACTAATAGTAAAATTTTATATGTATATATAAAGCCACTAGTAAAAATAAGAAAAAATTGCCCAACGTGAAATATCTTATAGATTACAATGGTAAAAATACATATTTTAACACCAAAACACCAATGCATGAATCATTGAGTGGTGATGAATGATTTCATTGAATTAATGAAGATTATTAAAAATATAAGCTATATTCAGATTTTTTCTATACTCCAAAATATTTTGCAATAAAAAGCTTATAAGGAATGAAACATTTCCTTAATTAATCTTATAAGTGAAATGTCTTAATTTTATCAATCAATTATATTCAACAAATGCAACAAAAAGTGAAAATAGGATATATTTTTACTCTATATTTTATTGCTGATATAAATGTTTTATTTAAATATGTTAACAAGTGGTTACTTTTAAATAAAACATTTATATATTAGTTTAAAAGATTATTCAAAATAATTTAAATAAATATAAATACTTAATTTATGAGAAAATTGTAAATATTTTGCTAAAAATTGATACTGTTTACAAATAATTAGAATGACTTTCCTACAATGTTCCCTTCATCGCATGATGCGGTAAAACAGTAGGACTTGAGCCTAGAGGCGTTTAATCTACGAGCAACTCTAGACAGTTATGAAATAAAAAAAATTGAGAAATTATGTGTCTAACTGAATCGCTTTAGCGATATAATTGGAAATTGAACAGATATTTTTCTGGTGATCTGGGAAAATTTCTCAGGTGCATATTTCGACTTATTTCAGGAATTCTCCAGAGGGTTGGCAAAATCTAAATGTTCTCAGCATCAATGAAGAAATCAGATGAGAAATTAGATTAGGAATTAGAAGAAAATCAAAAAACTGTAAAATATACTTCTTGCTGTGAAGATGTGTTTACTGTTGTTACTTGAAAATTGACAGCTTCAATGAGCTTGTTCCACTTTTACATTATGAATAAAAGCATTTATTGAATTCCTCCACATATTTTGAATTTCCGGCGAATTATTGATTGCAGGTGGTTATTCCCAATCCGTATGCTTAACACACCGCTACAATAATTCTAAATTATAGCACAAAATTTAAAACTACACATATTGTATCTTGGGCAGAACGAACATAATTTCAAAGTTTATGAAGTGAAATGAATTACAAGATAAGTTTTTTTAGAAATGTTATTAATAATATGATTAAAATAAGCTTTTAATAACAATGAAAAATTTATTAGCTTATTTTATCATATTTTAATGAATTTGAAATTTAAATTGTTTTTCCAGTGATACATGTTTTTTAAAGCCCTTTATAAATTGTTAAAAAAAATAGATTAAAACGCTTGCATCATTTTAGGCTAGGATTTGTGCCATTCAAAAAGAGAAAAAATCTAATAATAGCAAATTTTGATTTTTCCTTTTTGTGTGTGTGTGTATAGTTAAAGTTTTTGTATATTTCAATCCTCATCCTCTATAAACCATTATTTAATGAAATATTTTTGTAAATTTACTCTTTTTACTGCTTTGTTTTGTTTTAATCTTATTTCACATAAATCACTACGATAGATATTATGAGATTATCTATAAAGCAAATCTGAACATGCCATTGAAATATTTTTAATTTTTCGATGATTCATTCGGACAGCAAAAAAGTAAGGAAAAATGAAGCATATAAAACCGATGGTATTACTTTGAGCCGTATTAAATTTAACAACCATCATTCAACGTTGAATGTTGCTTATTGTTTATCAAAGATAAAAACTAAATACTTCAATATAGCCGCAAAAAGTTACAAATCCGTATGTAATGTTAACATGGAATCACATCATATGAGATGATAAACAAATATGTACTTGTGACCTTACTAATAAATCTTAAAATCATTTTTAAATAATTGATAAGGAAATATGACAAATAGCTGAAAAATATCTAAAAAGGAATATCCCTATAGGCATGAAATCAAGAGTAAGTGCTGGAAGTATATGTTGTTTTTCATGAAAGTAAATTCAAATATATATATTTTTGGCACATTTCTTCTGCTGCTGCAATCATGTAATTCTTTGCAAGTATACCGTCAAATATTGTTTCCTATGATTTGCAGTTGAATGATTTATAGAGAAACAGCACAAGTTGCTGCTTCAGATTCAATTTTTACTTTTTCACCAATCATTATTGTGATTTTAACTTACCTTTCAAATATTAACCTTTTTTTAAACCATCTATTTATTGCCTTATTTTCCTCTATATTACGCATTAACCAAATTTATATTGCATTATTTGGCCATTATTATTATTTCATTGCGAATTATGCACATTACCTTATTACTTAATTCGATCATAAAATATTGATCTATCTATCTTCATTTTTTTACCATATGTATGTATGTATGTATATATATATATATATATATATATATATATATATATATATATATATATATATATATATATATATATATATATATATATATATATATATATATGTATATATATATATATACATATATATATATATATTAATATATTAATATTAATCCCTTACAAAAATACTAACTTCAAACCAAAGTAATTCACTTAACACACCCAATTTAAATGTAATTATCCAACATTCGGATGCTCCTAGTAACTATGTATATGTTTCGAAACATTAAAAAAGACTAAAAAATGATAAAAATCTTTCAGAAAAAAGAGATTTCATAATCTAAATAACGTATCTTCGAAATTTGTTCATAAATACTAACCAAAATTACGAAAGAAGAGAAATTTTTCCAATAATCCAACGTCATAAATATTTCCTTCGAGCTCTGGTTCTGAGAGGAACACTTGAGTACAATTCAACATTGGATGGACAAAAATAAGATGAACCACAGCCGTCACTGCAGACATTTCCAAAAAAAAAGACAACAAACGAGTCAAATAGGTTCATCAGGAGAAAGACTAAAGGATCAAAATGGTTTTAAAACTACTTAAAATGGTCTCAATGCTGGGAATATATAATCAGCATTTTTTTCTCAAATTTCTATAACTAGTGGAATTTTCTCGTCTAAATAACGTCTTATAAGCTAACAAGGTCTTGGATTTTGAAAATTAGGAAGAAATCAGGTTCTTAGATTATAAAGCTTGAAGACTCATGATTTAAACGAGCATTATAAATATTTTTTTACAATCATACACCGTTTAAAGAACTTTTCCCGCTACACCGTATTTTTTTATAATTACAAGTGCTTGAATATAGTTTGTCACAAATGGTTTTTCTAAACTTTGCAACTACAATGTCCCAGAATGCGGCATTTGTGCGATGCCACTCATATAATGAGTCGTACTTAACGTTATTTCAATGACAACTCGGCTTGTTACATTGGATGATTCTTATGCATATTGATCGTTCTATCTTACTTAAATCCTTGAGATGGTTTCTTCTAAGCAAACTGCATGAACAAACACATTTGAAATTGATAAAAATTTTGAGGATGCTTTTCAGCCATCATTTTTGCATTGTACTACATGCGTTTTTCTTGCCTTCAAGACACACTCGTTATTATTTTCCGATATTTAATAAGCCCAGCTGGCAGCCGAATGGTTAGCGCTCTTGCCTTCGGTTCAACAGTTCGTGGGTTCGAATCCCACCTTGGGCATGGATGTTTGTAGTGGTTCGGAATCCACTTTAAACCGTAAGTCCCGGTCTAATTAGCCCTCGTGTGCAAAAAATGACCGTTGAGCGACAAACAAACCAAACCAAAACCAAACCGATATTTAATAAATATATACAAAGTATCTTCCTATCGAATAAGAAATTACTGTAGTGATTGTGAAAAATCCTTTTATTTTTTTGAGATTTCATAACTGCCTTCTTAAAAATATGCAAAAGTTTTACCAGCTAGTCATTAGTCATTATAATTTATAAACAAGGATAAATAGAGGACAGAAAAAAGAAAAAAATTTCACCTTAGTTTTATTTTAGCTACTCTGTATCTCCTTTATATTATTATTTCACCACAAAGTACATTAAAAGGTTTCTTTGGTTCTGAAAATTATAGAAAATAGTCTTATGTTTGATATAAGAATAAATTCATGGAAAATTATGTGACACTACATTTTAAGTTGTAGCTAAGAGTTCAGTAGCAGATAATGAGAGCCCTTTTGTTCCTACAGTTAGTCTATTAAAGTGCTTCATTCGCGAACTCATACAGAGAGGCAAACAAAGCGCCTGTCAAATATATCAAACACAAGTGCGGTCATACGTGAAATAGATGACTGAAAAATCATTCGAATAATTGAAGCATTTCCATTGGTACATGTCATTGACCAAAGAACATTTATGTATTTAATGAAACGCTCTCCATGCAGTACCTTTTCATCATATGTAGAGAAATCAAATCATTCAACAATTATTGCAATGAAATTGATTTAGCATCGATGCCCTTTTCCTCTTCTCAATTAGAATGTCTGATTTTACAGAGAAAACATTACTAAGGGAAAAGAACTCAATACTTAAAATTAAAGGTTTTAAAAATAACTATTGAATTCTGAAGATACCACAGGATTAAAACTGTTGTTAGAAATTGCATTAAATTAATGTTAATATAAAACATAACGTATTAAAACTCTTGAGGTTATGTCTAAATTATAAGCTTATTTCAATACTTTACAAAGAACTAGAATGATTTTTCGAGATATATATATATTAAATAACATTGTTGATTTGTGATCCTTCTCTCCTGAGGAAAAAAATGTTTTTTTCAATGGAAGGAAGAAGGAATATAAGCATAGAGAGAAAAAATATAAAAAAAATTTATATCTAACATAAAATTCTATCGATAGTTTGGAATATTAAGATTATTTAGCTATCGGCAGCTAAATTTAATGGTATCTTCTTTACTTAAAGAATTCATGAGTTATACTAAATTAATTCCGCATATAATAGACTGATTCTTATCAGAAAAATTTCATTATGCTATTCACTTACCATATAATCGGCATCATTATATTACATTTTCTTATTTTACTTTTACATCTTTCTTCACTTCAATTAATTGTTATTTTTTCAGTATTAATTAATATTTAAGTAATTGCTTAATTTTTACTCAACCCATTTTCACAACACACTGAATTTCAGGTAATGAGAATTTACGACCAACATAATACTAAGAGAAAATCTTATATACATATGTTGAAATATTTTACCATTTAATTCATTATCACTCAGCGTCGATCTCTTCATTTGACAGAATCTTGGCATGAAGAGACTCTTGACTGTATATAGCAATTTCAATACTGCGGAAATATGCAACGAAAAACGTTAAAAAAAGCAAAATCGTGCTGTTACAGCGTGTTGTTACTGAAACTATGATTGACAGTTTAGCCCTACACTTAAGAATCCATCCAAAGATATCACCATGTTATTCAGAAACAGTGTTGATTTACACGTGATTACGCCAAGATTTACACGTGAATTATCTAATTTTCAGACTTACCTGTTTACAGATTTAAACATAAAACTTTTGTATGAAAAAAATTACATTTTTAATATAATAATCTGTTTTGATACATCGAATTCTACTCTACAAACTTCTTATGGTCCCTATTATAGTCTTTTACAAGTTGGCATTAATAAGATAATACTAAGTTTATATTGCTGGAAGGTTAGGATATCGTATTTTTACTTTAGATGCTTCATAGAAAAATATAAAAACTGCAATGATCCAAATGAATTTTTTTAAAAAAAAAAATTGATCTTGCCGTCTTTAAATAACGTGTTTGATCCTAAAAAACTTGAAAGTCATCTTATTGATAAGGTTTATGTACATAGTTTTGTTATAGTTTAATGTTCATTCGTAGATATAATTTATATGAGAGGGCGGATTCATTATATGCCCTAACATACAAACTTTGATGTCATCTCATAATTAGGATTAGCAAAACATTCATTTTTTAATAGCTAGGTTGAGTTAATTAGTTGTGTTCAGCAACTATTTGAGTAGAAAAAAATAAGCAGCACGTAATACAAAATTTTTTAAAAAATAAATTCATCTATTCTAAAAATAAAGAGCTAAGACAATTTAAAAATTGCTGATGGGGATTATTTTTTGACGATTAGTAGTATATTTTGTTAATCATTTTAATTTTTCAGGGAACTTGAAAATAATAAAAGTTTAATCACAAAAATAGGTTTCTGAAAATTTTAAGCTTGAAAAAGAAAATAATGAAATGTCAGTAATACTAAAAAATTCTTTTGTAAAAAAACTAAGTGTCTTAGAGAGCCTTTACGTAAGTTCAAATTAAACAGCTTGTAAAGCTAATTGCTGTTGTATTATGGAGGTTAGAAAAGAAAGATGTCTGTCAGATATTGCTACGTCCTTTACTGTAGATCAAAACCGTGAATCTTTTGATTGTTTTCTAGTTTAGCAACCAGAAAAGAGTCTTTGGACATAACGCCTAACAATTAGAAATGTAGTGCAATAAAAAGAAGTGTGTTTTCATTTCTCGTTAACCGAGATTTGCTTCAATAGATAAAATACTCGTTTAAAAATATCAGTTTCGCCAAAAATTTACATTTGTTGTGTGACCAAGAAGTGATACACCACACAATATCTCTTTTAAAAGTACTTTTAATTCATAAGTATTATAAAAGTCACGGCTTTGAGCTTATTGGAACAAAGCTGATAATTTATAAAAAACGTAAATTTCTATTTCGTTTTGCAATTTTAGAACAGAAAAAAGGTTTGAAAAATAATTTTACTTTTATCGCAATGTTAGACTCCTTATTACCTCAGCCAAGATTGTCAATCGCAATTTAAATCCAACCTGATTCCCTTCAAACTTATTTGATTGATTCTAATCAAATTGATTAAAGATTGGTTTCCATTCTGCAGATACTTTTGGAGTAACAATGGTTAATTTGACCATTTAACCCCGCAGAAAGGTCTCACAATCTAAAATAATATTATTTTGCTAATTTATGTAATTTTATTATTAATATAATTTTGCCAAATTTTGATTTTTCGACTATTTCGTCGAAAGAAATCTCTAGCTTTCGATGTAGGATTATATACTTTTTAAAATTTTGCAGATGTTTTTCCACGGGAAGTAACACAAAATCAATTGTCTATCTCACACACTTTTTACTTGCTGTAAATGAAAACGATAAAAAACATGGAAATGAAACTGTTAACCCGGTCAAAACTTTCTCTTTGTTTTAATTATTTTCCACGTGTGAGCGACTTGTATTTTTCAGCTGATCTAATTAACGAAATGTTTATTATATCCGGCGGAAGGAAATGTTAATTTCAGAATTATTGTGATGAACATACTTTTGTCCTTTTGCAGGAGTGATTGCGTGAAATCGAAAATAATATTTGTACCAGTTTTTTATATTTTACCAAATGTTATGTTTAGTAATGATAACACCGACAGAAAATATTTAAACGGAATGAACTCCCAAACCCATATCTTTAATTAAATTTTCAAACAATATGAATAATATTTTATTCCTCCTAATAGAAAATCTAGTTTAATAAATAATTAAAACTCTCTGAAGAAATTTATTTTTTAAAAAAATATATTTTTAGCACTTTTATACAATTTTTTTAATATAGAAATATTTAAAAGCATTAATATTTCTCTTTAATACACAATTTCTAATTTTTAGCTATTGTAAATTCAGCTTTTAAGTTTCCATAAACTAACTTATTATTATAATTGTAACTACCATGTTTTGCAGAATTCTTTGACCATAAGGTAAAAGCAACGTTATCTTACTTACTTTTTGAAACTATTTTATTTTTACTCGTTTTAAAGTGATTAATATTTTAATATGTGATTATTTTGTATTTCCATGTTAAGATTTAAATCAATTATTGGATAGCCTGACAGCTGATGTTTATAATACTGTAGTTATTTGTGACACGTGGGCAAACCAAGCTCACTTGCCGACGACTAGCGAGCTTGGCGTCAGAAGGGTGTGTCTTTCACCACGAAGGTGAAAGTACGACTTTGCTCCACGCCTCCTCCGATAGATGGCATCACTAGAGGATCCACTCCCTTAATTTTGACTTTGATATGGAAGTGGAATTTTCTTCCAGATTATTACACTCATGGTAACTTCTCAACGATCAACCACATATCTTTAGATTCCACAGATTTAACGAGCACGTATATCGTATGTACTCGGTGATTCTCATAATAAGAGATATGAGCATTTTCTTCCTTCACTTGCCTTCCAAAAATGTAACAGAGTTAATTTATCTGACTTCTAGAAGCCAAAAGAATTCATTTGCCATTGAGTAGCAACAAACTTTACGACTTGGGCCATTGGGATAGAGAAGGGACTTTGTGGCTTCAGCTACCATGAAGTAAATTAGTGAGATGCTAGGCATCCAAATGAAATATTAATTATTGTGTTCTGTCTTTATATATGTGTTTATAACTTGTTGTTGTCGTGTACCAGCTAGGATGGCAACATCGGTTGCGCTGCTCCACTTTTCCAACTGAACCATATTTTGGTGTGGAGTCCGACTTCTTCAGTACACACATGCCATAGGTACCCGTTTATATGGTAGGCAACCATTCACACCTCATTCATACAAGGAAAGGACAAAGACAGAATAGATAGAGAGAGAAACTACATCCATGCCATAACCTGGATTCAAACCCGGAACCTCCTTATCCGCAATCAGGCACGCTGACTACTAGACAATTTTAACGAGCACGTATGTACTCGGTGGGCGGCTGTTTACAATTGATTTTATCTTATGCTGTTATTGAAGTACATATAAATAAATAGTTTTTTTGAGCTAGTTTCTGAAAACAGGTATTGGAAGACTTTCCAAATACAGTATACCACATTTACCTGTCACACACAATGTCTAAAATCAAAAAATTCTCCGGCCTCTACCATGACAGATCTAATACAAAAAGCAGAAACGCAACTCTTGTTCCACAGAGACTAGAATCAAACCAAAGAATCCACTTTAAGTTGTAATCCGACCGATGGCTGAGTGGTTAGCATTCCTGACTCCTGAGCTGTGAGTCCCGGTTCGAACATGAAAGTTATATTCTCTCTTTGTTTCCCTATCCTTTCTTCTGAGATGATGTATGATTGTTGCCCATCTTATGAAAGGGTTTGTGGTGGTATGGAGCGGGTAATGCTATTCGCCTCCGTGACTTGGTTTACAGGTGCCCGCTGGGTAACGACAAATGAGTAGCAGTTTCCAGCCTTGTTGTGGTGAAGGGTTAGTCACCCATGTGCCTGACTTAATTGAAAAAAAAACATCAAGTTGTGAGTATAAAAAAATGTATATATATTGAGCGCTAAACAAGACAAATCACACCTTGCTATGAAAAGTTTTTCAAAATAAAGATAATTTTCTTTACCATGCAAATTAAAAAGCTTATCATATTTTTTAAAAAGATTGTTTACTATACATTCTTAAAAAGTAAATCCTAGTTTAAAAATATAGAAGTTTTTCTTAAGAAATCTTTTCATCAATAAAACAGCATTATTTTTTGTCTAAAATTTAAAATTATTTTGTAAAGATATTAGAGATTTTTTATTATGATCATCAACACATATATATATATATATCTGTACTGTACAGGTACTATATATATATATATATATATATATATATATATATATATATATATATATATATATATATATATATATATATATATATGTTGATGATTATAATAAAATATCTCTAATATCTTTACGAAATAATTTTAAATTTTAGACAAAAAAATAATGCTGCAACGTTAATCAAATGGCACTAAAATACCTACCGAAATAAATTCAAGGATGTCACAAAGTCAGCTGAAATCCAAACAAAATGAGAAATTTTGAAATAAGAAAATGGAAGTTAGAATTAGGAAAAACATTACATTTATTGCGACATTACACATGATTAAAAAATAGTTACAAAGAAAATACTTAATAATTATTAATAAAATTTCATAGTACCTGTACAGTACAGATTATAAACAAAGTTATTAATGAACCACATGATTCGACTTCCATTCCTCACACCTCTGTTCTAATCCTCTTTCACTCTATTTCTAATTGGATATCATAAGTTCACTCTATTGGGCAGTAACGCCATCTCGTGTCATTAGAGTTAATATAGATCTGTTACAAAATTATATTCATATCTATAATGTATTGAGTATAATTTTCACGGCAGACGCTGCTAGAATGTAACACGTGTTTACAATAAAAACATTATTTAACATATAGCAATAATCATTGTAATTTTAGCTATTTCATTTCAAAAATAAGATAAATGTATTTACCAATATAAGCAATACTAAACTTAGCTTCGTAAATAAAAATTTAATAAACAAAATGTGTCATTTTTTTATCAAGTTCTTTGAAATTTACTTAAGTTGTACTTAGATTTATACAAGAATTCTTGCTTACGGTCTCTTGGTATATATTAATAATAAGGAGCTCCAGTAGCTAAGTATATATATAGCTTCCCGTTAAGATCAATAAAAAGAAGCATTTTATTTTACTGTTTCAATTTAAAAAGTGCAAGTAATTCCATTCCAAGTGAAATTTGAGTTAAAAAAATGTTTTCGATTGTTTTATTTCTTATCTCAATTCCAACTAAATTTAATGTCTATAATTTTCAAAGCGATTATTTTTATGGATTTTAATTAATCAATAAAAGGCATTAATTTCGTTCAACGCTACCCCAGGCTAAGTTTTAGAAAATACTTCGTTTGTTTATTTATTAATTTAATGCATGCTTTGATTTAGTTTTGTCGTTTTTTAATTTTATATTTAAATTCATTAACTTGCGATATTTTTCTATCAAATTTTAGATTAATATTTAGTGTATGTTGCAACATAATTATATTTTCATTAATCTATTAATTAATTTTTTTGCATGATTATTTTATGAAGAACGATCTTCATTATACTTTTTTTACCATTTTAATTTAAAGTTTTTTTTCTCATACTTTGATTCATTAACTTTACTTACATAGCTTATTCATTTATTTGTATGCAAAAATTTTAAGTATTTTTTTAATTAACATTATTTTTCTATGTTTACTTTACTGTGTTGTTTCATATATTATGAGTGATTTCAAGTATAATGTAACTGTATTTTTGCTTATATCAGTTACGTTTAGAGCCATTTTGCCATTGTAAGAGAGTTGCTAACTTCCAAAAATACCTATCTTCAGTTATTCGAGTTGGTCAGTTTATTTAAAGTCTTGCAGTTCCTAAATTTTATAGAAAAAAATCAATTAATATTGCTATCTACTACCTATTATCAAGTAAATATTCCTGCAAGAAATGAGCAGATAAATTTTGACAGGAAAATAATATATATGTTATATATGCGTTGTTTATGAGAATCGATAGAAAAATATATAAATTATGAATTCTTCATAAACTAATAGGTATAATTATCCTGTAAAACACGCAGAATAATGACCTAAATTATATATAAAGAACATCTTAAACAAATGAATTTAGGTACCAATTATATATATATATATATATATATATATATATATATATATATATATATACATATATATATATATATATATATATATATATATATATATATATATATATATATATATAACTCACATAAAACGGGATGTAAAACTATATTAAGCGTAGAATAAATGAATAATTTATAAACAGAACACATACAAAAGCACCACTTTTATTATGTTAATCTCATGTCGCTAAAGGCTCGTTAATGCTCGCTTTAATAATTTTCTTAAATGTACCAATTTATTATTTTCTCATCCTTATTTTAGTATTTTTTAAATAACATCTTACTCATCAGATATTTAAATCCATCATTTTATTGCTTTGTTCAATAATTGTGATTTCACATGGAACTTAAATGCTATTTCCCATGCAATTGTGGTCAGAAAAAAAAAATTCTATTTGCTTACGCACAAAGAGCCCTAATTTTTTCCCATTAGGTTTGCGAATGAGTTTCTAAAATCTCGCTGTTTTTAAATTTGGAAAATTTAAGTCGCCAAATATCATCATTTTATTCGTTAGGTTATATTTTATATAGTATGTACAGGAAAAATGCCCCATACCACTAAATATTTGAAATTATCTTTGTGGGCATGAGCATATTATATTTTAAAAGTATTCTTAAGCACTGTAAAAACGTGTGATTCTTCTTATTCAGCTTTCCTTTTTCTATTACGAGTCAAATTTCAATCAAACTGCACAAATATATGAGCTTCTGCATAAATAAAATAATAAAGTTCTTACTCTATAATCGATCGAAATTTTATTCTCAGTTCAGTTGAGAACACGGTTTAGAGTGAAACCTGTATACACATAAAAATGGCAGTCTAAACTTTAAAAAAAATTTTTATTTTGAAATTTTGATTAAAGTATTTCTAATTAAGGTACTGCCTACACTGAAAAGTTAGTTTTCCAAAACACACACAAGTGTCAATTTTTTAAATTTATGAATCTAGTATTTAGAGCTTTTCAGTTTTCTAGTCTTTTGTTTAATTGTACCTCAAATAGAAATAAAGTTACAGTAATTTTAAAATACGTCACGTCTTTTGAAAAACAGGAAATGGTAAAAAAATATTTAATATTTTTTTTTAACTTAGATATTTTTCTATAATGTGCTGATGAACAGCTATAAGTGTGAGGCCGTTATTTGGCTTATACATTCGGAAAGAATTCCCAACATAGTCGCTATCACATGCGAAATAAACTTAGTTTTTCACAAAATCCCCAACACGATAACAAGTAATAAGGAAGATACTTATTTTAAACTTGACCTACATGTTTTATATAAAGTCTTATTATCAATGAAATGAAGAAAAATTTAGAATATACACAACGAGCTTTTTCATTTGCAGCTATTTTTAAAAGGAATGATCAGTAAAATTTCGTAGAATATCCGTATTACTGTATGTTTTTAACCATATCTACATAATCGTTGAAGGGTTTTTTTTTTTTTTTTTTTTTTAAGATTTTGCTTTATTTTAAAGAACATTGTCACATAAACCTTATATTCAAATCAAGAGTGGTTTATTACAATTTTCTGTAGAGTTTTAGCTATTTTGTTAAAATTTCACAAATATTTGCCAGAAAATAAGAGTTTACGAAAAACATGAAAAATGTAGCTAAAATTTCTGCAAATTTTACGTTTTTACATCATACTTTATTTAAAAACAAGATAAAAAGAAAATTAAAATTTATGACAAAGTTGCCTCGAACATAGGCGGATACTTTAATTTGACCATGATTAATCTAATAACGCAATATAAAGTTAGTTATGTTGCCATGTACAGTATCTCAGAACTGGGCTAACTTTCACGTGTTATTTAATAATTCTCTAACAATAAAGGAAATTTCCAAGCTTTTTACTTCGGTTTGTCTTATCTAATCTATAAGTGAGCCCATTTCGGCATTTTGTTAAGCGGCATTTTGAACAAAGCTTAGTGAACAGTAAATATTAAAAAATACAATATCATTTTTTCAAATTGTCGAAAATCGTTGAAGAATTAAATTGTCGAAAGGAGGTACGCTTTTATAACTGAAAGTCATAGCTCGCGAACTTGGTGCACAAATAATTATTTTTAATTAATAATCACCATATATTTTCTTGCACACTTGTGACATATATGTGACATAAAATAAAGAATTTTTCAAGCAAAATGTAAATGAATTTTTCACACTCTAAATGAATATTAATCTTTTTTTAAATCAGTTTTTCTTTGCAATTATATTAATCAATTTATTTATATATTTTAACTAAATACTAAAATTCGTAGTGTATTCGTTTAATAGGGTAAACTTTTATATGTTTGGAATAATTATATTTTTAGGACTTCTTTTTGCAATAATTTTTGTTAAATGATGAAAATTCTGTTTAGATATTATAATAATTCTACAAAAGAACAGAATTTTATACAATTATTAGAAATTTTAACTTACAGTTTTAAAATTTGTCTTCCCATTTATTTAATTTCTTTCGGATTCAATTGAATTTGATTTTTATATTCCTTTTTTTTGGTAAATATGGCCAATGTTTTAGTTTTACTATATATTAGTTTAATTTAGTTGTTTATATAGACTACTTTTTTTCAACTAATACCTATTTATTACATATGATAGCATAGCTTTTTTGTTGCCAAACAAATCAGATCAGTGGTAATTTGGACAACTTATTTTGTATAATTTTTTTGTATAATTAACATTTCACAATACTTTAATATATAAATAACAACAAATGCCAAATATAGTAATAACTAAAAGAAATGGATATTTTTATTCCTTTATCAGTCATGTAGAAAAATATATTTTAATACAATAGATTTTAAAAGATATATCTTATGCATGAAAAAAATATTATATTTGATACTTAAAAGAACACAATTCAAACCAGAAAAAATAAATATAGAATCATTTAATATATACATTTTTTCAATATATATTACAACAGCAGCAAATTATAATGAGAACATATAGTAGATTTAATAATATTTTTGCCAATCTAATCAAAGAATACAAAATTATCAATTTTTCTAATTCTGCAGAGGCATTTCATTTTGAATAACAATGTTAATATGAGAAATGTTTTAAAAAGTAATATCTAATGATGATTCTTGAAAAAAAAAATAACAAATGGATCTCAGAAATTGTGAGTTTTGTAAGATTAGATATAAAATAAAAAAATATTTCTCTCATTTATAAAATTTAAGCTAAAATTGCATAATGAGTAAAAATAAGTAGTAGGATAATTTACAACAAAAAACTATGATTTAAATAATAGAGAAATTCAGTAATTATATTAATTTAATTTTTCCATATTAAAATAGTGTTTTTATACAAAGGCCAATACTTAACTTTATAGGATATGACAATGAAAAAACAGGTCCTTTCAGAGAAGGTTGAAATTCGAGCTTTCATATGATCCTACAAACCATCAAAAGATGTAAAATTCTAAATGTAATTTTTCGAAAATCGGAAGTGCTAAGTGATTATAAAGTTACATAGAAGCAATTTCAGACTCATGATTTTTTATAGATTTCAAGAGGGTTAGACACAAAAATAGTGCAGCTGATAGAATGAAATGGAAATTTCACAACAAAGCATCACATATGGAACCAATTTAGAGTTAAATATTTCTCCCTCTATGAAAAAAAAACTGACAAAAGTATTCGAAAGCATTTCCCAAAAATAAAATCCATCTTTTGGAACATATTGGTGCTGTTACAAAATAAACAGCTTTTGACTATCATGTAATGGACAATGAAGTAAAAGCATCAAGGCTCAAATATATTCAATTTTACAAAATTATTTAAAAGCAAGAAATATATGTTTGTGATGAATCCCTCCTAATTTATCTCAAATTGAAAAAATGTTCATATGAAATGGTGTGAAAAAAATCTAAAAATTATAGAAGCCGAGAAATGCTAAAATATTCTATACTTCAAAACATACTAATGTGTGACAAAAAAAATTTTATTCAAAAAATTTGAAATAAAATAATAATCAACTGATCGGGTTTACTAAATGACCCTAAGGTAACAAAAATTGTTGAATAGAGTCCTTCCAAAAAAGTGATTGCTGCTTTATTGTAAATTTCACTATATTTCAAGTGTTCTTCTCGAAGATGCTAAAACAGTCTCTTAATTTCCTTTGGTGCATAACAATTTCTTTACTGGAAGTAATTGAAGAACTAAAAGATTCAAACCATCACATCATTCTACATACGCAATGCTTAAATAATCCATAGTTATTAGATGTGTTATATGCTACTTAACTAATCAATGAATAATCGAATTGATGTTTTATTGCTCATATTCACCAGCTTTAGTTCCTTACGATTAATATTCTCATACACAAAAAATAAAATGTGTAGCCTACATATTTAAATTCCCAGAATTCATTGAAACTTACAAATGTAGTATTTCTATATGCCACTTTTAAATGGCATAATTTTTTGGTTAAATAGTTTGTATGAAAAATATACCGATAAAAACAGGTGAATATTTTAAGAAGCAATAAAATAACATTAATGAGAAATTATTTCCTGAAATTCTTTCTTAAAAACTTCCACTTGTATTTTAAATAAATGTATTTTATACAAAAACATCAATTTCTTTTGAATTATGATACAATTATTTTATATAATAAATTGTTATAAATTAGTTTAATACAGATTATTACACACATAATAGACTAGTAATGATAATTGATAAAAAAATTTTGAAATAATAGAACAAACTATATAATAGAATATTAAGCTCTATATTTTAACATTATCACAGAGATCACAGCATTTATCTTCTTATAAAAGTACTCAAATAAGTACATATATTTATTAATATAGTATTGACTAGTTTTCATATACTCTTATTATTAATGGAAATTCATATCGCATTTGAGAGCAATAGCACTCAAATATTTATAAATGATTGATTGGAGCTTGTCACACTAGATTCTAACAATAAGGTACTAATGACAAACATAAATTACTTGAAATACTTTTCTATAAGAACAGAATTTTCTATTAGTGCAAGGTATGAACAAATGCTATGCACCAATTTTAAATTGATAATCATTCTTAAATTAATGACAAAAAATACAATATTTATGAGCAAACAACAATGCAATATTTAAAGCATTAAATTTTTAAAACGAGACATTATAAAAAGCACATATAAATTTCAAATTCCATAAATGTTTTGACATTTTATTGCAATTCACAGATTTATAGGCTGTCAACTAAAATATTAATCTTGTTAATAAATATCACTTATAAGATTACAAAATTTTAAGTTATTATTTGTAAATAAATTATAACAGGATAATTAATAGATTGATTATTGTTAGTATAAAAGTAACAAACATTATATTGATGTTTAATTTAATAAAAAAATATGTACAATGCACAAAAAATAAAATAAAACACCTAGAAAAGAAAATATAAATACAGAAAACTGCATAAATTGATTAAATTAAAAATCTGTACAACAGTGGAATAAGAATTATTAGTTATACACAAATATAAATATTTAAAAACATAATTTTAAATTTCAAGCGAAAATAAAATGTAAATAATTATTAGCATTAATATAGTAATCTAAACAAAAGGTCATGATAAATAAAAAGATAAAAAATTAGCAAGCTATTCAAAAAAAAGATGTTTCCTGAATTTATATTAAAAAATTTATGTTCAACTGTGTATTTTAACAATATTTAAGAGTATTTATGTATACTTTTATATGTTGTCTAATACTTCACATAAGTTAAATAGATTTAGTGTAAGTCATTTAGATGTAAATATTTAGTAATACAGGAACAATTTCAAAATGTTTTATTTTTAAGAATTTATTATTGATGCAGTTTGGCAGAGTTTATGAACTTTAAAAAATATATCAACTGTTATAATAAATATAAAACAAATAAAAATAAAAAAATGAAACTAATGAGAAAATAATTATAATAATGTAAAAATTATTTTAAACTAGGAACACAATTGTCCTTCCCAGTTTCAAACATCACCAAGAAATATAACTCATAGAATATGTGTGTGCTCACATATAACTCTTAGAAAATATGATGGAATCCAAATTGAGAGTATCTATTAATTGAAAAGTGATTTTAAGTTAAATTCACTTCACTAAAAAATTATTTTCATTTAATTTTAAAATTATTTTAATTTAATTCCAATCTAATTACCAAGATGGAAAATATTTTTGGTATTTTTACATTTTGAAGAGTTGTAAAAATTCATGAAATGAAAATATAATTAACATTTTATTAGAAAAATAACATCATTTAGCAATCCTATACACTAATTTTTTTCATTCCATAGATTTTACAATTGGGAAATGGTCCATAAATGAAAACTAACAACTATAATATTAATGTCAAAAATAAACAACTTTACTTAAAAAATAATATTTTCCAAACAGTAAAACAGGAAATTTTTGCAAACAATGGAACACAATGGTACCATAATTTTACAATGCTTGATTAAGAGAAAATTTCTAACAAAGCTTTGATCTCACAGAAGTTTTTTTGATTAACACAGTAAGTGTTGTTACACAATTTTTTCTTATTTCTGATTTAAATCATTCTTGTATACAATGTTCAGTAACAAATATTCTAATTCTTTAAATTCTAGCTTGAATGACAATGAATAAATGTTTTTCCAATTAATGAAAAAGTACCATTTGCTTTCCTGCAATATCGAATAGAAATATTGTATTTAATTAATTTTAAAAATTAAAAGTACATTACATTTTTTACTTATTTTCCTCGTACGATTTCCCAAATACAGAAATTTAAGGAAAATTAGAACAATTGAAATTTTCTAGTGAAAATCATTCAGAAATTTAAATATAATTCTTGGCACATTTATAAACTAAGGTGCAAAACAGCATCATGCAATATCAAACCCCAAACATAAAGAAGGAAATAAGCTATTAGAGTGATTTTACTAGCATCAGTGATACTGTACATCAAAAATTTGTTCTGTAATGGCAGGAAATCAATTCATGCAGTAATATTTCTACATTTAGATTCACACAATAGTTATTTATTCATGAAAAGGTAATTCTGATCTTTAAAAATGAAAATTATTATTTTGGTATGAATTTAACACAAAAATTTCAAAGAGAGATAAATTAAAACTTTCTAACCAATAAATAAAAGTAAAATTGCCTTTAACTTTACATTAACATTCTTAATCAGTATCACATATATATAAAACAATCTGAAATCAAATATTTATAACAACATGCATTCATTACCAATATAAAAGTACATTCTGATAAAAGTCAATCAAAAATGAAATTTGTTAAAGAGCTTGAGATTTTCTCTAACATCTTCTTAAAAATTTTTAGCAATAAGAATTATGAAAAAAAATTAGAACAATGATTTAAAAATTAGTTTTAATTTTCACATTTTCCTCTATGATGTAAAAAAAAGAATAAATTACTTAATTACATATTTTAATTAATATCTCATAAAATTTAAACACTATATATATATATATACATATATATATATATTATTATTATTATTATTATTATATATGTTGAATCAGAAACTGGTTTAAAAATATGTTAAAAGAAATAATAATTATTTTTAAAAGCTCAATTTTAGAAGTAAATGAACTAAGATTGAATACATATGCAAGTTAAAATAATGTATAAATGCTTTATATCATTATAGACAAGTGTATAACCTTTTTGAATAGTTTTATAATTGGCTTAAACACTTTTTTTTTATCTCAACTCTGATTTAAAAAAATTATGGTTGAATTTGTGAAATAAATAACTAATTAAATAAAATATACATCAAGCTAATGACTTATTTAAACTCAATAAATGCAATTAAGTCATATTTCAATCAATTTGTTAATAAAAAAATATAGGATTATTAAATTTTTAAACAAAATTTTCTATAATTCTCGTCAAAAATCTTTAACATTTGTAATAGAAATATACAAACTTTTTAATATATTTAAATGTTAGATTGTAAATGTATACATATCTAATGTTATAATTTACAATGGAATATCATACCACTTAAGCATTTATGAAGTGACACAAGTAAAAAGAAAAATTTGCATTTTTTAAAGTAGCACCTTGATGCAAATTTATTAAAAATTATATATCAATTATAAATCTTCTTTAAATTACATGTTACTATTTTTGTAGTGATGTATATCTTTTAATTAAAAGGTGTGCTATTTTAACACAAAAACTATACAGTGTTATAATATTTATTTACTTGTGTCACTTTAATACACAATTATACATGTGTAATATGTATAATGAATGTAAGATTTTTCCATTTATTATAATTTTTAAAAATTACTATAAAATAAATGTTTCATATTTAATACAAATTAAATGATCTTAACTCATATATAATTAAATAAAACAAAATTAATTTTAAAAGTTTTTCATCAAGATACTAAAATCAGTAACACTATAAATTTATCTTGTAAACATAATACAAAAATTAAATTTAATAAGCAAAATAAAATAAAAATATATTCTTTATTATACTAAATTTCACATTTAAACACAAAACTCAATTTCTGTAGTGTAGTTTCAACATAGGAATGTGGATGTATTCACACACATTTACTTTCTTCATAGTTCAAGCATAATGGTCTCAAAAAGTTCAACTTTAGGTTGATATTACAGAGTATATATAATTGAATTAAATACATATAAAAAATATTTTTCAAAACAAAAATTCAACAATTTTTTAAATTTATATTTATGCAAAAGAGAACTGTAAATAGCATCATAGTTTACAGAATATCCTTTGCTGATGGTAGGAGGGAATCAATTTGAAACAAAACACCATCTATAAAAGGTCTCTGTAATGCGCTTACTTCAAGCATTGTTCTAATAAGGTTGTGCATGCCACTTGAATATCTAAATAATAAAACAATTCAATTTCAAAAAAACTATATATTTTTCCCATCAATAAAAATTTTACTTTAAACACCATCTTACAATTATGTTTTTCATAGTTAATAAATGAAAATAAAACTATATTTCTTAAGAAAATATTTTACATACAACGAATAAACATTTCCCAATGTTCATGAGCTCTACATCCAAACACAATTTATTTAAAGACTGCTATTTTTATTACCTATATATAAAAAAATGTATTTTATTGAAATTAATTTCCAATAGTATAAATAATTAATTTATTTAGATAAGTGGAATTCTCATGTAATTATTGAAAACCATGTATAAAGTTTCCTTTTAGAACATTCATTTGTTTGCATAGCTAAACTGGGGAAAGAAGTTTAAGTGAACCATGACCTAGATTAAATGGTATTTTTTAGCATTAACGGTTTAACTTTATAAAAGTTAACATTAAAAATGTTAGCTTTAACAAACATTTTTAATGTGTGATAACTTTGTTAGTTTTATACCCAATAATTCATTCAGAATAAATTATACTACTTACTGAGTATTTTCAGGAAATTCAATCACTCCACTTACAACAGCTAATGCCACACTGTCTCCTCTTTGGTGAGCAGCCTCAAATGGAGATTTGAAGTAACACATGGCATAAAGGCAACAACCTAATGACTAAATTAAACGTATTGTAAACAAATAAATAGTAAATGAAAAAATTCTTACAGAATCTAATGAATTTTACATCATACTATAAAAATCTAAAAATCATCATAAAAATTAAAATTTGTTTAAAAAACAAAGTTCTTATAAGCATCTTTTACATTTAAAAATTCTAATCATTTAATAATTTAATCCTCTACAGAAAAACTGAATAGACAAATGGAAAAATTTTAAATATTGCTTTATTGGAAAATCAAGACAAACTGGTTAATTTTATTGCAGCAAAATTACTACTATAGTTATGTATATTTTAACCTCCTAAAATATAAAATATTAAATGTGACAATAATTAATTATGTATTTAATACATTGAAATGGTATTAGCTTTTTATTCATTATTATATATAGCTTTAATTTATTATAAATGCAAATAAGAAAACATTAGAATTTAAAATTTTCTATTTAATATATTAAAATTACTGTTTATTTTTAAAGCAATTTTTAGCAAAAAGTCTTTTTGCAATTTACTAGATTATCAAAAATTTTTAATTGGTACCTCTCTAAATTTTTTATTAGATACCTCTCTAAATTTTTCTTTACTTTAATGAAGAATCTTGTTAGATTATTAGTTCATTAATCTTCAGAACCAATTAATACAAATATATAAAACTAGTACAGTATATTTACAGAATAAAACAATTGGAAGCCATATTTTGATTAAAAACTAATTGATATAAAATATAAAAGTGAGTTAAAGATAATTTTGGAAACATTGCAGTGTAGTTGTTAAGTAAAAATTCAATAAAAGTTTTTTTCTATATAATTAATAATTTTTTTAAATATAATCCTAAAATATTTGGTTCACATCATCAAAAAAGAAACACGTATAATGTTATTTGTGAAATACTGATTATGATAGAAAATATTTTTATATTTAAAGAGGATTCTTATCCTAAGATTTCTTCATATTTTCATAAAATTTTACAAATTTTTGAATAAATATTTTCCAGTTAATAAAAAATAAATAAATGATTACAATATCAATATACATAAATGAAAATTAAAATTATATATACATACATACCCAAATATCAACTCTTTCATCAATAGAAGAATGTGTTTCAACATTGAAAAGCTCTGGTGCTCGATAAGCCATTGAACATTTTTCAGATGCAAAATCCTATATCAAAAACAAAAATTAAATGAAGAAAAATGTCCATCAAACAAGCTTCACATAACAAACAACAAATTTTAAATAAAATCAACTCATTAGAATTTTCAAGGCAATTTCTTGACAAATAAGTAAATTATTTTTGCAAGCTTTACATATAATTTAGAAATTTACTTTTTCGTTCACAACAAAGCAATATATCCATTTGAAAAACCAATTCATTAAACAATACTTCAATAAATTTGTTTTTGTTAAGTAATACATAAGTAATACATTTCATAAATTTATAAATACAAATAAATAAATATTTTTAATTGTAAAAATATTGAATTGCTAACTTTCACAATTAATAAAAGTTTTTCTATCTCAATCTCCTTCAATAAAAATGATGCAAATTCATAAAATAAATTTATTTTTATTGACTATTTCATAATTCTCCCAATTACCAACAAACAACTCCTTAAACAATTATCTTTAAATACTAAACTGCATACATTAGCACACAAAATATTGCAAACAAAAATCTTTTCTTAGATATATCTTGCAATGCAAACATAAAATTATAAGTTGGTATAAAAAGAACTTCTGTATATTTAAATTAATATGTTAACCTGTAATGCTCTGGCTTCTGAAGACTTGTGTATTTCCTGTCTTGCTTTGCCCATTGAACCAAAATCCATCCAAACAGGAGAGTCATCTGTACCCATCAATACATTGGCAGGTTTCACATCCCTGAACAAGAAACATAAATGGAAGATTACAAGATAAAAAAATTCAATTTATTAAATGTTAATTCACCATACCATACAAAAAAAACAGAATTTTAAGTAAAATACTAATAAAATTATATTGTAAAATGTATTGTATTTGAAAAATATTCATTTATTTTTTTATTTTATTTATGGTTTCAGATCCAAAATTTTAAAAGTAACTATTTAATAAGAAAAATTAGTTAAGCAATATTCTTGTCATAAAACAGCAAACTTAAATAATATTTTCATTTCTATAAAAATCATGTTTTATAAGCAATTCATATTTTTTATAATAAGCAATGCATAAAATTTAAATTTAAAAAATTATGATGGATTAATTTTAAATTTTTATGATGGAGTTTATAATTTTTGATAAATAATAAATGATTTTAAGGAAATAGAAAATGAGTAAATGTTTAAAACTGCAATAAAAAAAAGGTCTGTATAACATTACAATACAAAAAAGATTTCTCAAATAAATATTAATTATATTCAATCTAAATTTTAATAGTATGGTTTATAATATATGGTGTTCTGTGAAAAAATTATTATGCTTATTTGTAAGAAAACAAAACAGTGAGATAACACTTTCATTTGTATGTTTTGAATTAATGTAAAACAAAATTACTTAAAAATAAAATAATACATAATAATTTTATAACACGATTTTTAATATATGAAATAAAGAAACCATGTAACTATCCATATGCTAATTTTTATACATTTTTCAATATTAAAATAAAAAAATCCATAAAAAAATTAATTTTAGCACTTGAATATACTAGGATTTGAAAACTAAAATGGGTACTAAATATATGAATATAAAATTTGTACAGATAACATGAAAATTAAATGTTATCTTAAGAAATTAAGTTAAAAAAGTATAACTAACATGCTGGAATTAATTACTAAGAAATAAGATAATAAAATGGTGCTTGCATATCAGCATTGTCTGGAGATGAATAGTATTTTATATATCTGCCAAGCCTTTTATATATGTGCCCATATTATTTTATATATTTCCACCAAGTTGAACTAGCATCATGGAAATTATGACAAGATGAAAACAGACAAGATGATAAATGAAAACAGTAGCAAGAAAAGCTTCTCATTCAGATATTTTGATAAAAAAATCAATCAATTATAAGTGGGAAATAAATTGACAATAACTTTAAAAGGGAGGGAAATTCTATTTATAATTGAACTTTATATGAAAGAAGCCTTCTCTTTCTATTTTGTTCGTTTAGTAAACTTCCCAGCCATTAGAATAGATTGTACTTCTATCTGCAATGTTTTTAATAATTTTCTAGAGAAGGCTCAAATTAGATCTCTCAGGAACTGTGATCAAAATTGAAATAATCTCAATATAAAGTGCCAAAAATCCTTTATAATAATATTCATCCTGAATTGTTTTCATTTTATAATCAGACTTTCATTAATTTCCGTAATCGATTCTGGTCTACTTATATTTTAGTTGTCTTTCTTCTGCACATCAAATACATCACATAGTCGCATATAATTGTTTTAATCAATGGTAAATTTGTCAAATAAATCCAATTGCTTTTTACAAAGCTTAATGGAGGTCATTTCTTTACACTAGCAAATATATAATATACAAATACAAAAAACAGTATCTAGCTTCTTTGGAACTATTTTCCATTTCTTACTCCAACCTGCTGATAACATTGTCATAAGTTGCACTTCCAAAAAATTCACCTTCAAAATACAGCTTTATTTTATGAAAATTGCTACATTTTTGCCTTTTTGGTATAATATATCATGCTTTAGTAACAATAAATTCTCATCTATTTTTGTGTGAGGTAAATTTCAAATTTGCATTTTTTAACACTCAAAATGTGGAATCAATTAGCAAGCAGCGAATCCAATACTTTCACAATAGTTATTGTTGTATACCTTAGGAAAGTTCATGAAAATAGATAATCATATACAAATCTAACCCTTTTTTTCAAGTATAAGAGCATATATACAACAATGTTTTTAATATATTAGAATAGTCATATTTAAAATTTTTAATTTTTATTCCTTTAACATTTTTATTACTAATATTGGCATTAGATCATAAACTATTATCATTGGCACAATCGTCTTATAATTAGTATACATATCTTAGATATCTATTTATATGCATACTAGTTAATAGTCTAGTATCTTTGCACAATTCCCAAGGTGCTAATTTGATTTAGAGTAAAATCAGATGCAGTGATGCTAATATATAAGTACCAATAAAATCTTGATAAAGATTTGAAGAAATGTCTTTTCAAAAATAAATTATAAAAAGTAAATAAAATATAATTCAAAAAATAAATAAAATAATATTATAATTGATAGAAACAAATTAATTTTATTTTTATATACTTATTAATTGCTTTAAATTTTAGAAACTATTATAAACTTTTTAAAACGCTACAAAAAAAGAATATTAATCCATACATTCTCTTATTTTCTCAACCTTCCATTAATTTTTAAATGGAATTCAATGGCATATAAGATTGAAACTACAGCAATTTTGTCATATCAATATTATTTTTAATAAAATGATGAAAATTTGTATCCCAAACATTTTTCTGTAATGTGTAAAAATTCTATAAACAAAACGTTTTCATTGTTGTGAAATTCTTCAAAAATACAAAATGAGCTAAACAATTAGGGATTACCATAACTAACAACAACAATAAAGAAAATCCAAATATGTAAAAATGAAGAATGTTTTAGAAAATTAGAATAAAAAGTATATAAATGTAAATATAATGTTTCAGCATTAAAAATTTCAGAATGTAATTGAGATGAGCATAATTAGAAAAATTTATCAGCATTAAAAATTTTAGAATGAAATTAGAAAAAGATGCTAACCATAGTTTTTTTTAATAGTAGAAATTGACTTTTAAAAATATAGTTAACACATGAATAGGGATGAATTTTGTTTAAAATTTAATTTAGTAAAGTATCACATAGCAATAAAATAGTTAATAGCTTAAATTAATTCCAAACCTATGAGCTAAAGGATGAGGCTGGGCATTATGCATAACTCTTATCCCTTCACACATCTTTCGGAATATCCTGAGAATTCTCTCTTCAGATATGAAGCTTTTGCTCTTGGCACGTACAGTAAGTTCATCTTGTAAAGTGCCCTTCTAAAAATAAGAACATATATAATATTAGTTACAGAATGAATAATAACTGTCAATCATTAAAAATATAGGGAAATTGTATTACTCTGTAATAGGGTAGAAGAAGGCGAACTTCACTGCGATTTGGAGAGTGGAGTTTATCTGTTCTTTCAGCAACACAGACATCAATGCAATCTATAATATTTGGATGATTGAATAAGTTATGAAATTCTGCTTCTCTTAAAGCATTTTTTTCATCTTCTTTACTGTGGCATGCAATTCTTTTTAAAGCATAAAATCTGTGAGTTTTATGATCCTGCAGCAAATCTACAATACTAAATCCCCTAACAAGTAAAATATAATTATTATTACAATATTAAATTTGGTATTTTTTTCACTAAGCATCACATGTTTAAATTTAAAAAAAAAGAGAGAGAGAGATTAAGAATCTTGAGATAAAGAGAATATAAATGAAAAAAATTCTGTTGATAGTTTTACAAAATAATCTTCAAATGTCATTTAAGAGAACACTATTATTAAAAGATTTATTTAAAAAATTCTAATATCTATTTAATAAATAAAAAATTAAACAGGATAGTATTTAAATAATGAGGTATACTGTATTTTTGATTTTCAATATAATAAAATTCTTTTAACTTTCATGGATATAAAAATTAAGTATGCTAATGACTATCATACTTTTCATAAACTAACAAATGATTATATCGTATTTTTAGATTCTAAATGATAGTTTTTTTATTAATAGATGAAAATTTAAATTTTAAAAAATAATTAATACTTTTAATAAATAAAAATCACTTAAAATTTCAAAGAAACGTTATTAAACTATAATTAATATCATCAAAGTTAATAAAAATCAAGCAATTTCAGTATCTTAATGCCTTGTTTCATTCAGTAACAACATCAATTATTTTCATCAACTTATGTTAGTTTTTTTTTTTTTTTTTTTTTGGTATTTTTGATTCTCTAGTTTAATAAGTAAACGTCAAAAAATTAATAACAATAATAAACTGTTAAATGATAAATAGTACATTAATAAGTTAATACTTTCCAAATAAACTGTCATCAATAATAAATAATAAAGTAATATAAAATGCAATAGTTGAAGAATAATTATAAATATCAAAATATCAACAATTAATTATTTACTGTTTAAAAATAAATTTTCTTTTTCAGTAAGAAACACTACCAACATATTGCATTGATACTCAAACATTGGAAAATTTTATTACATTAAGACTTTAAAAAAAATTACTTAAAATAGTAAACTTTTTAAATTAATATTTTCTAAAATAAAATTAATAATAAAGTCACCCTTCGCCTAATCTTGTTTTGATAGTGAACGTTTTTCCATTGATGTCGATTACTTCCTTCCCACAAGCACATCCCATTGAAAGTAAGCTGCAATATGACTTCATACTAGCTTTAAAACCTTAAAAAAAGATAAATAAATAAATCATGCATATGAAATAAAAAATATATAAGTCACAGAACTATCTAGATTTGATTTTAACTCTCATATAAAACATCTTAATAATATTTAAATTCTAATTAATACAGTGAAAACCGCCACATAGTGAAAACATTTTGACATCAACAAAAAAAACATTTTTTAATCATACCTATATATTATACAAAATGTTGATTTCATCAATTAAGAAAGATTTTCTATACATCTTTTAAGCAATTTAAAAGTATATGCTACCGATTATAAGCAGCATGATTTGCCACTGAATCATGCATTCGAATAAACTATATACAATTACTTGTTTTACCTTTTAACACATGTAATGTGTCTTACAATTAAACTCTAGTAAAACATTTTAATGACTACTGCATAAATTGTATTTTAGAAAGACTTTTTATAAATAAGTGACCACATTTACATGTTATAAAGAAGAGAACTAGGAAAACTCCCAAGCACTCACTAAAACAGACATAATATGCAAAAATGCAACACCCACCTTTCATTGTTAAAGAATCTAGAGCCTAACCAGACTCTTTTGCTCTGAAGAGTGCAGTCTCTTCATTAAACCCCAGACTTTTATAAAATCATGCTGTATCTTTAAATGCTAATTTAGCAGAAAATTAATCTCAGTAATTAAGTAATTTTTAAACACTGCATTTATAAAACCATAATAAATAATGAAGTTTACAATTAACTTTATACCAGATAAAATTGTGTTATTTTGCTTAAGAATAAAAACTGTTCTACAAACAAAGTAAAAAATTTTTTAAATGAATGCTAAAAAAATATAATCTCCAAGATACAGTGGGTAATTAATTAATGAGCATAATTCATTACAAGATTATGTTTGCTATACGAAGGGTTCATTAACCAATCCTCGATTTACCATAGATTTTTTTTATGAACTCAATTAATTCGTACTGGAGACTAAAAATCGAATTTAAAAAAAGGATATATAATTTCTTTGTAAATTTGATTAAAAAAACAATACATAAATAGTCTTGCATATTAATCAAACGTTTTCGTTTTTGATTGAGACATTAAAGAACATGTCAAATGTCGATTGCTTTTTTCTCTTTTTTAATACTTTCCGAAAGTGAATAATAGCATTGTTGTTGTAACAATCCTTAACCTTACTGATATCAGCATGATTCGAGTGCCATTCTAAGATCACTGGTTTGACATCCTCCCACTTCTTCAATAAATGAACAAGAGGGGGTACTCAAAATGAAATCAGATTCAGTTTTGAATAAAATCAAAACCGAAACATGATGGTCTATTTTGGCTATAAATATTCTACTGGAAAAAAATTCTAGAATAGAAATTTGAAGTTTAACATGCAAGCAATATGACTCAAGAGAGATGAAAAACGATTTTTGGTCCGCTGGGTTTGGCAACTCTGTACATCATGCCCCAAGATCTGAGAAGTGTTTTAAGAAGTGTAGAATTTGTTTTAGTTCATTATCCGAATATGTACTCCTTGTTTGAACACAAAAATCTTTTATGAAAATGTTCGTTCTCTGATTTGTTAGTAGTCCGAACTGCTCATTAACCGATCATCCACTGTAATAGTAAAAAGAATATTTTTAATCTCTGACTAAGAACAAGGTCAGAAAACATAAGGTGGCTATTTATGAAGTTATTTATTTAGTTGAAAAGAATCATAATGAAATTGTTCCTACTATGTGAAACCTCAATGAGAAAAGTTAAAGTTTCAGTATTTCTTAAGTTTTCAATGTTTATTTTAGTAAAAAAATTTTCATGTTTTGAAATAAAAATAAAAGTATTCTATATTTTAGACTATATACATAATAAATAAATATTATATTAGAAAATAATAATATTCTATATTTTTTTAAAGTGTTTTAATAAAATATTTAAAATCAAATTCCATTTTACATAGATTATAATAATAAGAAATAAATAAAAATATAGGAAAATAGAAATACAAACTAGAACACAAAAATATTTTAATAATATAAAATTACTTAATATAATTACTAATAATTAATTTGCATTAGAATTTTCAAGGAAACATTTCTAAGTAAAAGGCTATAAATATTGCAATAATATTAAAATCGGTAATTGCAGTTTAGAATTGTAAAGGAATTCCTCATTCTCATTACATATTTTGAAAGGATTTATGCTAATTTATACCAAGAAATCATCACATTTCTATATCTTAAAGTATCAAAAGATGAAAAATAGTGTAACATGTGGCGGTAAAATGTAAAATATAATTCAACGAAAGTCACTCATCTTATTTACACTGATATTTGCGAATTTTCTGCTCAGCTAAACATTGTGAATGCAAAGGAAACCATTATATACCATTGCATGAAACTTTATGGGATAAAAATAATGATATAAATTGTATTTTCTTGCCTTTTAATCATATCTATTTCAAACTTCAGGTACTTATTTTCAAGCATAAATTAATAACAATATACACCAGCATATTGTTAACTTATAATAAATTAAATTATATAATATCGATTAAATTATGATTTTTTTTGTCTCATAAAAACCAAATGAGGTTCACTATTGAGATAGAAAGTAACAGATCACAATCCAGATTAAATGTGGATTTATAAAACAATTATCTATATATCAAAAATTAAAGGAATTTTCAATACTTGTATTTATTTTTTCCATACTGATAAAATCCATGTATTAAAAGTATTATTTTAATTATGACACCACAAATATTGAAATGATCAGGTTTTTGATGGTCATCTTTTGCACACAAGTGAATTAACCAAGCAGATAAATTGAAAGGCATTAGTTTTAAACTTAAAAAGATTGTCAGCAATATATGTTAAAATTAATAAATTTGCAAACTATGAGTTTGAAATTCAGTAGTTAGCAAAATAATATATTTGGTTGGCAATGAACAGAATATTTTCAAAAATGATAGGAAAAAATATATGAAACAAGAAAAGTACCGATTGCACATATTTATTTTTATAACATTTCACATATAAAATGTCTTGTTTCTTTGTCCTGATGACCTGGATTGCTAATAATTATCAAAAAATCAAGTCTCAGAGAATACTTACTATATTATCTTTTAAAATCTCTAAGGTTTAATCATGAACACTTTTGAAAATTATTTAAATTAAAATCCACAACTTTTACAAGAATTTTTTAAAGAGGATTTTAGCATACTCCTTATATTTTATTCTTTAGGCAGGTTTTATCATAAATATATTCATTATTTTCAATTACTTTTTTTATAAATCATCTTGATTTTTATGTATTTCTTTTATACATTTTTTAAAAATTTCCGAATTTCGTCTTTCATCCTTGTTTTTATAATAAATCTTATATTTTTATAATAAATTTTTTTATAATAAATAAATAATGCATATTTACTCAGTTACTTGAAATTGGGTTTACATTTATTTTCTTATTCGCTTGATTACCCTAATTTAACTTTTGTGTTTTTTCTTTCAGTGCTAACATTTATATTTTTGTTAATATTTTATATATTTATATTATTTAGTTTATTTATAAGTTTAGCATTTTTGTCTTAATTACATTTATTACATATGATTTTATGTATATTGGAAATTTTTTCTAACGAAATTGCGCTAAAAAAATAAAATTACACTCATTGTAATGGATATTATATATACATATTCTTCAAACTAGGTTTGGCTTTTCTCGTTTCTGATTTGTTCGAAATCATTTAAGAAAATTTGACACTATCATATATTTTCAATGTTATGGCTTAAAATCCTTATGAAATAATTAAAAAAACTGATATTATTTTTTTAATTGAGATCTTTCTTAAAATAAGATAATATTTAAAATAATTAGTTTCCCATATATTTTTTACAATTTGTTTACCATTATATCCATTCTATTGTTCAACATCATCTTATTTATTTTTTAATAGTTTACACCAAAATTAATCTTTCATTTACATACATATCAGCAATACAAAAAATAACATGTATTAATGGATTATGTATTTTTTTCTTCGATAGCGGAAAAAATAAAAATATTTACGATTTCATTTTTATAAGTTACGGTTAACGAAACTACCCCGAATAATTGAGAAACAAAGTTATATTTTTTGTATGCATTTTGAGAATTACAAGGATATACCAAAGACGTGAATGACAACTGAGTGTGTATGTTTGCTTATCTTTGACAGAAAGTTATTTTTTCGCTAAGCGAAAAAACACGCAATTATTTTAAGTTAATTTTGCAATTCCACGGTGAAATGAATGAATCGACGAGACTTCAAAAGCAAAGAGATTTAATTATCCATTCACACTGCAGTTTTTAAATTAACTTAAAATTAAATTTCATTTAATTTAAAGCACTACACTAAAAACGTTCGCACTGAATTACTCTCGAATCTGATTTACAAAATATTTATTTTGGTTCTAAAACTTATTGTTCATTGATATTTTCTATTATATGATACATTTCATATTTTAAACAGTTTATCTCATTTTTTAAACGTTTACAGAATAAAGTGATGTGATTAAGATTTTAATAATTCAAATGATGAATACGATACCAAAGAATTTCACAAAGATATACTTGACAAATACTTTTTTCTAAAACCTGACATAATTTTCTGGTGCTTAGTTAATACTTTTGTAAACTACACAATTTAAGCATCTAATTTACTCTTGAAAATAGTATACATATTTTTTATCTCACAATTTTTGTAAGATTGTTTCATTTAAAAATATTTTAAATTTTATGTTACTTATTAAATTTGAGGATTTAAAATGTGTTGGTATACTTGTTTGAAATTTGATTGATAAAAGAGTAAAGATTTTAAAAAAATCTATAAATATTATTATTTATTACCTTTAATTTTATTGTATTTTTTCGTGTCATAATAAAAAGTCTTGTTTTGATTTGACTTAAGTGAAAGTTTTGGCTTTTTTGTATTCAAAAAAAGATTTAAATTAAATTGTTCCTAATTGATTATAAATATATACACTACTGGCCAATAAAATTGCTACACCAAGAAGGAATGCAAGTAACAGTACGATATTTATTGGACACATACATTATAGTGGAAAAAACAAATGATTAGATTTACAGGAAATTAGTATGTTTAGATCTTGAGAAATCAGTACCCAGAGCAGCCACCTCTGGCTGCAATAACAGCATTTATCCGCCTAGGCATGGAGTCAAACAGAGATTGTATGGCATATACGGGGAAGTTAGTCCATGCAGCTTCAATACTATGCCACAGTTCATCTACAGTAGTGGATGGTGAGTGATGGCGTGCCAATCTCTCGACAACCATTGACCACACGTTCGCAATTGGCGACAGATCATGAGAACGTGCTGGCCAGGGTAACAGTTGAACCTGTTCTGTATCAAGGAAGTGCAGAACAGTACGGGCAATATGCGGTCGTGCATTATCCTGTTGAAACAAAGCATTAGGGAGGCCTTGAAGATAGGGCAGAGCCACGGGCCTTAACACATCAGAAATGTAACGGTTGCTGTTCAAAATGCCGGTAATGCGAACAAGAAGTGATCGAGACGTGTATCCAATGGCACCCCATAACATTACTCCAGCAGATGGGCCAGTATGGCGATGTCCAATGCAAGCTGGCAATGCGCGTCCTCCACGATGCCTCCAAACACGGATGCGGCCATCATGGTCCTGTATGCAGAACCGAGATTCATCTGTAAAGATGACATGATGCCATTCCCGCGTCCAGGTTCGTCGCTGATCACACCATGGAAGGCGCTCCTGTCTGTGACGCAGCGTCAATGGTAGCCGAAGCCATGGTCGCCGTGTAGACAATCCCTGCTGCTGCAAACGTCGTCGAACTGTTCGAGCGGAAACTTGTTCCCTTGCAAATGATTCCATTTCTCGACTCAGGGTTCATGACGTGGCTGTACGATCCCTTGTGACCATGTGGATAAGACCATGTGGTCTTCTCTGCTGTTAGTGATGGGTGGTCGCTGGGATCCTGCATGACGTTCCGTATGATTGTCCTGAACCCATCGATTCCATATTCTGCTGTCCATATTCAAGGTATCTCGTGATTTCTCCAGTCGTCTGCCGCCTGTTCCTTCTTGCCTGTAGGAGCCTGCTTTATACCCCGACATTACCCTTTACGTCATGTTGCGTAATTTGAGTATGCCCTTGCGAACCAGACCGTAGTCGATCTTCTGTTTGGTCTTTCGGTCTGATCTACCTGTTTGTTCCGCTGTTATGCTAATTTTTCCATTTCATCCTTAATTTTTGCACACCAGTATATATATATATATATATATATATATATATATATATATATATATATATATATATATATATATAATATCATAACTTTCTCCTTAATTTCCCCCAAATATAATAAATTGAATTATTTTTTATATAAATCTAATCAATTACTGATAAAAATAATTTTCTCTTCTACATTTTTACTGATGTTTCAAAAGTGATTTAGAGTTTTAAGAAAGTAATAAGCATGCTATATAAATGCAATGAAACTTCCTACTTTAAAGAATGTAAATTTATTTTAAATATTTAAGTATTTAAAAAACTCATTTGAATAAGTTAAAATTCAAGGAATCATGCTAATCAACAAAATTTTGTTTCAAAATATATTACAGAATGGAATTTTTTATCTTTTATAATCATGAACTTAAAAACTTAAAATAATATGAAAATATTAAGTTAATCATTTTTTATCTTTGCAGAAACTCCTATCTTTAACGTAAATTATTGACACAGTGAGTTCGTATCTTTTAATAATTGTTTATATAAGGTTTTAGTTTTATCATGAATATCTGCACACACATATCCATAGACATTATAAATATTATATTACAGGTTATCTCAAATTTGTAAAAGATTTAAGGAAGAAATTAACTTTCTTTTCTCTCTTGATATTTTAAATTCGCCGAAAATTTAACTTCAAACATTTCATAAATTTTTTATTAAATAATATTAATGACTTCATAATAAAAATTAGAAAAAGAACTTAATTTATCTATCGCCAGCTTTTTTATATCAATCTCACAATTATAGAATTTAATTTGAAGTTACAGTTAATAGATTAGAGCAATGCTGCGCTATTTATTAATTAATAATAGTGAGAACAATGTTAATAAAGATGGTTAAAATAGAAAAATGTCATTATAATTGACAAAGCCAATAAAAATTTAATTTTTATAATGAATTAATTTTAAAAGAACTTAATAACACTTCCTGTGATGAACCAATTTATATATCTAGTAAAACTTTAAAAAAATGAAAGTTATTTATAAGAGAATTAAATTAAAATATCTTTCAAGTAATGAGTTTTCTTTTCTACGAGGCCTTTCAAAACTTCTCGTATAAACCCTGTTAAATTTATATTTATAGCCAGAAAAAAATAAAGTTAAATGAAAATTTACGGAATTTTTATTGTTAAAAAATCAAAAAAAATATTTTAACAAAAGCTAAAAGTCACTATTATATTAATATTTAGTGAATAATAAATATAACATCCAAGAGAAGTAATTAATAATTTAAAAGATTTTAATGTTGATTCCGAATACCTTTACATATGTGTTCACCTTTAGGTAATACTGTTAAGGAGGTAATCAATATTTTTAATATAATGCATATTTCAGATATTATTAGCAAAGAGAAATCGATACCATTAATTAATTTAGTTTAAAATAACAATTGCATCCAGTTCCATAATAAAATTTATAAGCTAAAAAAAGAAAAATTCATATAAAAGCTAATTTTAGTGCTAGTTACAATTTATTTCTTTTCTTGAAATAATTTCAATCTATGAAACATAGACCAAAGAATAACTCAAATTTTAACAATTAAATATGCATATGACATATTGTTAATTTCCCAATGATTAACATTAATAATTTCGGAAACTAGGCTGAAGAAATTTATCTTCATCTTTAAATATCCCAAATGCAATTGAATCTAACGTAATTCTTTAACAGTGAAATTAAAATAAATAAATTTCTTTTCATTTGTAAAATTTTAAAAAGTGAAATATTTAGTATTCTATTTATTTGTTTTTTTATTATTACTATTTTTCTATTTATCATTGCTATTTTTCATTTTAGTTTATTTATTTTTTACGTATTAGACTTTGATATGTGTGAATTTTTTTCGTTTATTTCATTCTTTTATATTTATCAGGAATTTAGTTTTCTTTTAATAGTTGTATTTAATTAGAGACAAATAACAGAAATTTTTTATTTAATAACATATTACTTTTTTTAACTAATATTTGATTGAAAGGTAGCATCTTTAGCACGTTTCAGACATTCATTTAGATAGTTTTTTTTAAACATTTATTACTTTTTTAATTTGACTTAATGTGAATTGTAATTCACCGATTATAAAACATTTTCTCTTTTACCTAATTTTTATAACATTACTTTAATATTATTATGGCATGATCATTATTTAATAGTAATATTTTAATGCTTTCACATTAACTGTAAGTAATGTTTATTTCTCAACACCATTTTGCTTTCGAAACCGATTCCATTTTATTTTCTACGTTCTAAAAATTGAATGCATGGTAATATCTTTTTTTATTCAATGTAGTCTTCAAATTAACTTTTAAAAATTTTTGTTAATCTATGTACGTTCGTATTTAGTTATTACCTATTCATTTATTCATTGCTAATATTTTCTCTTTGAGAAAGTAAGTTAAGATTTTCAATCACACTTAGAATTTACTATGTGTATCAAAATACTCTCGTTAACTCGAGCAAAAAATGATGTTTCTCTGTTTTAATCTTTCGTTATTATTATCAATTTGATTTTTTTATTGCATACCTGTATTTTCTTTTATTTGCTTGCTATTATTGGTAATCACTTTTTAATTTTAAAATACAAAGCACAATAACACAGAAGGTATCAAGTAAAATTATCAATCAATGAAATATTCTAACTATTACAACGATACTAATCTTTATAAAATATTGATTACTAAATAATCCTGCAATATTTTTTTCCTACTTTTTTCTTCCAGGATCATTTTAAACTTTTTAACATAATAATTAAAAATTTATTATATATTATTATTTATTATTACATTTAATTTTAACATTTTAAACTTTTTAATTCAGAAAAAAGATTATTTTATGCGAACTACAATATGTTTTTTTTTCTCGCATAAAATAAATAGTATTATATGCAGATTTTTTTAAAAATATAAAACAAGTTATGATTCGTGAACTAACTTTTCCATCATTTCCATTTAAATTGTATTCTATAGCAATTCTATTTCTTATAATTAACAGAAAAGGGTTTTAAAATGTGTTCGTAATTTTTCTAAAGTTCTTTTTTTAATTGTGAAAAATTATTTTGATCTGTAAATATAATTATTAAAAAATTTATCAAAGAAAGAGAATACCATTTATTCTAGTAGTTAATTTCCTCTTTCACTGTTGCTTTTTATGCTTTAGTTTAGAGTATTTACAAAATGAAGAAAAATTTATTTTCTACTATGATCATTTCTAGAAAATTAAAAACGACCATGTATGAAATTTTAACTGGTATATTTAGATAGCACATAATCCCTAAATGCGGAATTTCCTTAATTTAAAAATAAATTACTGTGCTTAGGCCAAATAATCTCAGGGAAATATTCAAAGGTATTAACGAATAGAAAAAGTATTTTAGTTATATTTACACTAATTATTATCAATACATTTTATTTTAAGTTCTTGAAAACATCATGTGTTTACTTAAGTTTTATATTGAAGATATTAAACACGACTTATTTAGAAAATTTTCCGAAAATCCTTTGATGTTTGAAGTTACATTGCAGATATCACAGTTTCCCCGGTCATCATGAACTTGATACAACTGCTCCACATTTTAGATCCAATTTTAACTAAGAGTCTCAACTTGCAATTCTTAAACTTTTACGAATTTTGCGTTTAAAATTTTATAAATGGAAAAAGAATAGTTTATTTAATAAATAAATGGATAAAGAATAGTTTATTTATATAATAGGGATATCTATAACCACAAATATAATAAAAATCTATTCAACAGTTAATTTATAAAAATTTATTTATTTGTAAATAATTAACAGAGTTTATTTTTTACATGAAGCTTTAGTGCAATTATTTAGATAGAAATGTATTAGATTTCAATAAATTGGAATGAATAAGAAACGGTAATCAGGCATTCTTTAATTTTGAATTGTTTCGTCTTCTTTTTTCGCAACCTTTCTTCCAAAACTGATTATAGAGTCATATATTGCTCTGAAATTAATAGCGGCGATGTCTTTCCAGAATGCCATAGCTGCTGCTGCCACGCACGCCGCCATGCGCATGGTGTCGGTGTACTGCTCCACATCGCGCACGAGTATAGTGTTGAGCATCACTTCGCTCGTTTTCTTGGGGAGGAAAATATCAGGTCCTTGTGTGATTCTTGGAGTGAAAGAAAAGATATCAATGAAAATTATATAAGAATTAATCGAAAATTAAAAATGCAATTTTAAATTTTTTTCATTTGGAGCATAAATAAGATCAGTACACTGACACCCTGGCAAACGTACAGTAAATTGTCCCTCTTGCGATCTAAATTATGGATGGAATAAATTCCTTAAATTTATGTACTTATTAAATGTATGTTATATAAATACATCCTAAGTTTTTTAAACATTATTCCCTTTTCAAGTATATGTTTAATAACCTATTTCTTTATGACAGATGGAAATGACACAATAGTTATTTTCGCCTTATATGAAATTTATAGAGAACTTTATCAACAGTTTCATATTGTTTTCTTGACCAAAGACTGGAATTAAAATAAAAAATAATCAATATTGCTAAAAATATATGTATTTTTTTTTAAATATGAAACGATATACAAAACTAACCAGTTAAATTAAATGTCAAGACATAAGTGACGTTAGTTTACATAGTTTCAAGAACGATTAAGAATTTAAAAGTAATAACATGAGAATATTAGATCACGGAAAATGAGCACAAAAGTTTTGCTTATAGCAACAAAAGTAATAGTAAATTGTCAACATAACACATGTAAAAATTTACAAACACACCCACACACACATACATGATGTAAAATAAATAATTTGTATAATAAAATCATTAAAATGTTTTTGAACAAATTCTAGTCTAATTATTAAAATTCCGTATAAAAAATGTTTTTAATCAAAATTTCTATTTTTATATTAATTATTCACCATTTTATATAAATAAAGCCAAAAATGAACCATTAAACAGCTGAATTTATTTCCGAATAAAAATATTACACTTGGATGCTATCGATAGCAGGTTTCTTGAAAGCTTCTTTTATCTCTTCGAGAAAGCTTGTGGAAGTCTCTTGTGGTTCAGTAATGTCAGAGACTACTTCGGAGGTATCGCCATTTTCAGTCGTGGACTGCTCTGGCTCATCGAACCAAAAGCCAAGCCCAAAAGCGATCAAAGAGGCCACGCTATAGATTATGTCGGTGCACCGATTTGACTGATCTTCTTTATGAACGAGAACATTGGAGCTTTCCTCACTTTTTCTTAGTGCATTTAAAACATTAGTTCCAGGCGCAAATCTTAATTGAATATAACAAACAAATAAATAATTTTTTCTTAATTTATTAAAAATATTTTAATATCTCATGGAATAAAAGCTAATATGCATTGCTTACTTTTTGACTAAAGGAAAAAAGAGCATTAGAGCCCAACTGGTAAAATATTCCTATATTCTACGATTAATTAATTGGGTTTTGTCGCACAAAGAAAAAAATATTGCGCCAAACTTAAATTTTAAGTATGTATATATATATATATATATATATATATATATATATATATATATAGTATATGATGCATATATATATATATATATATATATATATATATATATATATATATATATATATATATATATATATATATATATATATATATATATATATGTATATAAGCATAATAAATAAATAAACCTATTTTAAACTTTCACAGAAGTTTAAAATATAAACTATAGAATAAATAAAAGGAAATAGCCAATTGCCCTCAAAAGAAAATATAATTTCTTTAGGGTGGGGTTCCATTTATAAATCAATTAAAGATGAAATATTATTTTAAAACATTTAAAAACCTGGACAGGAAGTTTGAAAATATGTTGAACATTATATCGTTCGTTTCACATCACGGGCTTAGATCATTAAAAATCAAATGTTTGAGAACCAAACGTGTGTGTTCGACATAAAGGCGAGTTAGTTTACTATTAGCACTCTTCGTAACCGTAAAAAAAGATGCGGTGAGAAATGTAAAAATGATATGGATCTTTTTGATGACATGCAGACTCAACAATTACTGCCACAAGGATTAGATAAAGGTTTTAACCTATCCCATATCAGAAATTAGAAGTGATGAATAAAGCGGACTTCATACTATCAGCAGCAACATTAACCTTTCCCGACGTCATGTCATAACAATGTCGATGGTTATCATCGATACTTATGTGACCTGTGATCCAACATTAGACAACATTTTTCTTGCCAATAAGGAAATCTGATGCTCCAAAAGTTTTGAATACAACAGGATGACACTGAACTTTTAAATTTTTCAATAATTCTAAAACATTTAAACAGAATAAATAATTTTTCAAAAAAAAAAAAAAAATCGTGGTATTCAAAATCTAAGCATTTGATAGGTTGCCATAGCTTCAGTAATAAATATGAAGCAGGATTTGTGGAGGCTGAAATTATAAACAATATTGTCAATCAATATACAACAGCCAATATATTCCGCTGCTTTTAACAAATCCCTGCATGAATAATGGGTATACGAAGTGTACTGATAGCGATGTAAAGAATACAGCTGTTGAAAAATAGGAGGAGCTGTATGAGATTTTTAGTATACAGAGTGAATGAATTAAAAATATTTGTGGATCATTCCAAGAAGGATATAATAACATGTCTGTTCTGTAAAACTGGTCACCTTTCACGCAGGTCAGACAAATCCAAATGTATTTCCATTCTAGTGAGGAAAGGTGGGATGATTTAAAGGAAAATATCGTACAATCTTTTAAGTAAATTGTATTAAGAGCTATGAAGCGTAACGTATGATGAGGGTCAGACAAGTTCTTAGTAATAATTGAAAGTATTTGTCACAATTTTAAAGGCAATTGATAGCATATTGTATGTAAACTCTGGATGGGAGATGTTCGGAATGCGCCTGAACATATTCTCAAAACTGAGTGATTAACAGTGTCCAATTTACACAAAACAAAATACCTACATTATCCATATACAATACAATGTTAGCACGAGAAGTTGTTAGTATGAGATAAAATCAGTGTTTGGTAGACTCGAAAACATGATGTCCCATCAGTACCCCAAGATGTATTCGAAAGCTCCTTAAGGATGATAAGCGATTACTCGCACTTTTTCCCCAGAATAAAGAAAAGTTAATTTTGGGTCAAATATCACTCTAAGGAATTTTATTTCCTTTTATTACAGGTATATATGTGTGTACTGTTTATGTAAATCATTGTATTGTTATGACGGCTAGTTTTCCTGTAGAAGCGAAAACAATTACTCTTGCTAACATATATAGTACCCAGGGTTGACAGGGTGATCACGGCCCATATTTTAGTTTACTTGGATTTTAAAAAGGAATAAGCCTTTCAAGATCTTCAATTGTTTTTAGACTTTTTATATATTTTTGGATTTAGGGAAATTGTCCAGCTTTGCCATACAATCTGGAATTGGTTACATGAGACAGTATGTCCATACTGTCTCATACACATCATACAACAAGATTATTGACAGCTGCTTAAAACTATCCCTTGATTAGGTGCATATTTGACCCTTGACAAAGTATTCCAGGGCAAGGACCCTTTACAAGGACCATAAGAGATCTGTAGCTTCATGCTGCTGCCCGTTAAGGTCAACAAAATGAAAAATCATTTACCGTGGGCAGTGATTGGAAGGCAGACTGTCTTCTCTCTCACTGAGTTGCTGGGAGACGTGTCACGTTAATCTGTGATGCTCAAAGTCCTTTCGTTGTTGTGACATAGATGTGGAAAGTAGGGTGCCGGTTTAGATGTGATTTCTTCACTTGACCGTGGCTCAAAATTACTAGGGGCTTGGTGATAGCAGAGTATTTCAAACCCGTTAACCTCTAGGTATAATCCAAAGCTCGTGTAAACCACTGTGTATATATAGCGTATCGTGAATAGATGATAGCAGATAAAAAATAATAATAATGAAAGGGTTTAAAATGGTAACGATTAACCTGAAGTTCACTCTCAGATTGGAAGAGAATTGGAGGGGGGTATTATTTTCAATACATTCTCTAAAAGTAAGGAATCATAAAAAAAATTGCAGTAACATCGGAATAATATTCACCGAAACCCAAAATTGTATAATGTCTGGAGAATTCCATATCGGAATGTATGATCATATATCTTCTTAATGGTCATGTAAGAGGAAACCAGCTGGTTTCTTTTCCCAAAAATATTGTAGATATGTGTTCCTAGCTATATTATTGACCTTCATTTACGAAGACCACTTTGATTAGCAGGAATGCATTTACTTTTTTCTTAGACATTGACTATAACATCGAATATTTTACAGAAGAAACTCATCAGAGCAGTTGGTCTACAACTAATGGGATCATAAAAGAATCTTTACAGATTTTAGGATCCGAATCCCTACACCTCTTTTCCTAACTGATGGAAACTTATTTTTAGTCCAGACGTTATTTAATAAAATTATATTCGATAAGAAGTGTGGATTTAAACGTCGAAGCATAAGATAGCTGATCCCATCAAGCTGGCATTAGTATTTTAATGCTTTCTTCAATTTAAACATCCAAAAATACACTATTGTATGGTAAAGCTTGTCTGTAGTGAAAACAAATAGGAGTATGCTCAGAATGAATATTTATCCTTAAAAACAAAAGACTATAAAATTCAGAGCTTCAGAGATTAGCAAAAAATTAACAAAACATTATCAATTTCAAAGTAAATAAGACATCTCAGGTTCTTAGTGTAAGAAAAGAAAATTCTTCATAAATAAGGTTAACAGCTTTTACTTTCCTTCACAATTGCTTACTGGGTGTTGAAGATGTAACTAAAGATAAATAACGAGACCAAGAATGCTTTTGACTTTAACGACGAGCTCTGAGAGCTAATGCTTTTTTTCTCTTAAAACCAACGATATTGTCTGTAGTGGTGTATCTTCTAAATATAATTCATAATTTTTTCTTGCAAGTGTTTTCACATTGACAGTTCCATCATGGTTTGCAATATTTAGGTGATTTAGAGGAACTTTACGGAATCGATGCGTCAACTGCATTTATAATTGTGGATGTGACTTTATGAACCCCAGATTAATTATTTATTATTCTGAGTTTCTATAATCACAACCACAATTAATTTCTCTATAAAAACCAGATTAATGTTTCTTATCAAAACCACTATATCCATAATTACTGCTAATTGTGTGCAAATAAGTTTAATCTGGCTGCTTGTACACATAAGTAGATGATTAATGAAGCATACTATCTCCATCATGTGAGATGACAAGGGGACACTAATCACAATTGTGAAGATCATTTCCTATATTTCATTTATAACATAGCTATCAGTTATGCAGTTCAAATGGTTAAATCAAGCAAACGAAAAGTTTTGATATGTTTGTGGAAATATGTCTTCCGGTCATTTTTAAGCAGATATAGATAGTTATCGGAAATAAACTGATCTACCTGTTGAATGCGGGAATTAGTATCGTATCATTACTTTTTAGCCTCTTTCTTGGAACTAGGCTGCAGGAAATCAGATGATCCTCGAGTGATATATCATCATCCTATGGATTCTCATCCTAGAAAACCTTAAGGATCCTGTTGATCCTTGAGATTTTCTAGAATATCTTCCTTCTGCGTGTTTAGTAAAGATTCCTTGAAATAATCTCATTTGGAGAAAAGTTTAAATTTTCATGAGGCGAGACTGTTACCTCTATGTTTTCAAACATACTCATGTTATTGAAAACACCTGCTTGAGAGCTTGATACAACCATAATTAGTAAATCACCAAAGTGCAATTTCTGTATACATTTGACTTCCCCTACATTACTCGATACTCTTTTGAATATGAGAAAGGGAGCAAAATTTTCATGGAATCCTTATTTTTCTTTATTCGGAAAAATTAGATATAAATTGCTCCCATGAGAAAATTATTATTTTTCATATAAAAATGGATGACTTCGGGACCAGATAGGATTACCTACCACAGAGCCCAACAAGGAAATACAGTCAGTTGCTCCATTGCTTGGCACACAGGTCCAATACGCTTACAGTACATCCCTGAAATGTCATCCTCCCTTATCCAGTCATCCAATACCAATCGCTTGATCCATAAAGTCAATTAATTTACTGAAGACCACAACACATCTCCCGTTTACCTGAAGCATAGGGCAAAATAATGTTTAGGTGTCTGAGAACCTTAATTAACAGGGCTTTTCTTTCTAGGGACACAGGTCTCCACAATCAGCAAACAAGTAGAGGATTCGGTTTCCAGGAGAAGGTAATTGTAACAGGATGGCAATAGCTACTCAAGGTGAGCCCTCAATCTTATACAAAGTAACCACAAAGAACGAGAAGAGAAAAAAACAGAAGAGAAGAAAGAAATAGATGGATTCCTGGGGTACCTCTTAACATAAGAATTTTTAAAATGTCTCATGCTCATATTTCAAATCAAGTTTATTAATATCTTTATTTTTCCTCTTATTCATATCTATATAAAACACAATTTTTGTAAGCTCTATTTTTTGTATTTTTCTTTTTCTACTCTATGATGTATAAAAATGGTGTTATTTTAATTTTGAATAATAGATTTTCTAATCTAGTAACAAAAAATTATATCTTATGTATGCGTATATATTTTTATTTCGTTACAAGAAATTATCAGAGTTTAACAGGTCAATTAAAAAATTATTAATTTTAGTTACTAAATAATTTACAGTTTTGATTAATTGTAATAACTTAAGCATCTTTGAGGAATGAACTTGACATTATTTTGAATATTTAAATATAAAAAAGAATAGGTTTTAATATTACTTGCATGATTCCAAGGTGTTAAGAACGAGATCGTCATATTGAAAATTGAATCTGAACTTGCTAGTGAACAGTGCTTGAATTCTAGAATGTAGTGACCAATTTAAATGTTCTGTAATCCGGCTGATTCAGAAGCATGGTTATCGGGATCAAAGTATTGTACACCTTTAACATATTTAGAGAAAAATCTAAATATCCCTGTTTCAAAATGTTTGTCCAACATCCCTAATATTTTCACCAACATCAAGAATAAATATCTATGTAATGAATAGTATTGTTTAGTCTGTCTTGAAGAATTGTTAATGAAGCACTATTTCAAATGTTAGAGTAGCATTTGAAATGACCAAAAGAGTTTTATTTACACCAAATATTAATAATAAGTTTATACTGTTATTAATTTCAGAAAACTAATTATTATGTTTTATGTAATGATTTTGGAGTCTCTTAATTGCTAGAAATGTAATTTTTGTTTTACTGTAAATTGTCATAATAACAGTCAAAATGCTTAAAAATTGATGAAAATGCTGTAGAATTTAATTATTAAAGCTGAGTTTTATCTGAACCAATAAGAAGAACTATATTTAAATATTAGTGTATTGTATTGTATTTTACAAGTTAAGCATTATATTTTGTGATTCTTTAGATTGAGCTTATAACAATGTGTGTGACATCATTTGAAAGCATGAATCTTGGCAAAATTCCTGCTATATCTTTAGCAATCCGCGTCCAATAGTCACTGTTTTGACAACCATCTTAAATAAGGAACGAAAAAAAATGAAAGTTACAAATGAGTTTTTATCTCGCATTAACTATTAGGCTGTCCACATCGAGGTTTGAAAAAGGTTCGCTATATTTCAAAAGAGCATTAAAATACATCCATAAATTTAAACATTTAGACATTACAATTTAATTTTATTCTCACCTATATTTATTCAAAGGGAATGGACTCCATATGGCCTTATACCCGAGATTTGTCAAGATGCTTGCAATAGCCAAAGGTTTTCGGAGACAGTACAAGCTATCGTGGATGCCACTGCAGCAAATGGCTGTTCCGATTGCAGTCAGCAAAGTCATGTGGTGAATGCAGTTGCCCAGGCCCATCCAAAGTACTGTCTTCCTCCCCAAATCCGGGTCTTTGATCACAATGACGGATTTTTCCTCCAGCAAAGCATCCTCCAACTCTTCCTCGGAGCTGTAATTGGGATTGTTTCCAGAAATCACTCTGATATCGAATTTCTGGAAAGTTCTACAAAGAAGATTGAGCTTACATATGCGTTACACATTTCCAGTTCGAAATGGGTTTGTGGGTTGACGGATGGAATTTAAATGCTGTAAAATTCGGTTTACGCGATACAAAATTTACTTAATGTAACAATTACCCTGATATTTCAAATAGTTTCCAGTTTAAATATCTTAGTAATAATATTTTATTTCGCTTATGCTAATATGCTATTAATTACAAATAAAAGAATCATGAAAACAGAATGAACGGAAATCAGATAATGAAAGAAAATTTCTTTGCAATGCTCCATACATTCAATTCTTTTATTTTGTTGTCTTGATATTGGTTTTAAGTGGGGTTTCCCACTACCAAACAAAAATACTCATTATTTTTAATATTATTATTAAGAATTTTAGTTTAAAGGTATATTGCCCATTTAGAAATTCTTAAGATATAAATATATATAAGAGGAATTATTCACTTATAAATGGCAGAAAACTATAAAAACTCAGAAAAAGGGATTCCATCATACATTTCGTTAAATAGCCTTAGAAATTAGATTAATTGAAGCGTGCAGCAATTTTCTTGCAATAAGTGATGTAAAATGTTTGTTAAAAGCAACCTTTGTTACATTATAATCAATATGAAGAAATATATAGTATAAATGTATTTATATGTTATCATTTTTGACCGAAAGAAATTCAAAAACTCTATAGCTCAAAAATTATCTTCATCAAATAAAACTCTCTACTAAATTTTAGATTAATAGATTATCTTCTTTACGAAAAAAATTATATACCTGCTTTAAAAAGACGTTTTTTCTTCGAAAGTATCTGAAATGTATTTGTTATGAAGCTAATTTCCTATAAAGATCGAATTATTTACTTTCCCATAGAGGCAGAAAAACCAAAGGATCATATGACAAAAGAGTTGAGAATATTTTATTTATAATGTTATAATAAATATGCAAAGTGTGATGGTAAGACAAATTTGTAACAAATATATTACAATGAATTAATGATCAATTAACTGCTAGGACAGCATTGACATTCGAAACTTCCAAAATGAATTTCACTTTATATTGAAAACTCTCTCTCTAATTTCATTTAGAATTACTTAGTCACGTATCTTCGGATAAAAGTTTAATCTAATCATTTCGAGTAATATAAATAATGTGATAAATTAATTTTAAATTTAATAATTACCAAATATATGGTAAAATTATTTTTTCTTTATCTTAAACTTGATTTAATTTTGTTATCACTTTGGAAACCCATTTTAAATTGAAAAATTCAGTATACTGTTGCATAATTGTTTCACAAATTTTCATGTTTGAAGCTATCAGTGATCTAATTATTCAATTCTTAATAGAAGGATATTGTCTTATCTTTATTTAACTACTTTTTTACTATTTTAAGTCAAGTCTTTTTTTTTCAAATTAAAAAAATCTTACTGATTCATATTAAATGCATTAATTTAAGTTTTAGATATTTTCCAATGTGAAAATGATGAACGAAAAATAATTGAGCTCGTTGTAATACTTAAAATACTTTTGTTATTTTATTTAGGAATAATTTGAAGAAGAAGACAATTTAAATACGAAGTTATGGAAATATTTCATTTCAAAATTAATTATATTTGAATTCTAAAATCATTTATAATCTGAGAGGCATTATGTTCATTTTTCATATTAATATGTTTTAACATAAAGGTAATTTAAAAAATCTAATATAAAATGTATTAATTTTCATGTATAGCTCTTTATTTTACATTTACTACAGTAGAAATAATCAATATTAGGATTGAAATAAACAAATATATGGGGTGCGTTTTTTACATATCTTATCCATTTTGCTGATAAATGGTTACAACTTTAAAATTCTCAATAAAACTCAAATTCGGGAGCATTATTTGGTATTTGGTCACTTGTATTTTATTTCTTTTTTTTAGATTATTTTTTAAGGAATACTTAATGATTCTTCTGTCTCACATAATTACTCACATATTTGATTGTTAAGAAAAGAATAATTGCATAAAATGTTTAAAAAGGACTCATAGGAAATAATTTGATACATTTTTTACTTGTTTTAAAGTAAAATATCATAAAATCAACTGTAAATTATTTTGGTCACTTTATTAGGTCAGTACTTTATTTGGCAAGGTATAACAATTTGGCGACAAGGGATGATAGGTTCTGTTCATGATAGCTTATACCGCTTTAGTAAATTTTGTTGAATATTAACGTTCTAAGAATAAAATTGGCACAGGTGCCGTATAATCCATGATTTCAAATTCTGAATTTTTTTGGCGATGAAGAAATATTGCCAAGATGACGTATCGTGACGCGCGCGATGACGTAAATACTAGGGTTACCAAAATAGAATTTTCTGTATAATTCTTACAGGCTTTCGTATGAATGACGTAATAAGAACGAAGTTTCCAGATACATAAGAAAATCCGCCAAAAAATCGCCAATCTCAGAATTTGGCATCCTGGATTATACGGCACCTGTGCCATAAAATTTTTAAGCTTAAAAAAAGATATCGGTACTTATATATGTATTAACTTTTCCACAACCAATTTTACCCAAAATTTTAAATAGAATTAGTGCTTCACCTATAATTAGAAAATGTTTCTCTATTTATAAAAATGTACTTATAATTAAAAAAAATAATTTTTTAATTATTAGAAAAGCTCTTCAAAATTCTTTCTAGTTAAAAAGTTGTGGTAACACTATAACGTAAGTACCAAGATATCTTATAATCCTGAATAACCAATTTTTGAAAATTATCAAGAAGTAAAGATGCTGAATTATAAATTGTTTGATTTCCTTTTTAATGGAATATTTAAAATAATGCAGATTTAATTGGAAAATGCATCTAAAATTTACAAATAATAATACTCACAATATTTCATTTCCTCTTGTTTTATTTGAATTAACCTGACTATCCATATTTATCAATTAATTTAAGCTATTTACTAATGAAATTTCATTGTAGTTTCTGTAATTTACAATTATCTTTAATTCTGATTATATTTATTAATTTCTGGACGCTGATTTTTCATCTACTCAAAAAATCACCAACATTTAATTTGAGTTAAGGTCAATTAAAGAGGTCGACATCAGAGCTTACTCGTTTTTTAATGTATTGTAGAGTATTTCCTTTGTTTCTAAACTCTGAATTTTGATTAATATAACAAAAAACAATTTAAGTCGATCAAATTTTTTTCATTATATGTTACATATACATTTAATGAACTTAATATTTCACAATAATATTATTTTCGCTGCATTTCTTAAATTTTTTAATCTTTACAAAAAACAAGTTTTAAGTTGAAACGGAAAAGATTTAAGAAATTATCAAACGTGAAATATTTTTATTTTATATACATGCATAAGCCCAATATACATAGAAAACAAGATACTTAAAAGATCAGAAACTGTTCTAATTGTAATCACTCTTGAAAAATGGCAAACTTACAATAAAAAGATTTCTAATGATTTTTTAGGTTAAGTGATGCCGTATAATTAAAGTACACGTTTAATATTTTGTACGCAAGTTCAAGAGCTTAAGCCACAGTTTTGATTAATTAAAGTGGCTTATCAAGGAGTGGATACATAAGTTTCAATTTGTTTTAGAAGTTATAGTCATATGCTCACAGATTTTTATATGAGTGGAAAACTCGAAATATATGAGATTCATTTTTCATTAATATTAACTTTTTGTTGTTAAGTATTATCCAATTAGATATTGCATATGACATCATCGGACACTCGCGGAAGAAATTTCTTGAGGGAAAAAGGAAAGTAAACATGAGTTACGGTCTATCTTGAGAAATATATACAGTAATCTTTGATGAATTGTATTAATCTTATACAAATTGAAACGAAGAGAAAAAGAAATTAGAACTGCATATCAGTATAAACTTGTGGGGAAAAAAAGGTTTCCATTTATGCATTCAATTTTCGTGGTGTTTAAAAGATCTGCTGAAACGTATAAACGGCATATGAAACAAACATCACGTTTTCTGTCCTCAATTGCCTTCTGCTTCTCGAAGTGAAAGTATCTAAAAGAAGTTGAGGATTAAAAGCCAGGGTGTACCCCGTCTAGCAATAAATTTCAATTAAAGTCATCCATTTTTACGGAATCAAGACTATTTTAAGTTAATGTAAACAACTCTTTCTTCTGTCACAGTTTCAGTTGCGAATATGTAACACGAATATATTAAACTTTTTACATTGTTCCTAAATACAAAAATATTTTTTAATAAAATAGAAAAAATGATCATTATTGTCATGTTATGTTTTTTATGTGCTGACAAAATTTGGCTTAAGCCATCTGAGTATGACGTAAGTATTTAAGTTTGGCTAGCAATCCTGAAATGAAAAAATTGATTGAGTGATAGTTATACCATATATGAAATACCATATCGTTAGGGTTGGAATTAACAAATTATTAATGCTAACCCAAATGATACCTACCTATAAATGGTGGCATTTAGGGGTAACATAAGCAAAATATTTTGGAAAATGGTGGTATTTTTTAAACTGCCAACCTTAATAACATACAATAAACAATAAATCACATTAAGAATTTAATATAGTTTTTAATGGAAATTTTAAAAAGTATGCTACAAATGAAAGGAAGTGAATTACCTTAAGAAGAAATAAATCTTAATTACTATTCGATATGATATTGAATATTTTAAATAAAAATTTATATTTATAGAAAATTATTTAAATAAAATCGTTAATTTTATTTCCCAGCTTATCTATTTCAACAAAAATATCTTTTTACTATTAATTCAATGCTCATATACTTGCTAATTATTTCTCTTTTACCGTTATAATACAAGCGAAATAACTCTCGTAACTTTTCCTTTCCGATAGCTTAATAATCGATGTGAGGAATTTTCGAACATTAGTTATTGTTATGAAAATCAAAAAGAGTTAATACGTTTCAAATTTAAATAAAGTTAATTGCAAATTACCTTTATTGCATAGTAATTAAAATTATTCGCCAATATCACTTAATACCTGGTGATAAATCAGTTTTGATAACTTTATCGAGACGAAGAAAGTTATCAAACATTTCCACACTGATAATTTTTTTTGTGTGTTTGGCGATATATTTCCTAAAATTAAATGCTCACTTTAAGTTAATAAATTTATTCATAAGATACAAAGTGATATTAAGTAGATACACGCATAGAAATTTTGCTGACAAGACTTCACCCAAATGTGATTACGGACTTAGGAAGACTTCTTGGTATTTCACGAATATTTACATAAACAAGTATGCCGTGGCATTTCAGTTTCATATTAATAATTCTAGGAGAAGACCTAACATAAGCTTTTAGTTCATTTTGTATGTATAATTTGATTTTAATATTTTATATTTTCAAAATTCGTGAAAAAGTGGGAGTTGATAGGATTCTCTGTCATTCTCTGTTCTGCGAGACTGAAGCTTTGGTAATTAATCTAAAACTGGCTAAGCTAAATTAAAACAATCTGTCAGAAAAGTTACCCGATATAATGTCGTCTTAATCACTCGACAATGGTTCAAAATTATATACTACTTTATCTCCGTTTAAATGCTTCGGTAGCAAGAAAAGTACAACTAAGAATGCATCGCATTAACTTAATCTAATTTGACTTATAAAGTATTATTGCATTTGTGTCCATTATCTCATCTTACTATACCTACTCATTATGTTTCCTAGTGTCTGTGGGCTTGAATATATTGCTAAAACTTTTCAACTGTTTCTCGAAATTTTAAAGTTATTATTCCTCTATACGGACTTTTTATTACTATTTTTTACCTTCAAGTTAATTAAATACAAAACTAAATAGAAGGAATGAAAAAGTGAAAATTTAGAGCAATATAAAGGTAATGCTAACATTTGATTTCATTTCATTATTTGAAATTTTTTAATTTGTGCTTCCTACATAAAAGTAGAAATATTTTATGAAAAATATAAGACTCATCAACCGCAGAGTGCTAACTGTAACTATTTGTAAATTATTTTACATTTTGGAATAGAAGATTCCTAATTCTATTTAATTTATTGGTTTGAAAAGAAAATTTATGTTACGTTTCTGTTCGTTGCATGCCATTTGTCGGTATACATACTTGGAAATTTTGAGATTTCTTATTTATGTCACATGAATATGGCCCACTATCAACGAAAAATTCTCCAGAAAGACAATACGCGCAGCAAATGTACAAAATACCTTATAACAGTTTTCTGCTATTAGGTTAACCACGACGAGATGCAATTAACATAACAAATTATTAATTTTTCTTGCAAATATAAGTCCCCATACTGGAGAAAATAGTAAAAAAGAAAAATCGGTGACATATTTTCATTAATGTTATAAACTTCATGATAGAGAAAAACTTTCATTTGAATATTAGAAAATTCAATTTTTTGATAGCTTTCTATATATTTTTTAAATATTTTCAGCAAATTTGAGAACAGATGCATCTTATATCATGAAAAAGAAAATCAGCCATATTTAAATATTTTCCAAAGCAGTATAATTGTTTAAGACTCAATATTGATTAAATTTGCATAATATAAATATTTTAAAAAATAATTTTTAAATTAAAAATATGTAATCCTACGAATAACTTGAAGAATTTTTTTTTCTTTATTGTTTATAAAATTCAACTCTTTCATGCAAATTAAATTCTTAAAAAATAATTATTTTTCTCAATTCAAATCCCCCAATCAATTTTGCTCAGTTATCATACTTTCAATAAGAAAAATAATATTTAATTTCATACTTTCTTCTTCTTAAATAATTAGTCTCTATGAATGTAAAAAAAAAACAAATATTTGTGTTAGTGCAGAATCTTTAATCCGAAAGTTTCTTACCGATTTGATTTGGGTGATTTATTTTATAATATTCAAATCAAAATTATAAGATTCATGATTAGTTGAATGAACTAATTTGAGCAAGAAAAAGATGCCTACGAAATAACAGTTTTATTCAGTTTAACATTCAGAATTGTAAAGTCTAATATAAATTCATTGCCACTGTTTTGGAAGCCTGCAAAGCAGGTAATTAGCCAACAAAATTTTTGAATTCCTTTGATCGGCCAGGAATGCCAGAATTTTGTCAAAAAAACATTTAATTTTATAATTAACACACTATTATACATAACCTAGAGGAATTTTTTTAAAAAAAAATAAAGACACTTTTATGAAGTTTAAAATAAGTGAAGATAAAATTGAAAGCTAAAGATAAATTTTTCCGCCCTTGATAAATTTTTTGAAGGAGAAACTAAATTATGCGATGATATTTCGGTTTTAATTGGACCATGTTAGTTAAATTTTTAAGCAAAAAAAGGAATAGAATGGTCTCTAATTAGTTAAATTTTTTGGCAGTATTGTATATAATATTTGTTCTTCTTTTTAAGAATTATAACTGTGCTTTCATTTTTATGTACATCAATTGAATAACGAAATATTTTGAGGGATTATCATTGATATTTTTCAATGTATGTATAAGCAATCTAAAATATTTCAATTTATTCAGAACTAACTTCCAAAATGGAATGCTTCCAAAATGAATCTCACGTCACATCATTGATATTGACGTCATAATATTTTTGTGTCTTCATGAAATAAGAGGTATTTATATGACGCAACAAATAACAGAGTAATGGAATGCTTTGTGTTTGTGAACTGTTAAATGCACTGTAAAATATATCGCTGACGTCAATCATGGTCATGTGTACGGACATGTGTATTTATAAAAGTAAAACCTTGGAACTTACTCCTTTGCTTAGAAGATTTTAAAGTGCTGTTCACATTTCATTAAATACATAAAAATACCGGTTTCTTCGTCATCTGCAAAAGTTCTGGTAAAAGCTGTAGAAAAGAGTAAGTATTTACTGTCTGAATATAGAAATTTTTTAAGGTTCTTATATTTTTTTCCATTTCGAGTCATTCTAGCCGGATTTATTCATTTATTTTTTAAACTTAATCAGAAATCATAAAATTTGTTGACGCAGTTACATTTAACTACAGAGCTCATATAGAAATTTTAGCCTCTCTTCTGAACATTCATCTGCAACAACATCAGCTCTTCTATTTTCAGAGATTCAAAAGAACAAAGCTTTATGATTGATGGAAGAATAAATTTCATAAATAACTAAATAATTTATGTATTGATCATATACTAATTGATTTAACATTAATTATGAGACTAAAATTTGTGTAAAACAGAAATTGGAGGTTGTATTAACCGTTTTTTTACTTTGACCGTAAAAATGAGACACAGGTAAAATACCGATGATTTTCACAATACTTTAATCTAAGTACAATTTTTCTATACCGTTTAAAGAAAATTTCTTAGAATTTACATTATTCTGAAATGTGCAAAGTTTTTAGTTTCCTTTCCGAAAAAATTAATCATTTAAAATATTCATTCAAAATTTTGTTTTAAAATACATTGCTTTAAAATTGTAGTTATATAGAAACAAACTTCAATTTTTTCAAATAGGTTTTGTCTCTAAGAATATCTTAATGTTAGAGAAGCACACTGAATGATGAAAAAAAGGAAGGTAACTTCATTTCTTTTAATAGTAGCAAATGAACAAAATAATTAGAGTTTCTTATTATGGTACTTTTAAAAGTTTTAACTGCTTGCATTTTCAAAAAAGGAGAAGAAGATGCATAAATTAAAGGGTTGGAGTTTACTATGTTGATACGCAAGGTATGTTCACATGACATGACTTTTGTAGAAAGCATAAATTCAAATCCACTAACTGAAATTTCTGGGACTTTTTATTGTTCATAGAATACACAGTGAACAAAAATCAAGTACAGAAGCTCTTGAATCGACAAGCATAGATGAAAGTAGATCTGTACGATAGTTTCTTTGACAAAGATATATGAAAGTCTATTAACCGTAAAAATTGTTTTATATATATTATGAGAAAGAAATAAATTTTTTAAATAAGTTATTAGTAATAAAATATTTATATGCTATGGCACAAAATGCTATCGAGCAGAGGTGCCCAGTACCGCGCAAGCCTATTAAGAAAAAGAGAAGAATAAAATATTTTAGAATTTAATTTTTTTTCTTTAACATATTTATAAATCAAAATTAAAAAATATGATGTCTTAAGAATAACCACGATTTTTAGTAGAAATTTAACTATCGTAAAGTTAAAGGAATCAGTCATATTACTGTTTAAACTAATTATAAATATTTTACTAAATTCTAAGACTCTTAGAAAATATTAACAGGATTATAATCTTGATGAGACTCATGCGAATTTGAAATTCTCGCCTAAAGATTCTTAAACATTTTCATTATATGCATTAACGAAAGTAATCTTATAGATATCAAGCGATAGAAACTTCCTGAAAATTCGAGCTCTTAATTCAGTGTAATTTTAACTGACCGTTAATTCATAGTTAATTTTAGACTGTTAATTTAATGAAATTCCGCTGCATAAAGACTTCCTGTTGTAATATATTACTTTAAAATGCTAAAATTTGTCAGCAATTGCGGCTTGCCTTCTCAAAAGAAGTGCAAAACTAATTATTAAACTATTCCATTGTTCTAGTGCTAGCAAATAAAGATATTTTACGAATGAAATCGGAGCAACTTTAAAAATTATTTTTGATACAAATATATAAAAGATACTGAAAAATAATGGAGTAATATATGCTAGAGATTTGCTATTTTCAATTACTTTTTTATTATGTTTATGAATCACTCTAAATGGAGCGAAAAAATAACATAATTCTTAATAAACAAGAGATAAATTACTAATTTCTAAATAATTTCATTCTTTCAATAATATCAAACTGGGGAATTTATGCAATTTGTATTTATGCTTTTCTCCATGTTATCAAAAATTTCTTATAAGCGTGAGTTTGTTCTTTGCGTTTATTTTCACTTTAAACACAAGAGGACTAATATTAATAAATGGAAAAAAAAACCCAAACCGTAAATTATACTATTTAATATACCGAGGCGTTCTCAAGTCTTCCTTTGATTGCCACCAGTTTTGGAAAAAGAAAAAAATCATCTGGTGATAAATTAAAAGAATATAATTGAGTGGTTTATCCCTACAATTGAATGATTAGTAAAATACTGTTACACAAATAATGCTATATGATCAAATATTATCATTTAAAAGAAATCACCATCCAGAATCAATTTTTTTAATTCCTCACCTTCTACTGTACGGTATCCACATTTAAAACAGTTGTATTTTCCATATACAAAATGTTCTGGATAATGAAACATTCCCATGTATTTATCGAAATATTTTAAATAATGTCAGAAATAAATTTACCTAATTTGTAGCAAAATTTATTATTTCGATTTCAAAGTTTTTTTTGTAATATTTTAATGAATGAAAATATAACACCGACGTTTCCATATGCAAAGATCGACTCAGTCTTTTATTCCTTCAGTAGGTCGATAAAACTGAATACCAAGCATGCTTGGGAACTAAATCACTAGGGAAGCTTTTGCGTTATGTTGACCACCTATAATCGGGACATATGCTTCACACCCCAGGGACGTCGGTCAAAAAAAACAGGTATGGTCCAGGGTATGGGCACTACAGGCCTTGGCTCTCATGTAGGCTGTTATGCCAATGGGTTTAGATTAGTTTTGATGCGCAAATAACAAAATACCTCATTTAAACTCTTTTATTAACAAGAGTTGAGATATCACTCTTTCTAAGCATATTTCCTTACCTTTTTAATCTATTGCTTTGTTTTGCACTTTTTCCGGATTTTTGGAAGCGCACTTGAAAAGTCCACGATTGCTAAAAAATTTTATAAAAGTTCACTTTGTCAACTTTTATAAAAAATTTTTAAATTTTAAATAAATATTATCTTGTACTTTATTTCTATGAATAAATTGGAGAAATCTCTTACTCCTATAAAATTTTCTTTTAAAATTCAAGGACATTTCAAGATTTGGTTTTAGGAAAACGAAAAATTCGAATCACAATTTTGTAAATTATTATTATTTTATGAAAACCCCAAGATATGGAAATCATTTTTAGTGTAGACCTTTTTATTTTATGGCCTTTTTTCCCCTTACGAATTCAATAGAATTTATCAAGAATGTTGCCAGAAATATATTTATAATTTTTAACTTTGTGCTCAAAAGGCAAACTGTTATTAATCCCTTTTCAAAATTTTATGTGTCGGTTATTTTCAGAATGCTATGTAAAAACACTTAATTGTTTTTTTGAAAAACTCTTAAACCAGAAGAGAAATGGTCTAGAAGAAAAAAGAACATTTTGTTACATTTTAAATGTACACAGACAGTATATTATAAAATGCAAAACACTCCGTTTTATCGAAAGAAGAGCAATTAGTTTTATTTTGTTTTTCAATAAAACCATTGGTAAAGAACACTTTTGCTACCTGAGAATTATTTTATTTCGAATAAATATATCAATTTCAGCAAACTGAATCTTATAAATGTAATACAAAATAAAGCCAGAAACTTTGTACTAATTATTTATTAGCATAATGTAGCAGAAAAGACATGTCACAGGATGATCATGATTATATACATTGGTACATGCAAAACTATAATTTTATGTTACAACAATGGCAGACGCAACATTAATTTTTTTTGCCAGGGAAGAGGTCGGCTCACAATAATCGTACAACAGTACTGCAACCTCACAAAAAACGAAGGAAGCGGAATGCTCACCTATTTCTAAATAAAAACATTAAAATACATGAAATTCGTATCTACATACATTTAATATTATAAAAACAATTATGTAATATACGTAAATGGAAGATGATTATGAGGATTAATAATTTGGCGTTTGAACTTTCGTAAATACTTAATAGAAATAAGAATATAAATTACTAAGTGAAACTTTTTTGGTTTCTACCAAACATAAATGGGATGATAGATACATCGATGATTTTTTCAAATTTTCTATTGCATCATTTATTTTAAAAAATTTTTCTGTCTGGGAAAAGTTATTTTATAATAGACCAGTTATGTCAACCATGGGTAGTTCAAATTAGAGATTTAGAATATTTATTTTAATTCTAATCAATTCATTTTATACATTTTAAATAATTTATTCATTAATATAACAAATAAAATTTCATTTAAAGTAATATTTATTTTTCTAATCTTTAAATAAAATTAAATTCGTATTTTTGATTCTTTTTTCACTTGTCTCCACCAATTTTGCTAAATTTTATATTTTGAAAGTTGTTTTACATTTAATTAAAAGAACATTTGTATTTTCAAACTGTCCGAAATTCATATAAATGTTTTGTATTAAATAATCGCAAAATACTGCAACTATTTTCTTAAAAGAAGGTTTTAATTTTTAATATTTTTTACTTTTTTTAATAAAAATAGTATTTTTATGAAAAATATATGACCATTACTTTCTTAACTCATTTTAATCAATGAAAAGAAAGTTGTAAAATTAAAACAATATTTATTTAACAATATTTATAAAACAATAAGTGGTTTTAGTATTTAATTTTGCTCGAAAATAGTTCATTTTCTACACGTTCGGTCCAAAAAATCTAATAAGCTTAACAAGTGCAAAATTATCATTTGAACTTAGATTTGGACCGTCGTAAACATAAATTAATGATATTACAATGCGTCCATAACAAATCGAAATCCGCGGAGAATATCATTTTTGAATTAAATCGTTTATTAAAAATAAAACATAAATTCAAAGTTTTCATGAAATTAAAATCTCGTGATAACACGGAAAACATTTTAAGAAACGAATGAATTATTTTTTTGGTTCATTTTATTTTGTTAATAAGTTAAAATTTGTATTCAAGATAATTTCAATTCACACAATTCTCACTAAAGTTTGAATCCTCTATATTACATTCATTGTCACGTGATTAAAAGTCGATTACAAATATTGTTATAAATATACGAGAGAATTATAGTAAAACTTAAATATTTTATAAATAGTATTAAAAAAATGCATATTGAAAAACACTAATGCATATTTAAAGTGTATACTATGTTTCCCAAAATATGTCCATTCACCATACATATATAAATCTTAGCTTGAATAAACATGATCTGTTAAAAATTGTAACTTGTCTGCTTCTATAAATTTAATAATATAAAAATAAATATTTAGTTACATTAGTATTTTAAATCCTAATATAAATAATAAAAGCTCAATGTGTATGTTGCATGTTCTTTAATAATACTTCTTAAACAACATAATAATTTACATATTGAAGAAAATTATACTTACCACTAGATTTATAAAAATTTATTCTTATAAAATATAAAATTTATGTATGTGATGCATAAGGTAATATCTATGGTGAAAATTTCGATATTAAAATAATTTCTTTTATTACATTGCTTTTGTATAAGGATTACATGCATGGGAGAATTTAAAAGTAATCCTTACATTTAACTCTTTAATATAGACTTTATAATACTAATGTGCAGTGCTTCTTTTATGATGTGCATTTTAAAAAGTTTTAAATTTATTTCTGTATATGTTATCTTAAAAATTTTAAAAATTTATTTTATAAATATATATTACACAATTTGGACAATAAATATATTAAAACTTTATTTATAAATACATATTGTCAAAACCCTTAAAGCTTAATTAGTTTAATATAAGACTTGATTTTAAACTATTAGAAAATGGAATATTAAGTACCTCAAAGAGTCAACATAAATTATCATAAACAAACACTTTTTTCATCAAGATATGTAAATTTCTAAAGAATAATTTCGTAATCTCCTACATAAAAAGTAGCAGAATTTGTGTTCATTTTTTTAAGTTCCTCGAACTTAATTATTCGATATTTCTTTCAATATTTCAGTAGAACGGCAACGTCATTGTAAATATAAGGTGATTAAATAAAAATTGAGTTGTTTTCCTTTAGATCCTGTTGAAGCTCAGATACGTAAAATGAAAAGGTTTTACCATGTAGACTATGTTTTGAGTGGTAGATTCATGTGATAATAAACCTTTTATCGGCCAGCTTCTTGCAACACTCTTGGGAGACCAAGAATACTGTTGATAAGTTCGGTATTGCGTTTTATTGGTGAAGGTCTTAAGGCGTTGCAAACAGCACGAACAATATCTGTGATACACTAGAAGAAGCAAAAGAAAAACATATGGTAAGAGTATATTTATTTGATCATTGTTACAGCAATAGCGTTCTGTTAAAAATATGCTTTATTGCGAAGGTCACTCTCTAGTTAAATATTTGTAATGCTTCATTTGCATTGTCGTCATATTCTTCATTCCATAATCAAATTTAATTTATATATTGAACAATTTATAAATATTCAAAATAATTTCATTGCATTTTTAAAAAGGAAATCAGAGCTAAAATCCTTTTATATACAACTAGCTATTTTTATTTTAAATTTAAAGTTAAGCAGCCTTATAAATATAACCTATTATTATTTATGGCTTTAGTACTTCAGATTTATTATATAGAATCAATATTCTTTGCATAAACGTAAACATAAATAATAAAAAAAATTAGTTAAATACAATACGATGAATGAAAGCAAATATTCTAAAGAGAACAAATTAAATGAAAACAACAAAAAATAAAATTCAAATAAATTATTCATCAAAAAATATTTGACTGATAAATTGTCATACAAAAAATTAACTAAGCCGTTCTGAATGTACACAAATAAGAAAGCTTTGGTGATTTTTTTAGATTGATATTTCTATATTAATATTCACGCTTATGGTATTTGCGCCATTTTAAATCTAAAATTTTGATCCACAGAATACGTAGGTGTACTTTTCAAAAACGTTAAATACTCACATTGTTAAGATTGGGGTGATGGAACATTCCCCGATTTCCGTTAATTTCAGTGGCATTTTCACAACATGCAGCTGTTTTCCACAGAAAGCAGATGACAATCACCATAAAAGACACTTTGATCCAGTAAGAGCAAGCGACGGTAAGAGGCATGATCCAGTTGAATGCTGAAGTGAAAAAGACATATCCAATTAAAAAATTATTTGTAAGTTGAATTGCATTTTTCTCTTAATGATATACAATTTAGTGCAGTATGATTATAATCATCACTATTTTTCAGTGCAAAATTAAACAGGGAAATAGTTTTAAATTTATAATGCTTTTGAAATTACTTTATTTAAATCATTAAACAGTTAGAAATCTATTGCATTCAGTGAAAAAGCTTTCATTCTAAATTTGGGTATTAATCAGTAAGCAAATTAACTATGAGAATTTAATAATTAGATTATACAGCTGAGAAAACTGCATTTTCCGGATAATAAATACAAAAGTCCGGTTAATAAATTAAAACAAATTATTTCCGGTTAATAAATTAAAAAAGTTATATTCAAAAAGTTTCCGGTTAATAAATTAAAACAAATTATCAAATTTTTTATGCTTTTTATTTATCATGTTTTTGTTTACCCTTTATAACTGATGATATTCTATTAACAAAATATTTTATTTAAAATTTCGAGTGAAACAGAAACTCACCAGAGTTAAATTATTTTAAAAAGGTGAAAGGATAAAAAAAGCTTTAAGTAATAAATATTTTTGATAATTTAATAAGTAAAATAAAATATCATAAAAATAAAGTATGATGTGGTTGTTAACAAGACGAAATAAAGGGATGGAAATATTAGGACACACACATGCACACACAAATTAATATCGTACTGATTTAAATAGATAAAATCCTTTATTTTTTTAGTTAAAAAGGCATAATATTCGTTTCTAAAGATTGCATAATCATGTTTTTTTAAGTATGCATAAGCGAAAACAAATGACATAATAAACACAATAATTTATACTATTAATCAGACTTAAATTGTAATAAATATTAAAATGCAACTAGGAGGTAAAAATCTTATGGTGTTCTTTAAATATCCAAGTGTGTTTAGAGATTATATAAGAGCTGATATTTTTTGCTATTTCTTTTAATTTAACCAAATAATACATTTGACTGCAAATTTTAGAAAAATGTAACGGATTTGGAGGACATGAGCTGCAAAATCTACTTACTGAAATTTATTGGTAAATTCTTAGTGATGAGAAATTTCCAACAATAAACTTTGAAACCGGAAAATCAAAGTCTCTTCTCTAACTTACTTAGTAAAGAATCACAATGAGCAAGATACAATCACAAGCTCAGGCAAGTAATTCGAATTATGTTGCCAAACCAAATTCTTATATATATATGCCTAGCCAATGTGGCTGGTGCACGTGACTACCGTCCAAATTGAGAGGGTGTTAGCGCTGCTCTGTCAACTACAGCTGTTGTTGCCTTCTTGAAAGCATGTCCATGTGGTTGGCTTTATGTCGCAGCTGGCTTCTATTTAGAATCATTTGAACGGAGGAAGACATTGTGTTCCTTTTCTACTGTATTTTGCCGGACAAAACGTGTCTTGGCATTGTTACCAGATAAATCAGATCAATAATGAATTAATTGATTATTAATGTGTGTCTAGACCACATAATAAATCAATGGCATTTATATTAATAGGCTGATTCTTTCCTTTAAGAGGAAAAATGAGATTCGCTGGAAGATCATTTGCCATTTATAATTTTTTGTCTTTATGGAATTGTTATATATCAACTACCAAATTTTTTAAAAATAAATGAGTGGTAATTTGTAATATGATGGCTAAATTTTTTTAATGCAATGAAAATCTTTTTAACCTTGTCATTCCGCAAAGAATCGAATATCTACAAAATTGAATATCAATTAAGTTGTGCGATTGATTTTTTTAATGAGAGAAAAATACGAATAAAAAATATTATATCATGAAAACTAACAAAATTAAGTTATAAATATAAATTTACATAAATTTTGGAACACATGCGTATGTGTAACTTTGGATACGATAAATTTAAATATGTATTTTTAATCATTTTTAAAATTTACTTACATATGAAGTAATCAAAATGTAAAGATTAATTATATCTATCACGTAAAAAATAATTTTTTACATAACTTCAATGTACAGTTTCTGTAGCAATATATTTAAATGATAATAAATACTCAATTATATCATTTATTGTCAAATATATCATTTAATTCATATTGAAATTTTTGTCTCCCAAAGATATGAGCAAGCAAAAGTAAAACTTGAAAATGTTTATTAATACATTTGAATATACTTATTATCTTTTTGCTTTCAAATCAGATTTGTTTTGCTTCATGTTTCAGAATAAACGTTGGCTGAAAGATTTTTTATATTGCCAAAAAAGCCTTTGTTTTCCCTTAACACAAATCACTGGAAAGTTTTTTTAACACGAATATCCTTAAAATGTTTACTAACTGATAAATTAAAAATTTGAGTATTTAAGTGCCGCTAAAAGTTTTTATTTATGAAAAATTATTTCATTGTAACAATATGCGTTATAAAAAATTTTTGATGGAATCAAACCGCATCAAATTTATATAAATCCATATTTCATTTAAAAGTTTCTTGCTGAAATAATATTTAATGTTTATCGATAGACATTGAATATTTTTAGTATTATCTTTTTTTTGAAGAAGAAGCCAATTTGGTAACTTAATAATTGATGCTTTAATCTTCATTTCAATAATTTGAGATTTTGATACGTACTTCGGGTATGAATATTTATTGTAGTTCAAAATTACTTTAAACAATAACTCCTTATCAAATTAGATTTTGGGTGCAAAAATTGATCTCAGAATGATAAACAAACTTCTTAAAATAAAAAATAGAAATCAAATAAGATATATTGTGTATATATTTTAACAGGTGTAATTATATAATATAACAGGTGTAATCATTTAACAATCGATTGATAAAAAAATCATTACGTTAACGCGTTTGAAATTCATGGGTTTCAGTTGGTATAAAATAAGTATAGTTGTGGCTACCTGCTTAATAAACTTATCTATTGGTTTCTATTAAATTTCTTTAAATGATATTTTACTTTCATACTTACGCATTTATGAATTTGATTTTCATTTATAGAGAAATTCAAAGTTAAAGGCGTACATAATATTCAATTTATAATTAATGAAATAATTTAACGAGTATGACTCTCTGAATGATATAATTATTAATAAACACATCAAAACACTATCAAAAGTGTACCATCATATAATTAGAAAAAGCAACAAATAATTATATTTTAATTTTTACTTATTATATAAATGCTACTTCCATTCTCTTTATCTTTATAGCTTAGCCAACCTTATCACAATATATAAATCGGTTTCCGTACAATTTATTTGAAAATTTTTATTTTTGTGGATACAATTATACTGCTGTGAATACCCATTATGTGCGTAAATTTCCACTATGTGATTTCTGCTAAAGTGATGCTCTGAACTCAGTCATATAAAAGAAATTATGTAGTAAGCGATATGTATCTATGACGTCATGTTGTTACTCGTTTTGATGGTTCACACTGTGATTATAAGCGTAATTTTCCCTGATAAATTTAGTTGAACTTTATTGATAAGGGGAAAAAATCGTCTAACCTTCCTATAGAAGATCCTGGTTGTGTTATATATATCTCAAATGATAAGCAAATGCTGGAAAATTTTCTATTAAAGAAGCGCAGGAAAGCGTAATAAGCTGCAAAAAGAAAGAAATTGTACTATGAGATAGCATGAAAAATGCAAGGAATATAAACATTACTTACGTACCACATAGTGTATAATCCCAAATACTCACCCTAACATCTAAAGGAATTTGTTGATTTTTTTTATTAATTATTTATTTATTTACATCCGTTTGTTTTGCTTTCTATAAGATCTTTTCATAAATAGTACATCGAATTCGAGATTTTTTTGGAAATAAACTCTGAAAACTTTCAAGCACATACTCTGACAGATATATGCATGTGTAAAGATAAACTATGCTCTCTTGTACAGAATATCCAGGGATTTTCATCTCAGCAAATATTCATTGAACAGCGAATAATATAACAGCGTTTCTACATGTCCCTCTATTAGAAAAGGAAGGTGCTTGGGGTATCGTCAAGATGATCCTTCCTTTTAATGCACATGAATACGACCCATTATCTATGGGTGGTCCTTCTAGAAGGTATTATAATATTTACCTTTTTTGAAGCTCAATGGATATTAAAAATGCCTTACAACACGCTTAAGCTTCTAGGGGATTGATTGCGCTGCGTTGCATTTTAAGATATTTATTTCATACAACACAAATTGCACACAAAATACATAAGCAAAAACACTGGGATACTTTTAGAACGAGATATTATATATGCACAAAAAAACCAAGTTGTACGTTGCTAACGAAGGAAAAAGAAAATTTCTTAAAAATAGATGTTGCGTCACCACAAGCTGTCCCCTATGGGCTGTTAAATATTTGTTTTCTGATTCATCATGATTTAGCGGTAGGCAATGGTACAAAAAGCACATTGAACAATCAATCTCTGTCAAATTCACCTTCGCATGCAAAATGGGAACGTAGAAAAAATCAACCAAATACATTTTAAATTTAAATTTATAAGGACATTAATGGTTTCCAACAATTTTAGTTCATTAATTAAAAACTCAGTTTATTTTGCTGGCTTCTGAATCATATTTTGCATACAAGAATTAAAATGTCCACAGAAATCAACATATTATAAAATAATTAAGAAATCCTTATATTTGACCATCTTTCAGATATGATATAAGGATTTTTATATCGGTACAATATTCATTCACATTTTGTTATTCATTCATATAGACTAATTTAAACGTTCAACAATAATTTTAAATCAATCGTAATTGTGAATCTTTGTCAAGTGAAGTTGACATCAGAGTCTTCTTCTCCAAGCTCTCTTCACTAATGTTGGGGTACTAGATCCTAAGAAACTAATAAGCATAGACCTTCTTATCCCGATGGTTCTAAGCTTAATAAGGTATTGAATCCCCTAATTTCTGGATAAGAAAGAGAGAGAATCCCTTTTCTTCTTGGTAATCATGGCACCTCATTTTTTTATATAAAAATCAGGTACATTCAAATTAAAGAAAGATTTGAGGAACAAAATTTTCTTTTTTTGGATTGCATTTATTAAAAATATTTGAAATGTTACATAATAGATAATTTTGAAAAAAGGAGAAAAATAATTCTGAGAAATCTGATAAAGTCAATATATATTCGAAAAGTACTTTCTAAAAAAGCTTCAATGTAGTGTAAAGGATGATATGTAATGTATTTTTATATAGAAACTCTCTCTTATTCATTTACTAGTTTAATAGCTATTTACTCATTTTAATAGAATTATCATATCGTAAGGCATCAAAATTAACTATGATTTTTTATATGAATTAAAAGTCATTGAGCTATGTTATAATTTCTGGAAAATTAATAAATTAAAAACTAGACTGTAGTTTACACAACAAGACATAATTCCTTCAGAAAATCAGTTATAGCAATTTTGAATTATCGTATCTTCTTAATGAATGAAACATAATTATATTATATCATGATAAAAAATCATTACGTTTTCAATACCGATAATATTTTATTGTTTGTAAAATATTGCAAAAATGTATGCAACTTGCTAATTTTTATTAATATGATACGATAGAAAATACTTAATAAGTTTAAATATTAATTTTTAATGATAAGACAATAAAATTTAGATAGTTAAAACGAAAAATGACACCCTATTCTGTCTTATTTATCAAATTTTTATATTTCAATAATTTGATTACCAGTTGATTTATTAATGGTTATAAAAATACTTACTTCTTATTAATAAAAAATTACTTTTAAACTTTGCTTTGAATTTTTTTATAGAGTGCAATAATTGACAGTTGATAGACAAATCTATAATGAGAGGCTAGATATTCTTCTGAATAAACGCAATTAAATTCTTACTACAACTCATGATGTATTTTGATTTTCCTCTTAATTAGTTCATCCCTTTTTCCTGTCTAGATTTTAATTCTTTTGCTTCATTTTTTCCCCAACCTGGTCTACCTACTTTGGCCTTTCTTTTTTTCTTATCAGTGCCCAATTTTCCTTTTACGATTTTCTTTGGCATATCTGTTTCTTTTATTCTTTACACGTTTCATATACACCATATTCTTTTAACTTTAATAGATCTTTCATAATATCTATTCTCTTATAAATAATTTTCGTTGCTCAACATCATAGCTTCATCTCCAGATTATTTCTTTACTGGATCTATAAATTCTTCTCATGGTTCTACGTTCAACACTTCTAAACGTATTATCTTCTTTATTTAATAATGTACGAATTTCGGATTTACGAATAACTAATGATGTGATTAAAATGTTCTATGTTATTTATTTGTTCTTGAGATTAATTTAGATTTTTCAGCATTCTTTTATTTGCATGCACTTCTTTATTTCTGTTTTGTAGCTATTTACTTATGCAAACGTAAATTCCACATTTATAATTAATTTCATCTAAATAAATAAAAATCCATATATCAATAAAATTATTGTCATTAATATTTAAATCATGTGTCTGTGTTCTTTCTCCAAATTTTGTTACGAACGTGAATTTAGTTTTATCTCCATTAATCTTAAACCTTTGCTTTTTTAATAAATTATTTTGTTTATTGTATTATATTTTATTCATGTAAGTATTTCACAATATCATCTGCATAAACACAAATTTGTATTGACAATGCAAAAATAGTTTTTTTTGATTGATTGATGTAAATGCAAGAAGTAAGGGAGTATTGAATGTATACTGCTAACGAATTACATTATTTAATTTTCTTTATTAAATTTAAATATGTTTCTAATTTTTCCAGCTATATTTACACTGAATTTTGTACTTTTCATCTTCATTTTCGTAAGTTTCATTGATATTCCAAACCGATGTATTGCTTCAAACAATTTTGATATTGTCGAATGCTTGTTTGAGATTGATGAAAAGCATACACAAATCAATATCATATTCATAAAAAGTTTCCACAGTTTTTGTAATTAATAAAAGCTGCTCTTTATTTCCTCTATTTTATATTGGTCCACTGAGGTATTCTTCAAAAACATTTTCAGCATATTTTAAATTTTGTTTGTCAATAGACTTGAAAAAATATATTTCATGTGTTGCATTCCGTAGTTATCCTCCTGTGATTTTTACCATCAAATGTATCCCCTTTTTTTATATACAGGACAAATTATACTCAAATTCCATTCCTCTAACATAATTTCTGCTACCCAAATGTTTTTAAACAATTTATAAATTACTTCTATGTGTTTCTTTTTCATACTTGCTTAATTTAATGACAATATTGTTGGTTCTTATAATTTTTAATCTTTTAATATAATATTTACCGTTTTTTATTTATAATAAGTCTGACTCAACAGTTTCTTGTTTTTCAGCATTTGTTTCTTCGCTTAAATCCTCATTTTTCATTTTATTCAGTAAACCTAAATTTTCTCTCCACACTTTTCCATTACAAATCTTTATTTTCTTATTAGCTTTATGTTTTAATTAATTATTCATTATGTTTTGATGCAAATGTTTTGGCATTAGAACGCAATATTTTTTACTATTTTTTTCTTCTATTTTGTCTTTGCCAGAAATCAGTTTTTAGAATTATTCTTTATCTTGAAAATTTTACTGTCAATTTTTTCTTTATATTTCTCAAAGTTATTTCTTACGTTTCTACGAATCATATCTTTTTCAACTTCATTTACATCTTTGATAGCGTTCATACGAAATTAACTTATTATTATAAAAAGAAATAGTTTTCCCCTCAAGTATTTTTTTACAAATGATTAAAATTAAATCATAATAAAAACTTTAATCGGATATATGGATCGATATTGTAAACATTTTAATCTTATATCTAAGCTTTTTTGTAAGCAATTATAAATTTAAAACTTATAAAAATATTTTAATTCCAAACGAAATTGTTTTTCTGGTATGAAAATTAATGAACGATATTCAAAAGTGAACTAATGAATGAAAAAATTCAAAAGTATTTTTTGTAAGCAATTATAAATTTAAAACTAATAAAAAATATTTTAATTCTAAGCGAAATTGTTTTTCGGCATGAAAACTAATGAAAGATCGAAGAATATCAATTAATTTAATTAAATCATTAATTTAATAAAATAAATTTTAGAAAAATTTATTTACACAAAAGAGTATATATATAATACAATATCCTCTATTAAGTTATATAGACAAATGTCTGAAATAGTTTAAAACTTTATTTTCATTCGAAGGCATAATTATTTTCAGATTAAATAAGATTTATAAGATTAATTTAATTTTATTTTTTGAGGTGGTAAAATCGTTCAGTTATTCTTCACATAACCGAATCAATTATTGTTATAGAAATTTCATTTGTGTAAATATGTAAATTAAGTGTAATGTACATTACACTTAATTTGTCTCTATAGTTACATCTGTAGTTTTTACTTCTTTGAATATTATACATATAACTCTTATCACATTAAAATATATATGTAATTATTTTAAAAAGCATTTAAAAGCAATTTATAAATGCATTTGGTTATTTATACAAAAATTTGAATAGATATAAGAAAATGCAGGACATGGATAGTTAAACAAAAATTTTTACTTATGTACTATCCCGTCGACCTTTTTCGCCATAAAAACATGATATCAAATTTGGCAAATTTTAATAACATTTTTAATGTGAAGCAAAAGTAGGACGGTTTACACATCTCTTAATTATGATAAATAGATAAAATCTACATTTGTTATTTATATGGTGATAAATCACATCAATAAACGAAATATTTTTTCGCGGTTGACTGAATAATATATAAATACCCAAAAAATATTTCAATCATAAATTCACAAAGAAATTATTCGCTTGATTTAGTATAAAAATTAAGGAAATGTATAAATCATGTTAGATATTTATTCAGAAAAATTCTCTTTTTCAAATGTATCAAGCTTTCTGGACCAAAGAATTTTTCCGATAAAAAGAACACGAAATAAAAAAAAATAGAACTCATTCTTTTCTTCCCCGAAAATAAATATGGGCAGTTGTAACAAGTTTGGCAGAGCATAAACATTTGCTTTTCTATATAATCTAGTATCCTTTTTATAATAATCTAGGCCAATTTTTCTTTATAATAGATTATATAGTGTAAAATTTGAAGCAAATAGAATCATGTTCCAGAGTTTAGTTGAAGAATTCATATTAAAAGCTTCGGATTCTTGCTACTGAAGAATGTTGAGAATTATAATCTGCTTTTAAAACGTCTTTAAAATGTTTTATACAAAGAATTAATGCTCTCAAATTGTGCCTTTTCCTTTTTTTGATAAGAAATGATGGTTTCATTTAATTTTCCAAAGATTTCAGAAATGTACGTCCAGCTAATTTATTTCGAATAACTAATTAATAAAAGTTCCTTCTATAAATGTTGGTGAGTGGACATTTTAGTTAAAATAATCTGGGTAAAAAATTTTAAGTGGATGACCTCTACACATCCAAGTGCAGCAATAAGTAGAAGTTATCTCTTCGTGACTTCTCGGAGATAAGTTTTAAAACACGTGAATAAATGATATTATCCGAACTAGTTTTGAATTTTGAGACATTTCTAAATGGCAGGGAAATGCTGATAGATGATACAGTGCTGTTGGCTGCATTCCTTCTATTTACGTACTAAACGCTTTCTTTTACCGCTTTTCCAACCAATATAATCTTTCCACCATACCAAATATTTACATTCTTCCTTCATTTCAAACCATTGTCCCGTATAATCTACAAACAACTATTTAACCGCGATGCGGATGATTGTGGTAGGTCCATTTACATACATTAGTAGAGATCTGTTTTAATTTCAAGACCTATATCATTAACTAGCCAATCGATGGCTGAGTGGTTAGCGCTCTTGACTCCTGAGCTGTGGGTCCCGGGTTCGAATCCCGGTCCAGCATGGATGTTACTTTCTTTCTCTGTTCTCTCTGTGTTTCTCTATCCTTTCTTTTGTAATGATGTATGAATGTGGTCCACTCTATAAACGGGTTTGTGGCGGTATGTGGAGGGCAACGCTACTCGCCTCCGTGACTTGGTTCACAGGTGCCCGCTGGGTAACGGCAAATGAGTAGCAGTTTGTGGCATAGGGTTCGTCACCCAAGTGCCCGCCGTTAGAAAAAAATATCATTAATTAAAATGTTCCTTAGAGATATTCTGTAATTTAATTTTATGCTGAAATAAATTAAAACTGTTTGCTTTATCATAAAGCATGTATGTATTTTTTGTCGATTCTCCAATGTTATCGATTTAATTACCATTATTTGCAAAAGAAATGCAGCTGCACCTATATATTTAAATTTTTAGTCCTGCAGTGTTTCTACCAATGCGGCGCTAATATGCACGTAAAAATATTCTTCTATAGGGTGTTAAATGAGCAAAAAGTATTTGGAATTCGGTAAAAATATAATAAGTAATTTTAGGATTCAAATTTATTTAAATTATAAAGAGAATGGAAAATAAAAAATAATTATGTGATCATATCTGTGGGAATCATAGACTATTTAGATATTAATTTAGATCAAAGCTTAATAAAGTGCTTTAATTTCCGATACTGAAAAATGAAGTTTTGAAGACATTACGTGATTTTCAGTTTGCTGTACGAATTTTTACTAACAAATATAAATGTTCTTTTTCTAAATTCAATTTAATTCCTCCTTTTCATATTTGTAATATAATATTAGTATTGTGCAAGCATATGTCATTTCATTTATAAAATCATTCGCAAAATAAAGTATGTTTTCAAGAATTCTCACCGAGAATGTATTCATTAATGTTTCTATTTTAAGAAATTCTTAATTTACAAAAAAGCTGTGTATCAAAAAATGTGAATAAAAACCTTTTTTTTTTCAAGACAGCAACGAGTTTACAGTGATATATGTATTTATGATAACCTTTCTATCAAAAGTTATGGTATAACATTTACAAAATATTAACATTAATTTTAATAACAAAATGTACGGTGGAGAGTTATTTTACGAGCATAATTACGAAAAAGATAATTATAATATTAAAATGAAATAATAATAACACTCATTATGTTTTTTAAATAAAAATTGGATAATTTGTAATTATGAAATAAAATAATCATGTCAATTATATTTTAAGTGTTTGGTAAAAAATTGGTCTAATTTAAGTTTTAATATTATGAGATTCTTTAAGTTTTTATTTTTTCTAAGTACATCTGCTTATTTATAGGTTAGGTTAGGTTACGACAAAAAACTGTTGTGGAGCTTTATGCTCATAGGCGTATAGCTCACATTGAGTAAGATTGAGTTTTATTTGAAACCTAAACTAAACTGATGGATTGATGATTTTGAAAAAAAAGATTCGAAAATCAAAACGAAGAAGATAAGCACGGCGTTTGATTGACAAATGAAGGGGAAATTAGGCCGTCTGGAAACACAAAGACGAAAAAATAGTTAGAGTCTATTAATTTGTTTCAAAAAAGAAATTGTTGCGTCAATTTTCTCTTTAGGACTAGTTGACAAATATAAGATACAAGAGAAAGAAAGAACTCCGATACCAAGTTTTTCTCTTAAAGAATTTCTTGCATGATCATATCGAGGACACGATAGCATTATGTGATCCATGGTTTCACTTTCTCCACAAGAACATTTATCCGTTGAAAAAAGTCTGAATTTATGTAATTTAGCATTTGTCGGAAAAGATCTAGTTCTAACTCTAGCTAGCCACACTTCTTCAAGGCGAGAATTAATATAATTGCGGTGAATTTTCGTGATAGAAGACATGTAGTTAGAGGTATATTTACTTTTATTCCATTATTTGTTATTATAATTGATAAAATGTTTCTTATATTATGGATAAGGTCTTCAGGTGAAATCAAGTGCATAATACTTTTATTAATGGCCGATTTTGCAAGAGCCTCTACTTTTTCGTTCTCAGCAATTCCGGAATGACATGGAATCCAAACTAATTCGCAAATCTTAGTTGCATTTACTAAAGCTGATTCGATGTGTTGAATGATGGTTGGGGAAGAGGTTGAGAAAGTTTTCAAACTGTTTAGACAGTCTGATAATAGGACATAGTTGGAAGGAGAAATACAGAATTTAGTCACCGCCAGATATGAAGCCAAAACCTCTGCTGTAAAGATTGAATTAAAGTTATTGATTTGCCCGGATACAAAGGAGTTATTTCTGCTGTTATAAACAACAATTTCAAGTTTATTTTCTATTTTAGATGCATCAGTAAATAATAAAATGTGATTGGACCATTCAGAAGTACTATGGAGTTCAAAGGGGTCATTGATAGTATTTGTAGGACGATTTTTAGTTTGAAAAGTATATTTTCTAAGAAAGATCTTTATATTAATGTTATCAGAGGCAGGTTTTGAAGGTACTCTTAAAATATCTGATTCTTGAACACCGTTTTCTTCGAGCCATTTTTTCACTCGCAAAGATAGAGGAAGAGCGCCAGAGATATGGCTGTATGGCATTGATTCCCACAAACTACCACATGGGGATTTGGTAGAAAGTGCAAGGTTTCTAGTGTACATCCTTGTAGAGAGAAAGTTTTGTCTTACAGAAAGAGGTAAGAGCCCTGCTTCTTTCAGAAGAATTGGAATTGGTGTCCAGTGTGGAAGAACTGTAGCAATTCTAAGAACTGATATATCGGATCCAAGATTTTTCGGTCTGATAAGCTCGCAGATGTAAATAAATGACATCTCTAGTCTAGGCTACTTGTAATGAAGGACTGAACAATTTGGAGTAAGTGATTAGTTTTTGCCCCCATCTGTGTTACCTGCAATAGCTTTTAAAACCTTAATTTTTTTCTGGATAGATTTTTTTTTCATTTGAAAATTATACTAGAATGTTAAGTTATTAGTAAAATAAAGACCCAGAATTTTTATGTGTTTAGACCAAGAGATAGGTAATTGGTTGATAGTTAGTTCAAAATTTACAGGAGATATTTTGGAAGAGAAATCAATGACTAAACATTTTGAGGAATCAATTTTTAGTTTCCATTCTTTACACCATTGTTCTTTTATGATGGCAGTCTGCATTTTTCGCTGTATACTTTCTTGTGATGAATGAGTAGCCAAAAGGATTATGTCATCAGCATAAATAAAACACTTAATGTCAGGAGAGAGAACTTCATAAATATCTGACATATAAATCATGAAAAGAAAGAAAGAAAGAACACTGCCTTGAGGAACACCTCTATTAGAGAAAGTGGGTTGAGATAAAGAGTTCCACGCCATTTCATAAAACTTCTATCCGAAAAAGAATCCAATATCCAGTTAGCAGCATTTCCTCTGATATCAAATTGAAGGAGTTTATAAATAAGACCGTCTGGCCATACTGAATCGTAAGCTTGAGATATGTCCACAGTTGCGCAAATGATATATTTTCTCTGTGAGCGTAAAGCAATAATATAATGATGAAGCATAGAAAGAATACTATCGCAACCTCTATGAGGCATAAATCCATGATGATTTGGATGAAAATTTTTGGAAAGGGAGATATGATTTATTAGACGATTTAATATCATGCGTTCCATGACCTTACATAGAACACATGTAAGAGATTTTGGGCGATAAGAATTTACTGATGTAGTATCTTTCCCAGGTTTTACTATAGCAATTATGATGTTTTCCAAGACGGGGTAACAGTACCGCTTAACCAAGAGTTATTTATGAGTGACAAAAAGGATCGTAAGGCTATGTTTGATAGACCCATCAAAATTTTAGCTGATATTGACCTTAAAATTTTAGCTGAGCTGACCAGCTGAAATATTTTTGTATTTAGAAATCGCCAATTGGAGCTCTGAGAGGAAGAATGCAGAGTTATATTCTAAATCAAAGTTTGAACTTAAATAGAGAGGTAACTTCAGTTTCAAATTGACGAGAATAAAATTTGTCAAATAAGTTAGCCTGATCAACAGGGTCCGAAATAATTGAAGTTTCGTCAGAAATTAGAAGATGATGAGTTGGTGAGTCAGTAGATCTATTTTTAAGTCTTTTAAGAATAGAATAAATGTCTTTAGATATACCAGCATTTGTTATAGTTTTATCCCAGAAATTTCTGGAAAGGGTTAGAAGAAGCCGATGAAAATTTGCAGAAATTCATTTGTACTGTATCCACAGTCTGATTAAGAGAACTTTTCGCTTTTCTCCAAAATTTTCTTTTTTGACCCAAAAGATAACAACATTCCAATGTCCACCACGGAGGATATGAATTTAACGGATTTGTTTTTTCCCGAATTTATCAAGATAGTTTTTGCATAAAATTTGGAATTGATCTACAGAAACTAGTCCATTATTAGCAATTTGAGTGTTCATTGAATTGAAGAACCCGGTCCATAAAATTCTGTTGCGGGAAGTACTTTTCGAATAATCGCTATTGTAGATTTTAACACTTTTTATTGTAATTGTTATTGTAATTGTTTGAACAGGGACATGGTCACTACCATAATGTTACAAATTTGTAAATAATGATTATATTTGTCTTAAAATATCTCAGACAGATCAGAAATTCTCACATTTTGGGCAAAAACTGCGGTATTTAGACGTGTTGTAGTTTAAAAGCGGATTTCCTAATGATTTGGCGACTTGGCGACAGTTGGCGAGATTCTTGGCGACTTGGCGACGGTTGGCGAGATTTTTGGCGACTTGGCGAGAAATCGATACTTCTGGAAACATCCATCACCTAAGCTCTAGGACCAATATTTTTCGAGATAGCCTAGAAGCTTCCAGAGCCTTGGCGAAATTGGTAGATTTCTCCGCCAAGTCAGGTATAAATACCGCAGCCCGACATGGAATAGTAGTAGAGTTTTGTGTAGACAGTCAGTTAGTGAAGACGATTAGTTGTGACTGCTAGTTGTTCTCTGTCTGAGGTATTTGAGACCTGTGATTAGAAGCTGTTTCTTATTGTATCCGACGAATTGTAGCTGTATAATTGTGATTGTTACAGCGGGAATTTCGTTTATCTAGTGAGATTTTTACGAATAAAAGTCTTGTGTTCATTAAGTGGTTGCTTTATTCAACTCTCAATCGACACGAACCCGTGGAGCTCGGTACAACTGGTGTCAGAAGTGGGGTTGAAGAGTTGATGCAGCGTGTCACAAGAAAAATGGATATGGATTTAATGAAAAGTCTTCTCGAAAAATTAGCGGAGCAGATGGCTGAGATGAAAACTGGACAAGAAGAGATGAAAGCTGGACAAGAAGAGATTAAAACCGAGATGATGAAAGAGATAAAATCTGGACAGGAGGAGATGAAAGCTGGACAAGAAGAGATGAAAGCTAGACAAGAAGAGATGAAAGCTAGACAAGAAGAGATGAAAGCTGGACAAGAAGAGATTAAAGCCGAGATGATGAAAGAGATAAAATCTGGAAAGGAAGAGATGAAAGCTGGACAGGAGGAGCTTAAAAAGGAACTTAAGAAGGACATTGTAAGTGTTAAAGAAGAATTCTCCAACATCATTCAGGAGAAGATGAATGCAATGGAAGATAAGGTAACTTCAGTAGAAACTAAAGTTCTGGAGATAGAAGAAAACGTGGAAGAAGCATTAGACAATATCAATAAGGAGATTGAAAGCTTGAAGAAACAAATGTCAAACAGACATGAGGAACCCAACGTGGCATTTGTGCCTTCCCTAGCCAATATTAAACTCTCAACATTTGATGGGAAATCATCCTGGCAAGTATACAAGACCCAGTTTATGATGGTAGCGGAAGCTAATGGATGGAATCCCCGAGCCCAAGCTTTTCACCTGGCGGCTTCTTTAAGAGGAGACGCGGCAGACATCCTCGAGACGCTTCCGGAGGAGCAGAGGCACGATTTCCAAGCCCTATCGAGTGCGCTTGAGCTGCGGTTTGGAGATAAGTGCACTAAGGAATATAGCAGACTACAGTTAAAGTCCCGCTATCAAAAAGCGGGCGAAAGTCTGCAAGAATTGGCTGCCGATATTCAGCGACTTTCCCATCTAGCATTTTCCGACTGCCCAGCTGAGATACGTCAAGATTTGGCCCTCCATCACTTCATCGATAGTGTGCGGGATCCGGAGATACAGAAAACACTTAGACTCGCCGATGTCAAAGATATCGGATCTGCCCTAGTCTACGCACATAAGATAGAGGCTGCCCAGCAAGCCACGCGTAAAGACGAGCACTACATCAGAGCCGTCTCTGCTACTGATACGAACTATGATCTAAGAAAGCAAATTGAAGATCTGCAGCGAAAATTGCGTAGCTTAGAATTGAGTAAAGGTGGCAGAAACACAAAAATCCAGTGTTGGACTTGCGGTGGAGTCGGACACGTCCGTAGATATTGTCCGAAAACAAAAGATGGTGGAATTTCTAAAATGGAAATACGTCAACGCAAAGAAACCCTTCAAAGAAATACTGATGCATTATCAAGGAAGCCGTGTAATGTAAGCTGCCGATATTGTTCTAGAGTAGAGAAGAACTATCAGTTAGTAAATCCTTCGGTACGCCAAGTTACTGTTTCACCTCCACCGAAACCAGACCCATGGAGTGATAAAGAACTCAGAGAAGCCCAAAAAGAAGACCCAGATATAAATCCTATTCTTGAATTGAAAGAATCTTCTAGTATGAGACCAAGTTGGCAGGATATCTCCACCTACAGTCCTGCTACTAAGCAATATTGGGCTCTTTGGGACTCACTCCATATAAGAAATGGTGTCTTATACAGGAAATGGGAGTCCGATGATGGACGTAATTTCAAATGGCAGCTTGTTCTTCCAAAATCAAGAATTTCAGATGTTTTGAAAGAATTGCACAGTAGCTCAACTGGAGGCCACTTCGGAGTAATGAAAACTCTACAGAAAGTTCGAGAACGCTTCTATTGGAGCAAAACGAGACAAGATGTAGAGAAATGGTGCCAATCTTGTGATGACTGTGCGGCACGTAAGGGACCAAAGAAACGTAGCAGAGGAAGGTTGCAGCGGTACAACGTAGGAGCACCTTTTGAGCGAATAGCATTAGACATTTTGGGTCCTTTACCACGATCTTCAAATGGCAACAAATACATACTAGTTGTCATGGACTACTTTACTAAGTGGCCTGAAGCGTTTGCAATCCCCGATCAAGAGGCGACTACAGTAGCCGAGGTTCTAGTGCAGCAATGGGTTTCCAGATTCGGCACACCCTTACAAATTCATTCTGATCAAGGGACAAACTTCACCTCTGTTGTGTTTAAAGGAATGTGTCAAATTCTCGGAATAGACAAGACGCAGACCACGCCACTACACCCACAATCGGATGGCATGGTAGAGAGGTTTAACAGAACCATCTTGAATAACCTCTCCCTTATGGTTTCCAGAAATCAGCAAGATTGGGATTTGAAGCTACCGCTGTTTCTGCTTGCATATCGTAGTGCTGTCCATGAGACTACCGGATATACTCCTTCACAGATGCTCTTTGGTCGCGAACTTCGTCTCCCTTGTGATCTTCAGTTTGGTCGTCCACCGGATACATCTTCATCGCCAGAGGAATACCTTCGAGACCTTCAGGCACGTCTTGAAGATGTCCATAACTTCGCTCGAGACCGAATCAACCTGACGACCGAAAGAATGAAGACAAGGTATGACACAAGAGCGACGGGACATGAATTCCAAGAAGGTGACAAAGTTTGGTTGTGGAACCCGATTCGACGTAAAGGACTTTCTCCAAAGTTGCAAGCCAACTGGGAAGGTCCCTACACAGTCCTAAAAAGACTGAACGACGTCGTGGTTCGTATAAGAAAATCATCTGCTTCAAAACCAAAGGTAGTACATTATGATAGATTAGCTCCTTATCGTAATGTAGAGTAAAAATCAGTAGACCATGGTCTGTTTGTAAATAGTATAGATAATTTTAATCTTTTCTATTTTCTTGTATTTTTAGTTGCTTGTGTATGTAATGTGCTCTGTATCCTCTTGAAATGTAAATTCTTTTATATTAAATTTGGCCTCCTATCAGGGGATTGTACTGCCCGGGACGTGCAGTCCTTGAGAGGGGGCAATGTTACAAATTTGTAAATAATGATTATATTTGTCTTAAAATATCTCAGACAGATCAGAAATTCTCACATTTTGGGCAAAAACTGCGGTATTTAGACGTGTTGTAGTTTAAAAGCGGATTTCCTAATGATTTGGCGACTTGGCGACAGTTGGCGAGATTCTTGGCGACTTGGCGACGGTTGGCGAGATTTTTGGCGACTTGGCGAGAAATCGATACTTCTGGAAACATCCATCACCTAAGCTCTAGGACCGATATTTTTCGAGATAGCCTAGAAGCTTCCAGAGCCTTGGCGAAATTGGTAGATTTCTCCGCCAAGTCAGGTATAAATACCGCAGCCCGACATGGAATAGTAGTAGAGTTTTGTGTAGACAGTCAGTTAGTGAAGACGATTAGTTGTGACTGCTAGTTGTTCTCTGTCTGAGGTATTTGAGACCTGTGATTAGAAGCTGTTTCTTATTGTATCCGACGAATTGTAGCTGTATAATTGTGATTGTTACAGCGGGAATTTCGTTTATCTAGTGAGATTTTTACGAATAAAAGTCTTGTGTTCATTAAGTGGTTGCTTTATTCAACTCTCAATCGACACGAACCCGTGGAGCTCGGTACAATAACTATCTGAACTGAATGAGAAAGTATAAAAAGGAAAAATATCAGGGGATACAAAGTTATTATCGATAAGGGATGGTCTGTGGTGGAGTCCGAAATGAGTAGGCTGAGAGGTATTTAAAAGACAAATGTTGCTATTCAGTATCCAACGAGGAATTCTGAAGAGTTTGAATAACTACCAAGCGCAGAACTTTGTATATTAAAGTCTCCAACTATAATGAAGGGAAAATGAATATTTGATGAGATGCTATGGAACAAAGAACTTGAAAATTCACCGTGTGGAACGCATACATTTACTAAAGTAAGAGATGATTTTGATATTGTAATTTTTACAGCTAAAATTTCTAAATCGTTATCTTTTGAGCGGGATATATTTAAAATTTGCACAGGTAGAGACTTATCAACAGCAAAAAGAAGACCTCTACCACGGCCATCTTGCGTATCTAATCTAATTGTTGTTTTATTATTACAAATTATTACAAATTTGAAATAAGTCGGAACTTTTAAGAAACGTTTCTTGAATTTCTAGGACATCGGAAGATTGAAAATACGGAAGTTTTACATACGGCCGCTTAGATAGAACGCTTCTTGCATTCCAAGAAATTAAATTGAACATTAAATAAAAAAAAACCTGAACAGTTACTAAAAATCAATAAAAATGCTCGTAGTAAAAGAATATTTAAAAAAAATTATGAATGTTTTTTAGGCCTTCTTCTTGACTCAATTCTTTCTTCAATGTTATATAGTTGAAGGGACTTTATTATAGGTTGTTCGGGAGATATAATTTGCTGATTCACAGAATTGTTTGGACTTATCTTTCTTGACTAGATAGACCTTGCACGACTCTTTCTTGGAGGAGATCTAGAAACTGATCTATCTGGATTTGAACATATTCGCATACATTCTTTCATGAATGAGAACATTAGTTGGACCATTTGATCTTGTTTATCCTGTATACCAAGTAATTTAACTTCAAATATAGAAGCCATCTCAGTCACTGCTTTTTTAACAATATCAGTTATTTCAATTTAATTCGGCAAGAAAGGAAGATGACTTTTGGTTACACTGGAGTAAAAAACTGGTTTTTAAAGATTTATTATAACGTCTTCTCGCCTCAATAAATGGAAGGTGGTTCATGCTTTTAAAATGTAATAATTTTTTTCTTTAAGCCTCGTAGGACCTGCATTATTTCCCTGGAAGTTTATACACTTAGGTGTTTCATTGCCACAGGGAGAGTCTTTATGGAATGTTCCACAGTTTTTACATAGGAAGACTTCTTGTTTGCATTTTTTCATAGGGTGAGTGTATTTATAACATTTTCCGCATTGGCGAACGTTGTCAATAAAAGGAGAAATTGGAATGATGGAATAAAATAAGTTAATAGTTTGAGGTAGATGATGTCCAATGACGCTCACTAAAATGTTTTCGCTCAGTTCTTCAGAATTCTTTTTTGTAAATCTTTGTAAGCTTAATATCGTTAAGCCATTTTGCGCAATTTCTTCAGCAACAAAAGATATAAAGGTTAATCTATACTTATTTCTTTTATAAGAAATCTTGAAGAAATGTATTCAGGTTGAAATATGGAGTTAACAGGTACTCCAAGAATGTTGTTTGTCTTGCTTATTTCTACATCAGTATCTGGGCAATTAGTTTCGAATAGAAGCTTACATTGACGGGTGTGTTGAATTTGTATTTTTTTCTTGTGATTCCTTACAATTTGAATTATTTCTTGCTTTAAACTGTAAGGTTTTTTTTTTGAAATAGATGCAGTACCATCAGTGGGAAACAGGAAAGTGAAGAACTTAGTAATACCATTTTCCGCAGCTAACTAGATTAGTTGTGGAATAGAATCTTCGAAAGTCAATAATCTTGAAGTGTTTATTTTTGGAATGCGCAAATCGCAATCCGTGTAAATAATTTCAGTCTCTGTTTCAATCATTTTGAATCCATAATAATAAAAAATAAGCAAAATATAAAAAAAGAAAAAATTAAAAATTTAAATAATAAAAATAAAGGAACAAAAATACTCAATCTTAGTCAACCAAACACTAAGCCAAAGTCAGACGATAATTTCAACTCGGAAAAGGAGAAAAAGTGTCAAAGAAAACATTAAATAATGACAAAATAATCAGAGTTCAAAATTTACGTATTTCGCAATTTAGAACAATCCGCCATTTTTCATCTGCTTATTTTTTCTGTTAGAGAAACCGAAAACATTTTATTCTTTTCATTTCATTTGCCCTTTAAATTATATTTCACGTTTCCATCAGATGTAGAATTTTCACGGTACACTGGATTTCTTTTAAAATACCTTTTCGATGCCGCATTAGAGGTGAAAGGAACAAAGCCAGTCTCCTGGAAAGCTGCACGTGATTGTAATAGAATCGTTTTATTCGAGAAATTTCGAAATTGTTTTTATTTTTATTTACATTTAGAATTTGAGTCACGTGGCTTCTTGCAGAGTATTTTGTTTCCATTTCTCAGAACTCGGCACCATTTTTTTTTTTCTGAGGAAACGTGAGTTTTGAAAATTATTCTATTCTTTCTCAAATAAAAAATGTAGAACTTTTTTGAAAATCAATAACAAATGTATATTAAAAAATGTATTAGAAGATTTATTTTATTTGTTTTCCTAATATACTTTGATAAACATACATACATATGTTTATAAAACAATTCCTGTGTTAGTTCAAATTTAAATTCACATAATGCTTTCAAATGCAACTTTTAAGAATTTTTTCTGCTTTCTTTGTAAGCATTCTCGAAATAAATATTTAATATTAAATATCCCCAATATATAAATGCATAATATAACAAATTTTTATACAGAGAGTTTATATCTTAAATTCTTTACAATAAAAATAGCATTAAACACTTAACAAAGCACGGTAACGTACGAGTTTATCCGTCATTTTTAATGTCAAATAAAAGAGTTTGAAATGAACATCATACAAAAGACTTTTCTACCCAGTATACACTTGCCAGAAAAAGTTTGCGTACAAACGCATAGTAAACATTCTACAGAGAATAAATGTACATTATAGTGTCAACATTAATTCAATTCTAATATTATGCTTTTCTTTACCAATTCCTTGAATATCAGTAACAATTTTAGAAAGATAACACACATTGTTTAAAGGTAATAATAATTAAAAATTACGCAAAAAGTTATCAGAAAAAGTTTGCGTACATGTACAAACTACAAAGATATTTGGAAATTTATCTTATTTTTTTTTTTTAGCCTCCGTGAGCTTGGATGAAATGAAATATTGTCTGCATTTATTTTTTACTAATTATTCATTTTAACTCTGGTGGCAATACAACAAATAGAATAAAAATCATTGTTTTGTTAATATAATACAATAGAACTTTCAAACAAGTAGACTTAAAATAGATTCTAAAGGAAAAGAGATTGTTCCCGATTCAAAGAAAATCATCTTAAGACAAAGGAATGAAGGTAAAACTCTTCAAGCAATTGGAAAGATATTTAGAAGAACTCATTTTTCTATCCTAAGAGTAATCAATAATTACAAGCTATCGAAATCTTATAACCTCGGAGTAACCGACCATCTAAGCTGACTTTGCGAGAAATGATATGCATCCTAAAATCCTTAGGTTTAAATCCAAAGATTACTGTATCTCAAATAGCACTTGATATTAGAGAAAGGTTAAAAAAATCTCTTCATGAGAAGATACTATACGAAAAATTCTGAAAACATCTGGCTATCACGGCAGTGTAGCTAGTAGAAAGCCATATACCTACACTGCCAACAAGCAAAAACACTTAAATTTTGTCAGTAAGTATGTTAATGAACCTTCTTAGTTTTTTGACAAAGTAATATTCTCTGATGAAAGCAATTTTTGTATCTTTGGCATCAATGGGCGTAAACTGATATGGAGAAAACAGAGTACTGGTTTTGAGAAACAAAATTTTGTGTCTACGGTTAAACACGGTAGAGGTGGCGTAATGATTTGGGCGTGCATGGCAGCAAGTGGAATTGAGCGATTAACTTTTTTAGACTCCATATTAGATCATATGGGATATCTAACTATATTAAAAGAAAATTTGAAACCTTGGCGGTGACTTTTGGTTTAAACAACACACACAATGATCCAAAACACACTGCTCACAAAATAAAGCTTTGGCTGTAGTACAATATCAAATATCAATTGCATACTCCTCCATAACCGCCGGGCTTAAGCAGCATCGAACATTTATGGGATTTATTGTAACGCAACATTCGGCAACATAACATAATATCGAAAAATATGCTAAAAAGAGTAATTATAATGGAATGAAATAATATTTCTTTAGTAGAAACCGCCAAGCTAATTCACTCAATGCTTAAGCGATTGGAAGAAGTTCTTAGACATAAAGGTTTTCTAACCAGACCTTAAAGTTTAATGGACAACTCATGGAAGCTATTTTTTAAAGACTTTTCTCATCTGTACGTAAACTTTTCTCACTGCTTTTTATATAACTTTCAATTATTATCATTATTACTTTGAAATAATGTGTTATCTTTCTTTAATTGTTACTGATATTTAAAGAATAGTTAAAGAAAATCATTATAAAAAAATTGAATTGATGTTGACAATATATTTTTATTCTCTGTAGAATGTTTACTGTGTGTTTGTACGCAGACTTTTTCTGTGGCAAGTGTATATTTTATAGGTTTATATAATAACCGTATATATATTATAAGTACAATTTTAACTATATGCGCGAATCATATTACTACGAATGTTTCTGAAATTTAACCATATTCTACGAATGTGTATGAGAAATTTCTTCGCGCGCGAAATTCACAATACCAATATTTTATGTCTCTCTCTCTCTCTCAATACATTTATAACTATTATTATTATAAATTATATAACACACACACACACAATGCTGTCAAGATTTTGAGAATTATAGAAAGTGAAAAGATAAAACAGAAATAATATTAATTGTTAAAATATACGAATATGAATAAGCTCTTGTTCCTGGAATTAATGCAAAATTATACATTTTTAATGTAAAATCTTATTAAATATTAGTAAATTCTTATAATGAAATTTTAAATATAATTTTAAATTAAATATCCAAGATTATAAATTCTTTTAAAAAAATAATGTTTATAAGTAATAATTTTTAGTTATTATTTATTTGTAAGGAATTAAGGAATTTTTTCTGAATAATGTGTAATTTATTAACTTCGTTATGTTCATATCATAATTCATAAAGTAAATGTTCATATAAAACAAACATTGTTCGCCTAAATAGAGCACTTGAAAAAGTTGCATTTATAATTTAAGATAAATTTTAATTTTTTAAAAATTACATTTATAATATTAAAAAAAATGATTAATAAGGTTTAACGTTATCTAATATATAATATTGTTTATTATCTTTATAGAATACTCTCCAACATAACAAATAAGCCTCATCTACAAAAGCCGTTACATAAAAACTGTTGTAATATTTTATGTAATTGTGACACCCAGAAATTATATCATGAAGCCTAGGTGATTTTTTTTTCATAATATTAATTGAATGTTGGTCAGTATTCTAAATAAAACAGACAATTTTGTATTTATTAAAAAACTATTTTTGTTTGCCCTTAAAATTGGAGATTAGTAATTCAGAGTTACAAAAATAGCTGATTTGTGCCATGAAATTTCGTTACCGTTTGGAAAAAAACACTGTAGAAAAAGTTAAACTAAAGAAAGAAGCTTACGAAGACAAATTTATAATGTTTAATTGGCTTACTGATATATAATAATAAATAAAAAAAAGTTTTTAACAGCAAAACTGTTTCTAAGCATAATCGAGCATAAAATGTAAATAATCAAAATGCGTTCAGAAATACAGTTGTCGCCGGTAGGCAGTTTTTACTGATGCTCCTGGATTTGTCGATCTTCAACTCTTTTTTGAAACTATGGTAGGAAATGTGACTATATCTGAAACTGAACTGGCCTATTATTGATTGGAATATTTTAGTGGGTACAGTTTTATGAAATAATTTATATATACTATTTATTTTATTATAATCAATGTCTGGAGACTTACAGGAAAATTGGCGAATATCATATAAGGGGTTAGCAACTTCATTTATATTTCGAAAACATTGATATTTCGCATGCTGTGCAACATTAACATTTCTGGCCAGTTAGGCTTAAGAGTCTGCTGCAGACAGATGTCCTTTTTTGAAATCGCTGGTATAATCTAAAACACTGTACACTCAGCCCATCGTTTGTCAACATAAACTAATTGATTAATTTAACTATATTTGTCCCTAATATACGTTAAAATTCTTTGATTTTGAAAGTGATAATGAGAGAAAATTTCAGTAAAAATAGTAAATAGCGGGATTTTTCTTAACAGTGTAAATAATGAACGACATACATATAAAACATCAAATCAAACTGTTACTACAAGTTAGATTATAGGTCAGGGCGTCGTTTTCACTACCGAAATATAGTAAGTTCGAGTCCTGACTTAACCGAAAATTACCATATTCACTAAAGGTGACTGGAGTTATCAGACTTTATTAATAAAGTGGGTGATCCGAGCAAATGGAACTAAGAAACATTGGGTTTGGAGTTAACAGTACAAAATGCTGATAAAAGCAGAGGTGCTCAATGACATACAAACCCAACTCGAAGAAGAAGAAGAAGAAGAAAGGTGACTGGAGCACATTAAATAAGTTGTAAACCAATTAGATTTAACTAATTCTGATTCTTTTTAATAGTTAATTTTAATTATTTAATCTTGGTTGAGTTTTAAAATTAGATGAGGGGAATTCTTATTGATATTTTCAAAAATGTTACTGATTTCGAATGCTTTTTTTTCACGATACCACAAGTCTCATATCTAGTACCAAACTAAATCAGGAATAGTCAGTAAAAACTATTTGATACCTGTTATTTTACATCCAAAGGTGTGTAACATAATAGGCTTCTCTATCTTCTATTTGATGATGATCTCAAAAAATAATTTAAACTGCCCTTTTAAGAATATTCAACGTTTTAAAAATTCTTCAAAAATACCAGTAAAATCAATTTTAAAAAATTTAGAAGTGGGTGTAATTTTAAAAATGCCTATTAAAAGGCTTACCGGAATAATTTGGGGGTGCTTTTTTGTAGTGGTGTAGTATTAAAGTGGGTAAATAAGAAATTTCACCGTAATCACGTGACTTCTGCTTTTATACTACTTTTCTAATTTTAACATCGTGAATTGATTTTCATTTTCTGTTTTTATACACTTTAAACTGGGGATATTTTTTGATATTAAGTATTAGCGTAAGAATTTGAGTAATTGCATTAAAATCATATGCTCCGATATCAAGTTGGATGCCATTGTAAGACTTGTGTATAACATTAGATAATATAACAGTTCAGAATCTCTTACCACGGTGTCTCCACACTTAAATCCTACCATTTGGTATTGCAAGCAGAAGTAAGATTCGTTTGTAAAGACAGTGGTTCCATTTCGTCGTCCATGTTCGTCTTTTATTGCACCATTAGTAGAGAAAAAAGCCTGTGATTTTGCGTCAAGGGTAAACGAAATAAATGACATCGGATTTCACTCATATTCAAACGATGCCTACTGATACGAGTGGACACTGAATAATGCATAACAGATAGGATCTCTTATGTTATGGTGCGAGATGTTGCTGAGTGATCCCTCACTGACATGCGTACAGTATCCCTTTCACAACGTGCAGTACTGCAACAAAGTGGCTGCATACAGCGATTATATATCTGCACCCCAATGGTTAGCTTCGTTAAACACGATAAACGATTTCTCTGAATAATAATTCGTATTCTCTATAGACTACTATTCTTTCTCAACTTACTTCAAAGACATTCGATATTTCCAACGAAGCATAGTTAAACTGTTAACACAGAAAAGGAAATAATTACCGTACTTTAAATCTCAGCAATTTTTGCTCCCTTATCTAGCTTTCGTAGGTGGTACCCATGATGTACGTATGTGTTGCAACTAATGAGTAACCAATTCATGGCGCACACAAACGCAGGATGTAAATTTCACATGATTTATCTTTCTCCAAGGTGTTGCATTTGGGCGGTCAGCAATATATTAGTTTTAACAAAGTGGTATTGAAATAATTTAATGAACTCTTAAATGCTCTTTGATTTTTGATTCTAAAATAGTATTTAGTTATATCTGATGAAATGTAAGAAAGATAAGATTGTTTAATTGTTTCTTGTAGAAGTTTTATAATTTGGTTTAAAAAAGTTTTTATTTGCAAAATAATAAATTAAACCATTTTTGATTGATATAGAATCATTTAAAGAGTGTTCTCTTTATAATATCGTCACACAGCTGAACAGAAACAATAAGATTAATTGAATTATATTATAAAATTCTTTTAAAAGGCAACTTTAAGGAAAATATATTTTTTCCATAGAAGTTAAGGGGATTACAAAATTAGAATTTCTTAATAAATTGAAGCGAATGTAGAGTTCATTAAATAAAAGAATCTTTATCAATTCAATTTCCATTTAATTCACGACCATGAATCAAAGAATGAAGCAGTTATTCATTGTCATCATGAAATACTGATGTCTATTTATTAGAATCATTGGTTTTTTTCAACCACATTTTCCTGAACAGAGGACTACAATGCTCTCTCTATTGTTCTACAATGCTTAACAATGCTTCTACAATGCTCTCTCTACCTTACAAATAATAATATATAAACCCAATTACAACTCTTTTTTAACTCAATTATTAATATAACTGGACCCATTTACAAATTAATTAGAATATAAATGAACCCAATTATGAATCTTTATTAATTCAGCATGCTTCTGAAATAATCAAAATTAAAGAATGAACGTAATTATATATCCTCTAATACTGATGGTAATTTTTCTATTTTGACATGCTTACTGTTATTGCTCCCTACAATGCAGCCACAACATTGTATTCTCCACCTCTCTTGAATCTTAAGGAATGTAAAATTTAAAAAATTGTGTTAGCTCTTTTGCTTTATGTATTGAAATTGAAGGCACAATTTTTAAACCAATAAATATCTTTACTTCATAAAAATCTTACTCATAGAGACTTACTCTATCAAAAAATTTCCGAGATTCCATCTGATATAATACACAAATATTTGCTTACGTTTGTTTTCAATCTTAAAGTATTTCATTAAAAGCATCGGTGATTTTGTTGAGTACTTTAAGAGATGTAAGGGAATCATTATTAGTTAATGATTTTTTAATGAACTTCCTGTATTTCATTTCCTACATCAATTCAAAATTTGCAATCTTCTACAAATTCTCATCTTGATAATTATATTGCTTTTATCTGTCTCGTTAATTTGGCGTATTCACGATAAGCTCTTAAAAAATGTATATACAGCAAAACATTACTGGATTAAATTATTTTAATCCAGTAATGTTTTGCAGTATTGATATTTCGAACGCTCCGCTCACAAATATGAACATGCTCTATTATGGTTTTAGATGTCGAATAGTAGACAGCCTAACAGCTGAAATATTTTTTTAAATATTCATCACGTCTTATTGTCTTCCGGCAGTATTTTTGGTAGATAGTGAGCCATATTCTGTTGTGGAGATCGAGAAAACTCCCAACCACCACTCCCTACAGATACACATACAAAAAGCTGAAATACAGCCTTTATCTCTCGTTATTTGACAATGTCTGGGGTCAAACCCTGATTCTTCCGCTCCGAAGAATGATTGGCCTGTCTCTAAGTAAAATGAGTCTAATTGAGTTATAAAAGAATGTACTTAATATTTTTTCTTGGTGTTCACGAAAGGTTTTTGATTGGTTTGCTCTTAAAAGCGAGGGAACAGTCAATCAGAAGATTGTTTAATTTTCCTCCTTGCTAAAAATTAGGTAATTTTTATTTTACAAATAATGTATAATATATAAAGTAAATACATTCAATTCTAGAATCATGAATATTTTAGTAGTAAATTGTAAGAATATCCATGGTTCACTTATTCCAAAATTAAATATGGGATTTATTGTAAATATTGTGTAATTTTTGTGTTGAATTTTCTTTTTCACTTTTTTATTTTTAAACGGAAAGCCTGGAAACAAAAATATTATGCAGCCAAAATTCAGACAGAGCTTTTTCAATATCAGTTAGTTAACTATTAACGCAGTTTCATACGTCTTACTTTTTAAATTGTGATGTCGATTTTACATCAATTTGAATATTTTGTCGAGAATTATGAATCTTTGTGCTCTATGCGACCAGTTTCGTTTTTGATTTAAGAACGTCATTTTCTTTGCAATTACTTGATGTACATTTTTCTGATTTAAATTATTATTTGGAAGTTTTTCTTTTTTTTACCAGAGTTAAAATAATTTTAAAAAGACAGTTGGGTTTTTTTTTTTTTTTTTTTGGTTGAGTTTGTTAGATGTTAGGCATCTTTGTTTTAAAGTAATATTTGTGCCAAATACTTAAAACTTAAAGTTTCCTAATTCCATTTGCTTAGATAGCCAACCTTTATATAATTTGACAATCCTTAAGGGAATTGAGGCATAATTCTTTAATATTGAGGATATCTAAAAGAGACAATCGCGCGAGTGTGGGAAAAACTATCACATTCATAAACTATGTATCATGCTGTTTCCTTGTTTCGATAAAACGTTCCTACACATAAGAGATCTTATTGATAAAGTCCTGTAGCATGAAAGTACTGGTAAAATCCTTTGATAATGCACGCAATTGTTGGTAATGTCAGAAATTTATGTTTTTTCAAGACAATATTTGCTGGTGATTTGATAACCATAATTTCTAGAGCTATTTTGCCCTGAAGAATCAAGACGAACTTAATTCATATTTTTCTCATATAAGAATAAACTATTTGCGGTCTTCATAGTGATACCATAAGAGAGTTCCGCATCTATTTAATTGAAGAATAATCCCTGTTAAGCAAATTCATTCGCCTTTTCATAACCTAATTGCTTTCAATTATAGTTTCCAAAAAAAATCACATAACTTTCGGTCACCAGTTCACTTATAAACTTCCAAAGTTTTAGAACATTCTACGATTTAATTTAATATGAATTAGGAGGTTTTAGATTTGGCTTGCATGTTATTAAAAATTAGAATCTACTTTGTTTCATATTAAAAATTGTCGAAAAAAATTTAGAAAAATTTTACAAATTTAAAATTAAAAGAACTAAAAATAAGGCCACGATGGAATAATGGGCAAGAGGGGTTGTTCTCGCTATCGGTAGATAGTGAGTTCAAATCCTCACCAATCGAAAATCCTTCGTGTTCACTAATAGTGACTAGGGCAAGTTAAATATGTCGTGGTCGCAATATCCTCCATGTAAAATGACACTTCTAGGAGTGGCAGGCCAAGCTTAGAGGTCTTTTGCTTGGTTCCTGTGTTTCTAAATTACTAAAAAAACACTTCCGAGACTACTATGTCACAACTTCTGGGTACCTTGCTATATAAGATATCATCACTTCCAGCTCTTTTAGTCCTGAAAGGTAGAAGTTCTAGTAGGCTGACATTATACAACAAAAAACTAAAACTTAATCAATTTGTTAAAAGAAAATAGAACTCAGATTTTTCTTGACTTGATTACGAAACTAAAATATTACTTGCCGTTTGTTGTTGACTAATTTTAATTAAAGATGATACGCTGGATTTATGATTGAGAAAAAAAAATGATTCATGTAATTAGTTTTCAATAAAATGGGTATATATATTACGGGCAATGTAAATAATTGGGCATTGTTTATAATGCCCGGGTAATTTAAAAAGTGCCCAAAAGGATATGACAAAATGATAAATTATGTTGCAAATATTACATTGCCCGATCATTATGTATAATGCTGAAAGTCAAGTGGGCAATAAGTCTATAAGCATTTGTCACACATAAGCTAAATAACATCCAAAAACAACCGGAAAACTTAAATAACGCGACGCAAGCCACAGGTACCGACACAGGCGACAAGCAACTGAAAATGAATGCTCATTGGCCAGCCAGAATCACATTACACGCATGTGGTTGTCTCATTGCTGTCAATTAATCAAAGTGCCCAAAGAAATAATAGCAGTATTTATAATGACTGGTCAATGTGAGAAATTATCGTAAAGTAATTCAAATTTATCACACAAATTGCCCAATTTTAATGGTCATTATTCATAATAACCAAGCATTATGAATACTGAACTAAATAATTACATTGCCCGTAACATAATACATGGGAAAATCTTTTACAGAAAAATTAATTACTTCTCTTCATATCTACGAATATCGAATTAGAAACTTTTTAGAAACAGAAGATTCGTTTTTCTTATTTACTTAGCTAAAATACACTGCTGGCCACCCAAATTCCAACACAAATAAAGACAAAAGATATCACAATAAAATTTATTTTGTAGATAACATGTTGACCAAGCATAAATGATTAAATTTATAGACTTCTGTGAAGTGGGGTTCTGGCCAAAATCAGTTACCAGAGTAACCGTCATTGTTGGAGATCACCACCAAAGTCTCTTTGAATCAATGCCACGAGCCTCGGCATTGATTCAAAGAGACTTTGGATGTGTTTTGGGGGTACAGCAGACCAAGCAAGTTCCACACATTGCCAGAGTTAATCTGGTGTGGCAGCTGGGGATGTGACCTGAGTCAATCGTTGAGTAACCATGGACTACATGTTTTCTATCGGCGAAAAATCCTGACAGCCACCCACCAGGTAAGCAATTCAATCAGACGATTGACGAAGAGCCCTTGGACAATGCGCACCACGTGGGATCGTGCATTATATCGCATTGAAATTTGGCTGTGGGCAAGCCCTGAAGGTAAGGAAGAACAACTAATTCCAACACCTCGGAGATGTACCGATGGCTGTTTAATGAACCCGCAATGCATACTAGAGGAGTGCGAGAGTGATATCAAATACTGCCCTATACTATTATACTCAGTGCATGATCAGTGTGGTGGTGCATAACGCATCTGTTCAGCATCCTCTCTCCACGGTGTCTCCAGACTCGAATGCGACCATCGTGGGGTTGTCGACAGAACCATGACTCGTCAGTAAAGACAATCTCATTCCATTCTGCCGCCCACATCCTTCCTTCATCGCACCATTGGTGGCGGAGACGTCTATGGTTCTGCGTCAAGAGTAGACGAAGCAATGGACGTCGTGCAGACAGACCACTCGGCTGTAAACGGCGTCGATTTGTACGCGCAGATGCTGGATGATACGTTACGGACTTAATGTGTGTGCTATGGTTCGTGATGAAGCTGAGCGATTCATCTCTGTCATGCGCAAAGTTTGCCTGTGATCATATGAATTAGTGCACTGAAGTAGATGCGATCGAACACGTTGTTCTGTCGTTCCCTCCTGCATCCAACGATCACATATCCACATTGCAATTGTTTAGTTTCGTCCAACGAGACTACCGATTTCTCTGAAAGATAATTTACAATCTTGGTAGGCCACTATCCTTCCTCTGTGTCGAACTTGGATACTTGATCAAAAAAATGATCACTGTTTTCTACAAGACATACTTGATTTTTTTTTTTTTTTTTTTTTTGTTTTTTGAAAAAACTGCAAAAAAAAAAATTGCCGAACTTGAAATCGGCAAAATCTCTAATTCTTAAATAGCGCTTTGAAGTGGCGCCACAGGTGTGCGTGATGTGCGTCTGTGCTGAAATTCTTATCATTTGCATATCTCACCTCTGCTAATGCATGTTGTAAATTTCATGTTATTTGCATGCTTCCTTCAGGGTGTTGTATTTACGGTGGCCAGCAGTGTATTTATCCTTCACGATGTAAAAATCAAAGCATAAGGAAAAAAAAAGCTTTTTTTATATATAAAGAGTACACTCATTTATGTTGTTATTATGATATCAATGGTTGTACTCTTTAAGTATTTTTATTCCGAGAAATACATTGGGAGAGCATGCATCTCTTTGCACCTTTCTGGAGATATTAAATGGATATTTCGGAATTTTAAAAAAATTGTAATATTTGATAAGTTTTAATGAAACTTCGACAAGTTTTAGTAGTTCTAATGAAACTTTTAGGACAGTTTAATTATTGATAAAACAGAATATTCAACTTTTATGAATTTCTAATTTGGAACGTGTCTTTTACTCTATTGACATGAAAACCCATAGTGAGCCAAATCACTCTTTAGAAGTTTCTCCCATTCTGTTCTCCTCTTCGCCAAGGAACTCCAATTGGTAATCCATAAGATCTTAGTCTTCATTAACATAGTCTGTCCAAATTAATCTGGGCATTCCTTTAACTCTAGTTCCCATTGGTTTGTAGTTGAAGATCGTGAACATCATGATGGCGGGATTCATATGGCAAATGGGGCCAGCAAATTTCATACGATTAATTATAATGTTTTTAATAATATCCCTTTACAACTCATTGTTTTATCTATGTCACTATATATTATCAATATACATTGCACCCATAATCTTCAACTCCTTGCGTTCCAAGATAGTCAGCCGATTTTCCAGCGATCTTGTCAAGGCTCAGGTTTCGGAATCCTATGTGAGTATAGGTCTAATAATATTGTTTTATAAAGAAATATTTTATAGTTTTTCTTCTTATTAAATTTGAATATAGAAAATTTCTTGTTATTTTTCCTATATTTTTTATCAGATATTTAATCTTGCTTTCCTTGACACGGAAGTTCATTTTAACTCCTGATCTCTTGACGGCAGTGAATACCTCTATAATTAATGCATTTTTAATTCGAAGCATTAAACGATATTAGCAACATAAGCAAGAATCTTGACAGACTTAGTGAATAATTTTTATGGTATTAGTTCCAGAATCATGAATTGTCCAGTCTAAGATCAAATTGAAAAGAAAGCAAGACAGAGCATCACCATACTATATGCCATTTTATATTTCCAAATTATTTTTCAATTTTCCAAATAGCATTGCACAAGTAAAAATTTTTCATGGTTAAATTTATAAGTCTGATAAAATTTTCTGGCACATTCAGGTCACTTAAAGCTGCAAGATCATTCGCCGATCTATGCTGCCTTAAAATCAAAGAATAATGCATATCCCATCAATTTTTTTTTCCATTTTTCGGGAATTTGACGTAAGTTGAATATTTGTTCTGAAGTAAATTTCTCCGTTCTGAAAGCACATTGATATTCCAACTATGTTTTCAGTAATATGTGAGTATGCAAAATATAATACTCGAGAAAACTATGACATACAAGCTGATACCGAGATAATTTGAACAGATTGTGGGGTCTCCTTTTTTTACGAATCAGGCCTCAAATCCTGATCAAAGATAACACTTCATCAACCCAGACAGACATGATAATCATGAGCAATGTATCAGTTGGCTCATAATATCCTTTCTTCAAAAATTCAACTGGGTAAAAATCTTGCCGCTTTATTTTGTTTTTTGATAGTTTGTTTCTCCTCTTCAAGCGAGGGTCAAAGTAAGTTCATACCTTGATGAAATTTGAAGAGTTCCTGAATAGGTTGTAAGGTGATCAATAAAAAGATCACTAAAATATTCCTTCATTTTGTAATATCAGTAAAATTACTAAGAAGTTCTCCATTGCCATCCATACAGAGGTGATTCTAGACTTAAAAGTACGGACTATTATTACTAATTGATCTATAATTTCTTGATCTATAAATCTCTTCAGATTCTAATTCCCTTCAGATTCTTAAAATAGCTAAATAGATGCTTATCACTTTTTATTTTCCTTTCGCTTTATCAGCCTATACTCACGCATTTTGTGTGTTTCTAATAACTCTTCTCTAGTACATAGCCAATCTGCGTTCCTCAAACCAATCATTCTTATTCGTTTTTTCCAACCTGTCTTAAAACAATATCTTCAATTATAAATGAAATTTCTTTGTTTGCCATTTAGATTCCATGCCTACTAGATAGTTAAAATCAAAAGTTTGAGTTTTATATTTAAGTTCCGCTTTAAATGTATTTCATTCTTTCAATTTAGAGCAATTAAATTTACTTATACATTTCCTTTGTATATAATTAAAACCAGATATCTTTGCACGCAATTCAGCTGTCTCTAAATAATGATATTAATCAATTTCAGGATACACATTACGAGGTAGGTCTCAATTTCTAATAAATTAGAATGTCTGTCGTCAGTCAAGACGCTGTCGATTTTATTAAAGCTGTTATTATCAGGTGAACGCTGTCACTTTATATATGTCTATATAGAAACATCGTGCTTCCAACAACTATATCACGTTCTACTGCAAAATCAATTAATCTAAACACATTTTCTCTGATATTGTCAAATGTATTCCAATACGGTCGGTTTATACTTGCTTTCCTTATCCTTAGAAGTAGTTTAATCACTTTGAAAACATACTAGGATTTTTTAGCATCCTTCTTTCATTGTTGCATGGGCACTGATTAAACTATAGTTAAAACAAACCTGATACTCAATCTACAAAATTTGGTAATTTATTCTTAAAATCTAAATATACGTGTTTAATTCGCCGACTAACAATAAATCTTGTTCCAAAAACACGTTACTGAGAATCAAACCTGTAAAAGAGTATCTTCTGTTTTCGAAATAACCTACCACAGTTCATCGTATCTCCAGGATGGTAATTAGATCAATATTATACAATCCAATAGCTCGAAACTAAAGTTTGAAGAGCCTTGCTTCCATAGTGTGTGATAAAACATTCTAATATCCCAACTTTAAGTCCTTGAAGTATTTCCTAGGTCGTTTTCATAACAGTAAGAAATTTAATTCTTTTGATTATGTAATAGAAAGGTGTTACAGAATAGGGTTGTCAACTCTATCCACAACCCTGAATATGGTGGGCCAGTTCCTTGATATAATCCAGAAATGCCCGTTTATAACTACAGATGTTGGATACCGATTTTAGTCACCTCTTACGATATGCATAATGATTCTTACAAACTATGTCATCTTTAGAGAAAACTTTGTTAATTATCGATTCTGTTGTAAAAGCACTTTTTGGTCACTCTTTTGTATTAAAAAAATATTTATATAATAAGGGAAAATCAAAAGCAATTTAATTTTGGTTTTCTCATCTTGATAAAAAACGAGTGCTGATTAAAACACTTAATAATGTACTACAAAATTGAATGTATACTACTGTTATTAATATTTATAAATCAAAGAATGTTTAATAAGTTAATTTTTCTTTTATTCTTTATAAAATTGTAAAACAAGTTATCTAATTGTATGTAATATCCTGTTTTAATAATTAAACATAATAAACTTTATTTTTGTATTTTAAAAATATAAATTATAATAAAATTGTAATCATTTAAGTTCAATGAATCATATGCAACTCTTTTCATTCGCAAAAGATGTAAAATTTGTACGTCTTTAGGAAGCAGTTTTTAGTTAGTATATGCTAACCAAAAACTCTTAATCATGCTGCTTAAAATCATACCCAAAATAGTTTTAGATTATAAAAACTTCCTTTTAAGTAAAATATTTCTTCACTTGTTTATTATAACTCAATTTAAGTACTATACATAATTTTAAACTCCTGTGATAAAGTCTAAAACATATTAATGATTTTATAAAATAATTTACACACCACAATTTCTTTCACATTGTCATCATATGTTTTGAATTCGAAACTTAAACATTATTTTACTTGAATCTCATGTATAATCAAAAAGGGACGAATTTTGTTAAGACATTTCTAGATTATTCAAATATATTTTTATCTGATATAAAATTTACTTTATTATCGTATTGTAAGTTTATTTATCTAAATAAACAAACTTAATGAAAACAATCAAGAAAATTTCAATATTTTTTTAGCCATAAAATCATTCTTCCAAAAATATCAATATACGTTTAAGATACTTTTTATTATAATAATTTAAGAAAGAAATTATTTTCCAATTTAAAAAAGCAGTTAAAGAAAAAGCAATGAATTTTTTTAAGTAAAATTTCCAGTTTTTATATAATTTAAAAAGAAACAATTAAAATTACATTTCATACCTGCCAACTTTTGAAGAAGTGCTTCAGTAAAATTTTTCCTAAATTAATATTACGCCTATCTACCAAATACATATTTTAATTCAATTTTTAATAAACTTAATAACAGAACTTTTAATAAATTAGCACTTTTAATTAAAAATTTACTATCAATTATTTTAAAAATTAAAATGTTGATTATAAGAACTTAATTCAGTTAGATTTATTAAATACAAATTAATTAAAAATAATAGTTATACTAAATTTACAGAATATAGAATACATTCATATAACGGTATTTGCACTTTTTGAGAATATTAAAAGTTAATATTTAAAAGGAAATATTTTGCATTTCACTATTAATTTCAATAAATAAATTTATTTTTAAGATTTTATATATTGGAAGAGTTTAATGCCGTAATAGAGAAGTGTCTTTTTAAGATCTCTCTAATGAACTCTTACTCATACAAAATCCATCACTAAAAGATTTTACAATAAACAAGTCTTCTAAATTATTGATAGAAAGCAAAAATCTGCCGTGCTAACAACATAACCTAGAAGTTTTAATAAGTCATCCCAATGATTCATCCCTGAAATTGACTGAATGTATTGACAGCATAGGAGATGTCAGGGTGAGTCTTATTAACCCCCCCCCAAAAAAAATAAGCACAACCAAATACATTTCTATATTGCAATTTTGAAATTTCTTCTTCTTCCGTTGTAGATGGATAGGAAGTTTCGAACTTGTAGATACAAGCAGTGATAAAATTGGTATTTTAAAAGGTTGAAAACATGCAAGAACTTCCTCAATGAATGTGCGTTGATGAATCAGAACACTGCCATTTTCTTCCCCAAACTCCGTGCCTAAAAGAGTACTTTTAAGTCAAAATGATGAATTATTTATAGTTTCATCGATTGTTCTTTGATCTCTGCCAAATATAACAAAACCATCAACATATAATATCAAAATTAAGTAATCTCAAAATAAATAAGCACAGATAACCCATTGAAATTTACAAAAGCACATTTTTAAGAAAACATGGATTTCATAGAATTATTGTCGAGCACTTTGTCACAAGCCATATATAGCTCGATCTAAACTACAGAATTTTTCTTTATGACTAGCTACTTCAAAACCTGGAGGTTGTATCATGTAAATTCGCTCTTCCAAAGGATCATAAATGTAAACTCCTTTTATATCACACTGTGGGTGACAGCAACCTTTATAGGATACGAAAAACCCAAAGAAAAATCTGATTAAAATAAAGTTGACCAAGGGGAAAAAGTTATATCATATGAGATACATTTCTCTTGTTTATAATCCTGTGCTACTAATCGAGATTTAAATTTTAAATTAAATTTTTCCTGCATCATCTCTTCTTACGGTGAATACTCACCTACATCCAATAGTAATATTTTCTGGTAAGTCTTCCAAATGCCACACTCCCCGGTTCTTCATAATACAGAGCTCTTCTTTTATAGCATTTAGTCATTTCTCCTTATATATCAATTCAATCGCCTGCTAATACGATCAAGTCAGCTGAATATGCTAAGATTATTAGTGTTCCCATTATCTTTAATATTTGCTAAAACTGTATCAAGACTGCCTAAAACGAGATTTTCTGTCTAATTTGTTCCTTTAAAATCAAATAAATTAGGATTGAAAACATTTTTATTGCAGTATTTTGCAACATCATTCAGGGATCTTAACCTTTCCTTCTTCATATTAACAGGTACCTGTTACGCGATCTATCTTTCCTCTGAACAGCCTTTCTTTTCCAGTTTACTAATCTATGTTCTGATATGGGGCTAAGAATGTCGTTTACGGAAATTTCAGAATCACTCTCTTCTCTTTCAGAATCATATGGTACAATGTGGTATCCAATACAATCGGCATCATCGTCACTTCCTTCTTCAGTCTCATTAGAGACAGTTGAAATTCTGTCATTAGGGTTCAGCACTGCTCCACTTAATTGTCCTCATACGCAATTCTTTCATTAAAAGAAATATTAATTGTTTCAATTATTTTGTTTGTTTCAACAGTATCCTTTTGTACCGAATCCCTACCAACGAGAAAACCTTTCCGGGTTCTGGCATCTAGCTTTTTTCGATGTTGTCGGTATACGCCTATACATGCTACATTACCAAAAGGCTTTAAGTGCTTAACTGAGATTCTAGACCTTGAAAATAATTCGTAAAGAGTCTAGTTCAGTTTATTGTCGCAAACTCTGTTCCAAGTGTTCCAAGTGTTTGTCTCTTAAAATATAACATGGCTTCAGGGCAAAATCACTCAAGATAAGATTCTTTCAGAACTGCTCTAGCAGCACTTCTAACAGTTTAGTTTGATCTTTCACTAACACCGTTTTGTTCCGGATTGAATATATTCGTTAACTCATGAGCGATTCCTTTTTCTGCAAAATGATTTTGCATCTGAGCATTTACAATTTCATTCCCATTATAGGATCTAAATGCCTTAACCTTTTTATTTAAAATATTTTCACTTCCGATAGTGTAAAATTCAATTACATCAAAAACCTCAGATATGGGAAATATAAAGAAACTCTACGTGATTATAATCAGTCATCAATTATGGTAATAAAATACCTTTGGGAGCCTCTATCTTTACAGATAGAGGCCCCCAAAAATCAGTACATAATAGCTTTAAAATTGCCATGGATCTTACTTCTCACAAGTACTTAAATGAAACTTTTTGATATTTACTAATTTTACATCGTTCGCAAAAGACTGTCTAATCATACAAGAGTGGTAAACTAGTGACTCCCTTTTTCCTACTGTAAAGTGAAAGGATGGATATGCTAATATGTCTACATCGCCTATGATATAGCTCTAGAGCCTCGCTATCTTTAAAGTTAATCGTAAATGAAACTTATTTTTTTAACTTTCACCATACTTGGAAAATACCTTCTTTTAATATATAATTAAAAATAGTTCCCATTTCCTTTTCCGTAACTTTCACCATGCCGTCATGATATATAATACCTTGAATGTCTATTTTTGGACCCGAAATAAGATTTCGCTATAACTTTGGAGAGTATATTACATAATTTAATGTATATTTTATAAGCCAAACAACAATTGAACTATTCCTTTTCCCTCAATAGGAAAGTCAACACCATCAATGTAAGCAGATATTTTTTCATTGGTTAAAGGTATAAAATTAATGAATAAGTCTTTCTTTACAAAAGAGATTTTTTATCTGTCGAAGAGGTGTTTCTAAATCCAATACCTTGTTTATTTTTGTACTTACACCAGGAAGAACGCGATTGATTTTGATAAGCGGGACTTGAACGTCGTGACTGGCTTCTTTCTGCAACTAAGTCAGATATGGGCTCCCTGTACTCTGAATTGGAACGTCTGGTTCGGCACCTATATTTTGGACTAGAACATTTAAAATGACTCCTGTATTTTGGTCTACAATATCTGGATTCTTTCTATGGCTTAACTCAAAGAAAACATGAACTTCTATAGTGTTCAGGTTGTTGACAACCACAACAGAAGACTGATTTCTTCACAGATGTTAGTTACTGTACTTGCCTGTGCTAGGGAGTCTTTTTCTCGTAACTGAAGATGAACTTCTTCTGCATTCAAGGCTTTAGTAATGGCCATGTAGATAAAATTTTAATCCAGCCAGCCAAGAATGAGTTACACCAAGGCTTACCAACGTTTGGTCCGTTGGCCCCTCTTAAACAGCGACTGTGGTTCCCAAGTGTTGATCCGCAGGTAGTTTAGTCCCGGTGGATGTGGCCTCCCCGCTCAACTTTCTGTAAACTCCGGGAGTCGTGTGCGCGCCGGCTTACGGCGCTCGATGCGTAGAAACCTTTCACGCATGATCTTCGGAAAGGGCGCGAGCTCAGCTGACCAGAATGCTCACCGCCTCATATGCTCTCCTCGCTTTGTGTGCGGCGGACGGTCACCCGCTTTTTCTCGAGACATCATTCAATATTGAACTTTCTTCGTGAGTGCACCATTTGCTTTTTGCGCAGTTTATTTCTTCCATCATGTGGCTAAAGTTGGGATCATCGAAGAATCTAACAGTTTGTCCATCGCCTTCACAGCAAGGAATCCTACCGGTCGAAATTAATGATGAAGGACGGCGAAATGAAGTACAGTCACGTGAAGCGTCACAGCCGAATTTATTATGCGAAAACTCTGCAACTTCTCGATTAGTTGCAGTGCTCAACGAAAGTGGAATAACTAAAAAGCGTAAGTACAACGAAAGTTTTTTAAAAATGGGCTTTATCAAGACAGAGGATGGTAAAGCTCAGTGTGTAATTAGCGCGAGTCCTTCCGAAGAGTTAGATGGTTTCAATTAAATTGCGTCGTCATTTGAAGGCACTCACCCGATTGATTTTTCAAAAAGAAGAGCACTGAATTAGATGCTTCTCAGCAATGCATGAAAACTCATGCAAAGACAATTAATGAAAACTCACTAAAGCTTCTTTCTTGGTAAGTTATGAGGGTGGCAAAGCTCATACCATTGCGGAAACCCTCATAAAACCATGTGTTAGCGATATTGTTTCTTGTAGGTTAGACGAAAAGGCAGAAAAACTTATATTTTCAGTGCCACTATCAAACAATACTGTCAAGCGACGGATAGTTGACATCTCACAAGCTGTGAAAGAATCTGTGGTTCCGCGTATCCAACACAATTCATTTTCTCTCCAAATAGATGAACCTACTAACGGGATTATCGATTTGATTATGGCTTTTGTTCGTTATGCATACTCGGGATGTTTTGAAGAGGACGTCTAATTGTGCAAACCACTACTTGTCCCTACAACAGGTGCTATGGTTTAATTGCATCAATGTGTGGACACATTGTGTAAAAGCTATGACGGGGCCAATGGTCGGAGCGGTAACAAAAATAAATGAGAACTCGAAGGATTGCAGTAGTAGTCATTGAGTTCTTCCACAGACATGCTTTAGCTAAGAAATAATGTCTGCATCCTTCAAGAAAGTTTTAGATGTATCTGTCCGAATTATTAATTACATAAAATCATGGCCGTTGAAGTCAAGACTTTTCAAAATACTGTGTGAAGATGTGGGAAGCCTTCATCATTCTCTGCTTCTCCTTACAGAAGTAAAGTGGCTTTCACGCGGATATGTACTCTCTCGATTATATGAATTATGTTTAGAAGTCCTAGCTTTACTTTTAAACTAGCATATAATACCAAATTAGCAAAGGTTATTAATGACAAAAACTGGCAATGCATTTGCTATTTGGCAGATATTTTCTCCAAATTGAACGAAATGAATACTTCACTGTGACCACAAATGAATAATTTAATTTTCCTGTGGTTGGCAAAGAGACTTATTTGTGAGGGGACGCCGGGTATGTTCATGTGGAGAGCGCATGGCGAAGTGAAGTAAGGAGATGGCCAGGAACCGGTTTTGGCGCCAGCAATGGAGGAAAAAAGGTCGAGTTTTTGGAGCGAGGCAGAAACCGGAGCCGAGCGAGGTGGAGCAGCCAGGGAGAAGACCCGACACTGGAACGGTGCGAGACGAGTGCCGGACACGTGGAGTTGCCGGGGAGAAAAGCCGGGACTGGAGCAGTGCGAGGGGAGTTCCTCGAAAAATACCAGAGATTTGCTTCAGGGGTGAAGCAGGTTATATGATACTTCAACGGCTGCTGCGACACTTCCGCAAAATCTCTAGACTGAAAAGACATCAGAGTAATCCGGATTAGCATTATAAGGAGGTTTCCTGGTTATCCGGTGCGACATTAAACCTTGCCCACGTGGGCTATCCCGGCGTTCTCAGTCTACTTATTATACCAAATTACTCTATAAATTATTATTTATGTTATTCCAAATTAATCTGTAAATTAGTATTTGTTAATCTGAAAATTATTTGTTATTCTAAATTAACCTGTAAGTTATAAGAGTAGTATTATTCCAAATTAATCTGTAATAAACTTAACTAACTAAATATGAACCTGGAGTCTTATTAAGAGTCTGTTAATAATATTTAACAAATAATTCTCAATAAAGAAAAAACTATATAATAAGACACTTAGTACAACTGCAAGGGAAAACTATAACATCGGTCACTGCAAACGACAAAGATCGAGCGTTCCAGAGGAAAATCTATTTTTGGGCAGAGGGAGGTAGAGTGTTTTCCTCTTCAAGACATTGCAGCTTGGGAACAATTTGCTCCATGAAATCCTCGAACACCTCCGAAGCTTGACGCCATTGATGGAGCATTACTTCCCAACAGCGCAAGATCAGAAGCTGCAGGAATACGAATGCGTGGTCAACTCGTTCACTGTACCCAAAAAGCTGTTGCTAGAAATTTCTAGACTCAACCTTGAAATCTACTTTCGATAGTGATGGTAACTCACACTTTTGGAAAACTAGAAATTCTACCCCCTTTTTTAAAAAGCTAAACATGTTCTACTTCCATTTGCCACAACATACATGTGCGAATCCGGATTCTCGATCTATGCCGGCACCAAAACTAAGCACCGAAGCTGTCTACATGCTGAACCAGACATCCGTCTGCAGTTGTCAAGTATTGAGCCCGACTTTTCAAAATTGTGTGTCATCAGAAGCAACCTCAAACTTCACATTAAAATTCCATTATTATTCCTACAGACTCATCTCAAGTAAAGAATGCTTTGTTTCGTCGACGAGCAGTGAATGTTGCTGGACTAAAATTTTTGTATTTGTTTCAGGGTTCGTACAGATTTCCAAGAATCAAATCTGTATCAAATCAAATTCCAGGAGTTGTAAGTTTTCCAGGAGGTATCGACATTCACGTTAAATAATTTTTATTTTATTTTAAAAACTGTTCTTAACTAAATATGCATATAATTATGTACATGCAATATTTTTCAATCAATTCTGTTAATAATAAAAATAAATTACAAACATTAATGAGACTATTTTTATTTGAGTTAAAATTATTAATGATAATTTCAAAAGCCTTCAATGAATTTACAGCTGTAACAGAAAATTTTTTATTTAAATAATCATCATTCTATATAATACTGGATTATGCATTGTATAAAATAATGAGCAATTTTAAAGTTTTTAGACATTTCCAATAGATTCAGATAGCAACGATTCTTTTAAAATTTTTTGCATCAAACTTTTCAACAACGCATGAATATCTCCAGCAATGAATGGCACAACATTGGTTTATCAGTTTCATGAAGGTCAGAAAAGGTTTTATTTCCCGCGAGCAATAAATATAAAAAAATTGCATTTAGCAGAAAAAAGTACATCTTTCGTACATTTTTGCACAATATCAAAAGTTTTGATACCAGGATTAGGAAATTTTTTGTTTTGAACAAATGACGTGTCTTCATCGATGTTTGCAAAACTAAAGGAAATTTTAAGCCTGGACCAAAGCTATCAAAGTCATCCCTACGAGCGGGTGAGTTCTTAAATAGTCTGTAAACTGCACTTGCTATTACCTCAACTTCTGGAAATGAAGAACATCCATGGCACGAGTTTTGTATGGAATGTGTAGGCTGCAGCTTCCGACATTTACAATATTTGAATGTTGTTCACTTTTTTAAAAAATCAGCCATTTTAGTCAAAACAGACAAGTTTTTATCTGGGCCATCCATTGACAACTAGAGTAATCCACTTGTTCCTAATTCTAAGCACTTTTCAAACAAAATATCTGCAGCTGAATGACTTAAAAATAGGATTAATACCGTGTTTTAACTTTATCATTATCTCAAAATCTTACATGGCAGTCCAACTGTTTTGTTTGCAGATGATTATTTAAGCTTTCATCAAAAAGAAGCACATAATTAGAAACATTCTTAATTTTTTCTTTCAATAAGTTGGAAAATTAAGGTGCAATTCCAAAAACTGTTAAATAAGCACTTTATTTCACCACAACTGAATTGCTTTGCAATAGCACTGTCTGGAAACATTGCTTGAAAGCAGCAATTTATATTGTTACAAGCATTGTAGCTGAATCCATTGTTTAAAACTATAAGGACCCATAGGATTTCAGCATTTAAAACTTCTTTTGAAGAAACAAATGAATCTAAAATTCTAGAGCTTCCTTTGGGTTCACATTCTTTAACAGGATCAGCAGAAGTGAAAAAAAATCTTTTAAATGAGTAGATTTTTTAGCAGATATAGCTTATTCTAATAATATACATGCTTTTTCCCTTTGCAAAACAGACAATGGGTATGTGTTATTTCTATAACACGCAAAAGCCAATCTTTGTGTGGCTTTTGTAGAGTCCACTGGTGATTGAAGACATTCTTCACCAGGCATATTAAATAATTTATTTCAGTTTTTATTTCATTAATAAACAAATTTATTCCGATTCAATTAAATTATACGCGATTTTCATAAAGGTAGACATGGAAAGCTTGTTTTAACCCAAAAATTTTATATTTAAATATTTATTTATTTAAAGAATTTTTAAACAATATAACGAAAACATAAGCAAATAGAAAAACAATCTATTAAAATTGCCCGTCTTAATTGCACAACATATTGACTTTGTTAAGTGATTACTTCACTTCACTTTACATAAATCTAAATACTACTAAACTGAATTATGAAATTGTAGCTGAACTAGATCTTAAATTCGTTAGCACAAGTCATAAATACAAAATTTAATATCGATCGTGCCGCCATCTAGTGGCAATATTAAAAACTAATACTAAATTGAGTTTTTCGACAATTTTATTGAAAATTTTTAAAAAAATTCAAAAAATTACATTTTATAGAAAAAATAACTGCATCAAGGTAAGAAAAAATTACAGGAGTTATTCACGATTTTCGAGGAGTCAAGTCAAAATTCCAGGAGTTTCAAGGGCTCTTAAAAATTATTTGGAATTTAAGGATATACAAGGAGTTGTGCGAACTCTATCTTCTATTAATTTTTAATTAATTGAGAATTCTGTTTGTATTTATATTTTTGTTCTGAAAATTAAAATGTTATCCAACGAATGTTGCTTTTCTTTTGCATTATTTTTTTGTGTTTAACGCATTTAATGTGTTTAACGATGTGATTAAATCCAACAGCTTTCAATAATCTAGTCTACAATCTGCTGTAGACTTTTAATTATTTTGTTGAAAACATGAGAATACTTTCTTCAAGCAACATTTTAGTATCACGTTGTTCTGAAAATAGTCACGTGATTCGCTCTAGTATTTGAGCGGAAGTATTTCAAGTCTCCCAAGCAACTACTGGATCTTCTATTACAAGTCGGTAATCATCAATATTCAAATATATCAAAGATAAAGCAATGTTCTTTTGAATTCTTTCAGGCTTTGAGATACATGGAATCATTTAAATGAACTAGTTACAGTTTTTCATATCATTGCAGTGGGAGCTTTTTCTCTGTTCCTTTTACAACTTTTTATACATTCCTCTTCATCAGAATGAACTTTATGCCTGAAGTTCATGTCTCGTAGTTTTGGTTGCGTAATTTAGTTACTGCGCAAGTAGCCATGGGGGAAAGAAAAAGAAAGTTAAATATAATACAATCTAAAAAGAAATTTTCTGTGAAAGAAAAATCTTAATTTAAACTATTTATTAGTTTCAACTTTTTTAAAATTACTTATAATATAAAGTTTTCATATATGAAATTATAAGAAAAATTTATATCATTACGAACCTCTATTCTCAAATAATTTAATACATTTTAAGATATTAGATACGAAACCCGAGGTCTAGAGTCCTGTGTTAGTCCATAAAATGAGGTTTAAGTAACTGTGGGTGGACGTCCTGTTACTAATGCCCACAGTTATGCTAATTGCCAAAGGGTTATGACTATAATCAGAGCTAGTTATTTAATAATTAATGAAGCAAGAGAAACACTAGCTATTGGTTTAGATATCAATAAAATATTTCATTTTATTGATGAAACCTATCAAACCTTTAATTAAAACCATCTGACACCAGAGTTGTATGAACATGTCGCCAGTACTTTTTATTCCAACCTGCTGCTTTTGAACACATGGAATTTGCTTCCTTTGACGAACTGGCATACGTATATAATTAGATTTGAATAAAGGAATGCCAAATCAGCAAAGTGATAAAGTTCTAAGAGCATTAGCAATACAAATGTTGGGTAACAGTGATGCAGATAAAATGTAGCAGAAAAATGAATTTAAAATAATGCAAATATTTTAAATGAATTAAATTCTTAATCATAATGTAATACGATTAAGAATGTCAATTATTTACTTATCTGAATTTATCTTATCACACTTAATGCACAAGTATTTTAGTTTTGATTTGTCAACTTTTTTTTTCTGTACAATAAAGTAATAAAATAGCTGATTGCAAGATTTCCAGGAAATTTTTTTAAACTTCCATGTAACAAGCGCAGCTAGCTGGAAAAAAAAATCTAGTCTGCTACAGCTTGCCACTAAATTTGCCAAGCATAAAATTTAAGTTACAATGATGAGTTTAAAAATTCAAAAATATTGAATTATCCAATAATGTAAATTTATATAACACAAAATTAATCTTATTCAGCATTTACTAACTTGAGAATTAATAGAATGTTTTGTTTTTAATAAAATAAAACCCAAATAATAGCAATTATCTTTATTTCAGCAGCTGAATATCACATTTCAATGACATTAACAGAAAATGTGGGAGAAGAATATCACAAGTTTCTGCAGTTTACAAGGCCATATTGGATACTGGGGTCATTTATAAATTTTTAAACACATGGGACTTCATTAATCCATTATCTATATTGAACACTATTTAAAATATACATCATTCAAAATAAAGATTTTCAGCAATAGCAGAAAATTGTCAAAGAAATCATTTATAAAAATAATAAAATTAAGAGACATACTTGAATCTCAAGACAAAAAGTGTTGAAAGGTAAACAAAACACATCAGGATTCATTTATTCATTTCACAAATTATGTAGTATTTTTAAAGAATGCCAATTAAATTTTTTTTTAATATTACTACATTATGTGCAGAGTAATAATTTTAAAAAGCCTAAAATCAAAAAGCATCAGAAGTTTAATTATGATTACAAAGATAAACCAGTCTTACTTATAATAAACCATGACTTCAAAATCAATTCTTTTCAAACTGGAAAAAATTACATCTACGAATATAATACATTTTTCTTCCAAAAACTAAAAAAAATATGTATAATAATTACACTTGTTTGAATGGAAGAAATGTCTTTAAAACAACAATAAATACAAGTGTTCTCAAAAATAGGTTTTAAAAACGAATAAATACGGGAAAAAGCACACCATGAGGAAAAGGGGGAATAATATGTCTTTAAGATTACATTTTTTCAAAGAGGTTTTTCAATGTCTTTAAGTATTCTTTTACGTAGATGATCTTTGTAACTCTGAATAGTGCCTGGCCATTTAGTAACAGTCTGTTTTTCACAAACCCATATTTCTTCAGCAACCTAAAATAAGATTAAACAATGTTAATTCTAATGAAATTAGTTATTTTCTTGTTATAATGTTTAAACCAAAGAAAAATTTTAAGGTTGACAGAATTTTGACAATAGCAGTCAAAGACTTGGTATCTAATGAATTAATTTGACAACAGATTTCACAAGAAAAAATGTTTCAGAATATAAGGAATACAGAATATCCTCAAAAATCTATAAATGTTAAATAATATTTATTAAAAATATAACAAGTTTTGTAAAAAAGTTATATTAAAAAAATGATATTAAGTAACACACACACTAAAAAGTATATTTCAGTTTTCCTATTTTTTATAACAATGCATCTTTGAAAATAATTTGTAATTGCATAATAAGATTCAAAACTAAATTATAATATTAAATGAAAAATTCTTGGTTATATTTAACTTAATCAGACAAACAAATGTATAAGTTAAAACAAATCAAAATCCACAATTACAGGAATAAGGGACAAATGAAAAATTTACATTAAATATTGCAATAGTTAAATGCTTCAGCATTCTAGATATAGATGATACCAAGGAATTAATAAGTATATTGATAACACAAAAAAGTTTTTAATTTCGCATTACAATCACATTCAAATTTGAAGCACATGGAAACTAATGAATTAATGCAACAAAATTTACCACAGAATCTAAACAAAAGTTTAATTTAGCATGCAAAAACTTAAGAAAAATAATATTTATTTAAAATTAACTTACTTGGCTAATCAACCTAAAATCGTGGCTTACTAAGACCATACCACCATTAAACTCATTGATTGCTTCAGCCAATGCATCAATTGTTTCCATATCTAAATGATTGGTGGGTTCGTCAAGTAACAGTAAGTGAGGAGCTTGCCAAGAAAGCCATGCAAAAACAACACGACACCTTTGACCATCAGATAACTGTCTAATCGGGCAAATCTATAATGTATTCATCAATTTATCTCTTTAAGAATAGAAGGCAATAAATTGGCAGTTAAAATATAAATGATTGAATGAGAAAGATTTGTTTGAATGAAAAAAAATTCTAAAAAAATTCAGGATATGAAAAGTTTCATAAAGGAGAAAAACTTATATATTCATTATTTATTCTGTAATTAGTATGAACCCTTCAATTATAATAGAGGATCAGTACATTTAAGTTCGCTTCTCGAGTTTAATCACCATGAATCAGTGACTCGACTGCAGCTAGCTACAGGAATAAATGATTCATTCAAACTCGGCCTTTTAATATCATCATATCCTCCATATTTAATTGCTGATACTTGTAAAATCTAAAACAACTAACAAAAAGAAATTTAAAATATTGTTGTATTAGTTTTTATGCCGAATTTCAGTATAAAAAAATTTTTTTAAGCAAATTTCAGTTAAGACATTTTACTACATGTCCAAACATTACTTCATGTCTACAGCAAATAAAAGTGCATGAAATCATGAAAATATTAAAAATTAATAAAAAATGAATGAACTAGTTCATGTCTTAACCTGCTAACATTTAAATTTTAGAAATCACAGTTTTTGATAAATTCTAATATTAAAACATTAAGAATCATTTAGTTTAATTTGTATTAGAAATTTTTTTTAAATGTTTAGAGAAAGATAGCAAAATTATGATCTAGATTAAATATCATTTGTGTATATCAATTTATATGATTAATAACTGATCAAAATTTAAATATCTATACTGTTTCTGAAATTCAATACAACAGAAGAGATTACTTAAAAAGTTAGAAGAAAAACTTTGCTATAATTAAATTCTTTTAAAACATGATTTAAAATTTTATTTAAATATGCAAAATAATTATTTCCTTTATTTTTAAAATTAATATTCTAAAATAAAAACAGATAGCTGTTTGCTGTACATTTTATTTTGATCATTTTTAAACAAGACTCAAAAATTATAATTATTGATTTTAAATTTTAAGCATGTTCAATTTGAAAAATAAAGAAAGAAATATTTTATATATTAAAAAGAAATATTTTCAATATTCAGAAACATTCACACAATCTTAAAAGAAAATATTTACTTTAAATAATTCATAAAATTAAATTGACTGTTCAATAGTTATTACAGACAGTATCAAATTATGATAGAACCAAAATGAATTTAATGATCAAGAAATCAGGTCCATTATCAAAAAAGATCACACACACACACACAAAATCATAAATCTCTCTCTCTCAATAGGAATTTACTTTACAATTCAACCAAAAGCAACATGCACTATTACTAAACAACACAATTTGGCAGCTGTAAACCATCAATCAAAACTAAAAAATTGAAATATTTTTTCTTGACTCCGGATGGATTTTTAATTCATAATATCTGTCACATTAAAAAAAAAGAAAATCTCTCTCTCTTTAGTCAAATCATAATAACGTCATATAAGTATGTTATTAAATTTTAAATTTCAGATCCCCTATTCCTAAAGATTTTAAATGCCTAGAAATATATGTTAATTCCATAAACTTATTTCAAGTTAATTTTAATTTAACTACAAATAAAGAAATATACACACAATTTACCTCAATTTTTCATTAAATATAAAGTGATATACAAATTTTTAATAAATACAATTAGAAAATACATCACAATAAATTACATACATTTACATTACATTTTACAATTAAAATTTTTTACTTTTAGAATAAATACTTAACTAATAAGAAATTCTTATATAGCATAACTAATATTGACAATTTGGCTGTTTAATAAAATAATTTGCTACTTTTAATTATTACGAAAATAAGCTAATATCACTATAAGCTATACATAATAAAATAGAAATGTAAAAATATTCATTAATTTTACAAACCTGTTGTCGACCTGTCAATCCAAATCTGCCAATAATCTTTCTCATTTCTTCCTTCTCTTTGATTTCAGGAAAGCTTTTCATCATGTATTCTAGTGCTGATATATCCAAATCAAGAAGCTCATGCAAATGCTAAGGTAAATTAAAATTTAATTAATTTATATTTCAACTAAAATATTTTATCAAAAATTATTGTATTTACTTTCATTTAAAATACAAAATAAATAATAAAAAACAATTTGCAAAAATTAAATTTTATAATTAAAAATTTCTTGTGCATCATCTTTAAAAAGCTATGGATAAGGAAAATTTTAGCTTTAAAATTTAAGACTAATATATATATATATATATATATATATATATATATATATATATATATATATATATATATATATATATATACATAAAATATTGTAAAGGCTTTTTTAAGTTTATTTTCTGCTTTTGTTTTCAAATATTTTAATTCTGTATCATTTTTATGTATAAAATCATAAAAATTTGCATTTATTTTAATTACTGTATTTATATTAAATCAAAATGTTTTAAACTAAAATATTTACTTCCATAATATTATTATAGTTTTAGTTTGACAATGATTAATATGCCTATAAAACTGTTTTCATATATTGCTATATTTTTCCTTGAAAAATATTAATGTCCTTTGCAAAATTATATTTTTAACATTAGACTCAACATTAAATTAAAATATTTCACAGTTCAGATAATTTACGTGTATGTGTAAGAAACTGTAATGTAAAAAACAACTTGATTGAAAACTTATTAAGTGTTTTTAGGCAGTCAAGTTCTAATTTTTCTTTTCATACTAAAGCTTGGTTATTTTTTTACTCAACTATGACATTTGTGCTTTAAAAGTTGACTTCACAAATAATACTTAATAATACAGACTTAATAATATCTATAAAATCGAAAGAATTTTCAACTAAAAGTTCTTTAATGCAATCAAAGTTTTAGTTAAACAGTTAAAAATTTAGCATTTTTATTCTAAAGACATATCACCAGCATTTAAATTAATCCTTGTTCTATCCCTATTATGTAATTTAATATTACTCATTTCATTATAGTTTCTTATCTACTGCAGTAACTGGCTTCTTTAAATGGGTTGCTTCAAAGGTCACAAAAAGTAAGAGTTGAAAAAAAATCGAAAGTTTCTTAAAGTTATTCATTTTATGAAGAATATTCCTATCTTATTTAAAGTCCCCATCTACTATCATTTCTTTATAAAGAAACTTTTTTCATCATTTTTTGATTTATGCATGGAAATGTGGAATAAACAGCAATAACCTCACAAATATTAAATCTATTTTCATTTGGAAATTTTATTATCTTAGCATATATTTTTCCCAGTTGATAAATTTTTGTTTTTGGAAAATAAATATGATTAATTTATATATAATATTCTATTTATCCTCAAAAACTTTAAACACAACATTCATTATGTCAAGTCAAGGTTCTTTTGCAGATTTATCAATATTTATTGAAAAATATGACTAAATATTCTCTCATGCTTTTAGTTACAATATGAGTTGTATATATATATATATATATATATATATATATATATATATATATATATATATATATATATATATATATATATATATATATTGTACAAGTTCTCCTTTTTAATGTGGACAAATTAATTTACTGCTAGCTAATGTGAGCTCAAGTAAGATTATCATCATTTTAAAAAATGAAGCGATAATTGTTTTGAGACTAGTAGCTCAATCACATATAAAAAGCTAGGTGATTAATTTGCTTCTGGGAAAAATAAAGAGGTTTGAATTCCAGGTTATAAATATATCTTTTTTCTTTATTTTTGATGAATGTGATTTACCTTTCTTGGGAACAAAAATCAAAATTTAAGCTTTTTCCTACACCACTCATTATGGTATCTTTTTACTATTATTTTTGTCAGTGTCAGTTGAAATGACTACAGCTGATCAATATAAACACAAAAAAGCAAAATTTGAAAAAAAAAATATTAAACCAAATTAATTATAAAAGTATGGACTAAATACCATAAAATTATGCTAGGTTTAAGAAGAAATATATTTGACATCTGAATACATAATTGATTATGTTCATCAGTTGAAATATCACAATTGTAATTACTTTTATTTGCTGTGTAAATTTTTGAAAAGTTTAAAAGTCTACTCAACTATAAACAATTCAATAGTGTGTAACGTACAGTATTAATAAACAACTTATAAGCTTAAAAACACACTTAAATCAATTTTAAGTGTAAGGCAGTTAGTGCTATTTTTCATGTGTTTAAATTAAATCCAAATTGATTTTAAATTGATTTGAAAATTATAGAGCAAAGAGTACCACTAATACCAAAGAATATAATTTTTTAATCTTACATGTGTGGAAGGGAGGAAGGAAAAAAAAAAGAGTTTTAAAATTCAACTAATTTAATCACAATATATGAAAGGTACACTGATTGGTTGAAGAGAATGATAAAACTATCACTTTAGATCACTTTAGTTAAATTTCATATAAAACTGGTCTCATATAGTTTATAAATTACTGTTCCATTATTGAATGATAATAAATTTAGACTTAATTTTTAAAAAAATAGTTATAGATAATTTTTGAAAATATCAACATTGTAAGATTTTAAAAGATGGAAATTCTTTCTCAGGGTGTAAAGTGACCTGTTAGTGCATGACTATATTAAACAATTTTGAAAATATTTTGCAAAAAACCAAGTAGTAGAATGTCAACAAAATTTAATGCAAAAACTTCAAAATTTTATCTATTGATAATTTATATGAAATTAATTGGGTGTTAACTAAAACTCATTAAAATCACATAATAAAGTATATATCACATGAAAATGTTAAAATAACTTCACAACTCATAATATAGATTTTCAATTTAAAAATAAACAAAATAAAGGCTTAAAAAAATTTTTACAACTAAAATTAAACAGAAGTAGTAATACTAACTTGATGATATCTGGCAATCCTGAGATGAGAATGTGTTCTGATTAAGCCCTCTGTAGGAGCAACCTACAAACATGAAGCAAATGTAATAATCATAATATGAAATTAAATTGTAACTTAATCTACAAGAAAACCAAAAACTTAATATTATGAAAAGTATTTATATTTATTTTGATACAATAAATATTCCATGCAGATAAAAATTTTCAGTATAGGTAAATACTACGAATATATATTTAGTCAAAATAACACTGCATTCAATAACGTAAAAAGCAACATTTCAAAATTCATAAGAACATTTTTTTTTATTATCTAACATCGGGACAGCGGCCTTATCGACCATGAGTCCTCTGGCAGCCTAATAAAAATTAGCCTTATTGTGGAAGTTGTCGGGTAAACAGTTCAAAAGAGAAAGTGCAGGACAGCTTGTCAAATGAATAAAGTCCATAAAAGCTCCTGAAGGACACAGGGTACAGTAGGGCATGTTGACCATGCTGATATGGCTTAAGTGTCCTTGGAGAAAGTCATGTCCAGTCGAAATTCTGAAATTGGCAGTGAAAATGGAGCGTGAAAGGCACAAGGGGAGTGGAGAGTTCAACAGGAAGCCCCAAGCCTTGTCTTTAGTAAGTTCGCTATATGAATTATGAAGGTCTTTGAGGAGTAGGAAAAACTAAAAACCAATAAGGATAACATGCTTTAATAAAAAAATTACTAAATAAGATAAAGTTACACAAAAACATTAAGACAAAATTATGAGATTTATATATACAGGATTACTTTTATTACTAAATATGACAACATCCATAAAATATTTTTACTTTTGTAATTCATGGAGTATTAATATATAAATATGGAAAACTGAAGAGATAGAGGTAAAAATGTTTTTTGTTATTGATCAATACCCTAAGCTCAATAAAAAAACATAATAGTGAGGAATAAGCACATGTTATTCAGTTACTTTTACTAGAATACAATATGACAAGTAAATCCTGTGAATGTTTTTCTTTAAGTAAAAGTCAATAAAATTTCAAACAAAACAAAATTTTTAAATCTTTTAAACAAAATTTATAAAATACAATCAGGTATCAATTAATTCAAATTTTTTTCAGGCAAGGGATTTGTTGTAAAAGTTTAATTTCTATTTAAAAAACATTCAATAAGATTTCAAACAGGATGAAATTTCAAAACTTGAAATGGCGCAGATGTTTATCCATCACTCATAAGCATTAGCACTTTTAAAAAAAGGATATATTAACTTCACATAATCCTTTATAATTTTTATTTGATAGTTCAAAACTTATTATATACTATATCAAACAAAATTGAAAGTTGATAGAAAAATAGCTTAAGATCAAAGATGTAAGCTCTATTGAAAACACTGCAATTTTTTAAAACTTTGAAAAGGGGGAGGGAACCATAGTGTGTAATTACCTTAAAGAAAAGGGTGAAGAAATGCTTGCCAATATTATAGTTCGAGCAGATTTGATAATACTGTCAACTAGTACAACTTTACAGCAAATGTAAATCAAACAGCTAAGAAATTGCACATTTTCTGTTTCATAGAAACAAGTCTTTACTATATTATAGTTTTGCTATTGTCTAGTGGGGATTACAGATAACTAAATTAATAAATTGATTTTTTTTCAAGTTTTTTTTATTTCACAATATTGATTTTTGTACAAAAAAGTATATGAAAGTCGGAGATTAAAACTTTCCAGGGCCCTAGAGAAAAGAGTCAATTTTCAGGAGTTTTACAAATGCTGATGCATATTGTGATTATAAAAAAGTGCTCAATGAAAAAATCCTTATATTAGTAAACAAAATTTGTTGATTTTATAATGAAAAATTTTGTTAATCTTAAACACAATGCATAAAATTATTAATACAAATTTTACATATCTAAAACTTTAATACTTAGCTACTTTTAATTAGCAATATATTGAGAAACAACTTTGATCTGTAATAAATCTGTAATCAGCACAAAGTTTGAATAATTTAAAAGAGGTTAAATTCATACATACTTCATTACATAACAGCTTGAGAAGAGTGGATTTTCCTGCTCCATTAGGGCCCACAAGGGCAATTCTTGAATCTAAATCAATTCCGAATTCTAAATTTTTATAAATCAAAGGCTGGAAAAGAAAAGCACATTCTGTTTAATGGATTTTTTACACAAATGAAATAGTTATAAATATGACATATTATAACTTCTACTCTTAAAAAATTAACTAAGGTAAGGACAAGTATAATTAACTCTTAACAAATACGATATTTTGCACATTATCAATAACAAATGTAAAAAATTTGTAACAAATTGTAAAACGTTTATAAAATTTAACAAATGTAAAAGTAAAAAACAGAATTATGAAATAAAATTGCATATAGAATTTAGATTAATATATATATAAAGCCTATTTTAATTTGCAGTCATGCAGAAGTTAATGACAAAGAAATATTAAATACAAAGTAAAAGCAATCACAGTAAAACAAATAATATACTAATAACGATATCAATAATGATCTGATGTTACATTTAAAAATAAGTTCAAACAATACGAGTAAAATATTATATAGTAAAATATTAAATAAAATTTAGTTGCAACAAATTATGAATGCCGCAACATTAATATCTGTTTGCAAATTTACTCAACATTTCTTTACATAATAAAAAATTCCATTATTTTAAAACTTAAAAGAATATCAAGTATGTATCACAGCTAAACGCATTTTTTTTTGTAATTAAATATTTAATTAGGGGGTTCATGCAGATTTCCATGAATCAAATTCCAGGAGTTTAAGGAGTTCTCCTATAATCAAATCATAAATTTCCAGGAGGTATTGACATCCACATTAAATAATTCTGTACATACAATATTTTTCAATTATATTTATAAATGGTAGAACTAAATAATTGCAAAAATTAATGATATTTTTTATTTATGTTAGAATTATATTTAATCATTACTTGAAGTCTTCCATGAATTTTCAAATATAACAGAAAAAATTTTACTTGAATAATTTTTAATAATTTTGAATCTCTAAAGTTTTTATCCATTAATTTATTGAGTATTTCAAAAGATGTGTAGAACAACCTCTTTCCAAATATAAATATACTTACTGAAATCAAATACAATTAGATAAAGTTTTTAGGATGACTTTTCAAATTATTTAATAAAAGTAAATCTAAATTTTTCTTCTGTTTACTTTCAAACTCTTTTAAAACAATACAATTCCATAACGTATTCGCAAAATTATTTTTAGTGGAAAAACATTCGCCCATATTTGAAATACAGAAGTCTTTATGGCAAAACAGGCAATGGCCATATTTTTCAACCATACAAAAGCCAATAGTTAAATGTCTTTTAGAGTCCACAGGTCATTGAAAATACATTTTCCACAAGACATATTAAATAGTTATTTCGGTCTTTATTTCACTGATAAAGAAATTTATCCTGATTCAATGAAATAATATGCAATTTTCACCAAGTTCAAATTCCAGAAGTTCAAGGGCCCTTAAAAATATTGGAATTTAAAGAGATTCCAGGAGCTGTAAGACCCCAGTAATTAGCTTTATTGACAAGAAATCATCTGAACTCATACAAACCTACATTATATAGTGTTTATATTTACTGATGACTTTAGTACAAAAACCTCTTCCTTTAATTGTCTTAAATAAAAGAATAAGTATTCATATTTTTCCTTAAAAATCTTATTAAAATGAAAAGCAAAAATTAAAAACATCATATAAAATGAATAATACATACCCCATCTTCTTTATATTTAAATGATACATTTTGAACCATAATGACCGGAGGAGGAATTGTACCACAATCAGGAAAATAAAACTGTACAACCTTTACAAATATAAGAATATGTACTAATTAGTTTATTTTACTTTGAATATTCAAACATGAATTAAGTTATTGATTTTGAAGCATAACATAGAAAACTGAACCAAAAAACCTTGACTCATATTATTTTAATATTTAATTAAATTTTTATGATTACTTATACAAACAATTCTAAATTTCTGCTACAAAAAATTTATTAGTTTCAAACAATTTAATAACATAAATGCAGAAATGAAACAGTACTAAAAATAACAAACCTTTTTCTTAAGCTCAAAACAATACCTTGTAAATTTCTTCAATACATTTACAAACTTTAAAATTTTTGCTTTAAAATATTAGATTTTCTTTGAACTTTTCAGGTAGAACGAGTAAACCAAAGCATTCAACAATATACAATTAACTTTTAAAAACAATTATTTAAATCTTTTTCAACACATCTAATTAATTAATTAATATGAATTTCTTAATGTGCATTACAGATCACAAAAAGCACAAAATATATAAAGTTGAGAAAAAATTCTTTTTCTACCAAACAAAAAGCAGGACTTTAATTTTTCATCCGTAAGTCGATCACCAAGCTGTTTTACAAAACTATTTAGCAATTTTAATACAACAGAAGTTACTTTTTAAAAATATGAAAATATTTTAAGAGTGCATTTTTTGCACAGCAATGCAGAAGAAATCTAACAATTGAGCATTATATATATATATATATATATATATATATATATATATATATATATATATATATATATATATATATATATATATATTTGATTTACACAATGCACCTATTTAAAAGGAATTTCAGCGCCTTAAATTTTAATACAATACTATGCTCTTCTTAGTAAATAATACCATTAGTTTAAAAAAATTTAGAAACTATTGATTACCCATAGATGAGCTAGCATTTTATGTAAAACCAAGCATTAAAAAGAAAACGATATTTCAAAAGAATTTTTTAAAATAAAAATGCAGCCAACATGAAAATAAAGTTACAATTTAATACAAAAATTAATATATGCATAACAAACAAAAACGTAAATTTTCCCATAATATTTTCAGGAAAACATTCATCTATATCTTTTCAATTCAATGTATCACTAGAAGAAAGATTCTGCATACTAAAGCTAAACTAAAACCAAATTGAAAATTATCATTGTAAAAGTATAATCATAATTTAATTAAAGCTTTTTTAACACAACATATAAAAAAATATAATACCTTTTCTGCAACGACTTTTTCAGTCAAACCACCAGCCACCATTTTAGCCATAGTTTTCTCTTTACTTTGAGCCTGCCTTGCTAATTTAGCACTTCCATGTCCAAACCGAGCAATATAATCCTTTTATAAATTTAAAAGAAAATTTTTTAATCAAAAATATTAAAAACAGAATAAAGAATACTTTTTAACACAAACTTCAAATTAGTATAAATTAAACAACTGAATTTAGTTTTTTAACATATCATTTTTAATACCACATTTTTATGAATAATTTTAGTAATATTTTTATACTTTGTAACATTTTGATGAATAGTAGCAGCAATAATGGAACTAAATCCAATGTAGACAGATTAAATAACTTAAAATCATTTAATACCTGTAGTACAGTACCATTAATGATGCTTTTTTAAAAAATCTACTGCACTGCTCATTTCTAATCATATATAATCACATAAGTGTGAAATTATAATATATATTATACGAAATTTAAAGTTGATGCAAAAAGATTATAAAATTTAATACTGAATAAGACTTCACATCATTTTCATTCCTTCTACTTTATGTTAATAAAAGAATTTTTCAGAATAAAATAGAAAGATGCAATTAAATTGTAATACTAAGAATTTGATTACTATTAAAATAAACAAACCTCTGGAATAAAATGACAAAGTTGGCACAAAACTAAGGAAATAATTTTGGTCTAGTCATTTTTTACACTAAGATTGACTATAAGTATAAACTGAAAATATCAATACCTGGCTTTCAACATTTTCTTACTTGAAGATACAAAATTACTACAAAAAATTATAATGATAATTTTTGCTTTGAAATTAAAACTTTGATTTATTATATTTTTAATTTCAAAAAATACTGAAAGGCTGTATTACAGGAGAATAAATATAAGCAGGAACTCAAATATTTATATCATTAATTACATAATTGATATAAAACAATGAACACCTGGTTCTAAAACAAAAATTTTAATGACAAATAAATTAACAAATTTATTTAATCAACCTAGTTATAAAATTTTAGTCTGTGCTTAATAGAAACAAAAGAGAATATTCAAGCAAGAAATTTTATAAGCTATTTATTTTAAAATGAAAGAGGGAAAAGCAAGATTTCAAATTATATAATTTGTTTCATAATTAAAACATGAGGTTTTAATGTCAACAATTAAATATTTGTAAACAACTTTCTATCAAATTCATTATAAAAATGTTAATAAATGAAAATTATATAATGGAATTTAAATTAAATGTAGAAAGGAGTTCTTTAAAAGAGGATCAGTTCATGAATTTCGCTTCTCGAGTTTAATCAATATGAATCAAACCTGACTCTACTGCAATTTACAACAGGAATCAAATGAGAATTCATTCAACTCGGCCTTCTAATATCATCATGTCCTCCAAATAAATAAATTTAATTAATATATTAATACAATGCAATTAATTTTTAATGGCACAATTTAAAGTAATAATTTAAAGAAATAAAAAAAAAATATGGATATTTTATATTCCAATTAGAAAATTTTAAAACCCCGAAAAAGCATTAAAAAAGTACAAAACAATAAAAAGTTGTAATGCAAAAAGGAAGAAATGTGCAGTACATTTTTTTTAATTATGCAGCTGTGCAAGTATACTTAAAGTAGGAAATATTTAAATAATCAAGAAAAGAAAATAATTTTCAAATAACTTTTTTAAAACTTGCAATTATACTATTGTTTTTTACTTCAAGATTTTCAATAAAAATAATGAAAAATTTCTAAATACCATGAAAAGAAGTAACCAGAAAATTTAAGTTGCTTAAAGAAATTTCAAAATAATCATTTACATTTTATTTATTTAGAACACATATTATTCAACTAAATTCATACAGTAATCAATATATAAGTTTATCTTCATATATTTAGGCATTCTGAAATAACATAATAAATAGTATTAAAAATTTTGAAATTAAGATATGATTACAGTAGAAAATAAGAATTAACTTAAGTAGCTTTAAAAATTATAAAATATTGACAAGTATTTCAAAACTACTTTTAATATCAAAGAAATAAATATAATTGCATAACTATTTTAAAATACATTACCTTCATGTGTGCTATCTGACTTTGTTCCCAATTATAACGTTTCATCTGATTCTCTAAAAGTTCAAGTCTTGTTCGAACAAAAGTGTCATAATTACCCTATAAATAAAATATTAAAAAATTTGTTAAATAAAATTCTGTTATTAATTAATAAAAAATATGTTAAATAAAATAAAATTCTGTAAAAAAAAAAAGCTTAAAATTTTCATTATCTATAATGGAAATTTTATGCTTTTGCAGCTGTATTTTATAAGAATGGTTTGGAAGTAAAACCATAAATCCTCAACAAAAATATCAAACATTTACATTATTAACATTTTTAATTATATTTTCTACTATACTCTGATCAATTATCAACTTTCCCCCAAAATAAAATTTATTGCACCAATAATATATATTTTCGCTTCCTTAGATTATTTATTTCAATTTTGAATTTTCGACATTGATTCTCCAAGAAACAACTTAAGCATTCTACTTTAATATATTATATTATAATAATTAAATCATGATATATATAAATGTTACACAAAAAACAATGTTCTGAAAAGATAATCAGGTCTTAAAAAAATTTAATTTTTCATATTACATTAAATTATTTTTTGTTTCCTACTCAATGGTCACTTCTAAACATGAAAAATAATTTGGTAAAAGCCAAATTATACACTCTGTTACAAAAAATTCATGCTCGAAAAGGGAATCAAACCTATGAAATGGTTAATTATTTATAAAGTTATATTTATTAAATAATTAAACTGAAAAATTAAAATTTGTGTATGACTTATATTTTATGACAATAAACAATGAGAATCAATTAAAGAAAATTCAATCAACTTAGTTTTAATTCTCCTACAAAAATTATTCAAGCAAAATTACTTACACCATAGTAATTTAATCTCTTCTTTTCAATATGAATAATGTTTGTACAAACACCATTCAAAAAATCTTGTGAATGAGAAATAATAACAAGAATTCTTTTGTACCTGTAAAAAATAATAAAAATTTCAAGAAATTAATATAAAACATTCATAAGAGTTTCCAATACCTTTTATTAAATGCAGAAATTTTACTTTGAATTCCAATTAGTAATCAAACACATTAATTCTTTGAAAATTCCTATGGTAATTAGATAAATAATTTATAAATCTTTATTATCAAGTTTTATCTGATTTGTTTTCATTCAATGGTCATTTTTTGCACGAGGGCTAATTAGACTGGGGCCTAGTGCTTAAAGTGAATTTCAAACCACTACAAACATCCATGCATTAGCTGGGATTAGAACCCAAGAACCATTGAACTGAAAGCAAGAGTACTAACCATTTAGCTATCAACTCGGCATCTTAATTATCAGATTCCTATATTCAAATAATAATGCATTTAAAAATTGTAACTTAATTAACAGTACTTAAAGTATAATTTCTAATATATCAAACCTTAAGTTGGGTGCTTGAATTAAAGATAAGGCTTTTTTGGTGTTAAATTCAAGGTTAGGGTTTTGCATTAGGAAATTTGTGTTTCAAACATATAACTTATATACAATAATATAAACCTTTCTAAACGCAATTTTAAAAAAGGCGGGTATTTGGTTAACAAACTTTTCGCTACCAAAAGGCTGGAAACTGCTATTCATTTATGGGCCAGATGGGCAGCTGTGAACCAAGTCACAGAGGGAAGTAGTATTACCCATGTCATACCAACACAAACTTGTTAAGAGTTAGTTACACTTATGCACCATTTCAAAAGAAAGGACAGAGAAATAGAATAATCTTATTAGAATGAAAGAAATATCCATGCCCGAACCAGGAACCACAGTCTAGGAACCGGGAATGCTAACCACTCAGCCATCGGCGGGCAATGTAGTATTCAAAATGTGTAGTTACAAACACACGACCTCATTTCAGGCCTAATGTCATCTTTAGCAACTTAAAGTTATGGATCGTTGGTAATCCTTTGAAAACAATTGGAAACAAAAAATCAACAATTTTTCAACAATATTTCAACTAAATAACATTTTTGTAAATAGCATTTTTAAATTTTTAAATAAACAAGCTACACGAATCTATCAACTGGACATTTAACATTATCTAATGTAATATTTGCATTAGAATTAACTTCAAAACTTAAATATTTTAATAAAAATTTAAAACTCACGTTTTAAGTTCATCTTCCAACCACACACAAGCTTCTAAATCTAGATGATTGGTAGGTTCATCCAAAAGTAGCAAATGTGGTCTAACATATAAAGCTCTAGCAAGAGCAATCCTCATCCGCCAACCACCTTAAAATTTTTAATTGATAATTAGATATATTATAAACAAGCACGCATTTCAATTATATCAATCATAAAATTTAAATTATTTGTAAAATGTAATTCATAATATAAAATTCACACATAATAGTGTAAAAAATTATAAAGAGAATCAAGGAAATTTAATTATTCCATTTAATATCAGTCATGTTCTTAACATTCATTCAAATTAAGTCAAGTATTAGAACTAAATATAATCCAATAAAACAATTTTTATTGACTTTGCAATACAAAATATATTGTTTTTTAAAAATGATAAAAATGAGAAGCTGCTGAAAAAATTTTCATAATAAGCATTGCATTTTACCGTATATAAGGATGTTACAGCAATAGTAAATGTAAAAGTAATTTTTATACTGTCAAATCAATACACATAAAGCACAAATGTAGTACGCCTAATTTTAAGATTGAACCTTTTAATAATTAGAACTGCCAAATAAGTAAAATTAAGTTAGAAGATTTACTAAAAGAAACCAGAAGAATTTTAACAAGATTTTAGTTTTACCACCAAATATATTGTTTATTTAAAATTAAAAACATTTTATGCATTAGAAATTAACTTTATTTTGAAAAAATTTTGTAATTTTGAAAAAACTAAACAAAATTGGTCAACATTACTACACTGCAGTTCATAATTATAAAAATAGCAGATAGGATATATTTATAATTATAAGGATTATCATAGGATTTTAAGTAAAATTCAAATAGATAAAATGTTTGTTAGCCACATTAAAAATGATATAATTTCATGAAAAATTATTTATGGATTTAAATTTTATAAAATATACATTTAAATAAATCAAACAATATATGCTGGTAAACAATTTTTATAAACAAAGGATATCTAATGTTCAAAGGACATTTTAAAAATATAATGCACAATTAATTTAAAAATATTGTCACTCTGGCACTTTTTACATGGTCCTCTATGCAATTAGTATTTAATTTTCATGTATTATAAATAGAATTAACACGATCTTTCAAAGTTGAACATTGCTTTACATTTTTAAAATTTTTTACCAGTAGTTCTAAAACACTACATTAAAATCATGAAAAGCAAATTCAAAACATTTACTTAATACTATTCAATTATTTTTTTAAACCTTAAATGTATGGGAAAATGGGATATCCTGCTGGAGTATATAAAGTTTAAAACAATTAAAAGATAAATGTATGCTAACAAATGTTATTCTAATACTTCAAAGCATTTTAGAGTTCATGCTTTGACTAAAGATTAAAAGCTGGTACAGCGATAAATAATTTCTGGTCATCAGTTTTATAATTACTTATTACAGAAGTATTGCAATGAATTATTCTAATTTTTTATATTTGAAACCTAAAATAGAGCATTACATGGGGTGGCAAAATGTAGGCCAGCAAAATGCAGCGAATATCATGAAAAATGAAAGTTCGTTAAAACTACACTGGCTCGTGGGATTTTATCCAAGTTTTTTTTTTTTTTAAAGTGTATTAAATCAGTAATTATATCTCAAAACATAGCCACCTTTCAAACAATGATTCCAATAGCTTTCTCTAAAAGAGCTTGATGGTTAACAGACATATCAGAAAGTGGTAGATAGTAAAACAACCATTTTTATTTTTTTGGAGAAAAGTTTTACAAGAAGCACTTTGGTGTTATGCGACCCATATCCAAAGTGAATGACATTGGTATTAACAGATATGCTTGACAAACTGCTAGAGTATCTTGCCTTATCCAGTAATTCAAGCAATGCTGAGAGAACTATTTCCCAGAATTTAAAACACGCCCATGCAGGTAAAACTTAGAAGAAACTTTACTCTACAAGATAAGGAAATCCAGAATAAAACTACTGAAGTAGAAATGACTGTTGTTATCAGAGGAAGAAAATGATACAAACACAAAGTGAAGTGTTTATTATTTACATTATTATTAATTACATATACATGTGACACCCTTGCTTTTATTAAATTGACAACCTCTGGTACACTTGATAATAAAGAATTACACCTCAGATTCACAAAAAGCACTTAACTGAAGTCAATTTAAAAAAGAAATAGTTTCATGAAAAATGCAACAATATAATTTTCAATTTGAATTTTGGTTCAAAATGCTTTACGCATGTGCCTTGATTGCTGAATCCATTTTCACAGAACTTTCTCTCAAAATCAGGCGCCAATAATGATCCAACATCAGACTTATCTGACAATAAGTGTTTACCAAAATATGTAAAACTTTTCCAATTAACATTCCCAGCATCCATTAAATAACAACTTTTTTGCATAAGAATTTGACCTTTGGTTATGTGGGTTTTTTTTTTATCGATTTTTTAAAACCACAGTTAATAACTCTCATGCGAAGATAGTGTCATGCATTTCATTGCATGAAATTAGTTTAAATTCATTTAACTCTATTTCAAGGAATTTTTTTTTAATTAATGTGCAGATGAAAAATATTTTTTCATCAAAATTAAAACCATATTTTTACAGAAAAAATTTAAAGCAGTAGAAAATTAAATAATTTATTAAAAGTTTCAACAAAAAATAGTATCTAATATTTAAGACCAAAATGTATAACAAATATTTGTTTGTTATACAATAATTCTAGGATATAAAAAGTATTCCTTTTAAGCATGTTATAATGAGTGATTCTGCAGATAAGAATCAAATCAATACAATATTTAAATATGGTGTTATCATTTGTTATTCCAGAAAGCACAAGTGCCTTATTTTTGAGAACCAGGAGCATACCAAGAAATAATGGCTCATTTACATTAAAAGTCGTAGTAAAAGTTTTGAATTTAAAAATACAATTTTTAAATTAAATCATTTTAAAATTAATTCTTTATTATTTATTAATCATTCCAAAATATTTCTTCCTTCATAAAAAAGCTTTGCATACATAATACTTTGAAACACATATAAGCACCATTATTACACACAGTCCAATTTTTTTTAATAAAAACTAAGTAATATATTTACAACAAATTTTAATTCTAATTAACTTACTTAATTACCTAAAATTTTCAATATAAATTTTATTTAAAATATTAACAAAAATATCTAAACGAATGACATTCTACTTAAATTAATTTTTTAAAACCAGAAACATGACCATAATACTAATTACAAAATCTAAAATTGATATGAAAATTATAAATTCTAATTCTATATAATGCATCATTTAATACATAATTAAAAATGGAAGTTAATTTTCCCTTATATTAACATATCTATAATTTAAAATTTTTAAACTATATTTTTAGATCTCTTAACAATGAGCTAAAAACATCCATTTAAAGTAAAACTTTTGTTTAGAACTGAAACAATTCAGTTACACTTTGATGTATATCAGAACATTTTTCAAACATTTGTCTTAACTTGTGTTAATGTTTGTCATATTTATGATATTCTAAAAAATGAAAAAGAAACTAAATGAAACAACACAAAGGTCAACTGATTTTACTTCTACCACTCATAGATACTATTAAAAAAGTTACCTTTACCAAATGAGTGCTTTATTAATTAGTCTTAAGTTAAAATGATTGCTTGATGATAATAATAAAGAGAATTAAAAGTGGATTAAAATGGGTTTTCAAATTAAACAGGCTTTCTTTAAACAAGAAAGTAAAGGTTTTGCCTTTTTTTCATGATCATCAACGAATCACACTCAAGAATTTAAAAGGAAGTTTTAAATTTTCAAAACAATTTGACAATTTATGCAATTTTACCCCAGGTACACATGGACTTTCAATTCTTTGAAAATATATTGTGCATTAAATTGTCTAACTATAGAAGAATGCAACTATGCATTAGCAAAATATTTATAAATATAGCCAAGTTGAATTTGTTTGTTTGTTTGTCGCTCAACGGTCATTTTTTGCTCACGAGGGCTAATTAGACCGGGACTTATGGTTTAAAGTGGAATCCGAACCACTACAAACATCCATGCCCAAGGTGGGATTCGAACCCACGAACTGTTGAACCGAAGGCAAGAGCGCTAACCATTCGGCTGCCAGCTCGGCCCAGCCAAGTTGAAAAATACTCCATAAAAACAATTTGCAATGCTTAAGCAAATTTATGAAAAAATCATTAAAAAATAGAAACAACTAATGCAAAATGGAATACAACTATCAAATGAACAAATTCAAGAGTCTTATCTAAATCAATACAGTTGGCAGCTGTTTGAGTATTTGTAACAAAATGGCTAAATAATTTAAAACTTGTAAATTGTTATGAATATACTACTTCTAATAAATAATACTATTATATATAATACTGGAGCAAACTTCACGAGAATTAAAACTAAAAACTCAGTATTATGTATATAGACATAAGTATATAAATACAAAACCTATTAGATATTACATGAAACTCTGCATTATAGCTGATAATTAATTGAAAATATTCAGTCTTCGCTACAGAGCACTGGTTATTTTACACAATTTTTAAACCTGTTTCAATAGAAGAAAACAAGTAAACTAACAGTGTAAAATACACAAACTTAAATGATGCAGGCAGCATTTACAAAATCTAGTACAAAAACAATAACATTTTATTATTTAGCAATAAATCTCTTTAGAGAACTTAGGAAGAATAATACTGTTTTCAATGCAGAAAGTCTCAAGAGCATTAACTACCTAAAACTAAAGAAAAAATTATCATGGTAAACAGATTTTCTTTTTTAATAAAAATCAAATAAAGGTTTGTTCTAAAATGTAGAAACTTTATAAAAGAATGGGTATCCAGAGACAAAAGAATTTTAATCTAAGTGCAAGCAAATGAAATGAGGGTAACTGAAAAGGCTAATGATTTTCCAAAATAAGGATCTTCTTTGATCCAACAGATGAACTCTTTTAAAGGATCAGTATGAATAAAATAAAGGGAATTTTTTTAATGTGGGACAAAATAATATTGAAAGTACAATCATCAGTTCATTTATAAACATTGCCCCTGAAAAAAAATTCTAGTACACATGTTTGAAGATACAAGAAACAATGGATTTGAAGCATTTGATACGAAATGCTTTTCAATAAGATATATATCTGGCAAACCCAAAATGATGTTTAATTAATCATATTATGAATGTTTAGATTTATAAATAAGGTGTTTTAAAGTACAAATTTAAAAGATGTTATTTTAAAAAATTCATCTGATTGTACTAATTTTGCAAATAAAATTTCAGAAAAAGTTAAATAATCACACAAATTTGTTTAATAATTTTAAATATTTTTAGATTCAGTGCTTCAATATCACAGGAAAACTGTAGAAAGTATTGTTAAATGACACAAATAGAAGTATAACAATTTTCCTAAAATTACTAAATATAAGAAATGCAACATCTATATTTAGTAATTTAATTGTTTGCTTTTATAAATTCTAAACCTATCAAATACTTTATTATATTTAATATACACATTTTCCCTAAAAGAAATAAGCACTGTTAGAAATAGATATTTAAAAATGATTTTGAAAATTTTGATTGATGGGCATAATAATGAAGATATTAATTGCTAAAAGTATTATGCTAAGATGCAATTAAAAATAGTAAGTACATCAAATAAGAACCTCGATTAAAGAAGCCAAAGCATATTTTCAAACCATAAATTCTCATAAATTTAGGAACACACAGGAAAATTACTGAGTATTTTTCTAATCTGTAAATAATTACCATTGATTTATTAATGTTTACAAATATTTTTTATATTAGTTAAACCATTAAACTTTATATACAAAGAAATAATTCTTAGTTCATAACTATATTTTCTCAATGCTTTTTCATAACAGAATCTTTAAAATTTGCTAACAGAATTACAAAATTTTCCATAAGATTCAAGAACTTAGTATCTGTATACCAAATTTTATTTGTAATCCAAATTTATGTACTCCCGACTTTCTAAATTTATCTTTTAGTTGTTTCACTATAAGCTATAAATTGTTTCAAAATTTCTTAACTTTTCCTATAATATACTATTATATAAATTTAAGTTTTAAAAACGTACATTGATTTTATTTTTAAAAGTGATAATAATTGAAAAATAGACAACAGTTGTAACATATTGAATTTTCCATTATTAATATACAAATTTTGCTTTCAAATTAAATTGCCAAATTCTAATCATGCATCAATTTTTAATTTATTTTTCAAGCTGAGCATTTATAAAAAAAATAATTCAACTTTTACCAGGTGTATGCAAATGAAATTAGATGATTTTTTAAAAACACAAACCAAGATTTGACATCTTCGTAAGAAGTAAAGCACTGTTCAGCCAATGCGTGTCCCAATGATGGAAATAGGTGGTAATCAATAGAAGCCAAGTCAGGTGAATAAGCTGCATGTGTTAATACATTCGCTGTCACCAAAATTTATATATCCATCCTCAGAAGCCGAATTTTAAAAAAGTGTTTTAATGATAAAAACGTTCCTTATATTTTAATAGTAAAACCAGAAAAAAGGAAAACCTTTTATTTTTGTGTTTAGTGTAAAAATATTTTGGAAGCTCTAGAGCGTCAATGGCACCTCACGTTCAACTTATCTATATGCCACTGACGCTCTAGCGCGTCGCATCATTTTTCTGCGAAATTATTGACACATTACATAAAATCACAGTTTAAAAGAAATAAAATGTTTAAATGGATAAAGAAAAGTCAAACTTCTGAAAAAATTTCAAAAAATATTTTCAAATAGCTAACACAAAATACAGATATTCGCATTGTTGAATTATTCCTACTATTTCAAAATGTTGCAGCAAAATGAAAATTATAAAAAATACTCATGATTGCCTGTCGAATGCTCAACTCTGAAGATTATAAAACGTAATAAATATTGTATAATATACATAAACGTAATAGAAAATGAAAAAAAAAATTAAACTCATTACAAACAAAATGTCAGTGTAGAACAGTACTGCATCTATATATTATCACTTATGGTATATTTCACAACAGTTCAAGCAATATCTTGATTTGTCGGGACAGCCACGGTCAGTGTCAGAGAATGTGTTAAGGGCTCCTAGCCGAGCATCTTAACAATGTCCTTGGTCGGTTTAGCAAAGTGGCTAGACGTGTTGTCATTAAGGAAAATCACTTTGTGCTGCAGTTTCTTGTATTTCTCACGTTTTTCGAGTATAGCATAATTCAAATCAAGTAATTGTTACTTGTAGCAATCAGTATTAATGGTTTCACTGGGTTTAAGAAACTCATAATAGACTTCTGATCACAGAAAATACACAGCATTGTCCTCTGGCTGAACTGATTTGGCCTTGCGCTGGATTTGGATGATTGTCTGGGGTTAACATGATTGTTTACACTTGGGATTCTCAAAATAAATCTATTTTATTGCCAGTTGCAATACAATAGAGATATGACTTGTGTTTGTAATGGGCAAGCAACATTTCACACACGAACTTTCGGTTTTCCTGCTAACGGTCCGTTAGCTTGGGTGGAACCCATTTATCAACCTTTATTATCTTGCCCATTGCTTTGAGACAACGGGAAACAGTCCTCTGGTCAACATTGAATTGTTCTGCAAAACGTCTTGCGTTTAGCCATCATCTTCATTGAGTAATGCTTGTAATTCAGATTCTTCAAATTTTTGGTGGTCTGCCACGCTCGTTTCACCATTTTGAAACTTTTCAAACCACCTGTAGCACTGTGCACAGCTCAGAGCATTGCCACCCTATCCTTCTATAAGCATTGGATGCAATTCGGCAGCATTTGTCTTCAGATGGTAACAAAAAATTATTGCTGTTCTCAAATCATGGTCGTAAGGAATAAAATTTGACATTTTCAACACAATAAAAAAAAAAACACAATGCCCGCTGAAACTCGTTCAAATGTGAACTAAACGTGAGTTCAAAAAAAATTTAAAAAAATAACGTGTCACAGTTTCATAATGTTTGCATATATGTGTGGCAACAACTGTTAGCAATTGTCTCATTTGATATACATACACCTGGTATTTAATATTCTCAGTAAAATTAAACTTGATTAATTGAAATGGCAATAATGCAGATAAATAGTATTTCCAAATCTGATGGTTGAAAAGATATATTAACTTTAAATATAACTTGAGATATATTTAAATTAATTTAAATAATCATTGATAGAATCAAGTCAAATTAAAAATAGATGGAATAGGAACAATATTTTTATAGAGATTTCTTGACTTTGCCAATTTATTACATTCAAGAAATTGAAACTCAGACTAATTAAATAGTACTGTTAATTCATACAATTTTACAACAAGGCCAAACCAGACCATTTTGCAAATATGCATATTATAGTTCTCCATTGAAATTTTGCTTATTATCGAAGTTTGCTTTACATTATTATAATCTTGCTTACACCAAGTATGGCAGTGGAAAACATTTTTTTATAAAAAAAAAGTCAATTTATTAAATATGCAGAAATTAATAATTTTTCTTTATAAAAAATGTCTAAAGAAATTACTAATTTCAAGAAGTCAACTCAAAATTCTAATAGTTAGGAAACATGATAGTTTCATATTACATAGTAGTACAATCTAAATAGATTTAAACTGTAACATTATATTAAATATTGAAATGCAGTCAAATAATTTTTAAAATATTTTTATCTCAAATAGAAAATATATAAAAAAAAGAATAGACAAGAATAAAAAGCTGACAAAGCAATTTTTTTTTTTTAATTACAAATCAAAAATGTTATATCAGACATATATTATACAATTAAATTATTGAAACACATTTCTAGACCAAATGTAATTCTCATACATTGGAAAAATGACTTTTAAAAATAAAATAAATGTGCAAAAACATTTTAAGGTAAGACTATGTATTATTTATTTGTAATGCAAAGGTAAAAAGCTTGAATTTTAAGCTTTAGATAAAATTTCCTGTGCATAATTTTTATGGCACTGTTGTACGAGTTGATGAGAATAAATCTCAACAGCTGTAGAATGCAGTGCTTAAATAAATTTTTGAGCATTCCAAGCCTTAAGTTTTCAAAACATCATGTTAAATACAAGCCAGAATAAAACTGAGAAACTTTCGCAAAATAATTTTATCTGCAATGCAAAGTAAAATCTTTGAATTTCAAGCTTCAGATGAAGTTTCCAATGCACATTTTTTATAACACTGTTGTAAGAGATAATGAGAATAAATCTCAACAACTGTAGAATGCAGTACTTAAGTAAAGTTTTAAGCACTTCAATTCTTAAGTTATCAAAACATTAAGTTTAATCAAATATAAGCCAGCATAAAATGGAGACAAAATTACCATTGATTAAATTGATTGAAATTAATTTTTGTAAAACAAAAGTAAAAAGTTTGAATTCCAAACTTCAGAGGAAATTTCCAATGCATAATCGTTATGGTATGAGTTAATGAGAAAAAATCTCGACAACTCTAGAATGCAGTCCTAAAATAAGTTTTTAAGCAATATGGTTTACAAGTCCTGATTTTTCAAAATATGACACTAAGTTTAACTAAGCAAAAAACTGGAATAAAATGGATTTTCCAGTAAAGATAAAATCTTTAAATTAAAGCTTCAGAGAAAACTTCTAAGGATGAGTTTTTAATTGTACTGTTGCAATAGAAAAAATATATTTAAACAGCTCTAAAATGCAGTACTAAAATTAATTTTCAAATCTAGGACTTTCAAAACAATATATTCAAATATATAACAGCATAAAATAAGTTTTTATGTAATACTGTAAGTTGAATTGATTAAAATTAATCTAGTTTTGATCATATTATTGAAATACAGAACAAACGTTTAAAAACATTTTCTTAGGATATAAAATAATTTATAACTATATAATTTGAAAAAAATACAAACATAAGAGGTTGAATATAATCACCAGTTATTAAACTGAAAGAAAAAATCTCTTAAATTACAATTTAAACATCAATTCTGCTTGGGGAGAAAATATTTTTAATTTCTCCCCAAGCAAAATCCTGTAAATATTACATCTAAATTTACAAGTTATAAATATATTTTGTTACACTTTTAAAATAGTTAAAGCAATAGTTTCTCACAATTTAAATCAATAGTATGTAGCTGACTAGAAATCGATCTCAATAGAGGAAAAGTTCTAGCAGTTTTATGTATAATTTTTAAAGCAGAAATAAATATTAATGAGAATGGAATAAAATTAAATACACAAATATTACTTTAAATTTTTTCCTCAATTGCTTTTCAATTATTAAAACTTTCTAATTTGAATAGAGAATACGATTAGAAAAAAGTTATGTGTACAATTTGTGTTTAATATCAAATTCTGATCTTAAACATACAATACATCCACTGGAAACTTTTTAGAAAAAGCAGAATTTTATTGAAAAATTTGAATTAAGACAATGTTTCCTTAGTTATCAACAGATTTTTTAAACAAAACCAAATATGCAATATTTGACAGAGAAGAAACCAAAATATTACTTACCAGAAAAATCTTTACACATTTTCTGTTGCATTGATTTTGAAAAACCTAAACCATGCAATATATAAGCAGCCTTAGCCTGAGCCTTTTCAGCTCCAATCTCATCTAATCTTTCATAAACATCCATTAATTGTTCTTGGGATTCTAGAAAAAAATTTTTTTAATTTTAAATAACTAAACATATATGCTCAAACTCTAACGAAATTTTAGTTAGTTTATCTAGCAGTCCCTTAAAATATCAAATAAAAAAGCTCAACAAATAATGTAAAATAAACTATTTGTTGTCTTATCAGTATACAATTTTTTTTAAAAAAAAGTTTTTAATAGAAATTGGGAAAAAATTTTTATAGTTGTATTGGCAAGGCTTTTAGTTATTATAAAACAATTTCCAATTAACATTAAAAAATTAGAACTTAATAATAATATTGAAAAATTATATTTTTATAGTGTATTGGTTTGCCTTTTTTTGCTGCTCAATAGTTCATTTTTTTAACCAACGGTTAATTAGACAAGGACCTGTAATTAAAAATATTTTGAACCATTCTCTTCTTCTTAATGGGCTTGCACGGTACTGGGCACCTCTGATCGATAGCATTTTGTGCCATAGCCTCAAGCCCATGAGCTCTTAGTTCCAATAAATTCGGTCACCCACTTTATTTAAGAAGTCAGACAAAACCTTTATGGACCTAAGATGTAACTCTTTAGTATTGAAAATTCCTAAAGTATTGTACGAATGGAGGTTAAAGCATCACATTCAAAAATGTGATGTGCTGACTCACCTTCCTTAAGACATTTCCTACAATTAGGGTCTCGAACAAGTCCCATAGTATGAATATGTTTCCTGAATTAATAGTATCCACTGATGAAGCCTACAATGGTACGTATCATCGCCCAAGTACAACTAAGAATTTCAGAGGAAACATTCACCGATGATCTGGCGACCATACTTTTGGAGTGCTTTTGACCAGATGTGTTAAACCAAGATTTATTCATCTTCTGCTTTTCCCACTTAAGTAAGGTACCCTTTATGGTCTTCATGTTGATGGCACAAAAAGGTTCCACACCAATAGGGTTAGAAGTTTTGAACCATTATAAATATTCCAAATTGAAGGTGTGAACTGTACACACATGGTGTTATGAAATGACCAGATTAAATAATAAAAGTTACAATGCATAAATAATTTCTTAACTGATTAGTTTATTAGAATAAAATCAGAAGTTAAGAAATACACATGTTTATATAATATTTGAAGTACCGTATTTTCCTGTATATAATCCACGGATATGTTAAAAATGTTTCAAATTTCCTGTGAGTATTATATGCCACCACAGATAATCTAATAAAAAAATATTCTCCATCAATAAGGTTTTGAAAGAAATGCAGTTCACATTTCATAAAATAAGTAACAGGTGGGGCCTTGACTTGGGTGACTTATTTTAACTATAATCAGCATTATCCAATTAAGTGTAAGAATGAATTTGGTTCCTTGGAACATATAAGTTCCAACTGGCTAATGTCATTTTGTTATCTGTTTTAACCTGAGAACTTTCACTCTGGAAATATTCAAATTTGTATATCATTTTATGGAAGTGCAAACATTAAGTTCACCAGTAAATTTTATACTAATAGCTATAGGGAAGGCAAATAAATGTTGACAAATGTGTTAATTTAAGGTGTAAAACAAAGCAAGTGTGGTACTAAAGAAAAAATGTAGCAAACATGCAGTTTGAAAACAATTCATTTTTTTCGTTTAATTATTAACAAAACAAATATTTTAAAAATATGTCTAGCCTTGTTTGAAAAGTCATTAAAAACTAAAAATCAATAAGTTTTACTAGAATCTTCACGGCTATTGATCTTGATTTGGCGTTTTTGCCGCAGCTTATCGCACTTTGCGTTAAGATGGATCCAAACATATCTTTTTCATATTTTTTTTCACACAATTTATTATATTTTAATCTTACTGAGTTAGGGTTTTTTTTGGCACATTAGCTTTATTCAAATATGCAGTGAAAAAATAGCTGAGGATTATGCAGCACTTTCTTTTACTAAAAAAAAAAGGTCGTACAGATAATATGCTGGTGCGGATAATATACAGGATAATATGATAACATATAGTATAATAATTTTACAACCAATATTTGAAAAAAAATTGGAAAAAATAAAATTTAATAGTTTAAGAACAATGTTATGATATTACAAAAACAAATATATAGACTGTAGTGGCCTGTTTGGGAAAGAAGTCTTTCTTTTAACAGAAAAATCAGTTTCTACACCAAACTCCAGCCAAAGATCTGTTGTGGTTATCATAAGGGGACATGAGTATGTACAACAGGTCATGGCATAATATTTTCCAAGTGAAATTGTGACTTTGAGGATGGCAGATCAAGCCTGGAATTTTCTATTCTTTCTTTAATTCCACTGCCACTTTATTACGAGTCTTGTTGGTTTAAAATATCCACGATGTCAAGTAACATTTCCTCTTCACCACACAATTAATTACGACAATGCACAGTGATAGGGAATTGAAATATGACTTGTCGTCGAACTTGCTGCTTGCCTTTTAATCACATTCTTCGAGCAATAGCAAATAAGGCAAAGTTCGTCATTACATGCCTGAGAATATTGTTGAAGTTTCTTTAGTAAATAAAACAATTTCTTATATAAACATCAGAGCATCCATTGATTCAAGACATTAACACAGTGACAATAGAACAGAAGAAAAAGTAAAATGAAAAAGACAAACATCTATATTCTGGTTAGTTTAAATCTGCAAGGATGATTTAAATTTCAAAAAATTTCTCAAAAAGAATTGCACAATATTTGTAAACACTCTCTTTTAAATCTTAAGATTAATGCATTGCTTAGGCCAAGATTACAATTTTTTCTTTTGACTCTTTTTAATATATATTTTAATTATAAGAATCTACCCATTTTTAGGACTACAATGGCAAATTTAATATGTGCCTATCATACAAGATGCTATCACTTACCTTTTAAAGTAATAAATACACCAAAAATAACTATCTTTGTAGAGAAAAATAAGCTACAAATTTTTATCTCAAATTTAAATCAACACACCTTCATCATCATACTGAGCTAATTCTTCAGATAATTTTTCTAATCTTGTTCTTTCTACATCTACATCCATCACAGCTTGGAGAGCAGATTTTTCACTAGCTTCCATTTCACGAGTCAAATGATAAATATCAATGTGATCTTGGATGGGCACTTCACGTCTGCCAAGAGCAGCAAGTAAAGTTGATTTACCTGAAATATATACACACATTCTATAATCTGATACATTACTTTTCTATATCATTCTGAAATGCCAGAGTTATTTGCAGTTCAATATTTTACTTATAACAAATTTTAATATGTTTAGAATTTTTTTTAAATAATTTCTCCATTTAAAAAAATAAAAAAACTTTTTAATGCTGATAAAATTTTAAAAAATGCAATACTTTTACAATTTAAAAACAGTTTTACTTCAATTTTTATACATGCATATTTTACATCACAATGTTACCATAAACAGAAAAGAAACAAAAAATTATTTAGCTAATAATCTAAATAATATATAATTAAACTTGCCAAATGAATAGCTAATTCAGATGGAAAATATTCCAAAATTATTATTACAAATTTAAATGACTTATAAATTAAAGTAAAATTTTGAACATTTTATTTTCAGGTGCAAGTTAGTAGACCAAAAAACCAATGGAAAATCTTTAATTATAGAAAAAATACACACTAATTTTAACATTTGAATATTAATATTTAAGCAAGTCAAGAGGGAAATTTACTCAAAATGAAATTAAAGTCGTGGTTTCTATTATGTTAGTTTTTGTATTGCTCTCCTAATGAATAAAATACAAAAGCAATGTCACATAAATCCTCATCATATTAATTTCAAGCAAATTTTGATTATCATAGAAACAATTATAGTGAAGTAATAAGTTTTACATAATTATTAATTTTATATCGAATTTTACTATGAATTTTCAAGTCCAAAAATTATATTATTGAATTTTTAAAAATTCATTATTTTAGATTTGCAATTTATATTTTAAATTAAAAAAATTGTTGAAACTCATAAATACCTTTTATAGTTTGCCAGTTAAAATAATTATATTTAATACAGTTTATAAGAATGAGAAATTGTTATTTTTTTACAGTATTTATCAGACCCAAAAAATGTAAACTTAACAAATGAAATTTAGTTCATATAAGATCAATACATATGATATAGGAGGCGCAAATAAAATTTTATTCATCACACATAGTGAGAAGGTGGCTAATTTAAAAATATTTCTTAATAAGATATAACATAAATTTTTGCCAAAACTACAAGTCAAAATAAAAAAATTTTTTTTTAAAAAAAGCATTATATTTTATAGTAATGTCTGAAATTTTAATTACTTTTTGGAATTTATTTCTTTAAACAAGGCTACTTCTTTTAAATACCTACTCATATTAATTTTTTTAAAGAAAAAAGCTAATAGAAAAATAATTTACGTTTATCACTTCAATCTCAGTAATTAGTTTGCGACAACTTTTCAAGCTAATATCAATATACAGGTAACCCTCCTATAACACGGTTTCGCTATAACACAATTCGTAAATAGTGGGAAAATTCCTACAACATGTCATCCTATAACACGGTTTTGTTCCAATGTTAGAGCTTGTTATCGGTCGGCGGAAACATGTTTACTCCTTACTTCTTTTCTAGGTTAGCGGCGACTCTCCGCGTTTTTTTATTTAAGGCAGAAAAATTTGAGCTTTAAGGTGATATTACTTTTAGACAACACTCCATGCCACCCACAAGATTTGACTCATCCCAACGTCAGAATGGTGTTCCTACCACCTAACACTACTTAGTTGCTCCAACCATTGGATCAAGGTATTATTTATACCTTTAAAACGCGTATTATATAAAAAGATCCTTACAGTGGATTTTAGACGCAACCGATTCGGAATCAATTAGCGTAATGGAAGCTTGGAAGAAATTTTCAATCAAGCACTGTATTGAAATCATATCTTTGTCGCTGAAAGAAATAAAAACATCAACCTTAAATGCGTGTTGGAAGAAGATATGGCCCTCTTCAGTTGAAACAGAAAACATGCGTGAAACATCAGAAAACGAAATTGGTGCCATATTAAAAGTCGCTAAATCAATCGGAGGCAAAGGTTTTGTGGATATGGCTACAGAAGACATTCAAGAATTATTAGTGGAAGAAGTTGACGAAGCGGATTTGATGGAAATGACATCCCTGGATGCAAATCAATTAGATTTTGAAGACGCTAGCTCCGATGAAGATTGTGTAGTTAAGAATTTAACATTAAAAGAATTACAAGAAGGCCTATGCTTAGCGGAAAATCTCTAGTCATTTTTCTTGAAAACAGACCCTTCCACGGAAAGAAGTCGAAAATTCAAAAGGGAGCTGCAAAACTGTTTAACTCCATACCGCGAAATTTACAATGACCTAGTAAGAACTAGTCATCAAAGTTGTATTACAGATTTTTTTAAGAGAGGAAAACATACAAAAACTTTAAATAGAGAAAAAAGTTCTGAAAGTGAAGGCGATATCGTTCCACCCAAAAAACGTTCTCGGTTGATTGTACTGAGCAGTGACGACGAATAAATTCATTAAATTAGGGTTGTGTTAGATTAAAATTTTTTTTTATTACTTTTTGTTGGATATACATTTATTATTTAATAAAAATTAAGTTGTTTATGTCAAATTAAAAAAAATTTTTTGTTTTTAATAAGTTTTTGGAACGTAACCCCCCTTTCTGTACTAGTTCTGGGTCTCATACAACACGATTTCACACAACACGGCATTTTCTAGGAACCTAACTACCGTGTTATAGAAGGGTTACCTATACTAAGTAATTTTTCTCTAGTGTATTTAATGTTCCATTTTTCGTTCAAAAATGAAATTTTTCCTCTCCATTAAAAATATTAATATTTCAAAATTTAAAAATCCTACTTTTCCAATGATTTTTATCTTTTTACATAGCCACATATTTTTCTCCAACATAGCAAAAAACTCAACACTAATCTTTGACATCTCTCATTATATGAATAACCAATTATAACTTTCCTATTTTAGTTATTAACAACACTTTTTGCAGTAATGCCAAAAAAATTATCAATTATTTTTTAACTTTGTGTTTATAGAAATCTATAGCAATGGAAAGGGGAGAAAATGCTGTGTATAACTTCAATTGAAAGATATTTTTGATAGAAGGTAATTAAATTAATAAGAGTAAGTCTAAGAATTTCAAAGAATAACAATATCGATTTAATCATTATAGCTCACTACAGCTGAACTGAGGATGATGAATCTCATGGATTTGTATTATTTGCCATTTTATAATCACTTTTTGCACAGAAATTCATGTATTATCAAAACTTATTGTTTAATGTAAATTCTGAAATATTACAGTTATTATTAAGTTGGAAACTGATCTTGTGAGTTGTTGAACAGAAGGTCAGGCAAGTAATTACTTAACCGATAGCTTAGCACTTTATAGATGTCCAATTCAATGTAATCAAACATTGATATGAAGCAAATACCTGAATTATTTTACAATTGCTATTAAAAGTATCAGATTTCCAAAATTTTGTTTCACAAAAATTAGAACTCTGAAATTTTAATTACTCATTTATAAAACCAAAATTTTTAATTAAAAAATTTAGAAATCAAAATCTGTCTTGTGGATGGAAAAGAAACATTTATATTTACTTTCTTTCGTACAATTTCCCATTGATCATTAAAACTAAGAACAGTTTCAGAGAAAATACATAAAACATATTTCAAATTTAGCTTTTAATAATAATAGATTCATAAAAGTTTTCAGTTAATTTATGTTTATTTTAATAAGAATAGAAAATTTTCCATACCACAGCCATTAAGTCCAATTAAACCATATCTTCTCCCACAATTAAGCTCTAGTTTAGTATCTGCTAAAATTTCTACACCATGAAAATTAATGGAAAAATTTTCTATTTTTATATCTCTTGAACGAGGATGTATAGCTAAAACACCAGTGCATGCCCTTGCTTCTGCATTCAATTTCATATCAAGTTCTAGCTTACTCACAAGTTCTTCTTCATCTGGAGAAAAAAAATCAGCCTTAATTTTAAAAATTGAAATTATAGTATAAATTATATAAAATTAATTTTTCAATCATGTCACTATAGAACTAAAAAACAAATTATTTCTCATAATAAATGAAAAATTCTAATGTAATAAATACCTGCAGACACCTGAACACCATTATTCAAGATTTTTTCATTATTTTCAGAAGAACCATTAGAACTATTTCCATTGGTTTGTTCATCTTTCTGTATAGGTTTTTTCTGAGTTCTCGATTTTGCAGCTTCTTTCTTTTTTGCTTCTCTACGTTTTTTGGCATCAGATGGCATTTTAATGTTGAGTAAGAGCTATAAAAATATTTATTCAAAAATTACTTACATTATTAATAGATTATATGAATTACTCACTAAAAAATATCAATGTTAATTAAAATGTTTATAGACATAGATTACAAATAATTTTGAAGATTAAAAATATATAGTTAAACCTTTAAATGATAAAAGAAAATGTTACATTTAATTGAAAAAAATAGAAAACTAAAATATATATGCTTATATATTTTATTATGAAAATGTTATTACATATCTGATATATTTTAAAATATATTGAGCAATCCAAATTTTCAATGACTTTATATCAAGTAAATGTAGCAAGCTATATTTTTATAATAAGAATAATCTAAATTTACTTTAAAAGTTTTTATAATATTAAATTTTAAAGGAGAAGTAATACTATTAGAAATACACAATATTAAATAAATTCTATATCTAAAGTAAGCTCTAATTTGGACACAATATATTTAATATTAAATTCTTAATACTACATGAAAATAGAATGCTTAGAGTCAATTTTTTTCGTTTACCCTAGCCAAAAAAATTATAATATGTAAATTTAATTTAAAATCAGTCTTTTCACATAATAGGATTGTACAGCTTAAATCAGCAGTCGTCAAACATTTTGATCTCACCACTGTAAATTCATAATTTAAATCTAGCTGACCATTAATAGGGAACACATAAAATGTATGTTGTTAACAAAATAAAACTATTAATTATAACCAAATTATAAAATCATTATTAATAAATCATGATAAAATAAACAAAAACTGAAAACAAAACAATTAAAAAGTGGTTTATATATAACAAGTTCTTAGCATTATACATTCCTAGAATGAGGGATGTTCCTGCTTACTTGAAATAAGATCCCAATAAATCATTAGTAAAAGTCAAGTAAAAAAAAACATGCACATTGTTAAGATTTAAAAACCAATTACACATCAGTCTTAAAAAAACAGTTTACAAAAAATACTAAAAAACTTTAATAAGACAACTAATATATAGAGTAGGTATTTTATATTAAACTTTAAGCACACTTTTATTGCCTGAACTGATATACATATATGCAACACACAGGAGAGTGAAACGAGATTAGACTAAACATGTAGATAAAACAGTGCAACTACAACAGAACGATTTATTTATTGTGGTATTATTCAATGAAATAGCATTATTATACAAAGTAGCGTTGTTATAACTTTTCCCATATGATTATGAATTGAATTATGTGATTCAATGCATCTAAAACAATTGAAAGTGATCAGTAATTCCACTTTTTTCTGGGGACCAAAATTTACTCATTTTGGTCCCCAAATAATTTTAAATAGCAAAATTTTCTCGTGAACCACCACTTTCACAACCAATGGCTTAAATTATAAATAAACAATTTTTTAATTTCTTTCTTTAAAAACACCTTACATAATTTTATTTTAAAGCATAAAAATTTATGCATAGTAAGTTAATAATTTTAAACACTATTTAAAGCAGCAAAACTTTTCCTAAAATATAAAATTAACATTTTTTTTTTAGTTTGGTCCTTTTTAGAAATAGGAAAAATATTTTCATATTTCTTTTTATTAAGGATAATAAAATGTTTTCACAAAAACTAATTAACAAATGATAAAATTATCTGTTTCTAGAACCCCTAGACACTTATTTTTCATATATTAGCAATTTTAAATTATTGAAACCTAACAATAGAAGTAATCTAACTATACTTAAATTTGTTTTAAAAATAAATGTCAGAAGATATAATAGGACACTTAAAATCGTGTGCATTAATCCTGGTACATCATTTGAAGTAATTATGATACTATGAGAAGCTAAAATCTTTAAAATGAATTACAAAATTAAAGAGCAGCAACATACAGATTTAAACTTTAATTCTTACGTATGCATTGTTTGTACAGTGCAGGATTAACTGGCAAAATAAACTGTATACAAGGATGAAAAATGAGTAATGAATCCTGTAACTAAAAAATCAGATTAAATAAATGATTAATATAAAAAATTTTATGTAATTTCCATTTTTTTAAATGAATATGTGAAAGAACTATAGCACTAATGCAATTGTTTCTAATTATATTGTGTGGACCACACTTTTCAACAAAAATGATTTAGTATAGACAAGTCCATTCTAGTTGTGATCCATTTTAGAATCTTTTTTTAGTTTGCTATTGTTGCTTAATAGTCATTTATTGCATAAAAAGGCCAACTAGACAGGCACCTATGATTCAAAACCACTACAAACATTCAAGCCAAAGGTGGGATTTGAAACCATGAACTGTTAAACCAAAGCCAAGAGCAAAAACTACTTGGCCATTTTAGGAAGAATCATTCTATCTACATCTACACCTATCACAATTTAGGAGAGATTTTCCACAAAACTTCCATTTGTGATAAATATTGATATGAGCTGGGATGGGCAAATGCATTTAAAGGAAACATTTATTCTTTTTAAATATGCCTCTTTTTTATGAAAAGGAAAACAGAATTTTTAACTACAGTTAAATGATAAATAATAAAATTAGATTATGTGATAATGAAATCAGATTATGTGATGTTTTATTAATGTAATTCTGAAAGTTCTATATTTCTTTAAAAAAACACCTTAAATAAAATACTTACGCAAACTGATTTGGGTGAAATTATAAAATTTTATTCTTAATTAAATATCTCATATATAAGTAGCCAATAAGAAATATAAACTATGACTTTACAAGACTGGTTATGTTAAGTAAGTTTATTAGAAGATTTGTTTTTATTAATAGCTATTGATCAAGGTTATTACTTCTTTTTCATGATAATTTTTTCTTTATATTTAAATATATTCTATTCATATTAAGTTGCTTTTTTAAAAAAAAACTTGCTTTTAGTAATTTGATAAAAAAATTAAAATACATTAAAAAATGTGAAATCAATCGTAAGTTTTTACTTCGCCACTTTTTACAAAATGTATGTTAATGTTCCTGTCTCATTATAACATAAGAACAAATTTCCTTTCACATCTTACAATTAATAAAATGAATATATATATAAAATCAAACTTTTTTCAGATTTTTATGTGACAAGTTGCAATTAAAATTAATATTTGAATACACACTACTACAAAAATATAAAATAAAGAAATTTGATTAACGAAGTTCATAATGAGAACTTATATACTGCAATTAAAAAAGAAGCAATTGTTCCCCTTTATGTTCACAACAAAAACTGAAGATTTCTATCCTACAAATACAAAAATTTTATTCAATAGGATTGCCCATTCTAGGAATGAAAGGTGCATGAATTGAAGAAAAAATTTAACGTAGCCCAAACAAGATACTTTATTTTAAATAAACATTGTTATAATTGAAATCTTATGTTTCAGAAAAATAAAAATTTAATTTCCTGTGTTACACATTTTTTGCTTTATTTGTTTATGTATATTATTCACGTAATTAATGTTTTAAAATAGAGGAAAGTACATATATCTTTATTATTTAAAAAAAAATATTAATTATGAATAAATATAAAGAAATTAAAAAGCAATGAACATGTATCCAATAAAATATTATGATTTAATAACATCAATTAAATTATGATGGTCATGTATTCTATTCATTATAAAGGTGATATATAATTATTTATGGTGTCAAGAATCAACATATATTGAATTTTTTAGACTACATCTTGAATTTTAAGCACCCCTTTTTAAGATTCTTTACAAATTTCCATACTTCATTTTTATAATATAAAATTAGCTTATTTTTATATTTGTAATTATATAATATACTTAGACTGAAAATATAAATATTTTAAACTATTTATGTATATTTGATTTTAAGCACAAAAAACTATTTTTTAAGAATGAAATAGGTATTTATGAAACATCTAAACATTATGATATTATGATAAAATAAATTTAAATATAAAATATATTTAGGAAAATAAAATTCAGCAAAGATGGATTTTTTTAATTATTTATTTTGAAATCCACCAAATATTAAGACTTGTGCACATTATCCTCAATATTACTTATCAAAATTTCTTTAAAAATAAGTGACATTCAAAATTCTTTCTAATAATATTTAAGTAAATTGTTTTCTGTAAAAGGGATTTAATTTTAAACATTTTGAATAATATTACATCACCATAATCAAAAGTTCAATTAAACCTAAGTAAATATTTAATTTCATATACATTAAATATCTCCAAGAATTAAGATTTTATGCTTCTTTATTACATAATCTTATAAAATAAATAGAGTATAGGATTATCTTATTTAAATGATAAAGTTTTCATTAAAATACACAATTCCCAGCGATGTTATCTCATCTATTTCTAATTATATTTACTAATGATGCAGCTAGTTAAACAAAACATAAGGATATTTTTAATGACCAGAACATCTCTTTCTCAAATTCTTCCAATTGTATTTTGTCATCATGATACTTATTAGCTACGAATATAATTGTTTAAATTAAATTTTTTTATCTTAATTACGTAAATGATTGACACAATTAACAGTCAAACTTCGGCTTTCTTACTGCCATCAAATGATTTAAATTAACTATATGGCATTGACTAAAACTCAAGTAATAATTCTTTAGAAGAAAATATCACACAAGAAAAACTTAGTCGAGATATTTAAAATGCTTATTCCAGAATTTGAAGCACTACAGAAGCACAATTTTCAAAACAAAATAAAAACAGATATTTAGCCACAGAATTTAATTTATAAGAGTTATTTTATAAATAAATAAAACTATTTTATTCTAGTACAGCTGTTGAGTGGTGAAATATAATTAAAGCTCATAAATTTCATTACCAAAAGCAGACAATGAAGACACGCACGCGGTGTATGAATTTTACAATGAGTGAAAGGAAGAAAAATAATCAACACGGAGCGCTAAAGTGATTGATGCCACTAACTGTTACCGCCAAGTACTAAAAGGAAAAGAATAATAATTTATTAGGATCAATGATTTTTACGGAAATGGTTTTATCATTATCATTATTTTATAATACTGTTTAATGTGCTTTAATAAAGTTAAAGTGAAATTTTATTTTAAAAAATAATAGTATTTGTTTTCATGACTTTTAAAGAAAATAATATTATAGAAATCGATAATATATGCTATAAAATTATTTGAAATATAGTAATATATAAAGTTTTCAGTAGAAAAATAAAATATTTTTGTACTTGAGATATTTTATTCAATATACGGAATTTTATATAGTTTGAAATTTTTATTTATTTTCGTAAGCTATAATTTCACAATCAGAAGACTTCTGAAGAAGAAGATAATCTAAGTTTATATGTTGTTGAAAAAGATGCTTTTGCTTTTACGCTGTTTTCAAACTTCAATGTTTGTATCAATGTTCATGGATCATTGGATGTCTTAGCAATCATTTTACAGTGCTATATTTTCAAAAAAAATATAGCGCGTTCGTGTTGGTTGACATTTTGCTTATTATTTTGTTCCTCAATGTTTGGAAGTTTATTTGATGACGAAAGGCCGGCTGGTGTGATGACTACTGTTCATTCTGTAAAAATCCCTTCTCCTCCAAACCGGCGACTTTCTTGTGGTTTGAGTGGCATAGAAAATCAAGGAGCAACTTGTTATCTGAATTCATTATTACAAACTCTGTTGTACACTCCAGAATTCAGAGGTAATATTAAAAAATCGAATAAATCTAAAAATTGTGCAATCACTGACTGAATGCATAAATGTTTTTGACCATACTTTCTGAAATTAAAATAGTACCTACATATTCACACAAGAAATAAAGTATTGCTTGAGATATATTTTAAGTTTTCATATTTATGGATACATTCAAATATGTTATATTTTCGAAGATTTTCTTAATATATTCATAAAAAAGTTCCTGTATTACCCATTTATTTTTTTTATTTATTTTTTTTTTGTGCAATATGCCAAGTCAGGCTATATAAAATATTAAAATGTACATATAAAATAATCTTAATTTAACTAAATTATAAAAGTTTTAAAAATAAAAAAATCGTAAAAATTGACTTGTAGAGATTTTTAAAGTGTTCAAATTGCCTAAAATAAATTGTAATATAAGAGAATAATATAAATGCTTTAAATAACTAAATCTTAAATACCAGCATTAAAAAAAAATTATTGACTGAAGTTTACTGTCATTGACTGAAATTCACCGTCAATACACTTGCAATCCTGTATACAGTAACTAAATCATTTGTTTCATTCTTGAAAGTATTATAAAAGTTAGTGAAATTAAATCAGAGCATTTCTGCTTCTGAAATCAAAATCAGTTTTGTACTGCATTAGAAATTAGGCTCTAATAATTTGCACATGTGGCATGCTTTTTGTTGGAAGGACATATATTCTCATGTCTGATATTTCAGATTAATTTTGAATAATTAATTTTTTGGCTCATTGTGACCTCAATATAGGACTGTCTTCTTCAAGAAGGAAAGCTCTGGTGTCAATATTTACTGATAGAAAGTTTAACAATAAGAGATTATTATTATGTTTCTTTATAAGCATCTGTTAGGGTGGGTACTTAGAATTTTCCAGGTTTCTGTATGAATACAACCAGGTCCTTAAAAGTCCTGGAAAGCAAGAATACATGGTAGATATTAAAATGCCTAACAACAACCTTCCACCATTAGACTGCCTAGTATACAATATCAAAATAATTATTTTTTTGCAGTGGCCTAGATCGTTTATGTTATCCTAGTATATTTGTTCTTAAGATTTGATAAAAAGTCAACTAAGTTCCATAATTTAATATTTATTTTTAATGTTAATCCTTTCAAGATTACCATTCTGTTTCTGCATCTAATTCATACAAATAATTACTTTCATAAAAAAAAGTGATTTTATGTGTAGTATGTTTTATGACTGCTTTTTCTCAAATGTCATCAGCATCTTAACCACAATTATCTGACATGAAAGCTTACAAGTTATAAAAATACAATAGTAATTAAAATCTATTATAAACTGAATTGAAATATTTTGGTTTGTCATCTGAAAACTAAACTGTTGGAGTAATATATTTCTTTTTATCTTTTGAAAAATCATAAAAATATCATTATTTTAAGAAATTTTAAAAAATTTTATTCTTATGAAAAGACATATTTCTATTATTGTTTTGTGCAATAATTGTATAAATATCATATTGGTACATTTCTTATTCACATTATAATAGTTTTATCGAAAATATTTTATAATAAATTTATTAATATTTTCTTAAAATTAAGTTTATATTTTTGTACTAAAATTTCTATTGTTTTGTGCTATAAACATATTCCTATTATTGTTTTGTGCAATAGTGGTATAAATATCGTATTGGCACATTTCTTATTCACATTATAATAGTTTTATCTAAAATATTTTATAATATATTTATTAATATTTTCTTAAAATTAAGTTTATATTTTATACTAAAATTTAATTTTGTTTTACTGTTTAAGTTTCTTCCAATTATTTCTAGAAGGATTATTTAGTCTCTCAGATGCTGAACTAGGTTCATTAGAGAATCGTGAAAAGGGCGCCAAAGTTAGAATTATTCCTCTTCAATTACAGAGGCTTTTTGCTCGATTACTTTTAGTTGATCAACAAGCTGCTTCAACAACAGAGCTAACTGATAGCTTCGGCTGGAGTAATAATGAGGTATTCTTTATTAATTAATTATTTATTTATATTTTACTGTTCCTGAGAAAATATTAAGATGCGAACATTTTATCTAGGAACTTCAGCAACATGACGTCCAAGAGCTTAATCGCATTTTATTTAGTGCAATTGATTCTTCCTTAGTAGGAACAACGGGTAAAGATTTAATTTCCCAGCTTTACCATGGATCAACTATTAGTGAAGTAAATATTGCTCTGAATATGTTTCTAAATCATTTTTTCTTTGTATCTAATAAACAGACAAAAGAAGTTTCTCTATATTTCATGTAATTATTCAATGTAACTCCCATATTTAAGTTGTTGCCTATTAAAATCATTTTTATTCATTTAATTCTCTTTTAATTTTTAATAAATTTTAAAATACTGTAGATTAATCTATTTGAAATATTCTGATTGCACTAGCAAGCTATTTTTTTATTCTATTAAATTTATTTTATTTTATTTTTATTGTATTAAACTTTATTTTCTTTCAATGTTTGTAGTTTCTCTATTAAATTTTAATTTCTTTAATTTTTCATATTTACTTTGGTGTATTTTTATAGCTACTTTCATTTTAAATGGATAATTAGGAAAATTATCCAGAAGTATTTTATTTTCACATTTCAGAAATTTTACAGTGGTTATTTTATTACAAAAGTTTGTAAATTTCAAAAATATGAAATGTAAGCATACAAACGTTTAAGTATGTTGTAGATGTATTGCATTGTATTAAAGTTCTCATTTTTCAGAGCTAAATTTGTTACTGAATAAATAAATGTGTATATTCAGATATATTTATAAAATATGTATATGTTCTTCAAGTGTCTATCTATATTAATAAAATTATGATAATTCTGTTTGACATATCTGTTGTATTACTAATAAAAAATTAAGTAATAGTTCTTACATTTGTAATATTTATGATGAATAAAGTTAAAATAAACCTTTTCAAAAAGATGAGATTTTTATTTTTTAATTAGTGTATTTCCTTTGTAGATTGTGTGTCAAATTTGTGGTAAAATTAGTGAAAAAGAAGTAAGTTTAATATTTTGAACTTATTTTTGTTTTGTATAATTATGTAAATGTGAAAGAAAATTCTAATATTCTATGATATAAATTTGAAATTGTTACTAAAATGTTATAGTATCAAAGATTTCACAGAAAATTAATCTATTTAGGGAAAAATTTGCACTATATTATTAGGATTTTCTTTAACTTCATATATCTATTAAAATTTAGCATATGCTAAATACATTGTAAATGGTTTTCTAGGATGCACTTCTTCTATGATATTATTAATTTATGAACTCACTGTGAATCTTTATTATATCATGATCAAATTTTATAATATAGTTTCCGATTATGAAAGTTAAGTATTTTTGAATTATTTTTCTTCACTTTAAAGCTTATAGTTTTTTTCCCTAAAAAATTTTTAAATATTGTGATCAAATAGCCATGACTCCAGCTTAAAAGTATAAATATTTCACGATGTAACTAAAAAAACTATATTGAAAAATTGTTGCATAAACCATTTTGCAATTTTTTTCTTGTTTTTCTTTATTTTCAGGAAGATTTTTTAGATTTAAATGTTATTGTTGCTAATTTCAATAATCTGCAAGATAGTTTAAATGCCACTTTTCTTCAAACAGAAGTTATGAAAGGAAAAAACCAATATCGATGCAGCACTTGTTGTAACTTAGTTGATGCTAAAAAGGTAAAAGTTTTGATATTGTTTTACAACAAATATTGTTCTTCAGTTTAATTTCAGTTGTATTAAAAATTGCCATGAAATTCTTAACCTGATTATTCTTTTGTGTTGAATTATATGTTAACAGAAAATCTTGCCTATAGAAATCTAATTCTAATAAAAATTTGGCATTTAGATTAATACCATAAATATTTTTCTTGCTTAAAAAATTTTGCTTTTTAAAAATTATGAAGAATTTATTCATAATAATCATTGAACTATGTTAAATTATCTGAAACAAATCTAAAATTCATTCACATGTCTTGTATGACCAGAAAAGAAAGAATATTCCCAATATAGCCTCAGTGACTTGGTTCACATGTGCCCACTTGGTAACGGCAAATGAGTAGCAGTTTCAGACCTTGTGACAAAGGGATAGTCACCCAGTGCCTGGTATTATTAAAAAATGTGTATATATATATATATATATATATATATATATATATATATATATATATATATATATATATATATATATATTATGCATATCATAAGAAACAACTAAAATGGGTACTCACTGTCCAAGGATACAGCCATGCACCCTGCCATAAGGGGCAGCCCACCAGATTGTAACTAACTGTTTGGGCATAAGGCTAACAACTCAACCTTGTAAGAAAATTCTTGTTGTGAAGTCTAAAGAAATAAATACTATCTTGCCATTATGAATTTTCACTTGGAAATGATCAATGTATACCTGAGACTTAGATTCTAGAACATACGTACACTTTATCAAAGTAAAACTTTAATTATTGTTGATTGAGCAGATTGACTCTTATAGATTGGATTTGCTGGCAATCCAAGATATATAGTGTACTGTTATTGAAGTTTAAAAAAGTCTCTTTATTTTGAGAACAGCTCATAAGGTCTCTAATGCATTTCCTCTCTATGGAAGATTTAAGATAAGGTGAAGGGCAGTCTGGATAAGGATTTTGAATTAAGAGTAAGAAACCCATTCCATTGGGAATAGAATAGAACAGGAAAGACTCCTGAAAAAGGCTACTGTTCATAATGAGCTGTTGTGCCAATGTAAAGGATAATCTTGAAAATTTATGTATAATTGAATTGAGCTGTAATATAGAAATATGCAAAAAAAGGTTTCCAATTTATATTTTAGATTTTATTTTTTATTAACCTTGAGTTTGGCGTCACCGTTTTAAAAAACTGCTGCTACAGTGACGTGAGAAGGCATTTCCTACCCCCTTTCCTATGATAGAAAGGAAAGGATCATTTTCACCCCACTTTAGTGCTAAAGAATTTGCTATGACAAATATTTATCTTCTGATTGTGGGATTGTAATTTGCTGGGTCCACCATAATTTTGACAGAAATGTAAATGAGTTTGCTTATCAATAAGTATAGTATTATAATAATCTACTTTTTCTTAAGAAAACACATCTTTTTCTTTGTTTTTTGTCAATTGACCCATATATTTCTTCTTGACAAATTCGCTTACAAGAACTAAGGGATAAGAGTGCTGGTTTTCTTGAAGGGGTTGAATTAGTTTCTATGCTTATGAAAAAAGTAATTAAATTCATCTGGAAAAAATTTGGGCCTTGTTTCTAACCTGATATTTTTAAATGTAATAAATGCATTTGAAATGCTTAAATCTAATATGTTGAAAAAAATTTTTTTGTCCATTTATATGTTCTTCGACCAAAAGTTTAAGTATTAGCCACCCTATTACTTTTATTAATTTAACTCATATGTTCATTATAATCTGATACAATTTTGGATTTTTCTTTTTCATCATTTCTTATAAAATTTGGATCATGCATGTTACTAAACATGTAAACTTTGTGTTTCTCCTTTCAACATAATACTGTCATCCCACTGCAAAAATGAGAATAACATTACCTTGTTTAAGTTTAAGCTTGGAAAGGTCTTTGGGGAAATGTTTTGTCTTGCTTCTTACTGTGCCACAGGAATTTTTTTTTTCTAGAAAATTGCGAAAAAGTTCTGGTGAAGAAAATAAATTATCCATTTTTTTCATTTATGGCCTTTATTCTACACAGAATTTGTTAATTTTGACACATTACAAGGAGCTGCAATTCCTGAATTCATTTTATTTCAGTCTTTACCTAGATACACTTCCATATCAAAAGTAACTTGACTTTTCCTTTGAATTTTATGATGAATTCATTAACTGCAAGCTCTTCAGAAAGATGATAGTGCTTCTTATAAAAGATAAACTTAAAAGACCAAAAATTATACATAATTTCTACAATCTCATATTCTTTATCAAGTTTTGATTTATTTTTATTGTCTGTGAAATGTAAAAATCTCAATACATTAAAAAAAATCAATCTCGGGGACATAATTTTCTAAAAACAGGAGTTTCAATCAATTCGTCTGTCGACCTCTAATCTGTGATGTTATATGATCCATTAAAAGTATAATTATATTAGTATTAAAAGTGTGCTTTTTTTAACTCTTATTCGTTAATATTAGTATTTTTAACTCTATAATATTAGTAATAAAAAAAAACATTTTTATTACTTCCCAGCTGTAATTCTAATATTTGTGAAACATACCCATTTGTTTCATCTGCATGTTCTTCTACTAAATCATTTATTAGCTCAGAAATAATTAAATCCCCCGTAATTTTAAAAATGATAGCCTTGTCATTTGTTTTAGCATTGCACCAATCAAAATCAAATGATACAAAGGAATCTGCATCATTATTATCGTTGAAAAAACTATTATCCTTGGATTAAGATTCATCACTGCAATCAGGATCACTATCTGCAAATTTCATCTGTTAAGCTCTTACAACGTGAAGCATTCAGAAATATTTTTTTAGCAACAAAAAAGGCAACTGGTTACAATGAAAAAAAATTGTTAAAGTGCGGGTGAGTATGTTTTTCTTTTAAAAAGGAAGACAATAAATAGGTTTTTCACCAAAATTCTTTGCTCTGACAAGTTTCCAGTTTTTATGATTTTCATATACAAAAAAACATTATTTAAATCTCCCTCAACTGCAATTATTGAACTCATTTAATTGCTGCAAAAAATTTGAGCGGGAGAAAGTCGAGCACTTGAAAGTGGGAAGCAATCCATGGTACAATTGCTGTATCACAGCTGCCTTAAGACACTCCCTTTCGTGGCACGACAGTTGTACCGCTGGGACAAAAAAGTTAATAAAATAATAACTTGCCATCTTTTTATTTCTTATTATATCTTGACAACTTTGAAGTAATTTTAATGCATTTTTTAACTTTTAATTTAAAATCACTTGAATTTTTAATGTTTTGTATATTTTTTAGTGTTTACTCAAAGGTTTCTTTTATTTTTAGCATAACATTCTTCTACCTCTTTTATTTTTGATATTTAAATATTTTTGTATAAAATTGAAATTTCACTACTTCAGATGTATTCTGCAACTATCTCTTTATATATGTACATTATAAAAAAATTTTATTTGTTTACATAATATAAATTTTTTTATTTTATGATTGTTGTATTTATTAATGATAATTTGCATTTTATTTCACAGGGCTTGAAAATTCAATGTCTTCCTCCAATTTTAACTCTCTCTCTTTTACGCTTTAGTTATGATATTGTGAAAGGTGAACGTTTTAAGGTAAGTTAATTGAGTGTTTTATTAATATATAATATTATCTATATATATATATATATAATATTATCTATATTTTTGTTACAATATCTTATTGGTATTTAAAAACATTATTTTTTTAGGAAACTGGAAGATGCACTTTTCCATTTGAACTTGATATGTCATCTTATTGTAACAAGGTACTTCAAATTTTGTTGTACATTATAATAATTAATGAAATAAATGTGGAGTAGTAAATACAACTTTTTTTGACAACTCATAAGAAACTGTAAAAAAGTTCATCAAATTTAAAGTTTGCAAAATGATAAATAGTTATATAAGATATATAAATGTCAGATATTTTAATTTTTTATACCAAATTTGATTTTGATAAACAAAGAAGTACTGTTACAAAGAAACTATTTCTATTAACAAAGAGATGGTTAACTATTTTTCTTTAATTATAAAATGATTTTTTAATTAAATTATTAGAAAGAGACTGCTTAATGGGTACTCTGTAAAAAATAGAAACAATATAAAATGTGTGCTTAAAAACAATCCTTTCGTTTTTCTTTTTGATGAAAAACCAAATCAGATGATTTTTTTTATGTTTCAAAACCTTATAAAAATACATTTAAATTTTTTAGTATCGGAAAGCAATTTCTCATTATCTTCTTCAAAAAAGTATGTTAATCCTATCAACTAATCTGTTGCTGGTTTTGCAAATGGTTACTGAAGTATGATATTTTCTTGTTTAATGTCTAAATCTTTTTTCTTTTTCATTCTCTTTCATTTATACTCTATAATTTCATCGTCCAATACTTCTGGTCAGAGTCCACATTCAAAACAATCCATATAAAATCTATCATATGTATATATTTCTATTCATTTACAAATAACCTGGAGTGAAATTTTGAGTATCTTATGGGTTTTTTTGTCAGAGTTAATCTATGGGTAACTCATTTTCACTCAAGTTGTTTTCTAAGTATTCTTTATTTTCTTCATTTGTGGGGATTTCTTTAACAGAACCTAATGTTAAAATAATCTGGATGTAGTCTTTTCTTCATCATTATAAGCAGAATTTGGCTAGTGTATTTCGCCAAGTGTCAACTTCATGAAATTGCTCCAATTCTAAACCCATGTAAATTTCTCCACTTTGTAAAAATAACCTGAGATATTTGTGCAGGAAGCTATTGATTACACCATATCTTTGAATATAAAATAAAAATTAGGTTAGGTGGTAGAAAGTCCACATGAATATCTTCAAAATCAGGGATTTCAACAAAAGTACTAAATTTCCCACATTTTGGAAAAATTAAAAATTTTGTTATAGAGATGTCAATCCTCATTTATCAGTATAATTTTTCATACATTTACCTTATCAAACTAAAATTGGTGTTAGGATGGTATGTAGTGAGAAGTTTTTGAACATTTTTAGGCACTTATAATTTATTTATGAAAACCAGCAATAGTTTTCAGACTCTTTAAATGTTGGTTATGAGCAACACTTATTCTTTGCTTTGTCTTTTAACATCCATTACATTTATACCTTTTGAAGCTAAGCATTTTAAGAGAGGGTAAGATCTTAAGAAACCAATCTCTTCTGTGTTTAAAAAACACCCTCTGGTGTATTCTTGAATAATAATTTCGATTCCCCTTTCCATTCATCTTTTTAATTGGATTTGAAAGTCAAGGCACCTCTGCTAAAGCATTTTTTTCCAAGCTCCAAATCCAAAATAACCTAGCTCCATCTATAAGGGTCTCCCATTTTATTTATAAGTTCAGATAGGTTTCATGTGGAGCTTAAGTGTGATTTGGTATTCTTTTTTTCGGTACTTTAGATACTCATGTTATAGTATCAAGAGTACCTAAAGTGATCAATCGAATAAGGGCAATGGCATCACATTCATATACATATATAGTGGTACAGACGAGCCCTGAACTGTATCTTTAGGTTAATGGTTTTGAAATACTCACCCATCACCAAGTGCCTCATAATTTTGAACCATTGTTAAGTGACGAGGTCACACCTAAGTTGGCACTCTCCTCTTTACATCTACACCACACCAGCAGAAGATTACCACACCACAGACTTTGGGCATCACATATTAACATGGACACATCCTCTACCTACTGGGCTCCAGAAACCCAGTGAGAGAATATGTGACATTCATATACAGTATGAGATGCCCTTTCCTCACTCTTGAGGCATTTTCTCTACTGAGAATCTTGTTACAAAAGTCTTGTCATATGAAATTGTAGTGCCACAGTTGTGTGTATCTTCATTCTTGGACATATTTAAAATCTCAGAAGCAATTTTTGCAGATGATTTATAAATCATATTTATTTTAGTGTGTCACTGTTCAGAAAATTCAAGATAGGCTTTATTCATCTTCTACTTTTCCTATTTAGAAAAGTTTCTTTAGTAGTTAAATTAATTATAGCATTGGAAAGGCTTCACACCAATTGGATTAGAAAACAATCTTTGTTTTGTAAGCTCATCACAAGGTTCATACAACACCTGAAAATTACCTGAATTTTGACTTGCCTCCTTGAAATTGTGAGTTGCTCCTTTAATTTTTACTTACCTTTATGCATTTTTTTTTTGTTAGAAAATATCATATTTTTTTGAGCTTTTTGTTTTAATATTTGAAAATTTTCAATGAAATTGTCAATGAAAATCTAATTGATTTTTAGCTCTTAATGTTAACACTAGGTGGTGGCATGATCGATATTAGATTTTTGTATTCATAACTGTTGACTAAAATAAAAATCCTGTTCAGCCACAATAATTTCTTAATAATCCAGTTTAGTCAGGACTGAATGTAGTATTTAGATTTATGTGCATGAAGTGATCAACAAGATTGTTATGTTATGCAATCAAATGGGTGATTTTAATTGTTTTTCCCTTTGTTTCTGTGTTCTTTATATTGTATAAAATTTAGTGAATATTAATATTTAAGCATAAAATTTTTGAGTTGTAATATTCTTTCCATCTTTTCCTTTCAGAATTGAAAATTATAATTCAAAATTGAAGGTTATAATTCATATAATTACAGTGAATCAGGTGCATTTATTTATCACTGAAATAATATCTTAAATTTATTATTTATTATGCTAGTTGGAAAGTATCTTTTCAATGTTCAGTGGACTGGAAAAGCCATTTAAAGATTGGCTTTTGTATTGTTACAAATTTGTAAATAATGATTATATTTGTCTTAAAATATCTCAGACAGATCAGAAATTCTCACATTTTGGGCAAAAATTGCGGTATTTAGACGTGTTGTAGTTTAAAAGCGGATTTCCTAATGATTTGGCGACAGTTGGCGAGATTCTTGGCGACTTGGCGACGGTTGGCGAGATTTTTGGCGACTTGGCGAGAAATCGATACTTCTGGAAACATCCATCACCTAAGCTCTAGGACCAATATTTTTCGAGATAGCCTAGAAGCTTCCAGAACCTTGGCGAAATTGGTAGATTTCTCCGCCAAGTCAGGTATAAATACCGCAGCCCGACATGGAAGAGTTTAGTTTTTGTGAAGACAGTCAGTGAGTGAAGACGATTAGTTGTGACTGCTAGTTGTTCTCTGTCTGAGGTATTTGAGACCTGTGATTGGAAGCTATTTCCTATTGTATCCGACGAATTGTAGCTGTATAATTGTGATTGTTACAGCGGGAATTTCGTTTATCTAGTAAAGTTTTTACGAATAAAAGTCTTGTGTTCATTAAGTGGTCGCTTTATTCAACTCTCAATCAACACGAACCCGTGGAGCTCGGTACAACTGGTGTCAGAATCGGGGTTGAAGAGTTGATGCAGCGTGTCACAAGAAAAATGGATATGGATTTAATGAAAAGTCTTCTCGAAAAATTAGCGGAGCAGATGGCTGAGATGAAAACTGGACAAGAAGAGATGAAAGCTGGACAAGAAGAGATTAAAACCGAGATGATGAAAGAGATAAAATCTGGACAGGAGGAGATGAAAGCTGGACAAGAAGAGATGAAAGCTAGACAAGAAGAGATGAAAGCTAGACAAGAAGAGATGAAAGCTGGACAAGAAGAGATTAAAGCCGAGATGATGAAAGAGATAAAATCTGGAAAGGAAGAGATGAAAGCTGGACAGGAGGAGCTTAAAAAGGAACTTAAGAAGGACATTGTAAGTGTTAAAGAAGAATTCTCCAACATCATTCAGGAGAAGATGAATGCAATGGAAGATAAGGTAACTTCAGTAGAAACTAAAGTTCTGGAGATAGAAGAAAACGTGGAAGAAGCATTAGACAATATCAATAAGGAGATTGAAAGCTTGAAGAAACAAATGTCAAACAGACATGAGGAACCCAACGTGGCATTTGTGCCTTCCCTAGCCAATATTAAACTCTCAACATTTGATGGGAAATCATCCTGGCAAGTATACAAGACCCAGTTTATGATGGTAGCGGAAGCTAATGGATGGAATCCCCGAGCCCAAGCTTTTCACCTGGCGGCTTCTTTAAGAGGAGACGCGGCTGACATCCTCGAGACGCTTCCGGAGGAGCAGAGGCACGATTTCCAAGCCCTATCGAGTGCGCTTGAGCTGCGGTTTGGAGATAAGTGCACTAAGGAATATAGCAGACTACAGTTAAAGTCCCGCTATCAAAAAGCGGGCGAAAGTCTGCAAGAATTGGCTGCCGATATTCAGAGACTTTCCCATCTAGCATTTTCGGACTGCCCAGCTGAGACACGTCAAGATCTGGCTCTCCATCACTTCATCGATAGTGTGCGGGATCCGGAGATACAGAAAACACTTAGACTCGCCGATGTCAAAGATATTGGATCTGCCCTAGTCTATGCACATAAGATAGAGGCTGCCCAGCAAGCCGCGCGTAAAGACCGGCACTCAATCAGAGCCGTCTCTACTACTGATACGGACTATGATCTCAGAAAGCAAATCGAAGATCTGCGGCGAAAATTCCGTAACTTAGAATTGAGTAAAGGTGGCAGAAACAAGAAAATTCAGTGTTGGACTTGCGGTGGAGTCGGACACGTACGTAGATACTGTCCGAAAACAAAAGATGGTGGAATTCCTAAAATGGAAATACGTCAACGCAAAGAAACTCTTCATGGAAATACTGATGCATTATCAAGGAAACCGTGTAATGAAAGCTGCCGATATTGTTCTAGAGTAGAGAAAAACTATCAGCTAGTAAATCCTTCGGTACGCCAAGTTACTGTTTTACCTCCATCGAAACCAGACCCATGGAGTGATAAAGAACTTAGAGAAGCTCAAAAAGAAGACCCAGATATAAACCCAATTTTAGAATTAAAAGAATCTTCCAGTATGAAACCAAGTTGGCAGGATATCTCTACCTACAGTCCTACTACTAAGCAATATTGGACTCTTTGGGACTCTCTCCATATAAGAAATGGTGTCTTATACAGGAAATGGGAGTCCGATGATGGACGTAATTTCAAATGGCAGCTTGTTCTTCCAAAATCAAGAATTTCAGATGTTTTGAAAGAATTGCATAGTAGCTCAACTGGAGGCCACTTCGGAGTAATGAAAACTCTACAGAAAGTTCGAGAACGCTTCTATTGGAGCAAAACGAGACAAGATGTAGAGAAATGGTGCCAATCTTGTGATGACTGTGCGGCACGTAAAGGACCGAAGAAACATAACCGAGGAAGGTTGCAGCGGTACAACGTAGGAGCACCTTTTGAGCGGATAGCATTAGACATTTTGGGTCCTTTACCACGATCTTCAAATGGCAACAAATACATACTAGTTGTCATGGACTACTTTACTAAGTGGCCTGAAGCGTTTGCAATCCCCGATCAAGAGGCGACTACAGTAGCTGAGGTTCTAGTGCAGCAATGGGTTTCCAGATTCGGCACTCCCTTACAAATTCATTCTGATCAAGGAACAAATTTCACCTCTGTTGTGTTTAAAGGAATGTGTCAAATTCTCGGAATAGACAAGACGCAGACCACGCCACTACACCCACAATCGGACGGCATGGTAGAGAGATTTAACAGAACCATCTTGAATAATCTCTCACTTATGGTTTCCAGAAATCAGCAAGATTGGGATTTGAAGCTACCGCTGTTTCTGCTTGCATATCGCAGTGCTGTCCATGAGACTACCGGATATACTCCTTCACAGATGCTCTTTGGTCGCGAACTTCGTCTCCCTTGTGATCTTCAGTTTGGTCGTCCACCGGATACATCTTCATCGCCAGAGGAATACCTTCGAGACCTTCAGGCACGTCTTGAAGATGTCCATAACTTCGCTCGAGACCGAATCAACCTGACGACCGAAAGAATGAAGACAAGGTATGACACAAGAGCGACGGGACATGAATTCCAAGAAGGTGACAAAGTTTGGTTGTGGAACCCGATTCGATGTAAAGGACTTTCTCCAAAGTTGCAAGCCAACTGGGAAGGTCCTTACACAGTCCTAAAAAGACTGAACGACGTCGTGGTTCGTATAAGAAAATCATCTGCTTCAAAACCAAAGGTAGTACATTATGATAGATTAGCTCCTTATCGTAATGTAGAGTAAAAATCAGTAGACCATGGTCTGTTTGTAAATAGTATAGATAATTTTAATCTTTTCTATTTTCTTGTATTTTTAGTGTATGTAATGTGCTCTGTATCCTCTTGAAATGTAAATTCTTTTATATTAAATTTAGCCTCCTATCAGGGGATTGTACTGCCCGGGACGTGCAGTCCTTGAGAGGGGGCAATGTTACAAATTTGTAAATAATGATTATATTTGTCTTAAAATATCTCAGACAGATCAGAAATTCTCACATTTTGGGCAAAAATTGCGGTATTTAGACGTGTTGTAGTTTAAAAGCGGATTTCCTAATGATTTGGCGACAGTTGGCGAGATTCTTGGCGACTTGGCGACGGTTGGCGAGATTTTTGGCGACTTGGCGAGAAATCGATACTTCTGGAAACATCCATCACCTAAGCTCTAGGACCAATATTTTTCGAGATAGCCTAGAAGCTTCCAGAACCTTGGCGAAATTGGTAGATTTCTCCGCCAAGTCAGGTATAAATACCGCAGCCCGACATGGAAGAGTTTAGTTTTTGTGAAGACAGTCAGTGAGTGAAGACGATTAGTTGTGACTGCTAGTTGTTCTCTGTCTGAGGTATTTGAGACCTGTGATTGGAAGCTATTTCCTATTGTATCCGACGAATTGTAGCTGTATAATTGTGATTGTTACAGCGGGAATTTCGTTTATCTAGTAAAGTTTTTACGAATAAAAGTCTTGTGTTCATTAAGTGGTCGCTTTATTCAACTCTCAATCAACACGAACCCGTGGAGCTCGGTACAGTATAATTCAAAATAAAGGAAACAATTTCATAATTTTGTCGAAGAACTTAAATTATTACAACTGACTGAGGTTACAAGATTTTATTGATGAGAAATTTGATTTTACTGAAGATAGAATGCATACTTTTTATTTTAACTTACTCTCATGTTGACAAAATTATTTAATTTATAGAAAGTAGTTAATTTGCTTTTACTACTCTCTCAATGTCAACCATCTGTTAAACATGTGTTTTCTGTGGATAAAAATTTGATGGTAGAAAATTTAAATAATCAATCAATTTTGTGACTAAGTATATCATATCTGAAGCATAGGAGATGTCAACAACATAATAATTAGCAAAGACTTAGACTTAGTTTTGCTGCCGGTGCCAAGCCAAAGTATAAATTATTTTTAGATGAATAAAGCAACAAAAAAAGCAGGCCAATAATAGAAGGAAAACAAAAAGCACTTCTTGAAAAAACTGATGAATTGAAAATCAAAATGAAATGTGTGGAAGATTACATACAGGAACTTGAAAAATCTATAATAGAAATTGCTGTGGAAACTGGTAAAATAACATTAATTGCAAAACCAAATACGTGGCACTGTGATGCTGCAGAGAAGCAACAGTTATTACTCAGTATTTATGATTAATACAAAAGGAAAAGCTTTAGAGTTGTAAAGTTAGCATTTTCTAACAGCATAATTGAGTATGTAGAAATTACAAAGAAGTGTGAAAATCTATTGAATGATTATAGAAGAAATAGAAAGAGTCTAGAAATATGTATGTGAAATTGTATCATTTTAAAGTAGTTTGAAAGTAAGCAGAAGAAAATTTTAGGATTGCTTTTGTTAAATAATAATTAGGAAAAAGGTCACACCCTGGAAAATTTATCTAAAAATTCTATTCATTTTGTTTTGAATTAGTATCTTTATTTGAAAAGAATGTTAAGTACATTTTGAAGTACTCAATAAATTAATAAATAGGAATCTGATGAAGATATTTAAATCTCTTAAAATTATCCATTATTTAATACAATCTATAATTCAGTAACATAAAAAATATTAATTATTTAATGAAAAATTTCCTGCTATAGCTGTAAATTCATTGAATGCTTTTGAAGTAATCATTAAATATAAATATTATTAAATTAAATAAAAAAAATTCTCATTAATTTTTGGAATAATTCATTTTTATTATTTGCAAATATTAAAAATGTTGTATATGTAGAATTATATGCATATTTGGTTAGTAACAATTTAAAATAAATAAATATTTATTTTACATAAATGTATGTAGCTCCTAGAAATTTTTATTTGACTCCTGAAAAACTCTTTTCCAGAAATTTGCTTCTTGGAAATCTGTATGAACCCTGTCATCTATTACCTTCTAACGCTACATGCCCTGATACCCGATAATAATTTATTCCTAGTTGCCAGTTCATTTAAAAGTTTTCTATCCAAAACAAATTTAGAATTAATAGCCAGTACGGATGCTTGACTGTTACTAAAAATAAGAATCCGCTAAACCTGGTAGCTATTTCTTAAATTGATCAAGTTAAAATAACCAAATCCTTGTGAGAAGTCTGGGCGATATGCTATGTTCCCCTAGTCCTGAGTGGTTGCCTTTCTTTGATTAATCTGAACCAAATGTGATCACTGATATTATTATAAGTAAATGTCTTACTCTCCCATTCTTCCCTGATAGAGAAAATAACCTCAAATGATTTGTAAAACACATAAGTCCTTTCCATGTTGTTTAAAGGCATCATTAGAATAGGTTCATAAATTTTCCTAGTAATTCTGATGCGACTTTTTGCAGTGGGCTTGTCATATTGATTCTGCAACATCATTCTATATGTAGTCATTTTGGCAGTATTGCAAATGAAGATATCCAGAAGGATCAGATATAAGATAATCTAGTGCTCTGTTAGCCACTAAGATCATAACACCTGTGATGCACTGGCATTCCAGTCTGTAGAGTCCATAGTCCTTCTCTCACAGTTCTCTGCTTCACCAAATCACAGAGGCATAAGTTATGATAGTTCTAACAATTACTGTACATCCAAAGGCTCTAAGTACCAGTTTTTACCAAGCATACTTCTGCACCATCATGATGCACTTTTTTGCTTGATTAATTTTGTAATCAACATGTTTATTCCAATTGAGCTTATGGTCAAGAAATATGCCCAAATACTTCACTTTAGAGGCCATGCTGGATTTGGACATTCAAAAGTTCTGGAACAAAAAATACATCCTATTTTTTTCATAAGTAAAAGATATAAAATTGCCCTTCTGACTTTCTGATCCCTCACTTTGCACCAGTTGCTAACATAACTTATTGCATTTTGAATCAATTGACAAGTTATGTTAAAGCTTTTACCAAGGATGTGTATCATAATTCTGTTTATTTATAATCTGCATAGTCTTGAGTATAGTAACCTATATTATTCAAATGAGAAATAAAACTATTTACTTCCAGGCTCCAAAGTAATTGTGTTAAAACACCTCCATGAGCACAACTTCTAGTAGTCTTTTTCCAAATGATTCTCCAAAGATGTTCATTTGGATAATTTTATACTAAATCAGAGTCTTAATCCATTTGTATAAAATGACTTAGCCCTGTGTCTCTTAAAGCCTTAAAGAGGGATAGGTGTGAAGTATTATCAAAAGTATCCTGAATATCTAGAAAAGTAACTAGAGCAATTTTCTTCCTGTCCAGAATGTTTTCGGTCTTGTAAACAAATTGATGTAAAGCTGTTTCTGTGGATTTACTTGTTTCATAAACTAATTTTAGGTTATACAAAGGACAATTATTTCTCAAGTTTTACCTGACCCACTTATCAAAAATTTTCTCCATAATTTTAAGTAAGAATGAAGAGAATTGATAAATCAGGAAGACTTAGCCTGTTCACAAGTCTCTTTGCCAGGTTTAGGAAGGAATAGTCCTAATCTTTCTGCCATATCATTGAATATGCAAGGCTAGTTCTATATAATCTTGTCAGAAATGGAATAGATAGAGTCTCAATCTTTTGGATCATAATAAGTATTATTCTACCAAGTCCAAGGTTTTGATTAGTTTAAAAGAGGCAACAACTCACCAAACAATAATTTAGTTTAAGATAGTTTTAGTATAGGTCTCAAAGATTTTTATTAACTCTTTAAGAATGATGAAAAAGAGACTCATGAAATGTCTTTCATTGCTAAATAGGTCTCTAAAACACAGAAAGTGGGTTCTGTCCATAATTTTCATAATTCCCTTTCCAGTTTGAGCTTATAGTTGTCATCCTCATCTTTTAAGGTTGTGGCCACTATTAGTTCATCCTTTCTAAAGAGTCTGAAGTGTATATATATATATATTTCCTTCAAAAATATAATCATCTCTTCATAGAATTTCCTCCAAAAGTCTTGTTTATATTTCCTAATGTTTTTGTTTAAATCGGTAAAGGCTTTCTTAAATTCATCCCATTTACCATTTTTCTTTGCTTTTTTAAAAAAACTCCTATTTTTTCTTTATTTAGTGAGAGTTATTCTGCCAAAGACAATTTGGTTTATCTTCTTTGTGCGAACTAGGCAATTGTTGTTATAAGAATCCTTTTTCTTTTTTCCCCAAACATTCTGCATTGACTTCAAGGTTGTAGTTGTTTCTCATGTGCTTCCCACCTAGTTCAGTTAGCCTTGTGAATTCTTACGGGAATTTTTTCCAAATTGTCCTCATTTGATCTCTAAACTTGATTCATCTTTACATTACAACTTGAACCATCTTTAAATTAGAGTTAATTTCAAAGTGTATGTTCAAATTAGCTAAACCTGACAGTCTGCCATCAGCCTTCCACTTTTTAATGCTTTTACAAATTAAGCATTCCGGTAGTGATATCTATTACTTCCAATCCATTTAAAATAAAGAAAATAGGTGAATTTCCTATGTTTAGAATATCTAAATTATGTTTAATAAGAAATTCTAAATATTACTTATCTCTTTTATTAATATTTACTTCCTCAGGCCAGTGATGAGCTTTGCAGTCTATTCCAAAAATAGTCTGCAATTTATTTTGTTCACAAAACTTATCAGTTTATACAGAATAGGCTTGGGACATCTTTTCTTTATAGGGAAGGTAGAACCAAAATCGATTTCTTTGTCAGCTTCCTCTACATTGAGTCTGTCTTTCTCCACAGTAAGATCTCTATAAATAAATTCATTAAGAGGTAAAACTTCAATATCATTATGTTGAAGAACACAGGTTCTAGCATTACTATTTAAATCATAAATTAACTTACCCTTATTTCGTTTAAAGTCATTATTTCTGCCTCTGACAAAACAGGATTCTTGAATTCTTTTGTATTCATCCTAGTAGCAAAACAGTCATATTGATCTTTGCTGACATTATCATCAATAGGAATGTTGCATCAGCATACTTCCCTGTGTTTTGCCTAAAATCAAGCTCTACCAGTTAGGTAAACCCCACACTTCATTTCCTTTTTTTAGTTAAGCAAACAAACATTTTTCCAGCCCAAGTATTTTGCTTCCCAAAAATATTTTTGAGACAGTGCAATCTTGCTGGTACTATTCTAATTTCCAAGGATTTTATCCCAAGCACAAAATTTTTAGAGGATATTTTTATAATCATTTCCTATCTTAAGAAATTTTATCTTATAGCATTTTCTTCTACCTATCAACTGGTATAAATGCATTCATTTCCTCATTTGGAACATAGCTGAAATTCTTCAGCTAAATTGTGTTTTAGTTTCTGTGGATTAAAGTTGACATTACAACTCAATTCTTCAATCACGTCCACTCTTCTTTTTTTAATCATTGTTCCTTGCATGTCTGGATTGTTAACTGATGTTATTTCATTGTTCATAAACAATTTAAGCTTTCAGACACCTAAAAAAATCTAATTATAAAATAAAAAATATATTTGCAGTTGTAAAAAAAATGTGATAATTAATTTACAAGACATTAAAATTAATCCGTCATTGGGACTACGTAAAGGCCGCTAATTTGTAAAATCATGAGACTTTACAAATTAGTTTTGTAAAAACGATAATCTATTGTATTTAGTTGAAAATTAATTTAATGTCTTAAAAATGAGATAGCAATAAAGTTAATTTCTATAACTTTATTGCTATGTCCTTTTGAGTTGTATTGTATGATTTTTTTTAATAAGTTTAACTAAATAGTTACAACTTTTTAGAAGTTTGCTTTTGGTAATGTACATCTTTTTTTTACAAGTAGAAGTCAAATAGAGAAGTATTTTTTTTTCAAAATATTTTATCCAAAATTTATGTTAGTTGTATTTTATAGTCTTCAAGTTTTATATGATGTAAATAATTTTATTCTTAAATTTATAGTAGAATAAAATTTTATTTGGATTGTTAAGGTTTCAATTCATGAATTTTAAGAAATATCTAGCAATTTTTAATCACTTATTGTTTTATTTTAATTGTACTTTGAATATTACATCCATCTAATTGTATATTGTTTGTCAACACAGTCAGATATGTAGATTTATTTCAACACTTTGCACAATATTAACAAAAGTAGTATTGATTCCAAAATTTAATTTTCAGGAAAAGAAACCAGAAGACACAGTGTATGAACTATTTTCTGTTCTAATACATAGGTAATAATATTTTGTATGTTTATTATTTATTTTTTTCTACACTTCTTCCCTTTATGATTTTTTTAAATACTATTTTAAATGTTTCATGTTAACATTTTCCATTTCCATTCTATAAACATGTTTCAAGTAAATACTTTCTCTAAAAATAATAATGTCTGATTATGCTATTATGCATTTGATGGGAAATTGCTATTAATAATATTTTATAAACTTTGCAAATATTTTAATTACTCAAATTTTTTTTTAACACATTAGTGAATAAAATGCATTGAGCTTATTTCTAATTGTGGTTCTATATTTGTATAGTGGTTGCAGTTCAGGTGGACACTACCATGCTTACATAAGAGATGTTGATTGCTTAGGGAAATGGTTACCTCCTGTAAGTAATAATTTTTTTCTTCTCGTTTTTTTATTATTATTTGATTTGATATTTTTTACATTTGAAACGTATTTACTGATGTGAAAGTAATGTATAGAAGCTATAAATTTAATTTTGAATGTCAAGTTAAACTTGTCATTCATAACTTAGGTAAAAACAAATATATTGCAGGTCTCAGTTTTAAATGTATTTAAGGACAAAATTTTATCATTATATACAAATGCTTTTATGAATAAAAGTCAGCATGCCATAAAAAAGCTATAATTTTAGTATTTCTTCTTGGAAAACAACTATATTATCTTAATTGTAAAATTGGCTTTATGTTTTTATATGAAATTTGAGAAACTGTGTGTACATTTTCAGAATATGTGTGTCTTAAAAAGTATTTCTCATAGAAAATTATATTATCTAAAAACAAATTTGTAGATCTATAATATTTGCTTACAACATATAGTTTTCTAGCATATTATATTTCTGAATGGAAATATTATAGATTTGTACTTAAATTCATAATAATACAAAATACACTGATAAAAAGTATCAAATGCTGATAAAAAGCTATCTTGAAAGTGTCATACTGAAAATTTGGTTCTTGAAATGATAATTGTAAGCTTTTAAAGATTGTACCTTTTTTTTTTTTGTAATATTTGTGCTTTTTTGACATTTTTTATTGTTTCATTGAGTACATTGTTAATTACTTCACTTAGTATTTCTTTTAATGTAATTATTTTCTACATGATTTTAATTTAGTGCAATTTGTCATTTTTAGACTCTAAGCCATAAAACTTAACCAATTAGTCTTCAAAATAATTCAAATAGATCTTCTAAATTTCCTTAAATTTCTTATTTTTTCATTTTTTTCCTTAATTCCATATATTTTTTAAATTCTTTTAAAATTTCTACTAAAACCAAATATTTTCTTTAAAAATAAAGCTGCCAGACAACGATTTTTTAATTAATATTTGCAAATGTTTTCTCTCAGCAATCCCTACAGTTTTCTTTTCATTATCATAAAAGCTGATAACAAATTGTACCATATCAGTCACTGGTGTCATTTGCTTGAAAATTTCTTCCATGTGATTAAATGACTTCAAAACTACTAATTCAGAAGGTTTGCAGTAAATCTTATAATTTTAACAAGTTTACTCTTCTAAAAGTGTGGAAATAGCTATAACTGTTCAAAATGCAATCTGTTTACATCTGTAATTTTTCAATTCATGAAGTTTCATTTTGTTAGAAAATCAGTTTGATAAAAAGTGTTAAATACAGTTTATGATTAAAAAAAAGAATTAGGATTGATGCATGATTTTAATTTGGAAGTTTCTCTCAATTTTTAACATTTTTTTTTATAATAATTATGAAAAGTCCTAGATTTTATAATAGTTACCTTATTCTAAATTAGAATTGTCATTATACATAAAGAAGCTTTGTGTTTTATTAACTTTATAAAAATATATTTTATTAATTTTTATTATAGAAATAATTTCAAGCAATTTTTTCATTTAATGAATTTTCAAGCATTCATCCAATTTTACTAAGGCATTCAACTGATGATTAATTCAGATACAGTAAATATTTAAATTGAGTAATTATAAAATGTGATATTATTTATTGTGTGCATAGATGTAAATTATATTTTACAGCTATATCTAATAAATTTTTTAAAAAAGTGTTTAATTAACTAAATTCATTGAGAGGAATAATGTTCCTAGAAATTAAATTTTGTTTTCAAAAAAAATTTTAATAGTAATTAAATTGGCCACTGCGAATGATTTAAAAATTAAGTTGGAAAAATATTCAGTAATTTTTTCTATGTGTTTAAATGTATAAGAATTCCCTCATTACATTTAAAAGGTGCTTTTTGGGTTTTATTTTTAAATTAATACAAGAAGTATTTTGTAGTGCTTACTTTCTTTCAATTATACTTTTGTTAATTTAAAAATTATTTTGAATAATTTACTTAAATATGTGTGCCAATTCTTTTTATGCAATGACTCATTGGCTGAAATGAATATCTGTTTTTATGAAGTGTGAAATGCTGATTTATATTTGTAGAAACTTTTCTGTTGAATTAGTTTTTATTATGCCTCCCTTATTGCTAACAAAATACAACAGAGTTGTTTCATTCCTAAATAGAATTTTACTGTAAATATTTGTTTTGTTCATTGGTATTAGAGTTCAGAAAAATTCTAATCTATAAAGCTTTCCTCACTTTAAATGTTTGATTTATATCATTCCAAAATAGATTTTGTTAAAATTATTTCCTGTTAGATCTATTTTGAAATTTCTAAAGAAATGTGCATGAAAATCAAGCTTTTTCATGTCCTTGAAATGATTCTCTTTTGAAAAATTTTTTACTGCACAATTATATTCTAAAATTAACACAGTTAAAATTTACTAATACTGATATTAATTGAAAAACTAATAATGTTCTGTTTAAACATCAAATTTTTCTGTTTGAGTTGTATTTATAAAAAATACCATTTTTTTCTTGTAAAATCAGTCACAAAGATTATCATCATCACTATGCGTAATACCTTTTCAAGAAAAAAGCTTTTATACCTTTATTCTTGTCTTCATAATCCTTTAAATTCCTTCTCATCAATCTAAACTTGTTCCCTATCTACTTTTTTCGAGTAAATTCATAGAGTAAAAGTAGAATCTAAAACCTGTCTTGCAATACTTATTAAAAATGACCTTGACATTTGAAACTACAGATGATTTATTTTTACATGAAATATTGCCATATGTATTATTCATGCCAACAGACCAATCAACCCTACTCTTGCTATTCAGTAGTGACTTAAAAATTGTTGAAAATATTACATAAATTTTAAAAATATAGTTGAAAATGACAATTTTGTTCTTGAGATCACCTTATCTCAAAGTTTTCATTCATTACAATCAAAATACAGTAATATATCGAGTTAAAATAGGAAACAACTAAAAGGTTATACAATGAAAATAGCACATGATTATTTTATTCTTTCCATGGTTAGGTCTGGCTAATTTAACACCATGTGAGTAACAGGCTGAAACAAAACTTCTAAATAGGCATTTCATCCAAATGTTGTACTTCATTTTAATGCAGCATTCTTCAACCATCTATGTTGTAGTTATCACTAATGATACATTTATTTCTTAAGGAACATATCATATTTCTGCTCTGCAACCTTACACTTAAACTATGTAATCAAAACTTAATCTAATCATGGAGAAGGGATCACCTTCAAAACTCTTCTCAGGCATGTAAGCTCCTGACCATTATAATGCTTTTCTTTGCCGGGAGTTTAACATTGCCTAGGAGAAAGATGGTTGCACTCCTCTTCTGATGAGGGATAGGTCTTCATATGCCATGACAACTGCTACCCTATCTTTTCATATTTAACGTTTGTATAATACTGATTTGTATTTATATGCAGATTCATGTAAAACAACTTTAGCCTGAACCCTTTTGACCCGTTTATTATTTTAAACAAATATCTAGTTTCCCTTTTAGTTTTAAAACTGGAATTTTTCTGAAGAAATTTTTATTTTTTTAAATTTGAATAAATATATAGATTGACTTTAAGATCCCTTTTACTAAGAGGTGTCAAAAAATGTGTATTTCCTAATATGATCATTTCGGATTTTTAAAAAAAATATTTTATGTCCATACCTTTTAAAATATACTTTTACTGAGGAGATATGTGAGACAATTATTTATGATTGTTTTACGAATCTGCTTATTTTCTATTACAAAAAACGGGGTTATTGGTGATACACATTTAATTTAATATGGATATCTTATGGTTGAATTGAGATTAATGATTTCACTAGCTTAGTGTTTCTCCTTATATAATGTTATTTTTAATCATTCAAAATGTGTTAAATCAAATTCAATTTATTAACTCTAAATTAAAGTGTATCTAAGCTGTAAGTGAGCTCCTAGCTTTAAATTGGGCTCTTCCAGCTAAATGGAAGCTGCAGAGCAGAAGTTTTTATAATTTAGAAGCAGATGACTTTCACCCAATACTTGACTTACCAACCCCAGAGATATCATTTCACTTAGATTATATTTCAACCATGAGCCATATATTACATACCCCTACTGACTTCAGTAAATGCTGCTGATCATCAATTATGTCATGATTCAAATTGTAACTAAGCTGTTTTAAACATTTTATTAAATAGATTTTTTCTTTGCGTGTTATCTAAATTAATACATAATTTTTATATTTCAGGAAGATGAATCATCTGCAAAAGAAAATGATGTTGCTCAAGACCCAGTGACATTAATTAAGGGAATTTTGGCTGAACATCCTAATAAATGCCTTCCTATTGAATTCCTGTGTAGTGTATGTATACCTTTTTCTACTGCAAGTCTTGGAATATTTTAAATTTGAATTGAGATTTTTTGAATGAAAAATAGGTTCTAGCAATTTTGTTTTATAAAAATTTAATTTCTACTAGATTTATTAATAGTAATTTTTAAATTGTCTGTAAAAAGATGCTAGGGAATAAAATTGATTTTAATTTAGTTTCATAAAATTTATTTAAAAAAATTATTTTTTAATCAGTACACTGATTCTTGTTTTGTTTTAAAATAAAATAATTATGAATATCTTCTGTCCAAATGAATTTTTACACATAATTTATTCTTTTTTACCAATGCAACTATATTTGGTTTTAAAAAAGTTTCGTTTGTGCAAATGTATTTTCAATTATTGCAATGATTAACTGTCATTATTTGTATTTGAATAAAATATAATTATTCATGTTTACCAAAAGTGGTATAAAATTTGAGTTTGAAGTACACTCTTATACTGATTCATTAACAAGGTATCAATTATTACTTGATCAGGGTAACTAGTAATAATGACATTTACTACCAAATCTAATGAAATTATAATTACAGTTCTTGTTGCATCTAAACTGATCTTGCTTTAACTGACTTGACACTCACTACTCATCACCTATAATATCAACATATATATAAATGTTTCATTAAAAATCTAAGAAGAATATTAATTTGTAATAAATATTCCTCCGTAATAGTCACTTCATAAAACATTCTAGTTTATGGTCATTCATAATAATGAGCTATATAATGACCATTTAAACATCACAAAACTTTTGTTAGATATTTTGTGATATTGTGTATTTTAGCCTTACATAGAGATAGAATGCTGTGATTTCTCATATCAAACATAAATGAATTTTTGGAAAGCAACAATGCACTCAATTTACTTTTATTTTATTGATTTTAAAAATATAAAATTTGAAATACATTGTATTAGTTTTAAATTAATTACTTTCTTATATATGTTATTTTTTATTAATTATAAAATAAAATAATTTTTGTTAGTTTTTTTCAAATATATTAAATTTGTTAACATTGTAGTTTGTCACCCTATTTTTAAATGAATTAAAAGTATAATATATTTAATGCTACTATGACAACTTGGATTTAAAATATATTTGTTAAAAGCTTTTCTATGTCTTGACTTGTGAAATTAATTTCTTTACTTTAAATACTTCTTATTACTTATAAAATTAAATATAATTAATTCTTATTTTTACTGTTTAAATTCTTTTGTAAAATCACTTTTCGATGAACTTTATATTTTCATTTATTGTATTTATTTTTCGTATATATAAATATCGTATTTGTTAATCATATAAAATTTTGTAAAAAATAATACCTATTTTAATATAGGAAATTACAAAAGTTGCTGGGATGTGTTGGAACAAAAAATATAAGAGTAATCATGGTATGTTGAATAAAGTAAGTAATGTATTTTTAAGTATTAGCAATATATTTTTCATTGGAAACAAAGTTTTTTCCTATGAATTATTAAGAAAATTAATTAACTAATATTTAATCTGTACTTTTTGTCTTTTAGTTTCTTCAAAAGCACAGTGATGTATTTCTTCATGATGGATCATCAAATACTGTTTTCCTTAAAAGTGAAAATGAAAAAATTGATTGTTCCACTCCTGGTACAAGCAGCACAGAGAATGTATCAGAAAGTCCTAAAGAAACAAAAAAGTATGCAGTGATGAACTCCCTGAAGTTTAACTTTTTTGATAAGAAAAAGTAAATAGATATCTTTCCTTTTATATCATGGTGTGCTTTGTGAAAGCTGTTTTGTAAATAGCAAGTAATAAATAGCTTAGTTGCTTGCTGTAAGTATTAATTTCAGTTGTGCAAGTTATTTTATTTTTGAGTGTGTTCAAGATATCTGCTTATTTTGCAGAAGAAAAAGCAAGCTTCTTTTATATTAGCTTAAGATTGATGCTGAAGCAGTGCTTTTCAGATATCATAATTTTTGGAAAATGTCTTGTTCATAAAATTGTATGTTACATCTTTTAATTAATTAATCAGGTAGTTTATGAGAAGAAATGGGTATTTGATAGTCTTAGTCTATTTTTATGCAGAATTAAAATAGTTAAAATGTGCAATTGATAAAAAATGGAAAGTAGCCTCTTTTTATTTCTCCAATTTTAATTTACAGTATAAATTAATTTTACATCTCTAAAAAAATTTTATAACATTGATTATAGATTAATGATTTTTAAAGTAATAAGTTTTTTATAAAATAAAATTTGTTTGTTATATGAATAATTATTGGTTTGAATTAAATTGGATCTGCATAATGAAAGTATTAATTTCTTATTCTTTAAGATGAGTCAATAAAATTAATTGTATAATTTCCCCAATGTCAACAGGCACATGTAAATATTATATTATTTTTGTTGTCTAATAAATAAGCTTAATCTCTACTCAAGTTTAATTCAATAATTCTTGAATTAACATTTTGCTTAATGCTCACTTTCTGACTTGTTAATTTATGTTTTTCATTTATTTAATTTTCCTTTTTTATGAGATGTATACTTTTGATGATAAAAATAAATTTTTATCATCAAATCTAAAAAGTTGCGTTTTTTACATAATATTTATAGGATTAAGAAAATATCTGTAAAAATCTGTCATTCTTTTGTTTAGTTGCATAATTTTATGAAATGAAAATTTTCCTTTGTGTATTATGGTATCTAAGTAAAGTCATGCTGCTTGCATTGGTGTTGCTCAAAATTAAAAAATATAACAAAATCTATATTTATGCAAATTGTTATATTTTATTCATTATATTTGATTTTCATATATATTGGATTTAAATACAATCATATATCTCACCAGATCTTAAAAATGCCATTATTTTTACCTTTTGCATACTAATTTGTTTTTAAATAAATTATTAAATATTTAAATAATTATTTTTTGTAAATGAAAAATAATAGAAAGAAAAAAAATGTTTTTCAATTTCTGAAACTTAAAAATGTTTTTTTATTTTTATTTAACATTAATCTCACTATGGATTAGTAATTTTAACTAATGTTTTCTTCTCCATGTTCTATAATAAAAATTATAAGGAAAGCACTGTAAAAATTTATAGAATTTTTCTTTACTGAACTATTTAGTATGTTCTTAGTTATTTCTTGATAATTTATGCAGATAACAATATTTTTAAATTTTACCTAAATATCCTTATATTGGAAAGTATTCCAGATATAAAGCTAAAAAGGCGTGAATATTTAAAATACATTTTTATGGTAAATTTTTTATAAATACCTAAATAATTGAAAATTTTGTTTATTATAGGAATTTTAATTTCTGGAACTTTCCTATTACTGTCACTTCCAAGTGAAGGTTATTATTTCTAAATTTATATAGTTATCCTTATTAGATCTCATTTAAATTGGATAGAAAGGAAGAAAAATTTTATTAGAGTTATTTATTATAATGAAAGGAAAGATATCTACTTGTATAAAGTGCTAATAGAATTTTATGTATTTTTCTTTTACATATAGGTACTTTGCAAATTAATAAAATGTTATTATTAATGCATTTTATATCAAACCAAAGTCAAAATAAATTTTCAACTTGATATTGTTAAGTTGATTGCTAAGTTTCCATAATATCTTAACAAATTTCAATATAGTACTTTTGAAAAAAATATCTTAGATCTTAATATACTGCATCATATAAAACCAACTTTTGTGTTTTTTAAAATTTATAATAGGAAGTATTCTCAAAAAATATATAAGAAAAATTCTTTTTTACACTCAAATTTAAAATTTAAATGACAAGTAAAATACCTTTTAATAACCCTTTGTTTTTTTAAACATTCATAAAATAAAACCTGTTTGTATTTAAAAAATTTTTTTCTAATTTCCTAAAGTGCATGGAACACAGTTGTCATATTTTTTCCTTTTGGTACCTTACATAATTTTTCTTTGATTTTAAACATTTCTAAAAAATAACATTTTATTGTTCTAAGTTTGAAAAATGAAACACTCAAAAATATTCATGCTTTATTTTATAATATTCATTAAATGCTTTAATATTTTAATAAGTTTTCAAAAAAATTTATTTTTTAAAGTTTTATAAATTTTATTACAAGTTTTATTTTTATCTTTTTTGTTAAAGATTTTTTTATTCTATTATGATAGCATCAATTCTGAAATTTATTTTTAACGTGCAGTAAGTTTTACTTTTTCATTTGTAATGTTTACAAAAAAATAACAAGAACGTAATTATACTCATAAGCAATAAAAATTATTTATTTAGAAATTCTTTTTTGAAGTTGGGAATTGAAATTTTAATATTTTAACTTTAATATTACAATGTGAAATAATAGTAATGGAAATTCTGTTCTATATTAATATTTAGCTTAATTGAATTAATATTTAACTTCATAAATTAACTTTTTTATAGTGAAGAAAATATAAGAGAATATATATGAATATTTTAAATTCTGTTAAAAAAAACATAATAATAATTTTCTAATATTCTTCAATTTAAAAAATCGAATTTAAAATTCTTTTTTACTCTTAATTTAGTTTTTGAAGAAAATATTATTGAATGTATTTTAAATTGTTTAATAGTTTGATTTTATAGTAAAATGAATGAATGTAACAACTATAAAAGATTCAGAAAATAAAATATAAAAATGTATTTCCTTACAATTTTTGCACACTATTTATTTAGTGTTAATATTTTGCATGTGGTAAAATTTGTTCATTATTACTTTTCTTTCTAAATTTTCTTTTTTATTACTTTGATGCAGTTACAAAGAGGTTGAAAATAATTTGTGAAATAGATTAAAAGTTTTTTTATAGCAATATATTTGGAAGAAGTAAATTTTAAATGACTACTTCAGATTTAAAAGATATAAAATATTTTTATTTATTTTTAAAAAAAAGTTCGAATCTTTCTCACATTCTAAAATATTTTTTTTTTAAATCAAAGTAATAATTAATCAAATTTGGATATTGCTATAATATACATATTGTTTTCTTGAAATTTAATATTTTTTCCAAGATCTTAGATACTCATGATAAACAATGAGTAGGTAATAAGGCGTGTAGATTCTTTTGATTTTTTTTTCATACATTTATGTTAGTAAAGCTTGTTGATTTAGTTTGAAACATTTATCAAATTGAATCAAAAATGATTAAAATATTTATTTTCTGTGTGCTTATTAGATATAAGCTAGATTGAATGATATGCTTAAGACTGCAATTAAATTATACAGATTTAAGTTAGTATTTGAATCTGGAAAGTTTCTCCTTTTTTTAATTGTGAATGGTTAGTGTTCATTAACATATATATGTTAATGTAATGAGTTTTAAAAGAAGAAAATAATTCATATTGTGTGTTTAATATATTTATTCAAACTCCGTCCCTCCTCTTAAAAATTTTTATCTTGATCTATATTATGCCAATTTTTTTTTTAAACTTTAAAATCTATTTCTATCCACATTTGTTTATTTAAAATGATTATTAAACTATCTATATAGTTTGGCAAAGATTAATTAAAGATTATTTGAAGTAACATTTTTTTTAACTATGCAAGTTGTCATGAGAGTTGGAAATGTGTGATTCATCCACACCTGTATTATTTCAATTCCAACTAGTCTGTAAATCATATGATTAGCACTTTGAAAATGAATGTCCATATTGAATATCCTGACATGAAAAACAGATTTAAATTTGTGTAAACTTCATGTTTGTTTTATGTTTACTATACATTGTATTTATTAATAACAGAATTATTTTATTATTTTGCAAAATCTTAATTGTGGTTTGCTAAGGTATGAGAAATTGGAGAAATTGTGAGGCAACAGAAAAGATTAAATGTTGATAGATATAAAAGTAAATTTTATTTAAATTGTAAGCCATTTTTAATATCATTGAGAATGAAATCAATAAAAAAATATTTATTGTAATATTTTGTGATGCAAGACATTTTATCTTTAAATCCTTTGACTGTGATAAGTTACAAATCAAATAATTTAAGTAAAAAATTTTAGCTCAATTTATCAATGCTTCTAAAATTAACTTATAAAACTGTTGTTCTGTTTTAAAATTGTTACATAAATTAGTTTAAATCATTAGAACTATCTATATGATTTTGAAATTGATTTGAAAGATTTTTAAATGTAGAAAAGAATTTTTTAGTGTATTATGAAATAAACAAAATTATTATTTCTTACGGAAAGTAATTAAATTGCTCTAATTAAGATGCTTCTGTTAAGTATAGGTAAAAAACTATTATTACCTTTTTAAATATAGATATAAGTATTTTTTTAAATCAAACTAAACTGTTTCTGTAAAAAATTTTAAAGATCAATATATCATGGCTAAAATCGTCATTGATATCACTTCTGAAACAAAGATTTCAACAACATAAAAATTAATAGGGAATAATAATTGTCATTGCTCACAAATCTGATGAATAAAAACAGCAAAAATAATAAAGCAATTCTAAGCTGTATTAGTGAAATTTATGAATACAAGATCAAAAATAAATATGCTAAAAAGGTATTAATGAATTGTGAGCACTGGTAATAGATTCTGAAGAAGAAATCAAAAGAGTTTGCCTATAACGTATATATATTAATGAATTGTTAGAACCTATTATAGATTCTGACAAGGAAATTTAAAAAGCTGGCTAATTAACATTATTTATAAAATGAGGTGTTCAATCACAGAAAAAGGGCCCATTTAAACAAATTTAAAAGCTCAATTATCATTATATACAATTATTATATTATATGAAATAATCAGATAATTAATGTAAATAATTTTAAAATTTTTTAATGAAATTGTTTCTGACATAGCATTGGATTTATTTAATGTTTTTAAAGAAGTTATTAATTTTAAATCTAATTTTAATCAAAAATATTCATTTTAGTTTTTTCAAATATTGGTTATTATCATCATCCAAAAATGTTATATATACATAATTACAGATATATATTTTCACATAGCATATTTATTTGATGTGAATAAATGAATATATCTTCTAGAAAAGAAAAATTCCTCAAAAATACTGGAATTTGTTTCTTGAAAATCTGTAAAAACCCTGTTAATATCTGATTATGTCATTTCTTTAAATCAAAAATAGTTAACTCTTGTGTATTAAAAATAATTTCTTAAGTGACTAAACAAACTTATTATATTTTTGTATTTCAATATACAATAAATTATAATGTATTTCTAATTTTCAAAAGTAATTCATTATTTACAAATTATTTTTTGTAACACTTTTTATATTTTAAAGTTAATTATGTTTTATTTTGTTAATAAAGATTTAAATATTTTAATTATTCCTTTTTATATAGCATAGCTAAATTTATATTTTCCCATGGTATCTAAAAGTAAAAAAAGCAGATTGTTATATATCTGATGGCTAATAACAGGGAATAAAACATAACTTCATATAATATTTAGTTCCTTTGTTCAAGACGTGATTTCAAATCTGTTGTTTATTTTCAAACATTTTGGTATTAGAACTACAATATTATAAAAATTTTCAAAGCAATAACAATTCATCTAAAGTAATTTAAATTTGCTTAGTTTTATAATGTTGATAATATAATTTTTAGTGTTGATAAGCAAACTCAAATTTTAAAATAAGATTATAGTTTTGCTTATTCTATTTAAAAATTTGTATTTTCTTACTGTCAATACTTTTCATAATTATTAAATTTATATTTAGAATAACATTTTTAATTTAAAATTACTAAATAAGTTATATTCAAAACTAAAAATGCATATGTATTTTATATAGTGATATATTTACACTGCGTAAACAAAGTAAGACAGTGTTTTTTTGCCAATTAATATCTCTTATTTTCTCCTAACTACCAGATATTTATGCAGATTTAATTTAATGACCCTTTTTTTCATTTTAGGCAAAAATTTAACATCTACCACTAATATTAATAATAAAGTTAGTTTATTAATACTAAATAAATTGCTTGCATTTTTGAAACCAGTTATTTTGAAGTTTAGTCATTTCAATTTAGTCAGTAAGTAAAGTTACTTAATTCTTCAAAAATAGTATCTGTCAATATATTCATAGATAATTTTCTGAGAAACAAAATGATTGAAATTTTTGCAAGATAATTCGTATTATTATTATTTAAAAAGATATATATATATATATATATATATATATATATATATATATATATATATATATATATATATATATATATATATATATATATATTGTTCTGGATTATCATTTATTCAGATTGTTTTAAAATATTGATAGAGCAAATGAAACTAAGTTTTACATTGAGAAGATCATAATGCAGTTTGTGTATTATATTACAACCACCTCAAAATACCAAATATAAATGGTTCTATATTTTTGTGATATAATAATGAGTGAAATGTTTGAAATCCTTAAATTCATTTTCAAAAAGATATATTTTATGGCATTATTTTAATTCATGTATCTTTATTTTTCATGCAAATAAATTTATCAAAATACGATTTTAAAATTTTAGATTAGTTTTAAAATGTAAGAAAAATAAATAAATTATGCATATCACTTATTTTGAGTTGTACTATCAGAAATATTCGGATCAATTTTGCTTTTCTTTGAGTGTTAATGCGGTTATATTTTTCTAGCCATCCAACTGCTTTAAATTGTTTTTCTTTAGTTTGATAGTCGTAAAATTTTCATTGTTCAACACTGTGGGAATTTTTACCTTTAATAAAACTTTATTACTGTATTTTGTGAATTTGTAAACTTGAAATTGGTTTGCTTTCATCTGTTAAACAAAGTCTATCTCCTCCACAAAACTCATTGCGGCATACTTTCTCTGGATGACTATTTTTGAATAATTTTCTCTCTTTTAATAGAAAATAATAAATGTGACAATATAAATAAAAAATAATGAAAAAGATTTCATTTCTTAAAAAGTATGTAATACATTAAACTATTAACTTTTTAAAATTTGAAGTTGTTGCTAAATATAAAATGTATTCTTAATTCCTATTCCACTGTAGGAAAAATTATACTGTTGAAGAAATTTTGCAATTATATATATATATAAAGAATCAAATATTATTTTTGAGATGTATTCTATTTACCAATCAAAATGTGTACATTATATTAAATTAATTACTTTAGTTCTTATGATTTATAAATTAATTTTATTCATTTTTTGAAGCTGTTGCTTTGCAATTTTTGTATTTAAAATAAATTTTTGTATAATCTGTTTTAAGTAATAAAATGCTAATGCTTTGCACTGTGCTTTGATTACAAATTAATATCTGTAACATAAAATATGATGCTACATATTTTATCGCATATTATGTTTATTTTCTGTAGAATCACAAACAATACCCCTTCCTTTAGTCAAAATTGGTTTGATTTTAATGATTCAAGAGTGAGTCCGATTCTTGTAAAAGATATTGAGAAGCAATTTGCTGGAAAGGAAAGTGCCTACATGTTATTTTACAGAAGAAAATCATTAGTTAGACCTTTAGAAGGTTAGTTATGAAATGTTTATTCTACTCTATATTTTATATTTTGAAAAATATCTAAGTAATAGAAAGTAATTCTAAAATAACACAAGACTTTAATTGTTATTTACCTTGATTTTACACATAATTTGTTAATTTAAAAATTTGGAGTATATATTATTTTAGCACACAAAAAAGTTATTTTATATCTTCATATTTACTCATTCTTGAATTTAAAAATTTATGCTTTGTAGTTTTATGTTCTTTAACAATTCTGGAATAAAAATTAACTAATTATAATACAAAAATATTTACATTTGTATATTACTGTGTCCTATATACAAATAAAATTGATGAATATTTTGTTTAAAAAAATAATAGGATTTTTATCTTATATTAAAAGGTAAAAAAAAAAAATGCTTATTAGATTTTATTTATTTTTCATTATACAGGGATTTTTATTATCATATATACAGGGTTTGTATGACTCCTGAAATTTTTACTTACCATGATGCATTTATCTTATTTTTTGTTAGAAAATATTATATAATTTTTTTTTTTTTTTTTTTTAAGATTTTTAACGAAATTGTCTAAAAACCTAATTGAGTATTAGCTCTTAATGTTACCATTAGATGGTAGCGTGATCTATGTTAGATTTTTGTATTCATAGCTGTTGACTAAAATAAAGATCCTGTTCTGCCATAATTTTTTAATAATCCAGTTTAGTCAAGACTGAATGTAGTATTTAAATTTATGTGTGAAATGATCACCAACAAGATCATTGTGTTGTACAAAAACAGATGGGTGATTTTAATTATTTTTTCTATTTGTTTCTGTTTTCTTTATAGTGTATAAAATTTAGTGAATATAAATATTTAAGTATAAATTTTTGAGTTGAAATATACTTTTTATATTTTCCTTGGTGAATATTAAATAATTTCAGTGAATCAGGATGAATTTATTTATCAATGAAATTATTTAATATGCCTGGTAAAAAGTGTCTTTTCAATGACTAGTACAATCTGGAAAAGCCATAATTATATATATATATATATATATATATATATATAAAACCAAGAATATTAATGTAAAATTGTATAGTTTGAAAGTGAAAAGAAGAGAATTTTTGAATTTATTTTATTAAATAATAATTGCAGAAAAAGTCATCATATTTGAAAAGAGATTGTTATATCTTGAAATATTCAATAAATTAATAAATAGGAATGTACGAAAGATATTTAAGAATTCTAAAATTACCCATTATTTTTTACAATGTATAATCCAGTAATATATTGATTATTTAAGTAAAAAAATCCTATTAAAGCTGTAAATTCATTGAAGGCTTTTGAATTAATCATTAAATATAATTCTTACTTAAATAAAAAATACTAATTTTTTATTATTAATTTCTATTATTTACAAATATAATTGAAAAATGTTGCATATGCATAATTATATGCATATTTGGTTAAGGACAATTCTTAAAATATTTAACAAGAATGTCGATACCTGCTGAAAATTTTGGATTTGAATCCTAGAAAACTACTGAAATTTGATTTTTGAAAATCTGTACTAACCCTGTGTTAGCATTATTTGTTTTGTTTTAACACTTTGTGGGTTCCATTCCCATGTTGGACAGGTTGTTTTTAGGGTTTGGAATACACTTTAAGTTGTATTTTGGTCAAACTGAACATAGTAATACAAAAAATGACCATGGAGTCACAAACATATCAACAAAGTTATTTTGATATAAAAATCTTTTCATTATGTTTTGCTAATTATTTTGCTATTTTATATAGGTATTTATTATCCTTTTGAATTCAATATTTTTTAATTTTCCTATTAACTTTCTTCAAGGATAATGGAACAATTAATTAAATTTTCTTGAAAAACATGAACTTTTTTATTCTATTTAACATCATTTGTTGTGGCATTTAATTTCTTAATATGTAAATTCAAAAATGTTTTGAAACTTTCAATTTTTGTATAATTTTAAATACTTGCATTTTCTATGGCATATTGAGTTGTGTATTAAACTGCTGCATTTTAAAAATCTTACAAAACATCATCTGAATTTATTTCTATTCTATATCTATATTTATTTCTATGTATATCTTCCAGGCTCAATATGTGTTTGGTTATTAAATTTAAAATTAATAGAAGGCTAATAAATAAATAAAAATAGAAATAACTGTTGTATTTTTCAATGTGATATTAGATTTGTTATGTGTTTTAAATTAAGTAATTTCCTTTAAAATTATATTTAATTTTATAAATTAAAAGTCGAAACATAAAGTTATTTCTAGTTAAAAAAAATTTTTAATTTCCTGCTAAATTATTTTTAAAAAATTCTTATAAAAATTTACAAGTTAAGTTACCATTAAGACATTAAATATTTTTACATTAATTTATAGTCAAATAATGCTACATGAAAATGCATAATGTTATTGAATTTTAATATTTTGTTAGGGTTCTTAGACTTTTAATTATAGTTAATGGAAATATAATTTTAAAAAATGGTAAAAGCATTCTAAGAAAAACTGATTTTATGAATCCTCCTTTGTTGACACTAAAGCCTGTTACTGGCCAAGACTATCTCTCCTTGTTTTCCCCACCTAATCTCACCCTGTGCAATCCCCCTACATTAAGTCACTTTCTTATTACTTTTAAGTTCTTTTCCACCTCATCCAGCCATTTGGCTGAAGATCTTACTATTTGCTGTTTTCCCCTCTGATATCAATTGTTTTTTTTAATAACTAATGCTATTTTTAAATGCCTATGTGATTTATAACTACGCAAAATTATTTAACTTGTTACAGACTATATTAAATAAAACATTTTTTAACCAAAATGTATTCTTTAATTTAAAATTGTTATTAAAATGAAGATTTATATACCTATACAATTTTTTCTTCTTTAGCAACTTAATTGTATTACAAAATGTACCATCAAAGAAATATAAATAAAGTATTGCTTACATTTTAACTGTCATTAATTTACTCTTAAAATATACAATGAATATAAAACTTATTTTACAAAAACTTGAAAGAAAATAAATTGTGAAAAATTATATTCAAAATGTTTTCAAGTAAAAAGAAATCTATTACACTACAAATAAATACATTTAATATATATATATATATATATATATATATATATATATATATATATATATATATATATATATATATATATATATATATATATATATATATTGGTTCTCTCTTAGTATGTGAAAATAATTCTATAAAATTATTAATTCAAGCTAATCAATTTTGTATTATAATAATTTGATAATGAATTTATAATGCATCAATTAAAATTAAACAAAGTTCCATAATTATTTTTTTTTCAGCTAAAGGCAATCCTAGATATAAAATGCCAGAAAAACTCCTAAAATTGGCTGAAGAAGAAAATTTAGAGCTTGAAAGATTAAGGTATATATTCCTTAAACAGAATCATGATTATGTTCATCTCGAAATAAGATTTTTCTTAATGATCAAATTCCTTTACTTTTATTTTGTGAAAAAATAATTTGCTTTTTAAAGCGAAAGGTATTTTAACTATTTCATAATTTTAAAAAAATAACTTTTTAAAAGTGTATTAAAATAATTAATGTTAAGATATATTTTATAGTTTTTTAGCAAAATACATGGTTATTTAATAATTATTTTCTTTTAATAAAAATGGTACTTTTTGCTAAATCTAAAATCATAACTAAAAAATGATGTATTAATAACTTTAACTGTTATATTTACAATTTATGAATAACCCAGCAAGTGTGTAAATGTGTTTGCATGTTTTATCAAGAAATAAATGTATTATATATATATATTGCCAAAATTGATTAAATCCTTAGAATTTAAATATTAATCTTGACATTAAGTACAACCATTTTATTTTGTAGTTTATGCATTCAAAATACTTTATATTTCAAAAAGAATATGAGTATTCATTTTAAAATAATAAATTCATTTTGTGGTAATTCATAATTTCAAAACAAATAATAAGTTTTAAAAAATACTATTTTTTAAATTAGATATATTTAAAAAAATTTTCATGTAAGTTTAATTTGTCATATAGTATACTGTTATGTGTTACACAAATATTTTTGTTTGAATATTTAACATTAATTGATAATTATCATTATGTACAAAATATATTTACACTATATGTTTAGAATGAAGCTCTAGTTTTAAAGCAACAGCTGTTGAAAATAATTTCGTTCATTAACTTTAATTTTATTATGTATTGAATTAGATTTTCTTTTCTTTCTAGAAGAGAATATGAAACTGCATTAAATACAATAAACATTCAAGTGCACTTAGGAAACAGTTATTCTTGTTCTAATGGTGTCTTGGAACCTAAAGCAAATGAAATTGCATACGTAGATTTAGTCATAGACAAAAGAAAAACTTTACTGGATTTACGTGATAGTATATTCAAGGTAAGTATTAATTTTCAAACATTTAATGTGTATATAGTATTGTAATAATAATAGGTAACACTCTGTAAGTAATTTCTCCAATAGTACATGCTTTGAAGATGATAACCTATGGTGTGGCAAAATATATTTCTTTCTATGTAGATAATTGATATATATTTCCCATTACATTACATAGGTTTTAATTATTATCGATACATTTGAACAATACTGTAAAAGTTACTTGTTTTACTTATTGCATATTATTTGTCCAGCTATTTGTTTTTGATATTTTTTGGAATTTTCCTTTGCAACTCATGCATGCAGCTCATTGTCTCGTAAAGGTCTCCTTAGAAGTCATTAATTGTGGGAGCCCGTGAAAAGAGTTTTAACGGCTTCAGAATGTATATAACTCTGTGGCTTTATATCTTTGTTGATTTGCTGATTGAATCTATCATTGCTATTGTTGAGATTTCAATAATTTATAGTAGGATGGACATTTATTGCACTGAAAATCTTACATTCACAATCATGGAACATTTTTAAAACAACATTGTGAAAAAAAAATTTGTTTATATAAATGCTCAATATTTATTTTACAATACCTATAAGAAACCAGTTCTCAAACTTAGAAAACAAATTAAGAAATATTTTTCTTTTATACATATTACAAAATTTTTTATCACAATCTGAACATTTTTCTTTGGCTTAACGAGCAGAATGTATTGAACAAAACAATTCAGTTTGCCAATTATGAAAAGAAAATTTTATTTATAACTCTATCATTTTTATGTCTGCTGCCTGTTTGCCTATACAATCTACAAACTTTGTTTGAATTGTAAGATCTTACAACACACACAGTTGTAAGACAGTACAGATTTTTTGTCTTGTTAAATTTGTGTCTGAATGTGAAAGTTGCTTTTCTAATTTTTCTATATTGATTACTGATTATAAAATGTATACTATTTTGTGGAATAAAGAGCTTTAAGAAAGAATAAAGCAATTTATATTGTGTAATTTAAAATTCTACTTTCATTTATGTTTAACCTTGTTTTATTCTATTTAGAGTGATTATTGAAAAAATAAATTAGTAAAGCATTAATTATAAATAAATACAAGCATTTAAAAACTGCTGAATGTGTTTTATGAACTATTAAAAGTGTGTTTTATGTACTGATATAAAAATTCCAAAAATTTGTAAATTTTTAAAAATTTGAATATTGTAATATGTTTAAAAAAAGAAAAAGGAAGAGGTGCTTAATATTTAATGATAACTGCTGTTAAAATTATTTTTTTCATTTGTTGTCTGCAGTACCTTTTTACAGCAAGATTTTTGTGGATTTAATATTTTACTTTAAAAGTACATCTTTTTTAAATCCTACTATTATTGTTACTTCAATCAACACAATGGATCTTTTAAAGTATTTTTTTATAAGATATCATTTATCTATTGCTTTAATATATTTGTAGCAATTTTGTCTTTGAATTATTTAAAAAATCTTTGAAAATAGTTTTGATGTGGATAATTTTTATATTATTGCTGAACCTTTTTAATAATTTTGCTCATAATATTTATTTTTAATTTAATATTCTATTTTAAGTAAAATCTTTTAAGTATTTGTACCATAAATCGAAATCACCTAATTTTTCCCTCAGGCAAAAAACTGTTTTCAAAACATGCATAGAGGAACTCTATTAAAAATATGTAATTTTAAATGATTGATATGAATATCCAAATTTTGCGATCATTTTCTTGCTTTAAATTTTATGTAACAGCTGTTCTAAATGTTTTTAAGTTGGTGATTAAAGAAATAATATAAATGTGAAAGTATATTTTGAATAAAATGTGTAAGTATATTTTGAAAGAATGTGAAAGTATATAATGTGTAAGTATATTTTGAAAGAAAATTGTGTAATTTTATCATAATTAATTAATTATTCTCTCATTGATTACTAATATCAAAATTAGATTATGATGTATAAGGATTATTTCTTAAGAAATTTTACAGGTATAAAACGAAATTCTTTTGGTTTTATGCCTTTCTCTACAAAATATAAACTTTTTTTAATTTAACAATTTTTTATGATATAATTTTAGATTTTTATTTAAATATTTGTTAATACTAATTTTTTAAATTAATATTTCTAAATAAATATACAATTATATTTCTTTGGAAATGGTGACTTTTTAAGATATTTAACCGACTCAGTGTCTCAGAATATTATATGAATCTGCGAAAATTGTTCCCTCCTCAAAACCAGATGTTGTACTTTTTTGATCATTACTTACTTCCCTTGAACTGGCCATAAATCGTCAGTTATTTCTTCGCTCTCTATGGGAAAAGTTTTTACCCTCCAAAAACTATCATAGGGGAGAATTTGGGAGGGGGGTATCACTTTCCACTTTACTACCCTATGTAGGTTTGCATATATTTAGCAGTTTACTAGAATGAATTGTAAATCCAAATAAAAGTGGATAGAAATAAAAAACATACCTCACATTTTTTGTATTATTTTTAGAAAGTAAAATATTTATTGTGTAATTTAAAATAAAGAAAATTTTCAGTGTTTTCATGTAAGCTTAGTGAATAATATGAAGTACAAAGGATAACAATTACCCTTAAATCATAGTTATGGAGTTTTTATGGTCTGTTTGATTACTTAACGTAATTTTTTGCTTACTTAAAGTTGTTAAGGCAGAAACTTATTAGCTAAATTACTTTTTCTCAACTCGAAACTGATAAATCTTAGATAAAATATCGTTTGTCATATATTTTGGGTCAAAAGTGCAAGAAAATTAATTTCATTGGTTAATCTGTTTTATCTTTCAGTACATTTACTAAGTAGTTTAAACTGTTATGGTCAATGTATTCCAACTTAAATAGTAGATATGTTTATACGAGTTTATTACTTGGATTATTTTTTGATATTTTCCTAGCGTATGTAAACTGATATTTAGATATAATTAAAAATAAAAAAGTAAAATAATTTTTATTACTTAATTTTGCAAAAGTGCAAAAGAGAAATGATAAAATTATAATGAGTTACTTTCTTTTTGTGAGTGTGTGGACTTGTGATTTAATTTCCTTAAAATAATATCTAACAACATACTAAGACTTCCTTTTTTTTCATTATAGAAAAGTATTTTTATAAAAATGTTTTCTTTCATAACATAATACTACAAATATAAAACGTTTATAGAGTCTCGAATTCAAAGGGACTTTGTATAGGAGAATATATTCTCTTAATTAAAAATTTGAATCTTAATAGAGAATTATAAATTTTCTTTGCGTATTTATTCTTTGTTTAATTGATAATATATTTATTTTACTATTGTTAATAAAAATATTCCAATTATATTTTTATGAAAAATTTTTGTTCCTTTAAATAAGAAATTATTTACAGTTTAAATCTGAAATCCTTTTTTATGCTTATTTTCTTTTTAGAATTTCATCTATTAGATTTTAAATTTGCATTTTAGAAATTTTAAACACTAAAAATTGATTGGAAGGTGCTTATTTATAGATTTACTTAGAATTTTCATTGATATAATCTTCCACATTGTTCTCAAAAGAAAATATGTTCGGTTGTGAAATATTTTTTTATTGAAAATAAAAAAATTAGCAGTTTTGTACTACAATTGAAGCGGTGAAAATTTTATATAATTTTTTGAACGTGTTTATTTTTAGTAATTATTCCCTGTAACATCAAAAGACCGAGAAAAATTTTCATTTCTTGAATGTCAGTGGGATACTACTGACGTGATCTTGAATTTGGGGTAAGAGTATTCCCTTGTAAATAATTTGCAGCATAAATATTTGTTTCCTCCCCAATCATTTCAATTAGAGTATCGTTTCTAAATAATTCAAAAAATTTCAACAAATCCTTCAGATTGGGAACTGGTACTTTCATTCCAGGAGAAACCGTGAATGAAAATCATTGTGGGGCTGGAGTTTTGTTATTCAAGGGATACTATTGTCTGACATAATTAACATCATCATTGTCAGATTCTTCTAATTCAGAGAAAAATACGTCAAATGTAGTTAAAAAAGAAACTTCATCTTCATTGTCATTAGCCATTTTTTTAAATATTTCACTTATCAATATCAAAATTTATTCTCTTTGAGACTTGAAAAGCATTCCAGAGAAGAAAACACAATTCTAAATTAGAGTATAGTAATGAATCAGTGTAAGAAACCAGTTTCTCATTCAACTAGAACAATTGAATACCTCCTTTCATTCCTTCTGTAACTAACTGGAAACATCCCTACTCATACAGGAAGTCACACGTGTGATTAGTTATCTTCCTTGAAACGAATTCATGACCTATATGGGAAACGGTTTGAAACAGTACCATTGAAAATTTATAAAAATTGTAGAGAAAATAAATTTAATACCTCATACTTTAATATATTCAACTTTATATGATCATTAATTTCTCAATATTTTCAAGAGATCCAATGGGTAGTGAATTAGTGAAAATATTTGAATATTTTAGGAGCTATCTATAACTTCTGTTGCAAAATAAAACAATATAATATTATCAATATTATAGAAACAAATCAATACAAAACAAGTTTTGCTTATCAAATCATGTAAGATTGTAGAAATCCTAATTGTATAAAAATTATAAACTTTATAAACATTTTACTTTTACATAAGTAAAGTAGAATTTTGAAAAGAAAATTTCATAAGAACAATTTATTTTAAATATTTAAAAATTCTGAACATGGGAAAACTACAAAAATTAAGTTAATCAATTAAATTTAATTTCCTTAACTATATGTTATATACATTTTATTTTTTTGAAATAAAATCACAAAGTTAAATTTTATTTTAATTTTTCTTATTCTGTACGATATTTTTTTGTTAATACTAATAAAGTACTTAATGACTTTGCAGATAATTATTATGTCTGAAAATTTCTATTCATTTTTATCTTCTTTCGTAAAAATTATCTAGGTATGTTTTCAAAATACAAAGGTATTTTTATAGATAAAATACAAGAACTTATTTGTACATTTTAAACTTTTTTGAGATAGGGCGAGCTTACAAAAAAATTTATTTTCAAAGTGCTGAAATAGCATTAATATTCCACATGCTGAATTTTAGAAATTTATATATCAAGAATTAAAGTCGAAAAAATTATGGAAATGGGAAAAGTAGTGATTTTTTAAATTAATAAGATATATTTTTAAAGACTTGAAAATTTAAGAATTTGTATTATTGTTGTAAGCATCTATTTTTCTATTCTTCAATATATCGAATAATAGTTTAAAAAAAAGGTTAATGTGTTTTAAATTATCAAAAATATGTCAGAAAAGTTGTTTTTGTATGTAAAGATTCTTACTTTTTTTGTTAGAAATTTAAAGTATACCTGCAATTCTAAACTAATCGGTTTTATGAACTTTATTGATATTATTCAATATTAAGTTTGTTGGTCTTCACATAATTAATATATCCCCAAAATTTGTTGCTATTTTTTAATGTAGTTTATTTTTACAAATACAAATAATATTGTATTCTTGCAGAAAAAAATTGCTTATAATTTAAATACTCTAATATCTTATTTTATATTATATAAGAACTATTTTGTGAGTTTATATTCATATGTATTTTTAAAAAAATGGTAAATAATTATTGCAGAATTTGAACAACTAATTAAGTTTTTTGAAGCTTATATTTCATTTAGAACTGAATTTTATTTTTTTTAATTTCTACAATTAATTTACCTATTTTTTTTTTTTATCAAATTTAACATTTTTATGCTATCTGAATCTTGTTATAATGAATGCGGATTGAGAAAAGAAAACTAAGCTTAAATATTTCATGATTTCTGGTACTATTTTTAACTTACTATTCATTCAGATGTTTCTGCCTGAGTAAATATTCTTTGTTTTTATAACTTTAATTCTTAAGAAAATAATTTTTCTGAAATATATAATACGCTGATCATTAATTTTTAGATTTTATTGACACAGTCAATCCTATATCAAATACACGATTTTAGTTTTAAAAGATAAATGTGACAGATAAATTTTTTGTTCAAACAAGACTAGTTAGGAAGATTTGAAAACCATTTTGCAACAAGAATTTCTGCAGTTAAGATTATTAAATTTAAAAATCTCTTTTTGTATCTAATATCGATCGCTTTAACGATAATTATTTGTTGAACAAACATATTAGTAATTTGTTTGTTTAAAAATAATTTTATTATAAAATAATTACTTAAATATGTTTTATAAAAAAATACTTACTTTCTGTAAATATAAAATTTAATTCTTTATCTGAAGTAAGATTGTGATTTCAACTAATCACTATTACACTAATTGAAAAGAATACCTTCTGAAGAGTATAAAACTATTTTAGACATAAAAATGTTTTTCAATATTTAAATATTGAATAAAATTTGCTGAATTTTCTGTAGAACAATTTACTGATTAAAAAATTATTGAATCATAAATTTAATTTGCTTTGAAGATATTATAAATTTTTATTATAGAATATTCATTTCCCAAAACATTATCCTGATGTCAAATAAAAAAAAACTATATGAAATTTATACAAAAAATTAAATAAAAATTAAAATGTCTTCCAAGTCAGAATAGAGATAAAATCAGAAACATCGTAATTCCATTTGTTTATTTTTTATTAGTGAAAATTTTTAATCATATGATATGTAAGAAAAATATTACTAATTAATATTGATATGTTAAAATAATGACTTTAGTGTAACTATTAATATATTTTTGGTATACTTTAATTTCACTATTATGTTTCTTTCAAAAGAAATGATAGTCAAAGAAAATAAGTATAATATTCTTGGCTTAAACTCAGATGACTATCATGTTACATTATGCTTTAAAATGATACTTCTATTTTATGAATAATATTTCAAATGAATATTCAAAGAAATTAAAGTAATAATGAACTAAATGTAACATGCAGTAAACTTATTCTGTAAGTTTTTTCCCAATGTCAAAAATAAAACTATAAATTAAATGAATTTGAGTGATTATAACTTAAGACAATATTATTAATTATGCAAAATCCATCAATTTTACTAATAAACGCTAAAGCACTTTCATTGTGAATTAAATATATAATTAACATTTACGAAATTTATTCGCTTATCTCAATCATAACTAGTTTATAAAATGTCATTAAAACAAAAAAACTGAATTAAATTAACTAAAATATATATAAGTAATTAAAAAAAGGAGGAAAATGGATAAAAATAGACTTAAGAAAGGAGGCAAGTGTTAACAGAAACAAATTAAAAATATATAGAAATATAAAATCTTTGCCCTAATCAAATCACCTAACTTAATTATATTTAAGAATAAAATTAAAAAAGACATTTATTATACAAAATTGCATTTCATTTTAAAAATTGTAAATATTAAATTTTAGAGTTAAATCTTGGCGATAATAATCAATGATTTAGATATTTGGCATGAAAATCAGTCCCAGTTTTAGTTTTCAAAAGAAAAAGCTTAGAGGAGTGGGGTTCGATTCATTAAGAACCATCCATCAATCCACCCATTAGGGGGAAAGAAAAAGGAAGTGGTTTCTACTGTGCGAAATTATATGTCATAGCCACTTTTGTGGGGTAAACCTGCGATGCATATGTACGTCACTGGCCGCTTTTAGGCTGGAGAATTGTGACGAACCTCTGCCGTCGCTGGCTGCTAATTGATCAGTTTATTGCGACATATCAGATACGTCGTGGACGCTGAGTTGGTTAAAGAAATATAATTTATTTAATTACATTTATGAATGCATGTATATAGATTTAAAATTGGTAAAATATTATTACGTATTGCTTTTCTTCATATTTGTTAATTAAATATTATGTTAAACCATTCATTGTTTTATAGAATTCAATATTCTATCAATTATAGTTTCATAATTCAATATTAGATACTTTGTTAGTTTATTTTTATTAATTGTTTTCCCAGTTCCATAACAAGAATGTCTAATGTGGTTTTCTAATATATATATATTTTACTATCTTTGCTTACATTGTTAAGTGATTTTAAAAATTCATTTCCTAAAATTCCATATATATATATATATATATATATATATATATATATATATATATATATATATATATATATATATATATATATATATATATATATAAGATAAGATTAAGTTTGCCTCTAAAATTTTAACTTTACAATCATTTCTTTCTTTTTTTCTTAATTTTTCTTAATTTTTAAGCGTTATAATTATAATTATTGAATGTATTAAAATAATTCTTATTATCAAGTATAATAAATACATGATTGAAATACAGTTGCCATATTTTTCCTTTCATAAATGCTATGTAAGCATTAAGAAAAGTAGTTTTGATTTGCTACTTTTCATTATTCATCTTTGAGTTGTAATTTACTTTAAATAATTATTCTTTATAAACTATTTATGTTTTAGTTATGCTCTAGTTTGTATCCTAATCAAGACTTTGTTATGCACACTGCTCGAGAAATTCCAGCTGGATTGCATCTTTATGAAGAATTACCTGAATGTATGTATCTTGTGTTTTGTTTGATTAGTAATTATAGGGGAAGCAGTTATTTTTCAAAATTATTGATTGTGATTAATTTTTTTTTAATTTTCTCTGAAATGAAGTTATGAAAACATCCTTTGTGAAGCTATGAAAACATGAAAACATCCTTTTAATATTTTACCTATTTACTTTAAATTTTCCTCTTAAATCTCATTTTGTGAAACAGAATTAACAAGTAAAACCAAAAAAGTTAAACTGAAAGAAAATAATTTTAATTAAAGTAATACCAAGTTATATGTGAAATTTCATACTGTGTTTTTATTGTTCATATTATCACATTTTAAACTTGTTTGAGTGTCATTAATACTAGTTATTGTATTAATGTATTGAATGAAAGTATTTTTACTTTCTACTTTCCTTTTTTAAAATAATTCTTTCCTAATATAATTGTCTCGTTATGAAATAAAGGAACAAATTGTAGGTAACAACAGGTTTCGTCAACTACTTGAAGCTCCTGGAATCTTTACTTAAATCTTGATGCATTTATTTTTTGTTAAAATATTATAACTTTTGAGTTTTTTGTTTTAATATTTCAAAGTTATCATGAAATTGCTCAAATAAAAAATTGAGTATTCGCTCTTAATGTTATCACTAGATAACGGCACAATCAATATATGATTGTTGTTGTGTGCTTAACTGTTGGCTACAATAAAAATCCAATTTAGCCACGATAGCTTCATTATAATCCAATTCAATCAGGACTGGATATAGTATTTATTATTATGTGTGTAAAGTGAAGTGATGTAATCACCATTAAGATTGTCATTTGTTGCAATTAGATGAGTAATTTTAATTTATTCTTTTTCTTTGTTTCTGTTTTCTTTATATTTTATAAAATTCACTTTATATTAATATCTAAATATAAATTTTTTAGTTAAGATTGTCCATATCTTCCTCAGTGAAAATTGTGTATAATTTTAGTTAATTGGAATGAAGTTTATTTGTAAATGAAATAAAGGCTAAAGTAAATTATTTAATATACCTGATGGAAAAAGTCTTTTCACAATGACTAGTGGATTCAGGAAATGCCATCAATTTGATTAGTTTTTGTATGCCCATTGTCAGTCTAGTTTAAAAAAAAAGACTTCTATAGTTAAAATATGGGCGAATCAGCTGTCAAATACTATATCAAAGGAAGAAATATTAGAGCAGGCTGTATCTGCAAAAAATAATTTAGAAGATATTTACACAGGTATGATTCCTGAATAAATTGTGAACCCAAAGCATGTTCTGAAAATTTATATTCGTTTGTTTCTTCAAAAAAATTTTAAAGTCTGAAATTCTATGGGTCTTTAAGTGGATTCAGCTACAGTTCTTGTAGCAATATTAATTCTCGCTTTCAAGCAGTATTTTCAAGGGATGAAAAAAACTGTGCTTATTTAATAGTTTTTGAAATTGCAAGTTATTTATCCAACTTATTGAAAGAAAAAGTGGAAAAAGCTAGTAATTATGCTCTTCTCTTTCATGAAAGTTTAAGAAGTAATTTGCAGACAAAACTATTGGACTGCCAGGTAAAATTTTGAGATAATAATGTTGATGAAATACAATATTACCATATTTTCCTGCACATAATCCGCAGATTATGTGTTAAAAAAGTTCCGAATTTGTTGTGCGTATTCTGCGCCGCCGAGCATAATCTGACAAAAAAATATTTTTCATCAGAAAAATTTACAATAAAGTTTTGAAAATAAACACCTTTTATGTTTCATAAAATAAATAACAAGTGGCACCAATATTCTGAAAACATTATAATTAATATATTGTCAAAGCGAAGTGCAAATTATTAATTCACGGAGTTAATTTTAAATTGAGAGCTATAGGTAAGGCAAATGAAAAAATGTCGTCACATGTGTCATGTAAGGTGAACAAAATCTGCGCCGTACAAAAGATAAAAATGTATTCCATGTGCAGTAATCCATTTCTTTCATTTAACTATTAATGAAACAAATATATTTTATTTTAAAAATATTTCTAAACCACGTTTTGAAAGTTATTAAAATCTAAAAACCGATTAAGATTTACTAGAATCTTCTTGGACATAGATCGATATCGAGCTTTCATCTCAGTTAATCGCATTTTGCGTTAAGGTGGATTCAAACAGATCTTTATAAATGTTTTTTTTCTGTAGAATTTATAATATTTTTAATCATAATGAATGTACTTTTTATTTTATTTGACACCAAATTATCAGCATAAATTTTCAACTATTAGTTTTAAAAATTGCTGCAGATTATAATGTTTATAAATAATGCAATGTTTTCTTTTTTTTTTTTTTTTTTTTTTTTTTTGCTTGCTTGCTTGCTTAAATAAAGTGGCTTGCAGATAATACCCCACTGCAGATTATATACAGGAAAATACTGTACTTGTCAGATTTTTAAGTCTCTCAACTGGAAATATTTTGTTTGAAAAAGTGAATGAGAAATGATTAGAACTATTAACAAGTAGATTACTCATATTGTCAATGGTTGTTCTCAATGGGAATAGGCTTGTTTCCACTAAAAATATTTTTAGAAGTGTGCAGCATTCAAGATTTGTAATTTTTTACATTTTGGAATATTTAATAAATTAATGAATAGGAATCTAATGAAGATGTTTAAAAACTCTAAAATTATGCATTATTTTATATGATACATAATTCAGTAATAAAAAAAATTTTGTATTTTTAAATACTGATATTGATTATTTAAATTTTTGGTTATAGCTGTAAATTCATTGAAGTATTCATTAAATATAATTCTTATCTAGATCAAAAGTAATTTTTACAATTATTTGTTTCTATTTTTTAGAAATATAATAGAAAAAAGTTGCATATACATAATTAAATGGGTATTTGGCAAAGAACAATTGGTAAAATAAAAAACACGTGTTTCTTATAATGCATTCTAAATTATTCTTTCTAATAGTTTTTTATTTATAAAGAAAAATATGGTAAAAAATATCAAGTCTTATAAATAATCTAATACATTATTTTTCAATTTTATGAACTTTCTTTTTTACTAACAGATTTATATTAGTTTCCATAAGTTCTAAAAATGAGTATCTACTGTGTTAAATAGCACTTAGAAAAATCTATTTTATTGCTTTTGTATTATAGAAGTTTTGCTATGCAGTTAGTAAGTACAATTTATATGCCTTTAAAGATGTTCAAAATGTTAAAATTCATTTTAATTTGTATTACGTGAATTATAATTTTATATTTACTAATTGTGAATATTTCAAACATCCATTGTGCTCATTTAAATTTAATGTCTAATATTTAAGAAAAAAGGATTATTCATGTTTTTATTTATAAAAAAGCTTTTTAAAAAATGATTAATAATGGTTTAACATTTTTATTTTTAAAACTCAACAATTTGAATTTATAAAAATTATTTGATTTTACGAAAGTATATTGAAATAAAATCTTATTTTATTTATTACAAAAAAATGTATGTTTGTGTAAAATATTTTTCAACATTTCTTAACCATCTAAAAGTCTTCTAACAAACATTTTTCTATTTAATATTAGAAAATATTTAGTAGAAAATTTCTAAATATTTTATTGTGAAAGTTGTATATCATGTATGCTGAGATTCATCAAAAATTTATAATATTCCATCAATAATTTGAAGGTAAAAGAGGAATTAAATATTCACAATATCAGTCGGAAAAGTTGGCAAATATGTTTTTAGATTTTCTCATCTCAAGTTAATGATTGTTAGTTTTTATAACTTGGACATACTTTTAAAATAATAAAAAGTATAAACTATGTATAAATTTTAATGTTTTATTGAAAATGATTGGAACAGAAATTTTATGTTGGAAATGGGAATGTAGTTTCTCTTTTGTGTAATAACTAAAAATGATTTTCTGTTTCAAAACTGAACTTGATTCAGCCTTATGTTAACCTTCAGAAAATAATTAAGTACAATCTACACCTGATTATCTGATTCTCAAGTTACTTACAATGTCTAAATTCCTATTTAAAAAAATGTGTTTCAATGTGGGGAGAAAAAAAATTATCTTACATTCTAAACAAATTTATAAGGAGTGAATTGTATTATTCCTCATGTAAAATGTATGTTTGTGTTACTTTTTGTGTGTATAAATTATTTAAATGGCTGTTTTGATTTTTTCCCCTTTTATAATTTTGTGGATCATCCGGGAATTTGACTTAGAACGATGTCATTCTGTTCCTCAAATAATTGTTTGTTATTGTACTTCACATTTGACAAAGCTTAAATATTGTTAAAAGCCAAAAATACAGGAGTCAGAATAAATTATAATATTTTTATATTAGTTATAGAGTATTTGTTAAACTTTGCTTTACTTTTATAAATTATTTAGTGTAATATGTTAAGTGTACTTCTGTATTATAAAAACTTATCTAAACATAATCAAAAACTTGATTAAGTATGCAATTTTACCTGAAAAACAACTTCAATATTAATAGTTTATCACACTATCAAATCAAACTTTTTTGTATTCCTTAAAAAAATGTTATAATAAAGATAACTGATAACATTAATTTTTCTGCAAAAGTCTGTTTCTTGTTTAAAAATAATTATGAAAATGAATTCATAGTCTTTTTTGTTAAACTGAGATTGTTCAGAACCTTTTTTGGAGCTCATCTATGTTTAAATGCTATCATATTATTAGGAAGCATATTTAATGACAACATATAAAAAGTTAAAGAAAATATACTGTCATTATAAAATTATGTTTCTTATCATAATTATGTAGAAAGTTTTAAAACATAATAAATTGACTAATTTATTAAATTTATTTTTCCAAATGATTTTAAATGGTAAATGAAGAACAAAGATAGCTAGAACTTCAAAAATTGTGTTCAATAAACTTACTATTTTTGTGGTGAATATCAATGATCATTCTTTTTATGGATCAAATATCACATTAAGCACAACTAAATTGACAAATTCAATACTACTAAACTAGACCTTGAAATTTAATAAACCTTTAAAAAAAATCACTTTTAATTAAATGAAAGCAATACAACCAGGTAACTAAAGAGGGGAGTTGCTATGTGAATGCTTTAATTAACAGAATCATAATGTGAAAAATGTTGATGTTGTGACACATGATGATCTGAAACTTTCTATAAAATGCTTTCTGTACTATTCAATATATTCTGAAAATTCATTCTAGTGTTTTTTCAATATACTTTTATTAAATGCAATAACATTTATTAGTTTATTTTAATCGGTCTTCATTTATATTATGTTCTTAAGATCAGAAATTGTTTCAATTTTTTTTAAATGAACAGTTTATGTATGAGCAAGTTTTCATTTCTTTCCACTTGATCAATATGATTCATTAATTTATTTATCTTACCCAAGCAAATTGTAGATTAAATATCATATATCAATTACATTGGGATTATTAAAAATTTCTATGATTCAATTTATGCACATGTTTAAACATATGCATGTGCTTGAACACCAAGTCATTCCTTACATTTCATTCTTTAATATCTTCTTTCCAATTTTTATTATTTTTAAATTTTTTATGATTTGACTCTTTATAAAAGAAATAAAAATAAAGTATGGTAAAGAAAAGAAAGAAAAAATACACTAAATCAATCAAAACTATATAAAGTGACTTTCTTTTATTATAACTGCCATTGGTATTTGTCTAAACTATCACATTATGAATAAATCTATTGTTTTGTAACTGTCTGTAATGATAGAATTAAAAAATATTTGAATTTTTAACTTTAAAACATTAAATGAATGTTTTGTAAAGATCTATTTTTTTGTAGTTTAGTGTAAAATTTATATTATGTTATTAAGTTATTGATTAAGAAAAACTGGTGAAATTCTCTATGTTCTTAAATTGGTGTGTAAGATTAATTAGGAGCGTTAAATTCCAAGGTTTCCTATAAATACTAATTTGTAGTTTGCAAATATTTAAAATAGTTATGATTTAGAATTAATGTGTGTTTGTGTGCTTTTTAACTTTTATCTTTCCATTATGTGTACTTGTGGTCTTTTTTCATTGAATATATGGTTGTATAATCTGTTACAGCTGAAAATAATGAAATGTTGAAAGACTTAGGAATACTTGAAGGAACCAAAATATTTGTATGGGATGGTTTTCAGGTAAATATTCTTTTTTAGATTTTCACTTTGTGTTTAGTTAAAATGTGTCTAGTTTGAACTGATAATCAATTTTTTATTGCATTTTTCAATTTTAAACTAAGCAAATACAGGGTTTTAATTTTACTTTTTAACAGAATACTACAGTTTATTTTAAACAGTAATTAATGCTCTATTTTATAAAATTATACAGCTGCGTGAGTAAGTAGATGTATAGTAGAACCTGAATAATTCTATGTCCAAAGACACAGTAAATATTTCTGGATGTTAAATATTTGTTAGTTAAATACAATTGTTTCAAATACACTCAATTTTTTTTAATTATTTAAAAATTTGAAATAGTGACTCAGTTAATCAAGATTCAATTATAAAGTATTGCTTGTTGATTTAGAAACCATATATTTTGTGGAAAACAAATTGATGACTATTAAATTATTAAGATAATTACTTTATTTGATCCCTTTTTCATGACTATCCAGCTGGTAAATGATTAATATACTTTTTTTATGGGTTCAGTTTCCACCTTATGTTTGTAGCAGTTCAGAATCCATTTTAACTAATAGGTTCTGGTTGTATTAGTGGTCAAACTGCCAACTAAATCGGAAGCACTGTGATCATTGTTTCAGCAGTTTGTAGGTTTGAATCCCACCATCTTAGTTAGGTAGTTATAGTTCAGAATCCACATTAAACTGTAGATCCTAATCTAATTAGTTCTAAAAATGACTGTGGAGTTATAAACAAACCAATGAACCAAACTACTTTTGGTTGCATTATCCTGCATACATAGAAAGTGATAGAAGGATTCCATACAAAGCCTATGTGTTTACTTAAAAATTAATTTCAATGCAGTCAAAAATGTGTTTTTTTATTGTGTGTTATATTTACTCTTTTTAAATGTTACATATACATAATATATATAAATTTTACTGTTTTTTAAAAAGCTTATGAATCTGTATAAATTGAAAAAGTTATCTGTCTGAATTTCTGCTCAATAATTGACATGGGTAATATTCTATATTACAATTTGTCTGATAATTAAATAAGAAATATTTTATTAAATAAGTAGTACTGATAATTGCCATAAAACAGAATTTAAAACATAAAATGCTATTGATTAGTATTTTAAAACATTTTCAAAATATACTTTTTTGGGAGATTTCCAAGAAAAGAGAGAAAATATCTCCTCCCCGCAAAGGGTAAAAAACTGAAGTCTTTAAGTTTGTCTCTTCTAATGTAAAATTTTCTAAGATTAGCTCTTTGTTTCCAGGCTGTATTACTTCCTTTACAGTGTTTATAAATCATTTGATTTTTATTACATTAATATTTCTGCAAATTACAAAATATCTTGACACTCAATGAAAATTCAATTTTTATCAACTTATCTTATTAGGCTATACTTTAAAAAGTGTTTTAAGAATCAAGCTTTTTTAATTAAAACTGAAGAAGAAATAAGTTCTTTACTTACAGTAGATTTTAATTTCTCAATTTTACTTTGCATAATTATAAGCTGTTAATTAATATTTTTATTAAAAAACTAATGATAAAAATAAAAACTTAAAGCTTTTAATTCATAGTTTTTTTAAATGCCTAAATTCTAAATATAAGACTAAAAGAAACATCTTTTTTTTTTTTTTTTTCATTTCAGTGAACAATGAAAATGTTTGTATTAAAATGAAAAATTTATTTGATGTGACTATCTTCTACATTTGTTTATAATTTTAAAATGCCCCACAATTTTTCCAAAAAAAAATTCTTCTGTAGGTTTCTAACAAATCGGCGCTCATATTAAAAAAATTGTAATAGACTGACAACCAAACTAAAAGAAAGGAAAAAAGATTTGTTATTGTAAATATTTACATCATTTCTGGCTTCATTTTATAAAATTACTTTTTAAAAAGAATGCATTTGTTAAGCTTATGTAATTTTTGTAAATTTTATTTTAAATATCTGCCTAAATGATGGTTATATTTCTTAGATTGGAGGTGAACATTTTGCTATTGGAAATGCACATGAACCTGTTCTGCTCCATTTAAATATAACTTTACCAACTGGTGAAGCTACTGACATAACTAGAGGATTTCAAAAGACAACTACTGTTGGTGAATTAAAAACTCTTATCAGTACAATGGTTCCTCTTCCCATGGAAGAAATTAGAGTTAGTCGGTTAGATATGCAAGGTAGTCTATCATTTAGTTTTTAAATTGATTTACTTTAGTAATTGTGAATTGAATAGGATTTTAGTTTTTAAAATACATTTTTTTCTATTTGTGATTATTTAAATGTATGAAATTAAAATTAATATTAGAAATGAAACAATTATATTTTCTCAAATTGTATTAATTTTTTTTAATTCTTTATGGGAGACAAAAATAAATTGTGTTTAAATAATAAATGCTTCTTAAAAATACTATATAAATTGTTATTCATTACCATATTTTCCTGCATATTATCCACAAGTACTTTTCTCTGAGTAAAAGAAAAACATCGCATAATCTGTGGAAAATTTTTCGGCAAATAGTTGAAAATATATATTGCTGATAATGCAGATGTCACATAAAATAAAATAAAAAATGCCCAGTGTAATTAAGAATATAATTATGTACTGGAAAAAAATTTGTTTAATCCACCTCATTCCAAAGTGTGATAAACTGAGATGAAAACTCAGTCCAATCAAGAATAATAATTCTGAGAAGCTAATAAAACTTATCAATTAGAATTTTTAATAACTTTTAAAACGAGGTTGGAAATATATTTATTAAAAATAAAATTTGTTTTATTAATAATTAAAGAAAAGAAATAAAAAAATTTTTCGAATTGAGCAGTGGATACATTTTTCATGAATGCTACTTTCGAAATGAGCAGTGGATACAAAAAATGGGGATCTGCTGATCCTGCAATTGCTCCAACTCAATTCATCCACATAAAATTGATAATACTTATCTGAGGCTGTTGTGGTCCATGACCTTCACTGTTGATCTCGAAGATTTGATGTGGCCGGATTTTGATCCTTCACAATCCTTGAATACTTCTGCAGGTACCAGTGATTGTTGATGGATTCACAACCTTCTTCGATCAAAAATTCAATCAAATTCAAAGGAAATTATTTTGTCTGCAGGAGTTTGTACAAAAATTATAATGTGTTACTTATGTTTATAAATATCATTGATTATTTGACTATAAAATACTCTATAATTAAAACTTTAAAAAAAAAAAAAAAAAAAAAAAACTTAAATGTATGCATATATGTGTGCAATGCATTGAGTAATCGTTTGATCACCATTGCAAATTTTGTGGAATTATGTCACTAAATGTTTTAATAATCAGTGTTTAATAATAGTTGAATTTTCTGAACTCAATATTATATTTTCATACTCATTTTAAAAAATAAAGTCTTAAATTTAGATTTGTGTACATGCATTAATTGCTTGTTTTCAAAGTGTAAATTAGTGATATGATTGCAAAGTGTTCCAAAAGTTGATTTGTCGAAAGTGATAGTGCACATTTTCCTGTTATAAGAACATAATTCCTAATTTAAGAAGTTTATTCTGCACAGAACTTTAATTATAACAAATTTCAATAATCCTTCAATGTTACTTATGTTTATATAACAAAAATAGAAAGTAGATTTCCAATTATTTCAGTATTTTGTTGGGGTAATTCATGTGCATCATATTTTTGTATAAATAGCAAATATTTGCTGTTTTTATAATCTATGCAAGCAAAAAATAATGGCTATAAAATTCATAGCTTTTAGACAAAATTAAAATGTTTTGTTGTCTTTACTCAAAATATTTTTCTTTTAATGTATGTGCTATGTATACCACAAATTATAAAAAAATTCTTTTTATGAAATATTTTCTTTTGAATTGTTACATTTTTATAAAATTAAAGTATTAATTATTGAGCAATTGTTTGTATTGTAAGAAACTTTAATATTATATTTTAGTTATAGACACCATAATTCACATTTGAATTCATCTTTGTGTTCTAAAGTCATGTTAGTGCAACAAATAAACACCAAATTTTAAGTCCAAGTATTCATTGATGATGTATATGTATACATAATTAAATCCTTTAATTTTATATTATTTTTAATAATATAAAATTAAATTATTTTAGAAAAGAAAAATGTAAATAAGTTATGGGAAAATTCTTTCATATAAAATCCAAATTATTCTTTTGTTATTTCATCTTTACAAACTTAAATAAAAATATTTAGTTTTTAAATATTTATTTGTATTTTCTCTATTTTAATAATTTTAAAATGAATGATTAATTGTTTTTATTAAATTTTATAGGTGAGGACTCCAGATTATCTCCGTTAAATGAAAGCCAAGATATGTGCACATTATCGGAACTTAGCTTTATTGATGGTGATAACATAGTCTTCGAAAGTTCAAAATCTGAAGAAATGCAGAGGAAAATTAACAACCAAGTCACAGTCATTGTCCAGAATTGTTGTAAGGTAAAAATATTAAAATTCAAAATTACAATATTAGGTTTTATATATAATTAATCTCACACTGCAAATTCAATGGAATAAAAATTCAATTGAAAATTGTTTTTACCTTTTCTTTGAGGCTTATGAAATTGTGCTGAGAAAGAAATTCAATCACTTCAATTACTCTATTCATATATAATCTTTCACCTTTTTTAAAAATGGCACTTTTTATTCAATTCCATTGCTGTGCTGATTTCTCCACTTATCCAGGGGTGTTTGTGCTCCGGGAAAATCCCGGAATTCCGGGGATTTTGAACTTCGATATCCGGAAACTCCGAGGATCGTCGTTCAAAAGGAAGTAGGAATAATGAATTATTTATTTTGATCTGGGTAATTTTGTTTGCTTTGAAAGCAGAAAACGCAATAATTACGTCATTCAATACTTCATAATTGTAATTTTTCATTTCTCCCCCCCCCTTCTCGAAACTCCAAAATGTTGGTAGTAAGTCCATAAAAGTTTCCGGGGATTTTTTGGGGTCCCACAAACACCCCTGCTTGTCTTTAATTTTTTTTTCAACTGATGCAATTTGATCCAAATATTAATATTCAAATAATTGATGAACAATAGTACTTGAATCGCATTTTGCACCATATGATTCAAATATAAGTGGTCAAAAAAGAGCTGTTATTTTGAGACCCTTCTACTTCTCTGACATTTTTAATGGCAGTTATAAGTGAAATATATAATATTTTTTTGCATGATTTCAAAAATCGTCACAATAGGTATTTCTTTAAAACTTTACTTTTTACCAATATAATAGAAATCTTTGTTATTATATTTCAATTTATTATATCTTGCTCTTTGTCCCATATAATGTTTTTAGAAAATGCATTATATGTGAGAAGAAAAGCAATATATTACAAATTACTTTTTTGTATTTATTGCAATAAAATCTATTTTGTTATATGCATTAAATCGTTTGAAATTTTGGGTGTTAAAATTACATTTAAAAAGTTATTTAAATTGTATAACCAAGTTATGATATAGATAGATTTAATATACTAATTTATTTATGTTAGTATTTATCAGTTATCATTTTCTTTGCAAACTTTCTTTCCAATAGAAAAATATTGTGAATGGAAATTTTAAAGACTTAAGGACTTTTTAAGACTTTAAAATCCCATAAGGCGTAAAATTATATATTTATTTAAAAAATAAAATATCTGAGCAATAAGTAGCTCTTTTAAACAAGATTGGGTCATTAGCTATCCGTTATCTAATTTCCTTATGCTACAAAATCAATATTATTTCATTTTTATAGTAGTTATATTATTTTATTTAAATTTTATATTTTTTAAGAATTAGTTAATTATTAATAAAAAAATTGTTTTTAAAAATCTTGGAAATATTCAATATATTTTTGAGATATGCAAATTAGGAACTTTTATTATACATAAATATCTTTTTGATGTTAAGCTTACTAATGACTGTTGAATATTTTACTTATTATTACAAGTTTTTGTAACAGATTGAAGAAATGAACTCAATGGAAAATGGTCATCATCTCCAGTTAGTAGAACTTGTTTTAGATTTGGATGCAGTAAGTAATATTTTATGCATTGATTTCTTGTGGATTTTTTTTTCTGTCTCTTATTGGTAGTAATTTTATATGTTATTTCAGACAGTTGAACACCTTAGAGCTCTTGCTGTGTCAAAATTTAATCTGAACTGTAATGAGTCATATGTTTTACGTAAATTGCTTAAAAGTCAAAGTAGAAGACCTCCTTGTAAGTCATTAGTTTTTTATACAAATATAAATTCAGTATATGACTATTAAAAGTATTTAAATATAAATTTATGTGTGAGATTCCAGTCTATATTATATAACAGACACATATATATATAACTTGATTTGCCAAATGCAAAGTAACAAAACTTTAAACAAATGTGAAAATTTTCTATAATTCTACTAATATCATTTTAATGACATACATACAGTTTTCAGTGCTAAAATTAAAACTATTTCCACAGCTTAGTAGTAATTTCATAGTTGCATTTCTTTGAATTATTATTTATATTTACAAAAGTATATTATTGTATCTTGAGAGATTTACATAATATAATTCCATATTCACTATCCTTATAGAACTTATTTGCTTCTAGTCCAGATATAGGTTCCTTCACATTATGTTCAAATTTTGATTCATTTCTATTTAAGTTGTTAAAAAGATATTGTATCATTCTTTTGATATTTTTCCTTTTTATTTTTAAATGCTTTTATATACAATAAAAATAGAAATATTTTTAAACTATTGTCATTAAATATTATTAAAGACTGTGTAAAAATCAAGCTCTACTTATTGATTTAAAAAGTAGAAATTTTTTCTAATTTTTACAGTGCATGAGCATTTGACTGTAAGAGAAGTTGGGTTGGTAGATGTTTCTTATGTCACAATTGAAGAAGGCAGGCCACCTGCACCAGATGAGGTTAATTATTTATATTTTATTATAATATGATCAGTATACTAATATAATAAAGTCTGTACATACTTAATGTTAAAGAACATCAAATATTTTCATCTTTTCAAAATATATATTACCTTTATTTCTTTAATGTGTTCGATTTATAAATTTTGATATTGGGCTTTCATCGTAACTTTTATCATAGTATTTTTTAATACCAATGTGACTTGTTCTACTCCTTTATCACTTTTTTTTAGAGTTTATCTAATAAAGTTTAGAGTTATTGACACTTAGAAAGAAATTGTAAAAGTCAAAATGCACAATAACTTATAGGTAGTATATTTACTTAAATAATCATAATATAAGAAAATATTTTCGATTCTGATTATACTTTTCTTCTTCCTTTTCCTCTTTAATAGAGCCCAACTCTGAGTTAAATACAAAGAAGTATGCTGGTGCAATAACTCTTTTTCCCCGCTATTAATGTTGAAAATTTGGAATTATAACTTTCAATTTTTAATAATATTCCAAATTTGCATTGATAACTTAATAAAACAACAACATAGAGTTTATTAGGGTTGACAAATTGAATTTTTTTTAATTTCTTGTTATAAATTTATATAAATCTTGTATAATTAGCATTAAACATAATATTTTTCCAAACATTTTCTTGTTTTTAAATGAAAGGTCTTTTTTTATTCCTTTCCCTTCTTATATAATCAAATATTGTTGTACTAGTATCTCCATGTCATCATTGAAAGTTCCAATTTATGAAGTAATGGAAAATACATCTTAATGAGATATTTATATATAACTAGTCATCTAACCAAAGTTAAATTTAACTATCTCCTAACTGTAGCTAAATGTATTTGCTTTTCTCTTTTCTAACTAGATTTTATTTTCTTCCATGCAGAATTTATTTTCCTAGAATATGCAATATTTTCTTTTTCTGTTGAATTATTAATCATTATTAAGACTTAAAAATGTAGTAATCTTATTGTTATAATGGTGTCTCTTACATTTTTAATTAAAGGATTGTTTAAAATTTCATTGCCACTTAAAGGATTACATTACTTTTAACAAAGTTTCTCTAGAAGTGATATTTTTAAAATAAAATTCAAAATAAAAATTGGTAGGGAAATCCTGCTAAAAGCAATTTAATAAGATAACAAAAAGCATTAAATGATCAATATCTTATCCAAGATTTGTAAACTCTTTTGTTGATATTCTAAAAAATAACTATGTTCTAGGTACTACTTGGTTACCACTCATAAAATGTATGCTTTCTTGCTTTTGAATTACTTAACAAATATTTTAAAAGTTGTTTGAATCTAAGTAATTCATTAATAAAGTAATTCATAAATAACAATTGACAATTCAATATTCTTGTCTTAAATTCAACAGTTTATGGATTAGACTTTCTCCTCATATAAAATATTTATGTAATTCAGAGTTGATATCAAACCCTGGATCCCTTAATTAGCCCTTATTTGTATAAAAAAAATCACAAATTTCCTAAATACTCAATCCTAAATGATTGAGACAAAAGGGGGCAATGGTGATCAAAAGTCAACTATATATGCAGATGCAATTCTTGTTATCTACAACTTATTAATTATTTTCTTGTAAAAAATGAAACCCTGCAGCTATCTTGAAATTGGAATGAATAAAACTTTGTAATATAAATGCTTATTAAATATTAAATAATCTATTAATCATATATTTAACTCCTACATTTAGCAAAAATTAATTCTAATTTTTGATTTAAATCTTTTTATTTCTCAGGAAATTTAGTCAACTGAACAATCTTTTTCATTTGATCCTTAAGTTTACATGTACATGGCATTGAAATTTAATTGCAAACAGTTTTAAATCTTATTATCTGTAATTATATATTACCATTTTATACCATCCTAATAATTTGTGCATGATGTTTTGTATTCAGTTTTAACACTACAAAATAGGTTTTAAAATTAGACAGTGTTCATAAAACACGTTTCTTGTTTTGAGTAATTATAATGTAGAGTTTGTTACAGTTACTTGCTTTTAAAGGTGGTTAAAAATTTTATAATTCTTCCTTGTGGTTAGAATATCTATTAAAATGTGAGATCTATGTCTTGAGATATTATCCTAAATTGATATGCTATATTTCTTTCCTTTTTCATTTATCTTAATCTTATTTTAGATACATAAATACTTTTTTTTAGTAATCTAATGGAATTTTCTTTTTGAAAAGTGTGAAAATGTTTTTTTTAAATATTATGTTAATTTTTATTCTATATATTTTAACCTTAAACATTTAACTTTATGTTAACTGTATGTTGTCATACCCTTTTGCCTTCTTAAAAAATTAAATCCATTACAAAAAATATTGAAATATCATTGCTTTTATTTTTTTATTCATGGGAATAACTTTTTGAATTTCAAAAGCTATGAGGAGCCAAATTATGATATATTTTTAAATGGTCTTAATTTTCTTAGTTCCTGCCTCTGAATTCTTAAAAATTGATGTTTTCAAATTATAAAAAAGAATCATTAAAGAAATGTTTCACTTTTGTTCAATAAATATCTAACATAGTAAATTCTCCTTTTATTAACCTTTTAACTGTGACATATATTTCAGAAAAATGGACCAAAAATGGAAAAATTTTTTGACTGTTTAATTTTATTCTTTATATTATTATAAGAGTTAGAAAATGCTTTTTTATTACAAAAATAAAGTTTTAAATACAATAACTATAATTTTTACATACACATAAAACATTGATTACACGTACATGTTATTCATAGTGAGCAAATTAAACAAAATTTTGAAGCTAATTATAACTAGTATAATATAAAAAAACAATATGATTTTCAATACATAAATTTTACAAATATTTTACAGTATAGTATATCCCAAAACAAGGCACTGTTCAAAAGCCTATATATTGCGATGATGTTTATAATAAACTCTTGTCTCATGCCTTATTCTCTTCCCTTGTTTATCGGTTTTATGACAGCATATAAAACACTGCCTGGTTGGAGTAGATTTTTTCCCAATTGATGGGATGTGTTCTGGAAAGTGTCGACTTGTGAGGCGCACTAAGCTTTCACTAAGACGCCCTGGTCCTGGAAGTTGAACATTTGGTTTATTTAATTCAACAATTGATTTTCTAAAGTTCATATTTTTCACACCTCCTGCTGAAGTATGTAAAATAAGGCTTGGTGTTGGAGATGGAAAAAATTTTCTAGTAATATTTTTTACCTCCTTTTCTAGCAACCGGGAAGTCTGTAAGATGGTGATCGACTTTAACATCACCTCCCATAGTGTTGTTGTAGTCATAGACTACCTGCAGAACCAAAGTTGGAATTGGTAAAAACTAGGACCATTTGTGTCATTTATTAGGAAAATAGGGAATTAAGTATCCTAAAGTAGAAACGAACTCAGTTCGGACTTCAGAAAATAGAAACGTTAATTTTTCTTCTGCCCAAACTCAGTTTGGGCGTGCAGTATTTGGGATGCCTAAACTCAGTTTGGGCATCCCAAATACTGCACGCAGTAATTGCCCGAACTGAATTGGGGTGACACTGGCAAGGGGTTAAAATATAGTTCTTTAAGCCAAACAGTCTGAAATAAGTTCCAAATTCATTCATGAAGAAAAATTCATTGAATAAACAAAATAAGAATTTTATTTACACTATTTTCCTGTATATAATCCACAGCAGTGTATTATCCACAAGATATCTTTTTAAGTAAAAGGAAAAAAACGTAGCATAATCTGTAGCGCTGTATAATCCACAAACAAATTTTTCATCGAGAAGTCGAAGATATATACTTGATAATGTGAGTGTCACATAAAATAAAAATGATTCACCATGTGTTTTAAATATATAATAAATTATTTAGAAGAAAACATATATAATAAAAGAGATTTGATTGAATCCCCTCCTCATAAAGTTCAATAAACTGAGATGAAACCACGAGGTAGATCAAGAGCGATAATTCCAAGAAGCTAGTAATGATTTTAATTTTTTTACACATTTTAAAGCTAGGTTGAACATATTTTTTAAAAATAACAATTTTTTGTTAATAATTAAATGAAAGAAAGGGATTATTTTCAAATTGAGCGTTGGATATATTTTTTCTTTTGTCACGCGCATACTTGTTTTTATCTTACTTAAGCAAATTTTTGCCATTTATATCTATTTGCCTTCTATGTAAATTTTAGTTTAAAATCTGCTTTGTAACTTAAAAATTTTTTCTCCCACATAATGATATACAAATTTGAATATTTTCAGAAGGAAGTAACTCATGTGAAGACAAAATCCGAAATCATGACTGACTGTTTTTGCAATTATCTTTGCGATGAACCATATTTGCTCTTGAATGCAATTGGGCAAAGTTGATTATATATGAAATAAGTTAGTAAAGCTGTGGCGTCATCTGTTATTTATTTTATGAAACATAAATGGTATTTTTTCAAAACATTTGTAGGCTTTTTTGATGGAAATTTCTTATAGGATTATTGGTGGTGCTATTTAATATGCGCAACAAAATTCGCAACTTTTTTAACATGTGGTTTGCAGATTATATACAGGGAGATACAGTGCATATTTAATTTTAATATTAAATTTATATATATATATATATATATATATATATATATATATATATATATATATATATATATATATATCGTATTAAAACAGTATTTTCTCTAATTCTAGATTACTGTGTCATTTAGTATTGGAACTGGATTAGGAGATATGCCTGAATTTGAAATAACTGTTAATAAAAAATCATCTGTTATAGAATGTTTGAGGCAAATGCTTTCTATGGCTGGCTTGATTGGTATGTTTTATTTTGCATAGTAAAAGTTTATACTTGCACTTAATCTTGGATTTTATTATTTTATTATTAATGAGGCATTTCTGAAAAGGTTTTTCTATAATAATTCAAGTGGAGATCTATACATAACAAATGAATGCTTGCTTTTTTTAAACTTAATGGTTATTTATTGTAGTAATCTAAAATTTGCTAACTTTATAAATATTCTCGATATATTTTTATAAAATTTAAGCACAAAGACATACTGTGTACATCAAAAAAAATGTATCTGCACTTTGAACCTTCTTAGAAACCACATTTTCTTGCTACAATTTTCAATTTCTGTGAGAAAGGAACACAATATGTATAGTAACTAAAGTAATATGTGTTTTGTCTGCAAGAAAACTGATTAGGTTTTTATGCTTTGATCGTAATGTAATAGCCAAAAAGTACCAAAAAGTTTCATATACCCTGACATTAATATATTATATGGTAATGATAAGTTTATTTCCAACAAGATGAAGTTCTGCCGCACTATTATCATAGCACTCAAGCATCCTGGAACAAAAATTGCCTGTTTAGTGGGTATGACGCAGAAAGCCAGTCAAGTTTTTTTCATGCTCCCTAGATCCACTGGATTTCTTATTATGGGCCACAGTAAAAGATAAGGTGTACATATGTGTAAACAATGTAACCTTGAAAGACTTCGAAATGAGATTCAAACAGTTTGTGCAGAAATCTCATTGGACATGTTGGTGCAAGGTATAAAATCAGTGGTGACTAGTACTCAGAAATGTATCGATGCTGAAGGCCACCTTGTTTAACAGTACTCACATTTCCAGGAGAAAGTCCTTTTTTATTTCAAACTGAACTTTAAGCTTTCCATTTCCAGCAGCTAAACCTTGTAAACCTACAATTTTCTTAAATGTTTCATTTTGTAAATAATTGAAAATGTGGATGACATTTAGAATAAGAACTTCTTTTATATGATTGATAAATTTTTATGTTTCACTATAATTCAGTGTAATTTAAATTTTTATTAGGTAATGATAAAAGGTCTTTTACTCATTTTGTATCTTTTCACACAAAATTTATTTCTCTACAATCATTTTTTTTGTGTGTGTGTGTGTGTGTTTGTATCTTTGTTTTGAAGTATGTGTGTGTGTGCGAGTGAGAGAGAGATTTTTCTGCGATTTCCTTCCCTTGAAATTTTATTTATTTTTACCATTTTTTTACTTTAATATAATGTTTTTAGTTTTTAATATAGTGGTTTTTCAACATATTCTTCCATCTGTATTCTTTATGTCACCATTCTATTTCTTTATCTCAGAATTTAATGTCTCAATTTTTTCCTTCAAATTCCTAGATGGACAATTAACTAATATTTATTAACATAGATATTGTATGCATGTATATTATATATTTTTCAATTTTAAGAGCAAATACTATCTTTATAACTTACTATGATATCAGTTTATCAAGCAAAATAATAAGTCTTTCTAAAAAATGAAGTAGCTTTAATTTTGAATAATTTTACAATTTTTTTAATGCCATAGATGATTGTGCTCATATAGTTATTACCTTTTAGGAGATGCTTGGCATTTAAAGAAAACTAGTTGGTGTGGTGAACCACTTGATCAACTTGCACTTGAAGCTACTTTAGATGATGAAAATGTTCAACATGGGGAATGTCTTCGAGTTATGGAAGGTCGAATTCCTGCCAAAGGGTTTTTAAACTTCTCTATTTACTTATATCCTACATTAGAATCCATTCCTAATCCTCAAAATGTAAATATGAATGGCATTCATAGTGGTATTGAAAGTAAGTAATATATGTAAATGATTGTAATTTTCCAGATACTAAAAGTATATTTATAGCACAATACAGTGCTGAAATAGTAACTGCAAAAAAGAAATATGTGTTATCAAAATAGTCGAATAAATAAATAGCCTTAAGCATACAAATTACATTAATTTCTTTAAATATGTCAAAAATTTATCACAATATGAAAATATTTTACACCTAAGTTTGACATCTCTGATCCTAAATTAACTTTTACCCATTATTTTTCACTCAATGCATTGTGTTTTACATGTGGTATGAAGGCTTATTTATTTATAGGTGATTGTGACAGAATTGATTGAAATAATGCTTGTTTAATATGCTTCTGTAATATTGTCTGTTAACTTTGCATCAAAATTTTTTTCTTTTTAAATTTAAAATTTTATTTTTTTAATGTGAATAGCATTTTAGGCACTTTAAAATGGTAGTTAACAATGATTATTGCCCCATGATGTGATATATTTCAAAAATTCAATGGTTGAGTGTTACTTTAAGTTAAAGGGTAAAAAAAAAATAAGGTTATTAAATTTAGAACAAAAAGAACTTATAGTTATAATAAATGAATGAAAGAAAATTAGATTTTCATGGTCAATGCTTTTATGCAAGATAGATTGCAAGTAAATTAACAAGTTCTCTGTAGGATGTTCAAGTTCTTCTATTATGGAATTTTTAAGTTTAGAATTATTCTCTAAGCTTTCCTGAAATTGTAAAATATTAATGAATGATTTAAAAAATATCACTTGAAATGATTTATAAAGTTCACAATATATGTAAAATTCTCAATGATGAATCTCATTGCAGTTTGAAAAATAAAATTTTATTGTAAAAAAACTTTCGAATGACTTAGAAATCGGATATCAAAAATACTGTTTTCTAATATAAAAACTCAATTTAAATGATTGAGAACACTACTAAATTTTGATTTTCATGTAGAAACACAGTTTTTATTAAAACATCAATATAAATATGAACAGTATTTATGCATATTATTTCATTACTGTGCTGTTTTACTGTTACTTAGGCATTGCGATTTTTTTTGGGGGGGAGGCTATTTTCTCTACAAATGAATGAATTCCCTAGACTAGGAAGACCTTAGCAAGAAAATCTTTCATTGAAAAATTTGATAATTTTTTTTTTATTTTTAGCATGATTTGCTTAGTCACATTCTCTGAAACACATAGGAGTTTATTATTTTTATTATTATTAAAATAATAGATATATTGGCTATCTTTCAAATTTTATTGTAAATCAGAATTGCTTATGAAAAAACAATATAACAGAATTATAGTCTTATCAAAGGAAAAAGTCAATAATTATTTTAAGAAATGTGTATAATCCCTTAGTTACATTTTTTCTTTAAACATATATATTGAGAGATTTTGTTACGTTGAACGTAATTAGTGTTGTATCACTTATATGATAAGAAGTATATAGTGATGTTTTATTTTATTGTATTTTTGCCTTAAATTAGCTGGTTATTATTTTTAACTAACATTCTTTATCACTTCTGTTTTAAATTTAAAAAAAAAAAAAACTTAAGCAAAATGGGGAAAAATATGTTTGTTTATATGATGAAACATAGTGCCAGTTAAAATCTAAGTATATTTGTGCATGGCTTAAAATTTTCCAATATATTCCTACTAAGTCACAAATTAAAAATTACAGAATATTTATTCTTTAAAAATAATTAAATACTTAAGCTGATAATTAAAAATACCAGAAAGTCTAAACTCAATAATGTTCAAGTAACTATTAAAACGAAAAATAATATGGAGAGTTTTTATTATCGAAAAGGAAACTTCAAGTTACACATTTTAAATTCACTGGTTTTCTAACTGCAATTACAAGCCATTTAAAATTTATATGCATGGCTATAGATTGAGCTGATATATTAGAGAATTCAATTAACTCATTATTACATGTAAGAAATAACATAATTCAAAGAACTTAAAATGGGGAATTAATTTCAATGATTAATCTTGTGTTTCATAAAAGAGAAATAGTAGCTGGAAATAGTTTGAAAGTTTAACCTAAAATTTTATAACGTAAAGGATGTTTTGCAATATAAAATCGCATTCGTCTTTTATATAGATACAACACCTTATATTCTCTGAGAAATTTTACAGTTTAACATACTGAATGTTTAACCTATAATTTTCTTTTTCTAGAAATATTTTTTGAGAAAATAATGTCAAATTACATAGTTTATTTTGTACATGTTGAATAATCTGGATTACCTGTGAAAAAGTTTAGTAAAACATTATTTGACAACTGTAAAATGAAATCCCAGCAGAAAAAAGTTGATGTTTTCAGCTAAATAAATATGCCATGATGCAATATTCTTCAAATCACTAACAAAATCATTGATGACATACTATCATGTGTGTCTTTGCAGGCAGGTTTAATTAGCTCTTGTTTTAACCTTCAGTTCAACAGTTTGTAAATAAATCCCTAATGTAAATATAAGTGTTTGTAATGGTTTTGAATCCATATTAAATCATAATTCCAGATAAATTAACCTTTGAGTGTACAGAATAATCACTAAGAAAAATTCAGCCCACTAAGTGTCAAATAACTTAATATGATAACAAATATCACCTTTTATTTTAGTTACTTCATATCAATTAATATATTTAATTATATGTTTTTACTGTTATTGAATTTTCTCTTCTTTGAGTACAAATTTTAATTTTGAAGGTTGCAATAAACAACATATCTAAAAATATCTTCTTTTATTGATTTTAATGATGTTCTATTTATTTGCAAATATTTTAATTTAAATTGTAATGTCTGTGTAGATCTTCTGCAGAGATTTGGTGATTCTCAAAGAGAAGACTGTTTTAGAAGCATCCATTTAGGTGATGTAGAAATTGCTAGTGATTGCACTATTGCTGATCTCAAAAATCAAGTCCTCACTTTGCCTGAATTGGCAGCAAATTCTTTACTTAATGTTAGGTATTTAAGGTTGCAGCTTCTTGAAAATGGGAGGCCAGGTCGTGTCCTAAGAGGCCTCACGAATACGTTAAGGTACTTAAATTTATATTATTTGAATAGAATTACTTAATATTTGTGTAATAATTTATAAAATAACATTGTCTATTTTTGGCATGATTTGGAAAGCTGTTTGTCAGTTAGTTCTTGTTTGTTGACTAGTTAAAGTTTCATTAATATTTTAAAATATATTTATTTATGATGTAATTTGAAGTTGATTTAAATATTTTTATTTTATATATATAATATTTAATTTAATTTTTTAGAAAACTTAAAATATGTTCTCAAAACTTGGCAGCTCGAATACTTTTTAAAGAGGAAGATTTGATGTGAGTATTTAATTTTATAGATGAAGTTGTTATTTATTAATATTCTATACTTTTTCATCTAAACCTGTATATATTCCCTTAGAAAAATGCTATAAATTATTTTTATTAAATGTACTTCATTATCCAGATATATCACTTTATAGTACCAAATTTAATTTATATATTCAGTTTTCAAAATCCTTATATTATAAAATAATTATATATAAAATATTTGTGTCCTGTTTACTAGGGCAAATAAATGAATTGTATATAATTAAAAATGAAATTTATTTTCAAGTGGTATTAAAAAGTGGTATTTATATTGAATATTATGCATTCTGATTCTTCTTAAGTAAATCTTGTATTTTTTAATAATATTTTCTAAAACAATTAATGTACATTGCTGTCTTATGATTTAAGTTTAATTTCTAGTTTGTGTATAAAAATTCTTAGGTGTTCAATAATACTAAAGATAACTAACTTGTGTCTCATATTTGATATTTTTTTCATTTAGAGGTTACAGATTAATTTTAAATTGTTTATTTAATAGATTGAAAATTGAAATGAAAAAATTTTGACACCATAAATTTTGTGTGGCAATAGCTGCAATTATATGTTTATAGTGAACTAGTGTAAAACAAAGTGAAAAATAAAGATAAGATATTTAATGATAATTTATAATTTTTATTTTTTTAGTTTAAAGATATTTAATAATTAAGAGATAACATAGTATTTATAATCTTTATCCGATTTTTTTTCATGATTTTTATTTTTTTTCTTGTGAATTGATATTTATGTAAATAAACAATTAGTAAAAAAGTCATATACATTTGTTACTAATAAATTTAAACGAATAAAATTGCATCATTTATATGTCAAACTAGCCCTAAATTAATTCAGAAATATGATTTTTGTAAGTATTTTTTGGAAATTTGCTTTGTAGATGATTTTAGGTTATATTTTTTACTGTTTAATATTATTATATTTTTGCTTCTGTTCATATCTGCTTTTGTAAAGTGGGTGCAAAAGACAAAATGAACATTGTTAATGTGATGCCTATAATAAGAGTGTATATTGGTTACTTCCTAAAACAGTATATTGTAAAACTTTAAAATAGAAAAATGTGAGAGCATTATTTTCAAATTTTAAACTCATATTTATCTAATAACAACCTGTAAAATTTGTTAACGATTTATTTTACTAACCTTGCATCAATATTATGTTTTTAAAAAAAAAAAAAAAAAAAACACTTCCACTACTATTTAGAAAAATAACACTTGAGTCACTGCTATTGTAGAATCCGGGATTTTGTTAATATGACAATCTGATTAATACCATTATTGTTGTTTAACATTTGTTTTTATGTCCCTGTAATTTACAAATACTCAATATTTTAAAAACTTGTGGCTGGGGTCCTTAACATGTGATACCATAGATGCAATGATAATTATAATTATCATTTATGATTGCAAATTTTGAAAAATTTCTATTTTGGAAACTAATTTTCAGTCATCTGACATTTATATTCATGTTTTTATCATATAATGTTTTTCTCATTTATCTTTTAATCTGATTGAAAATCTAATAACTGTTTTGCTGATATTGAAATACTGGATTTTTTTAAGCAATTCTTGTATAATTTCATCTGCCTAATTTTAGCTCACAGCACATGTCTCAGCATAATCTATAGTTTTAAGTGCAAATATCATAAATTATTTTTGAAGGAAATAATCATGGTTAGGAATCACCTTATGAAAGTGATTTCTATGCTTCATTCATTTGTCAATCTGTTCGAAATGGTGTTGCAGGTGGAAAATGATATCAGGTTTCATTGACTTGCAGGCTTAAAGAAATCATCCTGGCTTAGAGAAACCTAAAACATTTACCTGAAAATTTAAGAGGAAATGAGTTATTAATCCATGAAGTTTTTTTTTAACAAAAAAAACTCACTGCTCCTGGAAATTTCATTTAAGTACTTTTTAAATTGATGTGGTTGAGATGTAATTTATACATAAGAAGTATCACTTGATTAAATAATTGAGAATGGAAAAGAATTTATAGGTGTTAAATGTGAAGGAAATGATGTAATGCTGTGGAAGTTTGCAAAACAAACAGAAAATGTCTAACAAGTTTGCGTTGAGTTTGTGAGAAATAAATTCACTGTATCTTTTCAAACAATCTCTTCAAAATTACTTCTCACTAAGAAAAAATTAACAAAAATAAATCATTTATGTTATAATATGCTTATTTTTATTTGTGTTATATATGTGTGTATATATAAGCCAATTTAAACTATAGATATAGTGATATTTCGTTTATCACGGTTAATGGGGACCAGAACCTTCCTTGAAAGCTGAAAAACCTGCGAAGTTGAATTTGCCCCTAGGAATATTTGCGTATGCGTGTACACGAATGTTTTAAATATGTAAACAGTATTTGTACACATTTAATACAAAAATTATTATATACGTATTTACTTAAACATGTCTGTGTGAATTGATAAGGTTGATTACAAAACCTTATACAGTAATAAATGTTAATCAACATTGCTTTCTGAAAGAGGCAAAGAGTCTTGTGTTGATGGCAGAGGAGAGACTCTCACTTGACTTGTAGAAGATTTAGACTCACTCGGAGAGACTCTTCTGCTGGGGTTGTAGAAAAACATGTTGATGGGTAGTAATTGTCTTTTTTTCCCCTTTAAAATTCCTCTGTACAAGAACATATCCCTGTCAACGTGATTGCTGAATTCGACTGTTAGAACGATATTGTCGTCTGTCTTGTGCATATTGCTGCATTGCTCTTACAATGATGCACAATTGATGCAGAGTCTCCAGGGTAAAGCCACACTGTTCAATTTTTTTATCGGTTAGTGGGACCAAGTGGCAATCGATAAGGGCACTGATGTCTTCTTTTGTCATGTCGACAGATCCTTCATTCCTTATGATGTGACCCGCCTCATCGTACTTTCATTGGTCAATATCACTTTGCAAACCAATCACACACCTTTATGAGAGCCTGTGGTATGTACTCTGAGTCAACTCTTCTCTTTGTTTAATATGCAGATATCCTTCTCTCTTGTATATCAACATGAAACAACGCTCTTTTCGGCAATGTGACTGCCGACATGGTTGTATTTTTTTATGAATATTTTGGAAAAACGCTCGAAGCACTGAAGCCACAAAACATGAAGCGTGAAGTGGCAAGGGAACACTGTATATAGGTCCTGGTCTAGTTAGAGCCTACACTTACCACTGAGTAATAAACAAGCCAAATCAATGCATTATTTATACAGATGTTACTAAAAATGTTGTGTTACTATAGTTTTTTTATACTATTATTATATTTTATTTGCCTCCAAAATATTTTTGATATTTATCGATGATCTTCTATCTATAAAATTTCTATCACATTTTGATGCTTAATAATTCATGAAATAATGTAGATACAAACCAGCTTATATAATATTCATAGGACACTTTTTTTATTGCATTAACCTAACTTTTATTGCTTTTACAATAAACTAGTTTATTTTCCAGTTTGACTATATATATAATAATTTTTTATAATCTACTTTGACCATCTCACAGCTAAATGGATTTTTAGGCACTTTAATCATTTAATATAATCCTGCAAGAGTTTTTTCCATTAAGAATTTGTAAAAGATATTGCTGTAAAAGAAAAGTATTGATTAATGGTAACTTTAAAATCAGAATAACTGCCTCAATACCAAACATGTTTGACTGTGCTGTATTCAACTATTTCCTTTATTTTTTGTGGGACAAAAAGCTCGCAAATCCATTGTCAAAAGTCATTAAACTTTTTTTAATTTAACCATTTATGTTATTAATTTAAAAGTATATTTATTATTATAATTTTTCAGAATGTGTCATATTTTTTATATGAAACATTATAATAAGTGCTTGATGATTACATAGTATATTTAAATTTCCATTTTATATTTTTCTGGCTGTTTCACGTTTTATATTTTTTCATGTTTTAAACTTCTAAATAATTCAATGTTTGTTAACTTTTAATTTTAGTATGAGTTACCAATGTTTCTAGTTTTACCTTTCCCTATAGTATTATTCTTTCCATTTGAACTTTCCTCTAACTACAAATATTCATTTCTTACATGAATGTTTACTTTATAAGACTATTTGTTGTACAATGAAGAATCTAAATATAACCATGTACAACAAACTGCTTCATTTTTATTTATAAAATGACAGTATTTCATTTTAATATTTTTAAAATATGTAATTCATTAAAGTGTGAATCTTTCTGCAATTCTTTCACTCAGTTACCAAAGGTCATTTTTCTTAATAAAATAGTGTAAATTTTCATAATTCCTTTGAAATAGTATTTTGAAATTTTTGTGACAAAAAAATTAGGCAATTTTCACTGAGTTCCTAATTATTGCATTCCCATGTTCAGAATGTTTAATAATACTGTGCAATAATTACAATGATATTAATGTGCAACAATTACAATGAAATTTGTCATTTTAATTATTGCTCCACAAAATTAAATAAACTGTTGTTGAGGTTTTGCTAAAAGACTCTATGTAAAATCCTCATTTTTTCAAATAGGGTACTTAAAATTAACAATTGTATTAAAAAAATTGTTATTCCCTATAAATGCAAACACATCCATATGTGTGCATGTATGTTTATGTGGATTATGCATACAGGGTGCATTATAAAAATAAAGAGAATTTTTTCTGTTATGACTATACCTTGTCCCATGGTCCTCTGCTTGAAAAGATAGCAGGTTGACCTTTGAAACTAGACTAGTTTGCTCGTAGCATCTGGAGTATCAGTATGTTATTTATTGGGAATCTTGTTTTTGCTCAATTTAATTTGTTGTAATCAAGAAATCACTCAAACAATGATACACCATCAAATTTTGCAAGTGGTTCAGAAAGAACATTATGAAACATATCAGGTGTTTCAAGGAGATCCAGGAAGTAGTTACTGACAAATTCCACTCTGGATCCCAAAATGATGACATTGTGTAACATGTGTACAATAATTTGAAATTAGGCCATCATCTAAGCATCCAACAAATCATTGACACTGTGAACAATCATTTTCGATACCAAGCAAAAACTGTTTCTATTTTTGTGCAGTGAAGAATTGTCGGGATTGAGTAAAAAATTATCTGCAGATTTCTTCTATTATATCAAATAAAAGCAAATTAATTCAAATATAATCAAGAATTGAAAAAGCAGAGCTCTAATGGCAAACCAAATTGTTTACTTTCTTCAAAAAAGTATGCATGAGCAAATCTTGCATCAAAACAATTCTCATTGTCTTTGATGTCATAAGAGTTCTCCATTTTAAATTTGTATCATAAAAAACAGGCTATCAACTCATTATTTTATGATGAAATGGTAAAATAATATGTTTATGATGATATATCATAAAAGAAATGCTCAAGAGATACAGAGAAATTAAAACTCAGGGTTGTCTGTGTGAGGAGCAACATCAAAAGCTCAATAAAACTACAGTGCATCTAGCCACATAACTTTCACTGTCAGCAATTATTTCGTTTGCTACAAAACCATAATGACTCCTCAGTCCTTCTACTCTAGCTCTCTGTGACTTTATTTTCCTAGCTTCAAAAAAGAACACATATGGAAACATTGGGAGTCTAGAGAAAATTCAAATCCACATGTTACAAAGATCGTTAAGGGCATCTGGGGTGCCTTCCAGGCATGGAAATCGCAGCTGCATAATTGTATTGATGTGGAAGCTCATGTATTTTTTTAAAGAGTTTTAAAATGGTATATACAAATTGTATTAATGAATCAGTTTTTATGAAATGGTTTGTTTCTTTTATGACACACCATATATGTATACATATATTGAATATAAATTTATTAACAGTCGATTTTAAAAGTTTTGTAGCATAATAAAGAAAATCTTTGATCATAATGCATCTTGATATTAAAATATATATACATATAATTAAAGCTAAATTTATTAATATGCTGCTTTTATTGCATTAGGCAATCTGAAATGTTGTTAAATATCTGCCAACGCTTACCAGATACAAAAGCCTACACTCCGCCCATGGAAATGATTTGGGATACTAGCAAATCCTCTAGTCCAAAATGGTTAAAACAGACCATAGCTGATTGTTTAGGTTGTCCTGTTCAAAGGATTGTAATTGCTAGGCATTTTCCTGAAAGATGTACTTGGCTCATCATTGATGATGGTACAAATGCAGTAAGTTTTTTTGAAATGTTCTCATTACATTAAATTTTACTATAAGTAATGTTTTTTAAACTATTTTTTTAAATTAAATTGAGCTATAAATGTGATTTGGTAGCAAATTAGTATTTCTATTAAGTAAATATTATGCACCTAGTTAATAGTGATGAATTCATACGATGATGTAAATATTGTCTCTATTCACAAATTTATGATTTTTTTTTAAAAAATACTTATTGATCTTCAAATAAAGCTTGTCTAAATTTCATATCCATCAATTTATACTAGCTTGAATAATTATATATTGTACTTTTGAAACAGTGGAAAATTTAGACTTTCATATAATGATAAATCATATAATGATAATGATAAATGATTTTTTATGGAAAAAATGGTGTTCAAGCAAAGTAATAGCTACTAGTGTTATTCATACTCTGTTTCTTCAAGGGAAGCAGTAGAAAAGAATTTTGCTTATTATAAACTTGTTTGTTGTTGTTGTTTTCCTATGACACTTGGACAAGCCAAGCTCGCTTTTGCCTTTGGCAGTGCGAATTAAGTCAATAGGGAGCGTCTTTCGTTTGGATCAGAGCACCACGAAGGTGAAAGTACGACTTTGCTTTTTTTTTAAGGTGCCTCGTAATTTTGAACCATGGTCAGGTGACGAGGCCACACCTGAGCTGGCAGCCTTCTATCCACATCCATGCCACAGCAGCGGAAGGACTTTGGACGTCACAGATTAACATGGACATGTCCCTAACCCACGGAGTTCCAGCAAACCAGTGAAGGAGAGTACACTGTGGTCACCCTCCCAACCACTGCCCGCGGCAAATGATGCTTCACTTTGCTGAGCTTACGGGAAGCGGCGTGAAGCTACTGAACCACTGGAGCTCAAACTTGTTTGTAAAAACACTGATGATACTGTGTTCTGTAGTCACCCAAACTCATCATTGTTAAAGTAAACATAAAATATTTTTGGTTAATTGTGAATTGAATTTACTTGAAATTGAAAATGCCTTAAAGGTATCATAAGACAAAATCTTCACAATGTTTTACATAAAAATTTGTCCATTCGGAAATTGTTCAAAATAAGCATTTGCTCATAATCAACAATAAATGCAATACACTGACTACTCTGAAAACTATTTCTATGCAATAAAGTATTTTTTATGCAGTATGTGATACAATGGGTAAAAAATTTATTTATCTTATTCATACTACAGTCAGATCAGAGTGAATAGAATGTGCTAAGAACAACCAAAAAGGTAAATATAAGCTGGCAAACTTCATCCTCAAACTTTGCAACTTACATTTTCCCTTGCGGTGCATACTGTATGGCAATATTAATTTGTTTGAAAAAATAACCTTAAAAATATGCTCCTAAATGAGTAACAAAAATAATCTCAATCACCTTCACAATTTTTGTTTCACAAAACCATCACAGTAATGATAAAGTTTAATAGTTTACAAACAAGAAATCTAAATACTGAAAATCTAAGGAATAAATATATCACTCTTGAAAAAGACTGTTGGTAATTAAAACCAAATTTTACCTAAAAGTTGTTTTATTTGTCATCCTATGAACTTATTGTAACATTATTATATCATTATAATATTATTTTAAAATCATAATAATCATATTATTCTTTGTTTTTAAGAAAAAGGGCAGCAGAAGAAAACGTTGGGGAACTGGTAAACCAAATCTTAGAAATTCTCCCTATTTCTTAAAAGATGGTGACAGAATAGGTGTAAAAGTAAGTTTCATCTAAACCCTTAAAAAATTGTTGAGTATTATTTTTTGTTTAATTAATTATTTAGCTGTTTATATATCTGAGAGGAAAAATTTGATAGACTTATTTAAATTTTCAAGTTGGTTGTTATGTGTAAATGTAATCCATGTTATCAATGTAAATTATTTTTCAAAATGTTTTGAATTAAATATTTTTGCAATAATAAATGCTAAGTTTAACATGAAAATAATAGAGTTTTTAAATATTGTTTTATTATTCATAATACACTCTATATCTACAGTTTAATTGAAAGATATTGTGTTTAAATGGGAAACAACAATTGAAATTTTCTAAATTGAGATTCTAAAAATATGCTGTTTTGAGAAAATCATCTTCACTACAGAAAGAATTTTATTTTAAATCTCCTAGTACTTTTTAATTAAAATACTGGGAAATTTAAAATAAAATTCTATTATTCTTTATTATAAATTATGTTATTCTTTTTTATTTCTAATATCATTATAATTTTTAGAATGATGAAGTTTGTAAAACATTGCAAACTCTTTGTCCATTCTTCTATAAACTTATAAATTTTTTTACTTTCTGTATAAAACATTTTTGCAATCATGAATTGATTTTTACTTTAAAAAGTTGTTTAATCATTTTTTGTGAAAAATAAGTATCTAAACTATTAAATTTATTTTAAGGATGCTTCTTTAACTTTTATTTGAACAAAACATTCTATATAAGTTGCCTTAAGACTTTCACTATTTAACATTGCTGGCCACACAAAATGCAACATTAAGAAACACCAAAGATATCACAGTAACATTTTTTACCGGATAACATGTGTACAAAGATAAAATAATTTTTTGTGTAGTGTGATTGATGGCGAAATCAGCAATTACTGTAACTGTCATTGTTGACTATAACTTTTGCCACACGCCTTGGCAGAGAATCTGAAAAACACTGGATGCATCTTTAGAATATAGCAATGCATGCAGCTTCAACATATTATCAGATTTGGTGCAGCAGCAGGTGATTATCCCTTACCAGTTGTTATGCAAGCATGCACCACATGTTTTCATCTCTATATAGTTCTAGAAAACAAGGAATTCATTTATTCTTATGGGTAAAGAATTCTTGTAACTTATATGTTACATATGGTCTCACATATTATCCTGTTGAAATATAGCTGACTCTTCAGTGTATCAGCAATACATTCTAGAGAAATGGAGGAGTATAATCCATTGCCTTACTAAACCATAATACTAGGCACAAGACCAATTGTGATGATGCATAATGTAGCAATTCAGCAAACTCTCTTCACATTGTCTCCTTTCTTGAATTTGATCATCATCATGTTGTAAAAAAAAACTGGATTTGTCCATAAAGAAAATGGAGTTCCATTCCATCGTCCATGTCTTATCTTTCAGATTGACTCTGTAAACTCCTGTGATTTTGTGTTGAGGATAATCGAAAGCAATAGGTGCTTTGTGGACATTTCCTCAATTGCTCCTCAGTCAAATGATACTAACAGGATCCATATGATAGGTAACATACTGAACCTGTTGGGCTATGATTTCTGATGTGGCTGAGTGATCCATCATTGCCAAGCACATAACATACATATCATGTGTAATAGTGCAATAAGGTGTGTGTGTTCAGACTTGCTGTTCCCTTACTTAGCGATTACATATCTGTGTCACATTTCCAATACAATCATTGGTGTATCTGAAGGGTAATTCTTAATTCCTATAAACTACTATTTTTCCTCATAATGAACTCAGAAGCTTGTTCAGAAGATACTGAAGGCATAGTTAAACAACTTGAGTAAAAAAATCCACAAAAAGTTTTGTTCTTTGAAGGGGCACTCTTTTTTGCCTTCATATAGAGCTGCTATTTTATTGATTTGCATATCCTATCACTGCAAACACGTGTTGTAAATTTCGCATGATTTGTACAATTCCTTCATTGTGTTGCATTTTGGGTGGCCAGCAGGGTAAATAGCTTAAAAATCATTAGTAAAGAAAATCTATCAATTACTAATTTTTTCAGAGTGAAAGTATTAATACTGAATGCTCCCACTCTGCAACTTTAAATTTTAATTAAATGTATTGTTTTTGTAATTTTAAATACACTTAATTAGAATGTAAAAAATACTTATTAAATCTGGTTATTTGTTTACTGATAATTGCTTTATTATATGTAAAGTAAGTCTTATAAAAATAATACTAATAGTTTTGGTATCAAAATAATTAGTGCCTGGTAAATTTTATTTTGTCCAAAATTCATGCTGCTTATTAATGGTTTACAGTTATATCAAAAAAAGTCTTCATAATTAAGGCATAATACTTTTTAGGATCGACTTAGTGATCCAGATGATAAGGATGATTTTATGACACCTGATGATATACATGGACAGGAATTAATCAAAATTGCTGCTGAAAATAAAAGAATGAAGTAAGTTTTTTAATGACAAACAAAACAAACTTTATAAAAATGTAATAAAATTTAACTACTATTGTATTTTAACTTAAAGATATAAATAATACTGTGCAAATATTTGATAAGATGATCTTGTAACCAATCATTAGAAATGAAAATAATATTTAAACAAAATTGCTTAGCAATAAAATTAATTCAATAATATTAGAGTAATTTAAATCATAAGTATAGAGCTATCCTAGTCCTATTATAATTTTACAAATTCTAGTACATAAAAACTTTCCTGGATTAACTCTTTATAGAGATCACAAATTAAAATAATTTATAATCTTTAGAAACTGTAAAAAACAGTAAAGCAGATTATTTAGTAACTTTTTATATATTTTTGTAATGTAACTCAATAATTTTTGCTGCCAAGAAATCCAATCCTTTGAAGATTTAAAATTTTTTAAGGATTGCAATTTTTTTTTCATTCTGTCTATTAACAGAAATTAAGAAGCAGTAAGATTTGTTGATGTTTTTATCTTCTAAAAATCAATTTCTTTAAAAAAAAAATCATGTCTGCATTTAAAGCTTAAAAACTTAAATAATTTCAAATTTGTAGATATATATTACTTGCTTTTTCTTTCTTTAGGCGCCAAGAAGATAAGAGTCCATCAAGATGTAGTGAATGGATGCTGGGAGGAAGTGATAGAGAACTTCCTAGGCATGCTAAAAAAGGTGAAGTGGGAATCACAATATATGTTGATGACTTCACATGAATAGTTTTTAAAACTATTGAAAACTTTTTCCAATTGTTAGATGTGACCAAAAGTGATTTGCTGTGATTTTGATGCTAGCCTGGTTTCAAAAATGAACTACAAAAGTGCTAGCATCGAAAACAATTTAAGTGACTGTTACAATAGATCTGATGGTAATTGAAATATAACTGCTCTTGCGGCCTCAAACTAAGCTGCTGACATTCAAATTGTACTGTTGCTCTATGTGGAAAGATAATTGTGTTTATGTGTGAAACTTTTTTAACTTTTTTTCATTAACTCACTTTGGAAAATGTCCCTTTATTTTTTTATAATTTATTGACCTACTATTTGAAAGAATATCACAATCATAGTAAAAATTTGGTGTAAAAAGTTACTATATTTATATTAGAGAGTTGTATTTATTATTGTGCAGATAAGTTGCTTCAAGCAGTATTCCTATAAATAATATGTGCATTAATTTTGATTATTTTATTTATTACGAAGAGATGTACGTAATATTTTGTATAAAATGATATGAATTATTTAATTCAATGAAAACTGATTTCTTATTAATTTTAAAATCATTATAACTTTTAATTATTATATAACTTTCTTTTTCACAAATTAATTATAAATCTTAACAACAATTATAAATGCATTAGTTCAATATTTTATATAATTTAGAAAATTTAATTGTGCTTATGTTAAGCATTTTATAATTAATTTTGGTATCATTTTGCTTATTTTATGTGATTTCCTCAATAGTTTCGTAAGTCAATTATTTATAAAATAGTTTTTTTTTTTTAATATCACTTTTAAATGAGAAGACCAATAATTAGAATAAAAACTTTTTAGGAATGATTGATTCAAATATTATACTTTAAATAATTTTAATACAAAATTCTGTTGATTTATCATGCTGTAACATATTCTTTTAATTATGCAAATATTTTATCAAGATTTGCAACATTACAAATGATTATTAATTGGTAAATTTTCCTCCTACTTTTTTCTTGCTAATAATCATCTAGTAATAAATATGTATTGGAAAATATTTTTTTAGAAGCTTTTGAAGATAATGGTGCTCAGTGAAATATGATTTTGTGAGACAGTAAGATCTCAACTTTAAATATTTTTTATTTTAATTAATAGTAATTTTTGTATATTTTGTCAATTAAAGTTAAAATTGGAATAGGATGCTCTTTGTTGCCCTTTTTTGTTATCGAAACTAATTTTACACTTTCTAAGAGATTTTATGAAAAAGAACAAAGTTTGTTGTGACAGCTTAGTAAGAAAATACATACAACCTATTTTCATATAAACTGAAATACCTCTTCTTATCTAATTTTTATTTTAGTTTCCTAAAAATTCATAGAATATATTTTTGAAACAAATATAATTATTCAATTTTGTAAATACTTTTCCTTAAAAATGTCTAAGATATGTTTCAGTGAAACATAAAAATGTTGAAATGAGGTAATGATATTAGAAATTGAAACTCAGTTTTGTTTTAAAATGTGCTTTTAATGCCTTATTTTTTCAGTGTAATAAATTTAACATACCTTAATTTTTTTCAATGTAAATTTTATAAACATGTACAATAGATAAATTATAACGAAATAAATTTATAAAAAAAATTTGATTTACGAAATTGTAATTTAAAAGTATTCATCTTTCTTTTATGTAAAAGAAAGTGTGTATATTTTTAAACTATCAAATAAATTATTTTTAAAATTGTGTGTATATATATGTAAAAATATTTTATAATACTTATGTACTTTTGTATTGCATGTAATTGGAAAATAATTTGCATTTGCAAGTTATGTTGTTTGGTTGGCTGTTTTTTAAATCTTTAAGACACAAGTGCCAATTGTGATATTTCAGATTTTTATGTCTCTTCCTTAAGAAGTGGGAATAAAATCTTTAAAATTATTTTGTTGTATTTAATTTTTCTTAAAAGGTTTTTTATTATTAATATGTTAAAAATCAAATATTTTTACAAATTTTTTCGTGATTAAACTTTATGAAAAATACAAAATTTAGCAAAAAATAATGGTGCTGAAAGCTGTGTCATTTATTTTTTCTCCTATATAAATGGAGATTTGATTTTTTTCTATTTTTGCATTTTTCTCAAGCTTTTGTTAACTAAATATTGGGTTGTATTTTTGCTGTAAATCTTTTAACTATATAAATATTTATATTTAAACTAGCTGATATATCAACATTTTTTATCTTTTAAATCCCAGCAAAATAATAATATTTTTAAGAATGTTTTCTGTGACTATCTTGTAATAGATAAATTTTTATCAATGATAACTAATTATCTAATAATACATTCTATTCTTTCTTGATCCCTTTTGTATTTTCAGAAACTCTTTAAAGAGCTGAAATATGTATATGAAACAATACCAATTTGATTGATAGTTCCACTTTATTTAACTGTGTAAAAATTTACATATTAAAATTGCAAAACTGTTATTGAAAATTAGGGATTATTTCTTGTGTTCAGAGTCATTTATTGCCAAACCAATGTCTGAATAGTCAACATTCTGAATTTCAGTTCCAGTTTGTGGGTTCAATATCTGTTTCGACTTTTAGTGTTTTGGAATCCAATTGAATCCATAGAACCTATCAAATTAGTAATTATTATCAAAAAGTGATTGTGAAAAATCATTTGACCTTTTATACTTATTTATTTTTATTAAAAAGAACTTTTTTAACTAACTAAAAATAACACTAACTAAAAATAACTCAAAACATTTCCATTAATAAGTTTTCAGTTTAACTTAGATTTAATCAATTCGTTTAGATCCTCTATTCTTGTCTATTAAATTAAAATGCTTAGCATTTTTAATATGGATTTAAGTAATTTAGTAATCAGGGAAAGAAAATGTTCTTAAGTGTTCATTTTCATTGTATTTTGAAAATATGACTATGAAATTTATATTTATAGCATGGGAGGATAGAAAGGACTGTCCTTATATAGAAATATTCAAACTTACTATAGTTTATTTAAAAAAATGGAGTTTATAAGCTTAAGCATTCACACAAACTGTTCAACATTTGCATCAAATGTCAGATCAGCGGCCATTAATTCAGATACTGTTAATGCTATATTATCGATAGGAGCTCCTTAAATTTTGTGATCGATGATACACCTGCTTGAAGGAAGTGCTGGATATTTTACTTTTTCAGACAATTCTCTCTTCTATTTACTAAACCATGTTAGTCGTATCTTTAATTTGCGACATCGTGGAGAATGCACACTGCCAGCATACGCGGACTTTTATTTTCATAATTGCTGATCACCTGTAATGAAGGTAGAAGTATTGGATTGATGTCTTAATCAATTATCTCTTGTTCTTCGAACAATTGCCGTTACATTTCTGTTGTGTTAAAACACGTGACTCTATCCTTTATTCGATAGCTGTGAAACGCTACGTTTACATCTAATCGATGGTTGCCGAGCAATTGGCTGGTCATCGTACTCCAGGTTTTACAGTCGATGAATTGTGGCATCGTTTTGAAGCTGCTTAAAGTGGCTCAGTTGCTTCACGCCTCTTCCCATTAAGATCAATTAATTGAAACATCATTTGCCACGGGCAGTGATTGGGAGGTGACCACGCTGTACTCTACCTCACTGGGTTGCTGCAGCTCCACTACTTAATCTCTTTATGAATAGTGAAGTATATATAGTTATTACTTTCAGGGTTTGTTTTGAGTATCGATTTCTCAGGATCTATGCTTCCAAATTTCTTGAAAATTTTATCACTTTTGATTTTTTTGTGTAATATATTTGTATATAAATATCATTTTATTATTTGCATTTCCTCCTGAAGTAGCAACTTTAATATAGAGAAGCGAACTTTATTTTGAAATATGAGTGCAGGAAATATTTCATTTTCCCAATCAATTCGTAACCATTTTGATTTTGACTTGTTAGTTCAAGTCACCTGCCAAGTATCTCAGTTTTTAAATTAATCCGGAAGCTATAATATGATACCAATTTTCTAGTGAGACAGCTAAATTTTAACAAATTTAAAATATAAATGTATTGATTCATTTCAAATATTTTTCAGCTGGTTCAATTGGTTGACTTTTCTGTTAAGGCATGAGTTTCATCCATATTTTTAATTTTTTCTTAAATTTACGAAGAAATGTGTTGGAAAATGTATTTCAAAAGTCAAATATAATTTGGTTTATGATTAAATACATTTTTAATAGTTTTTTCGGTAGTTTAAAAGTAATTTTCGGTGATGAATCCAAATTCGATTTGTTTTCTTCGAAAGGAAAGGTAAAAGTATGGCAAAACTCCAATAAAGAACTAAATCCTGCAAATACGAAAAAAACCGTTAAGCATGGAGGAGGAAGCGTGATGGTATGAGGGTGTATGTCTGCAGCAGGTGTTGGCCGATTGGTGTTCATAAAATCTACCATGAATCAGTATACCTACATCAGTATGTTAAGGGATAATTTAAAACATAGTGCAGAACAGCTTGGGATAGCAAACACTTTTCGGTTCAATCAGGATTATGACCCAAAGCCTAATGCTCTCAATACTAGCTTGTGGCTACTGTACAATTGTCCTAAAGTCATTAAAACTCCTCCATAATCACCAGACTTAAATGTCATAGAAAATTTATGGCATCAGTTAGAAGTTGCTGTAGGCAATCATCACAAATTTCTAACAAAAATGACTTTAAAAAGGCATTATTGGAAGAATGGAACAAAATCAATAAATATTACTGTGAAACTGTCGTTCGATCTATGCCAAAACGTTTGGAACATGTAATTTAGAAATAAAGGACATCCAACAAAGCACTGAAATGAAGATATCTTGTATCTATATTTTTTTTTAATATACAGATTTTGTACAGTGTTCGAGTTTCATTTTGACCTTTTTTGTTCGAATAATCATCCTAAAAATGATGTGTTGCTTAAATAATGTGTAAATCTAAAATTTGTTTTTGTGAAACAAAGAGGTGTTTTACTATATACCAAAATAAAAATATATAAATTTTTTTTGTATATTACTTTCTATATCTTAAATTAAACAAGAAATATCACAGTGTACGAGTTTCACTTTGACTGTATGTTTACGACCAAGCTGGTGTCCAATTCGTCAACGTTATGGATTGCAGTTCAACAAATCGCGGCCTTAATTCCCATTTTGGAACCTAGTGTTTAGTGGTTTGGATTGTAATTTTAAACTGTAAAATCTGGTTTAATCAGTAATTGCTTGAGAAAAGTAATTGTAGTGACAAATAAACCAATTTGCTAAATTAGTTTATTCTAAAAAACAATTTTTTGTTTAATCAAGTATTTGGCCTTGTGGTTGCACACAACGCTGTTCTAGCCGAAAGTCCTGGTTCGAGCCCGACTACATTTGATCAATGGATGATAAATGTTGGGTTTCTGCACGTCTGTCAAGATGGATATCTACAGCTTTTACTAGTTATTTCATCCATTGTGATTCGTGAATACGGTACATTGAAAGAATAGCCTTTTTCAGGTGGAAATTGATATGACTGGATATTAAAAAATGGCTTATAACAGATTAAGACCCTTAGATTGCCCTCTATGTATTAGAATCTAATATTTATACTAAGAAATTTTTTTTTAACTAGAAAGAAAGCTCAGGAAATTTCTATTTATAGGTATTCAATTAGGCAACATTTTACCACTTTTATTCAACTCTCACTTTACTTCTCTTTCTGAATCTTAAATCACATGAATAATTTTCCTGTTTTTTCCTTGTTTAGTTTATGATTCTCTTATAATTCAGTAGTAGTTTAATACTCCAAATGACTTGACTTTTTCAATCGATGTAATGTGGTTATTGTGGCTTAAAATTTAAGAATCTAAAATAATTACAAAGAAAATGTATCAATTTTCTTTTTTCACCATAAAAACAAATATTTTATGTATAGCGAGAGATGTATGTATGTATAAATGTATCTGGTTAAATTTTTATATAATATTGTGGCAAAAAATATTCCTTTAAAAAAATCAAATCTTTCTATTCATACAATTCCCATTTATAAGTAAGCATTTATGTTATGAAAAATTAAGAACATGCTCTAATATGTTTAAAATATTAGGATTTTTCTTCGAAATATTTTCCTTCGGTATATTTATGCATTAAATATGTGGATGTTTTCTATGTTTCTGGAGAATATTTCTCAGTCATCCAGACTTTCGTGCAATATATTAAACATTTATAAGTAGTGTTGTATTGATGCACATCCATGCGTGTTTATTTAATTTCTAAATCTTTAAGTAAAGGTACTTTATTATGTCAGAAGATAACTTTCATCCTTTAAAAAATTTTATTTTAAAATCGGCATTTCTTGATGTCGACGGACAAAAAAATATGTAACGAGTAAGAAATTAAAGCTTAAATCCATTTAAGATAAAATATGTCAATGTGGTTATATTTTTGAAATTAGTTAGATGTTACATCTCCAGTGGACACTATTGAATCCTATTGTAATTCAGTCTAACCTAGTTTAACTTCTCACAAATAAAATAACCATACATTTTCTTGCAAATTACGAAGAATGAAACTATTGTCTGTAAAAAATTTTCATCGCTTGAAAACTTTTAAAGTTATCTATCAGATTAAATTTCAAATAATGCTAATTACAACAAGCTTGTATGAAAATATATTGGGAAGTATTCTACTTTTTTATTTGTTTTGTGTACTTTATTTTTGATTAAATCAATATTTAGATTTTAATTTTAATTAAACTTTACGCTCATTCTCATTTCTAAAAATTAAGATTCGTAATCAACAATACTTACAGATAACAAACTTTGAAATTCTCTTAAGGGGACTCCTTCGGCGCCATATTGAAAACGAGCGCTAATGTTAAGTCTATGGAGAAATTGACATACATGTTTCTCAAGTTCTATTATAGCTAGACCTTCACTTTTTGTAGGTTTCCCTAATGCACAAAAATAATAATTTATTTTGTTTTGAAATTTATTTTTAAAATTAATTTAACTATGTTTAAATTGGCTCAGTAATTTGATAATATGCTTAAAACATTAATAACTTAAAAAAGGTAAAAAATTTAGAAATTTTAAAAACAGACTTAATATCTACATATATTTATAAATCCCAACAATTTTTTTTTTTTACTTTATCTACGATAGAATTTTTTTATTTCTCCACATAAAACTTAAAATTTTTCGCAAATATTAGCAACGCCCACATGGCGGATGAATACTTGGTTGTTTGAATAATCAATCCAATCAATTGCATGCTTTAGTCAACAAGCTCCTTCTCACACACTAAAATTTGAAGTTTGGTTTTTCGCAGTTCTATGAGATAATTTGTGTGTTCCCTTCCCTCATCCCCAGCAAACGCTGCGGGTGTTCCTAGTATCCGGTATCTTCCTGTAAAAATATGCTTCTAAATTGGCGCGAGAAGGGACATTTCTTTCCCCTTTACTACATACGAGGGGCTCTGGTGATTTCCCTGTGACGAATCTTCATCTTTCCAGAGCGGCCCTGCAATTATTTTCACAAGAAATGATGGGCTTATGGACATTATATACATTGACTTTAAACAGCTAAATCTATTGAAAAAATATAAAATTTATACAGTTCTCATGTAGTGTACTTTTTTAATTCTTTATTTATATTTTTGATGCAATTTTTCAAGATGTATATCTACATGATATGATATTGCAATACATATCTATAGCCATTGCAAAATTCATCAATTCCATATTTTTTAATCTTTATTTTATAAAAACTTCTTAAAGTTTGTTGTTTTTCTTACTTTTATATTTGATTCTAAGTTTATTGCTTACTGATTTTGGATGCAGAATTAACTTGAACATTTCAACAAAACCTACGAAATATTTATTTATCCATGAAAAATATAAAAATTGTTTATTATTAAATATAAAAATAAATAATATTATATATGTATATATGTGTGTGTGAGAGGTGTGAGTGTGTGTTTATATGTATGTATGTATGTATATATATATGTATGTATATGTATGTATGTATATATATATTTCTTTTGATTTTGAGGTTATTTCTTCTAAGTTCGAATTCTTGGTAAGTAAAAGCATTCTTTTCTAAATCGGAATACGTATGTTTCGATGATGTTTGGGACAATAATAAATATGTTCATAGGCCTTACACAATTCAAAATTTTAGGAAGAATATCCCACTTATTAGTTATTATGAAACTTGTAAAGTGTAGAAAATTGGGATACACTCTTGAACAAATGTGTTATAGAACATTCTCAGAGTATCGTAAATGTCACTTTTATTAATTCAAACATGACATCAATGCACCAAAATTAAATCTTTCAAAATATATTCTAGCATTTAAAAAATGCATGTTGTGAGTCATGGCATGCAGTTTTAGAATTCTAAAAACTAAAAATTTGACATGCATTACATATTATACATTTGTAAAATTGTATCCTCCTTTTTTATTTTCTCTCTCTGTAGATATAAATTTCCTACGAATTTTATATTACTGGTTCGATGGATATTACGTATAGGATCGATATGACAATCAGGAAGATTTATTTAAAAAAAGCTTCAAATGAGGCTTTTGGAAAGTCAAGTATTTTTTGAAATCTCTATCTTAAATTATGATTCTATATTCAATTATTACTTGCATATGGAATTCCAGATGTTGGGGGAAAGCTTGGATACAAATTGTAAGACCTTGTAGGGGCTGGAGAGATCTTGGACTTACATGTGGTTTCCCGGAGCACAACACTTCCGCCCTGGCTACATTCAAATTTTATGAATTTCGGACATAAAAAGCCGAAATCTCTCACCACTGCCAAAAGGAAACTTGATAGGTAGAAAATGGTTCCTCGAAAGGGGGAAGAAATGTTATTGTTTTGTGCCAGCTAGACTGGCAGCATGTGGTGTGCTGCTCCGCGGGAGAAGAAATCCATCAAGTGCTGTCCGAAAGACTCGTCCTGAAACACTCATAAAAGTCTTCTACAAGAGTTCTTATTATTGCCTGGTACATTTTATTTACAGCAATTGTAAATAGTATAGGAAGACAGATCCAAATTTCTTTTGCTCAAGACAATTGAATGCGCTATTTCTTGACGTACTTGCTAAAAATGAGTTACCGACACCGAAGAAATAAGCTTTCCAATCAGTTACGTACTTCAATTAGAAGAAAGAAAAACAAAGGACAAAATTTGAATGTATGGAGAGAAAAGTAAGTTTATTTATTATGATTTCTTATACTGAGAAATTTTTGTTAAATTGTCATTCTATCATTGAAAATTGTAGGAAAAAAATATGCATGCTGCAAATTATGTTTAAAAAACACAATAGATTTTATTACTTTAAAATTTTTAATTGATTATGAAAAATAAAGTAATACATTCTTAAACTTTTATCACGATTGCTTATTACCAGAAATAATTGATCCCAGATATGCGCGATCAATGAAAATCAGAGATCCTCCATCTGTAATAGAAGCGAAAAATAAAAAACAATACGGCAAAATAAAATTAAAATAATTTTAAAAAGAAAAAAATCTAAAATATTTTGTATTCAGAGAACTTCTTAAAATATTAATATTTTTTTCCAGATGTGTGCATATTGAAATACAAATTTACTATCTTTAAATGCAGGATATTATATATATATATATATATATATATATATATTATTGAATGATTGTGCAGCTATTATAATGTAGTCATATGTTATTATTTTATGTATTTCAAATTTCAATAGTCTTTAAAATAAATAGGATACAAATTTGCATGCTTTTATTAGTTTATTACATATTGGTTGACAATTATTCTTCATTAAGCTTAAAAAATATAATTTATTGTTATTTTTTAAAGATAATATTGTTCTGAAGAATTTCAGAGTAATTACTGTTTCCTACTGCTGTTGATAGCACTATTTAATTGTAAATTGCGTAATGTGTTAAAATAGGCTATAAGTATCACGTAAAAAATAAGAATTAAAAAAAAGATTAATAAATTATCAGCAACTGTTGTTCAGCGGAAAAAGTTTTTCATAATCAAGTGTAAAGTATAACATTTTAAAACTTCCCAATAAATTAAATAAAACGAAAAATTGAATTTATTAAGAAAAAAAGCTGAGAAATTACGATGAAGGGGTGTATTGGTAGGGATGTGAATTCTATCACATCATTGTGATAAAAATACACATACTCGAGCGTATTCTTATCACATTTCTTGAACAACTAAATGCACATCTTTGAAGAAATTTCTCCACACTTTATCTTTAGAGCATGAATAATTTTTTATTCAATCTCATACATAGAATAAAAATTACATAATAATTTATTTTACATCTTTTTAAATATATTAATATACTAACAAAAAGAATATGTGATTACAATTTATATTTATATATGTATGTAGGTATTTAAATATTTTATTTCTTTTAGAAATTTAAATCAAATAATTTCATTTTTATAATCTTTTATGCATTTTGGTCTAAAGCATACACAAGTGAAAGTTTAGAAAATTATTATCTTTATTTAGCTACTTTTGTTAGTAAACTTATAATATTTTTATGGAAAAGTAAAGTTAATACCAGCAAACAATAAAATGCAAAATATGTGGTATAAAACATTTTCGTTTATTGATGTCCTAAAACATATTTCATGTCGAAAATAAAAATTATGACGAAATCAGTTCAAAAAGGAATTAGTGAGATGCGAAAATACTTTTTGCAAAATGTATAAAATGCCACTATTGAACTCAGTATAATAGCACTTATACTTTTCGAAAATTAGAAAAAGATAAAAATAAAAGTGATGGCTGAATTGCCTTTTCGTTTCCTGGGTGCGAACAGGAATATAATTCAACTACCAAGCAAATAGGGCCTGCGTATGCGATTTACTTACAGCCATAAAAGAGAGAAAAGTTTGCTCATTACGCATACACTTTCTCACCTTGACCCCAGTGTAGTAATGTAACGTCTTTTGGAATCAACTAGGATTGCTCTTTTCTCCTTCAGTTTCCCTTGCAATATATATATATATATATATATATATATATATATATATATATATATATATATATATATATATATATATATATATATATTGTTATGAAACAAACTAAAGACTCCAAATTTTTAAACAAACACATTTAATTAATAAAGAAACAAAATTTACAAAGAAGTCATATCGGGGTTCGCTTATATCTCTCGCGCCTGCATCGCGAACAAAATCAGTATCAGTATTACAAAGCAAAACAAAACACAGCTTCGTCAGACTTCCTGGCACCAACCGTCTCCCTACTCACCCTCCCCCATCAGAGGCTCTGAAGTTGACAGTGAGACATTACAATATATAAATATATGTATATATATATATATATATATATATATATATATATATATATATATATATATATATATATATATATATAGCTAAATTGTCGCTTGATACTTTAAAATGAACACTATAAGATCATTATCTTCAAAATTTTATGATTTTTTGGCGAGTTAAAATGAGAATAAATACGCTAGCTAAGAATAATTATGAAAACAATATTTAAAGATGATGTTATAAATTTGGCTGCATTGGAGCTCTGATGTTGGATACCTGGAGTTCTGAAATTTTGTTACAGATGAAGAAAATTTAAAAAATTTGAAAATGGTATATACATTGAATTTCGATGAAATGTGAGACCCTAATCTATTTTACGACATTTCGAGGAATTTAGAGTATTTTGTATTTTTTATGATTTTATTGAGAAACACATTCTATTTTAATTTGTTGAGAGGCTAAGCTTTAACACACATACACACAAAAAAGATCATTTGCTTATTCCCAAAGTGAAGATTATATTTAATTCTTAAATTAAAGACTCTATTTTTCTTGAAGTGAATTCACTTCTTCAGATACGAATGATGATATCGCCATATTTGAACTCAAAAGTGCGGATTATGTAATAGGTTATATTGTTTTTAAAGTTTGCTTAGAAATATATCAAGAAACAATGTCGAGATGCCTGATCAATCCAAATAGAGAGGTAGACTTTCCATTCCTACAAAAAGCATTGATAGAAATTATAAGCGAAATATACGGAATTTTCCGTTGATTTTATATCGAAATATTTTATAAAGCTAGACAAGTTATTCCAAAGTTAATAAATAAATTACACTATTTTCTCTTTTTAAGAGAGATAAGAAATTTGGCATTTTTGTCTATTTGAAAATATTTTTAAAAGTGAAGTTTACTTAGAGAGAAGCGCAACTGTTTAATATTCTCATAAGGCCCATTAAAAAAGAATAAAATCTCGTAAAATCAAAGCAAATTGAAATTATATCAAGAAAAATAAATAAGTATATTTTGTATTTTTATTTGAACATTGATATTAAGTTTTGATCATTTAATGAATAATAACAAAATTGATCAATTTTTTTATGCATCTGTATACTGTTATGAAACAAACAAACAAATAAATGACTCCAATTTTGAAACATACACATTTAATTAAAAAATGAACAAAATTTACAAGGAGCCATGTATGGGTTCGCGACAATCTCTCTCGCCTGCTTCGCGTACAATGAGAGTCTCTCTGAAAATCAAAAAAAAAACAAAAAAAAAAAAAAAACATAGGATCTTAAAATCGAAAGTGCCGATGGTGAGACATTACAGACTAAATTATTCCTTCCTTCCCCGGAGTTTTTTTTTTTTTTCTTTTTCTCATTCTAAGGAAATCAACCTGCAAATAAAAAAGAAAAAAACACACACAAACAACAAAGAGCAAAATTTAGTATTACAGATAGCCCTGATCAATCGGACTCTGGCTGAAACACAAAATTATATGGAATTATATAATATTAAATATAAAATAAAAATATATCAAAATAGCACAAAATAATTATCTAACACAACAGGATTTTCAACACTAACTAAATTTACAAATAGACACATTTTTACTATAAAAAACATTTTTTTATTATGTACACATGTAACAACAATTGAAATTTGTATTAAAAAAAACATTTTAATTTAATATCTGAGAAAAAAGAAAATAATTAAGTTTGGTTATTCAGCATTCTACTGAGACTATCGGCATTCTGATGTAATTTGCCCTTTCTGTGAACAATATCAAAATTTAGGCTTTGAAGTACCAAAGCCCACCTTAAAAGTCTGGGATTAGATCCTGTATGATGTTTTAACCAAACTAAAGGGTTATGATCAGTTTCGATAATAAATTTATACTGACCATCTAAATAATATTTTAATTTAGTAACAGCAAAAATTATTGCTGCACATTCCTTTTCTATAGTGCTATAATTTTTCTCAGATTTTGAAAATTTTTTACTCAGAAATAGGATAGGGTGTTCATTTTCATTTTGATCTCTCTGAGATAAAACTACACCTATTCCTAAGTTTGAGGCATCACATTGAATGATAAATTGTTTTTGAAAGTCTGGACTGTAAAGTACAGGCTTCTTTATTAAAGTGTTCTTTAATTCTATGAATGCCTTTTCGCAGTTATTATTCCATATTACAGTTCCTTTCTTGGACTTCCCTTTTAACAGGTCGGATAAAGGCGCAGCAACTACCGAAAATTCTGGTATATACTTGCGATAGTACCCAACAAGACCTAGGAAAGCTCGTACTTCGGTTTTGCTTGAAGGACGTTCGAAATCGGTAATGGCTTTCACTTTAATATCACCTGGTGTTCTTTGACCTTGTCCTACAAAGTGTCCCAAATATTTAACACGAAGTTGAGCGAATTTGCACTTAAGGGGTTTTACAGTCAATTTCGCAAATCGAATCTTCTCCAGAACACATTTAAGATGTTGGATGTGATCAGACCAGGTAAGTGAATATATAGCTATGTCATCTAAATAAGGCACAGCAAAATGTTCGCAATTTTTTAATAAATCAGCCATTAACTTACTGAAATAGTAAGGAGCATTCTTCAAACCGAATGCCATTCTCAAAGGTTTATAAACACCAAATGTCGTCGTAAATGCAGCATATCTTTGAGCCTTAGGACTCAAAGGTATCTGCCAATAACCTCGTGTTAAGTCTAATAAAGATATGAACTTCGCTTTCGAAACGGATTCAACACGCTCTTCAATATTTGGTAATGGATAATATTGCGTTCTGGTAACCTCATTTAACCTGCGATAATCAATGCACGGACGAGGTTCTTTTCCAGGAGCTTCAACTAATATTAAAGGTGATGTGTAATCGGATTCCCCTGGTTCCACCACCTTCAATTTCAACATCTTGTCTACTTCCGATTTCAGAATTCCTGTCTGTCGTGGGGACATTCGATATGGTTTAGCTATAATAGGTTTATTAGATTCTAATTCGATGTCAAGTTCAGCCAGTTCTGTACAACCTGGTTCATTTGAAAAAATATCAATAAATTGAATCAAAAGTCTACTCAATTGTTTCTTCTGATCGTCCTCTAACTTTTCATTAAAACAGCTTTCAGGAAAAGTCTCTAAAAGGGTAGATGAATTAATTTCAAAACTTGGGATATCTTCTTTCTCAGAATCAATATCTTCATTATCAGAATTAGAGGTAAAAATTAAATTAACATCCTCTGGACGCTGAAAATAAGGTTTTAACATATTTACATGGTATACATGTAATTTTTCCTTATCGGGAAATTGTATTACGTAATTTGTGTCCGATAGTCGTTTTACTACTTTTCCTGGACCTATCCAATGAACAGAAAATTTGTTCGATCTAGAAGGTGCAACAACTAACACAAGATCATTTTCTTTAAATTCTCTTTTCGTAGCCTTACGGTCATACCAAAGTTTCTGTTTTTCTTTAGCCTCTGTCATATTTTTCACAGCTAATTCTTGGCATCTTTTCATTCTATTTAAAAGATTAAAAACGTAAGCAATCACACTATCTTCTTCAATGGTTTTACCAGTTAGATTTTCATATAATAGTGTTACGGGTGTTCTTAAGTTCCGACCATGGACTAATTCTGCAGGAGAATATCCAGTGCTATCATGAATGCAAGTTCTAAGAGCAAAAAGTGCCTGAGGTAAAATCTTCTCCCAATCTGTACCCTTTTCTAAGCAAAGGACTTTCAGTATTCTCTTTAAAGTTCTATGCAATCTCTCAACAGGATTGCTTTGGGGATGCTGAACGGAACTATGCACAACTTTAATACCAAATTTTTCTAAAAATTCTGATGTCAGGACACTCATGAAAGATGTTCCTTGATCACTTTGCAACTCCCTAGGAAAACCCATGCGGCTAAATATCTGAAGAAAAGCATCAATCACAGTAGTAGAACGTATATCTGGTACTGGGATGGCATCTGGATACTTGGATGACATGCAAATGGCTGTTATAATATACCGGTTACCACAGGAAGTTATAGGTAAAGGACCACATGCATCAACGTTAATTCTTGTAAATATTTCCGGAATTACTGGAACCAGTTTCAAAGGAGCCCTTTTCTTATCTTGAGGCTTTCCTACTCGTTGACATTTGTCACAAGATTTAACAAAATTTTCAATTTCTTTAAAGCAGTTAGGCCAGTAGAAAGTTTTGCACAGCATATCTTTTGTTTTAGTTATACCTAAATGAGCTGCAGTTATCTCATGGCAGATCCCTTTTAGTTGGTTGCGAAACTTCTTGGGCACAACTAATAATCTTCTTACAGTTCCATCATTGTCCATTTTATTATAAAACAACAATTGATTTATTATAATATATTTATTGTCTTTTGAAGATTGTCGTTTAGCTTGCTCAAAAAGAGGTTTCAAATCTTCGCACACCTTTTGTTCCCGAGCAAATTCTTCTGGAGATGTTTTTATCAAATCCATCCCTTCAACTTCGGTTTCTAATGGTGGCAAAATTGTATTTTGCTCTAATTCTTCATTTTGTTTAGTTAGGAAGCAAGACCTAGAAGATTCTATTTCAGAATCAATAATCTCTTTATTCGTGCTATTTTCCTTCCGTCTTTTTTGAGCTCGAGTTTCTATAGCATTTATCATATGTATTTTCACCTCCTCATGCTTTTTAATTTCCTCAAATAAAGCGGCTGTTTTGTTTCCCAGTAAATATCTTCCTTGATCCAAAGAATCTCGAAGAACTGCTGCCTTTGTCAAAATGTGACCTAATTCACAATTTATTTCAACCTCGGCAATAGGTAAGCATACTAAAGTTTCATCAAGAGGTGTTCTTAGCCAAACCTTTTCCTTCGTGAACATATCAGGTTTCACGTATTTTCCACAAATCAAATCAAGAGTTGCTCCAGTGTCTCTTAAGATTGGCATTTGAATTCCATTAACAGTGCCGATACTAGTGTAAGGAGCCATCAACTCATTAAATGTACTTCTAGCAATTTCGTTGGATGCTACCGATTCTAAGTTCTTTTTTATTTTGTCACACTGAGGCCGCAAATGACTATAAGAACCACATTCATAACATCGGAGTTGTTTTCTTTTTTCGAATTCCTTTTCATGTGAATAATTAGAATTTTTATTCTCGACTCTTTTAGGAACATGAGATTTATGATTCCGAACTACTTCATTAAACTTAAAGGCACGGTTTTCATTTTGTTGACGAAAACCAAAATTATTTCGAGGGAGTTTTGTAAAATCTTTCGTCTTAAAACTATCTCTTAAACTTTCATATTCATCTATTTTCTCTGCCAGATCATACGGCGAATTTATTTTAAGCCATTCCGCCAAAAAATGTTCCTTAATTTCAATTGGCACACGACGTTTCAATTGATCTGTTACCATTAGTTCCTTAAGCTGTTCAAATGTCGTTATTTCTAATTCCGTAAGCCATTCCGTAAAGTAACTATTCAATTCTTGTGCATAATTTCTCCATGATTTGTCTGACGTTTTCTGGTGTCTAAGAAACAATTGTCTTAATTTTTCGCTATTTAACTTGAATCGTTTAAGAATAATTTCCTTCACGTAATCGTAATCATCAGCCCTTTCTGGAGGTTCTCTAGCTAACATGTTAGATATCTCTGAAGGTAAAGCACTTACAAGATAAACTACCCATTCGTTTTTTGGAATATGAGCCATTTCTGCTCTACGCTCAAAATTTATTAAGTATAAACTCATCTCATCTTTCCTTTCATCGAATTTTGGCGTTATTTGCATTAATTGAATTTTTTGAGCATGTTCAGTCCTATTTGTAACTGATTCTGTGTTCGAAATTGCAGCATTTGAAGAGATTTCCAGACGTTTCATTTCCAAAATATGTTCTCTTTCTTCACGTCTAATTCTTTCTTCTTTTTCTTCTCGCCTAATTCTTTCCTCTTTTTCTTCCTGTTCCCTTTTAACTCTTTCCTCGATTACCCTATCTAATATACATTTTACTTCTTCCTCGTTAAAGTTTTTACTAGTTAAAATTAATTTTTTAATATCTGGGATTTTAAAAGAATCTGGAACCATTTCCCCTAACTCTTCAGCTACTTCTACTAAATCTCCCTTTTTCCCCCGTGCTAAAAAAGCCATTTTATTTATTAACGCTTTATCTCAGAAGAGATGCAATAATGAGAGAAACAACAGACTACACCCACCTATATGCAAAATTTCGTAAATAACTATAGAAATTATTTAACACACTCTACTAATATAAACATATCCATAACATTTAAAAAACTTAAATGAAAACAAACTATATTGTAATACAACAAATAGTGTATAGATAGAAAATCATATATTTTGAGAAGAAGAACAAGTTTAATATTAAATCTTCTACTCTCGATTTCAAGTTTTTTTATCACCAAGCTAATGCTTAATACTCAGATAAATTGAATTATTAATCAAAAATGTATAAATTTATAAAATCAGATTCTTATACAAATACTATTATATTAAAACAGAAAATGAAATTATATTATTTTTGAATCCTTATTTAATTCAAAATATAGAACACTCTACAATTCTTAACAACAATATAAATTAAAAGCTTTAACTAATCTAAACCAGAAATCAGCTTTCGATTTTAAATCAATAAACTTAGTTAGTTAATCATACACGACATGAAAATGATAATAACGTACGATATTTTAAACAGTAAGAAAATATCTTTTCAAATCTTTATCAATGAAAATAAACATGCGTTTCTAAATATCAAATAAATCAGTTTGATACTTTACAAACAAAAATCAAAAACATATAAATAAATCTCACATTACTTTAAATTCAAACCTATTTGTAATCATGTACTTTCGTTTTCACATAACGAAATCAAAACCTTTCTAAAGTATATATTACTTTCATAAAATCTACTTTCAGTGAAACATTCAAAAAATTATGAATATAAGTGTACTTTCGATTTTACACATTAATCTATAACAACATAGTTATTTTAACATATTCCTACGTGAATTGAAATACATCAACCACATAAAAATAATGAAATGCAAATTTATAATAAGATACACTTTTCTTATAAAAAATATTACACTGTAAATTCGAATACACGAAATACAGAAATTAGCTTTGTAACATGGAATACATCATTTACAAACTTATAAGCAAAATTAATTGATATAGCATGAACACTGTAAATTCGAATACACGAAATACAGAAATTAGCTTTGTAATATGGAATACACCATTTACAAACTTATAAACAAAATTAACTGATATAACATGAAAATCACGTAAATAACATTGGAACTAAATATTCTATAAATTTCTATAACATTCCAAACTATTTATTTTCAATAGTAGCCAGAGAAAGATTGATCAAAATGGCCTACCTGTATTCCAACATTGCGGCACGTAATCCAATATAGTGCACATAATTAATTTCCATAATGGATGCTAATGCAAAGCATTAAAAAAGCATCAAACCGCTGCCACCAAAAACATAAGTTTGTTATGAAACAAACAAACAAATAAATGACTCCAATTTTGAAACATACACATTTAATTAAAAAATGAACAAAATTTACAAGGAGCCATGTATGGGTTCGCGACAATCTCTCTCGCCTGCTTCGCGTACAATGAGAGTCTCTCTGAAAATCAAAAAAAAATAAATAAAAAAAAAATAAAAAAAATAAAAAACTCCGGATCTTAAAATCGAAAGTGCCGATGGTGAGACATTACAATACTTTTCTGCTGAACAGTAAATAGAATATTTCTTCCCAAAATCTCCAAGCAGAGCTTTTTCTCTCTCATTGCTTGACTAAGCTCACAACAGATATTTCCGGTGTCAAATTTGAGAAGCTATTGAGCCAGCCCTACTTTTCCTCACCCATGAGATTTACAGACATACAGTTCCAGGAAGGAATACCCTGAGGCGAGAGGGGACAAACAAACTGACCACATATGCGGAGAAAATCTGCGTCAGACATGCTGAAGGAAATTAGGATGCGGGGGTTATATTGTCCACTTTACCCCTATTGCGGTTAAGTGGTCTTCTCATTCCCCACTTAAAAATCACCCCCCCATTGAGATAGGAACTATTTTTTCTTTGTAAACAGGTGCTTTGGCGTGACTTATGAGTTTAAATTCACCAATCAGTTCTTTCAGTCTTTGTAAGAAGGACTGCCCCCAAACAACTGCGCTAGATGGCGCTGAAGCTCATTTCTAGATTTATTTTGAGGAAGGATTCCCCTTAAGCTAGTAAAACTTGACTGATTTTTCAATCTATTAGTGTATGGCAACCGTAGAAAGGGAGTATTTCTTGGAAATTCTCCCTTTATAGGAACACTGTCGTTCGGAAACATGGAGGAAGGAATATAAGCTTATATTCCTTCCTCCATGTTCGGAAAGCAACAGGGTTTCTAAGGGGAGAAGATTTCTAAGAAATTTTCCCTTCCTTAGATTGCCACACAGTTGAAAAAACTGGTTTATCTTGTCTGGGAAACTATCTGTCAACGAAGGAATTTAACTTTTCTCTCACATACAGTTGGCAAAAAAAGTGTTAGAACAATAGGAATTTTTAAGTTCTCAAGGTAATAAAATGAAACTTTTGTCACATAGTATGTATATTATGTAATACTTTTACATAACTACTCATGGAGTAAGAAACAAATATTTAGAATCAATAGGATTTAAGAAAATTAAAATAAAAGATTTGTGCTTTGCAAAAAAGTATTAGAACATCGGACTTCAATATTGAATCATTCATAAAATAAAATGACTAAAAATTGGAACGTGATACTAATACATGGTATGCAGTCCGTTGGCTGAATATACTGCATCCAGACGTCTTGGCATAGATTCCACCAAATCTTTGGTGATGTTTGATGACATGCTGGTCCAGACATCTTGCAAAGGTTGTTTTACATGTTATTGGGAATTTTTTCTCTTTTTCATCCAACAGATACCACAAATGTTCTATAGGATTCAAGCCTGGGGACTGTGGGCGAGCTACCAATCTTTGGGGAGCATTATATAATAGCCATTCTTTGGTTTTGTCGGCAGTATGTTTGGGGTCTTGTTCTTGTTGAAAAATGAATGTCTTCTCTAACGTTAATTTCTTTGCACTGTCTTTCAAGTTATCTCGTAACACATCAATATATGACAAAGCTGTAATTTTATCATCAATGAACTGGAGATTTCCATCTCCTTTGTAAACCATGCCACCCCAGGCAATGACATTCCTTCCTCCGTGCTTTATAGTTTTCTGTACATTTTAAGCCTGAAAAGCAGTTCCTTTTCTTCTCCAAACTGTGAGCACGTATTTAGGTTTGAAAATTTAAAATTTATTCTCGTCGGAGAAAATTATATATTTCCAGAAATCTAATGTCTATTTTTATAAATTTTGGCAAATTCTAGGCGTTTTTTCCTGTTGTTTTCTAAAAGAAAGGGTTTATTCCTTGGCCGTCTTCCTTTTATTACCAGCATTATGCAATACATTTCTAACTGTTTGAGGTGTTACAACCTTTCCTGAGATTGATTCAATATTTGCGGCCAACATCCTTGCACTTCCTGTCGGATACTGTAGGGCATCTTTAACCACTTCTCGTTTTTCTCTGACAGTCAGCTTGCTTGGTCTCCCTGATCTTGGCCTATTGTCCACAATACCAGTTTCTTTTTTCTTTATTAGAATGTTGTGAATTGCGCAAAGTGAAACATTCAACTTACTGGAAATTTCTCGAAATGTTTTGCCACTATTGTGCAGGTGAATGATTTGTTCTCTCTTCGCAAGTGAAATCTCTTTTATTTTGGATGCCATGCCAGGAAAAGTCCACGTAAACTGAATTTCTACAAATTAGCAGTGAATGAGATGAGCGCCCTTGACATTGATACGGTTGACAGTATCCTTAAAAGTTTAATGACGTCACCAGCGCTGTAATTTGCAATTTTCTGCTTTTGTTCTAATAAATTTTTTGCGATGCAAATTTTGTTATTTTTATTTTAATAATATTGTAATTATTTTTAACTTTTATTTTTTTCTTAGTTATAATTTTCTAAGAACATATTATCATTTATAAACTGATCATAAGTTTTACTTAATTTTATTAACTTGAAAACGACAAATTTCTTATTGTTCTAATACTTTTTTTGCCAACTGTATATGTAGAAAATATCATTAAACTAGAAATACTTTTAGCGTAATTTCATTGAAAAAGTGGCTGTGACATATTATTCATTTTCATTTAAAAAGTACTTTTCCAGATTGAAATGTTAAAAATTATGTTCTTATTTTCTTAACTTCTATATATAACGTTTTTTGATTCAACTTTTCTTTTTATATAAGCGATCAAACTACGATTTTAATCAATTAAAATGTTTTCGATTTTAAATTTGGTAAACATGAATTTAAGCCTTAAAAAAAAACTAAATCTTTCCACGAAAAGAAAATCGATAAAATATATTCGAAATTTCCGATTTAAATCTAGGTAAGTTATTTTTAAAAATGCCATCTAAAATCTTTTTATTTGTGATTTTTGTGTGATTGTATGCGATTTTTATTTTTCTGAAGTCAATCTTTCGATGTTGCTCCTATTGCATACCTCCGGTGTTTAGCAACGATCAATCAGGTCTATGAAATTTGTCACTCGAAAAAATAGATGTATAAAAGTTGTTACAATGATATGTATTTAAAATTTCGCTCACATAATAAAATTATTTCAGCAAAGTAGGCATTTTTATTATATGATAAGATGACATCTTGCTAATCATTTTATGAATGAATCTAATAAGTTGAAATAGTGACTAAAATAAAATTTCAGTTACAGCATTTCTACATAAAATACAAGTAAATTAAATAATGTGTTGAAAACCTTAAAATATTTTGATATTAATTTACAGTGGCACAAACAATTGAGGATACACCTTACTTGATAAATCCAACTTTCAATCGAAATAACACATTAACTAGAAGTGCAAACATAATTTTATTCTTACACATAACAAAAGGTTTAATTAACAATAAGAATAAAAAAATCTACGACAAAATTCTAAAAGAAAAATTTTCAGAGGCACTTCAAATAAACATAAGCAGATTTCTACCGCAAAAAATTGAGGATACACCAATGAAATTTTTGTTTAACTAGCATTAAATTTTTATTCTGCTTGCTGCTGTTGGAATATATATAATATTACTATATTATATATAGAAGCCCGGGGTGGCTTAGTGGCAGCGTTTCACGCTCCAATGACACAGGTCCGAGATTCGATCCTCGGGTTGCGCAAGATTGACTCAGCCTTTCATCCCTTCAGAGGGTCGATTAACTGAGTACCAAGCATGCGTGGGAACTAAACACTGGAATTCTTACGTTAGGCTGACCACGTAAGTGGGACATATGCTTCGCACCCCAGGGCCCTCGGTCATGAAAACAGTTATGGGCACTGTAGGCCTTGGCCCACATAAACTGTCGTGCCATGGAGTTTAGATTTTTATTATATATATTCCAACAGAGGAAATCAGAGGTCAACATTTTTACAATAGTCTATTTCATTTTAAATTACCTGTTAATGTTACAAGTATACCTATTGGTTGTGATAAATAGTTGGTAGCACGTTGGCAGTCATTTTAGTTTAAGGACTTGCCAGACCTCCGTTGGAAAAATTTGAATCCTATATTAATACAATGGAACAAATTTTAACGTGACACAAGTGCTATTTTCAAAATAAAAACTATCTTTTGCAAATTAAAAAAAATACTATTACCGCAAGGAAAATTTTTAGCATTTAAAATTTTTCCAAATATCTTTAAAATGTCAAAAGGTCTATATCTTAGTAAAGTTCAATCAAATTCCAATTTTATTGAGGCTGTATAAAATTTGGTTTAGATAATTTCCTATTTTTCTTCATACAAATACAAAATAAACATTTTAGTTTATTTTAAGCTAAAAACGTGCTTTTGATTGCATCAATATTTCGGTACGAATTTTTGACTAGAAATCACACTTCTTACTCGGTAAACTCCGCCACCTACGAAAATGAAAATTTTTTTAGCACCAAATTTGGCTGATTTTCACCTTTCACTACGGCAACCCATACGATTCCCGCTGTTTTATGGTGCGGAAGGGGACTGTGTATGCTGCTAAGTCAATCGAGGATAATCAGCTTTCTTCATTCAACGAGATAGGAATCAGAAGAGATATCTGCAAATAATACAGGTTAACTTATTTCCATTAATTAAGCAGTGTAACATTTTATTCAATTTTTGTCCATTTTAATCATGAAAGAAAATGATCATAATCCTAAAAGAAAACTCCATCTTTCCACTAAAAGAAGATCGATGAAAAATAGAATGAAATATATAAGTCAATTTCAGCGTAAATCTAGGTAAGTTATTTTTAAAAATGCTATCCGAAATCTTTATGAATGTTTTAAATAAAAGCTTTTTTATATTAAGAATCAGAAAAGATGTAGTCAGCGCCTATCTTTGGTGAAAAGAATTGCCATCCTTTGATAAAAAAAATAGTCAATTTAAAAAGAGATGTAATAAACATCCCAAATCATGTATTTAGAAAATCAGGAAATAGGTAATGACTACTTTTGATAGAAAAAATGGCGAAAAAAATGACCGTCAGCTCCTTTAAGGCAGTGGTATTTTATATAAAATTATGGAAGTTTTAGAGTCTTTAGCTCACCATTTCAAGTGCTTGTGTAATTTAACACTAATACTAATATTGTAGAACCCTTTAACTCAAAAGGATTCCTACCCAACAAGATGCAGTGCTTCATTCATTCACACAATTAAAAAAAGACGTCGAAAAGCACAAAGTATTAAAAAAAAAATAACCCAGGAAAATATTGCAAGCAGTTTGAAAATAAAGTAATTAAATAAAACTAAAGTCTAGAAATTTGGTAAAAATATTTCAAAGTTCCGACAAAAATAATAGGCTGATGAGAAGCCAGATATTCCATATGATGAATACATGTGAAAAAATGAAATTATTAACGAATCTAATTCATTGAAAGAAAGAGCTACTGTACTTCAAAATGGAAATGCTGTTAAAAGAAGCGGAGACGAATTCAATTGATAGCGTCGAATTTCGGGTTGTATCTTGCAAGTTACCTTCTACAAAATGTTAAAATTTAGGGAAAACAATATTATATTCTAATATAAGAAAATAAAGCAATTTTGTACGGGCAAATTCATTAAAAAGTTGCCATTCTCAATTCAGACAAAAAGAAATCGGGATAAAAATAGAGCTGTGTGATATTTATCGATAAAAATTTGCCTCATTTAGCTGCCACGCCAAATGGCAAAGAGGGCATTGTTGAAATTAAATGAACATATATATGTCGTAATATCCACTCGAAAGAAGTTGTGGGAAAATCTGCATTCTACTTTTGGCAAAAAGACAGAAAAACAAAAGTAATAAGAGGTATAAATGAAAAATAACAGATTTTATTACTAAATTCAAGGACAATTACATATTTGTGAACGAAACTTTTGTTGGTTTGCCATTCGGTCCGATAAAGACATTAAAACTGAACAAATTTTAAAGATAATATCTCTTGGGAAACACAAATGAGAATTAAGTTAAATGATTTTTATTTTGACTGCATTTTCCCAGAAATAATTGTTTCACGTTATCCCATATCAATTCATGTTCATGAAATTAATTTCATTTGTAGATTTGCATCTTTTTAATTTCGGATGATTGTGACTGATGTATAAAATCAAACTTTGCTTGTATTACTAAAAGTTGTATTTGCATTTGTGTGATTATTGGTTGAAAATGTGAACATTATTTATATTTCACACAATTTCGCTAAATATATTATTTATTTTAGTCTAATTTACTCATTTGTTTTTATAACACATCTTCAGTACAATTCTAATTTTGTTTTTTACAAAGCAAGTGAGGAAAAAATTAATATAACTGAATAGCTTTAAAATGTTCTATTGAAATCTGTGAATTACAGGTTCATTAAAAAGACAATCTGACAATAAAGCGCCCATCCAACAAAAATGCATAAATTAATATTTCTTATAGTGAATAACTTAGCACATGAAAGCTGCTGCAATGTTTTTTTTTTTCTTGTCACAGGAATTATCCCTTACTTAAGAGCTCCAGTGTCTCAGTAGCTTTAAACCTCTTCCCGTTAAGATATAAATAAATAAAATAATAATAATAATAAAAAATAACTTAATTAAAAATTAAATAGTGAAAGTAAAAGAATAAAAATACTCAATCTTAGTCAATCAAACACTAAGCCAAAGTCAGACGATAAATTCAACACGGAAAAGGAGAAAAAGTGTTAAAGAAGATATTAAATAATAACAAAATAAACAGAGTTCAAAATTTACGTATTTCGCAATTTAGAACAATCCGCCATTTTTTTCATTTTCATCAATGATTGGGAGGGTGACCCCATTCTCCCTCTTTGGGTTGCTATAAATCTGTGAGTTGGGGATGTGTCCACGCTAATCTGTTACATCCAAAATCCTTCCACTGGTGTGGCGGGGATGTGGAGAGGAGGGTCCCAGTTTAGGTGTGATCTCGTCCCCTGACTTGGTTCAAAATTACAAAGCGCTTGGTGATGGGCGAGTATTCCAAACCCGTTAGATACAGTCCGGGCCTCGCCTACACCGCTATGTATCTATGAGAGTACTTCATAGATAGTATTCTCGTGCTCTAATGTTGAAAGGGGGGAAACCTCGAAAACACACGCTCATTTCGACTAATAAGCATGAACACAATATCCATCTCTTGTTCAGTGGTACTTGGATTCAATTCTGGCCTAACACTCTGAAGAATGTGATCTATCAACAGCCTACTATGAGCTTAAGACAATGAAAATATCGTTTCTGAGGAAACAAGGCTTATTAAATTGAAAGCTAAGTTCATTTAGAATAGCCATTTCGTAATTTTTTGTCCATGATTTCGTCCCCCCCCCTCAAAAAAAATTTTTTTTGCTACATTCACAAAATATTCTACGTGTTCCTTCATTTATTTACATTTTAAAAGATTTAAGAAAAACCTAATAGGGGAAATTAGATTCAGCGAATATGGACTGCAAAATAAAGTTAAATTAAGCAAAGAACTCTCTTGAAACTTATACTATATATATATATATATATATATATATATATATATATATATATATATATATATATATTCTTTCAATTGATAAATAAATGCAAGAGAGAGTAACGTATTTAAAAACTGTAAAGAAATTATCTAGACAATATTTTGCGAAATATAATTTTTTGTATTTAAAAAAGCTAGAATGTATTTCTATTTCCGGATATTATTAATATTTCTAGGAAACAAGCTTTCCAAAACCATAAATTCCAATGAATCTCCGATATAACCGATTCTCTTCTCGTGTGAAATAAAATCTCCCAAAGTTTAATAAGAAAACTGGAGTACGCGCTCATAAAAATAATCGCTTAGATCACTCGTCTCTTGATATTGATTTATTCACTACACGAATACAAGTCTGATTTTAAGTAGTTGATTTTTGGTACAAAACTGTTAATGTTTATATCGATGCTTATATCCAGATATAATTTTAAAAATATTCACATTTTTTAGCGAATAACTAATATCGTTACTACACTGGCTATTGAATTTTCTAATTTAAAAATTAAATCAATCCCTCTATTGACAAATTTCGCATGAGAATAATGAAATTAATCAAATTAATATTAAAATTTTTATATTCCTTTTTATAAATAATTCGACAGTAATATTGATTTGTGAAGAAAAATGGTGACGTAATTATCTTTGTTTCCCTTGAAATATTTAAAGTGATTTATGGTTTGGAAAGATAATAGGTGTGTCATAATAATGATAGTTGAAAATAATAATAAAGTGATTCTCATATTTTCTCAAGAAATTGAATTTCATGTAATAATTTAAATAAAAAAAAACAATTATGGGGAATGATATAGAAGATATACATCAAGTGTTAACATTGTATCGGATTTATACCCCATGAGCTGAAATGTTGAGTATTATCAGCACTCTGAAGCTTTCGTATTTCTACTTATTATAAAAACATGCTATTTTTTAAAATGCATTTTTGACTATGGTTGTTTTTGTAATCACAAAATTAATTTAATTCTTCCCCCATATTTTTCTTTTTTTCATTTGTGTTGTTTTCATTCAAATTTGGATTCTGTAAATTTAAACTCTGTATAAGAATATTTTTCATACAGTTGTTATTATTTTCGATTTTATAGGATTATTATTTAAGAGTTATATATATTTTTTTAAATTAAATACTGAATTTATTTTTTCTTAGTTACCAAAGAAATTTCATCTACTTGGTGTGTGCTTAATTTTTATAAATTATACGGAAAAAAGTTATTTCATATGGTAATTTAAAAGCAGATTAAATTTTAACCACCTTTAATTTATATTCTTAAAATTCTGTTTACTCTGCGTTCAGGAGACTTCTGCATATAATACTGTTTGCTTTCTTTATTTTCGAATTAGAATTTCTACAACATCGATTGAGTTGTAGATCTAGAAGAGTAAAACTGCATATTGTGAAAGGTTTATAATAAAAGAGAGGTTAAATAATATAGCAATTGTTTTGTCATTAAGAAAGAAAATATTTTCAATTTCGTGTTCTTTACGCTCTTTGGCGAGAATTATCTGAAAGGATTATGGTTTCAGTACTGAAATCTAACATTTTATGATAGCATCACTAATACCGTGGCGCCATCTCTTAAGGAGTTTCTAGAATATATTTTTAAGTAAACTAAACGTTGATATAATAATTGTAGTCGGTAAATTCTTCAGTGATTTGAGTTATGATTAAATCTCTTTTGTATAAGACAATCAAGGTATATAGTTTGTTATATCGTAACATTAAAATTATTTCGTTTCGAATTAAAGTAATGTAATTATTTTGTGTCAACCGGTAACTTTTCTCTTATTTATATAAAATTACTTTCTTTTGTTTGACTTAATCTGCGCCATTTTGAAAATGTATTTATTGCCAAGTCTAATGAAAATAATATATATCTTTCAAAAGAACTTTTATAACTTGAGCTTCACTTTTTGCAGGTTTCGATGAGTCCCAAAAATAATAATTTTTCTATTTTTTCTAAATTTACTTGTAAAATTATTTTAACTATTTTTAAATTAAATTAATATTTTTAAGATGCTTGAGGTATTAGAAATGAACGAATGATAATAAATTTAGAAAGAATTTAGAAATTCTACCAAAGGATCTAAGCAATAAGTATGTATTTACAAAGTTTAAATCTATTTCTTTATGTACATTTTTATAATCAAATCTTGTAATTTGTTACAAATATTACCTAGATACATAAGGGTCATGAACACTTGATTGTTTGAGGAAATCAATATTTTTTTTAGTTTCACCTTTAACATGAACTAGTCATCAGCTCCTCTTTCAAAAAAAAATTTTTTTTTCCAAATTTAAAGTAAATAGTCCGAGAGATTAATTTTCTTGTTCCCTCCTCCCATCCAAACAAGTGACATCTGTGTTCACTTCACTTCAGTTATCGATGTTCACCTTGAACATATTCGAATCGTTTTCCTTGTGTTATTGAAGCCATTTGAAAAACTCATTGCCTTGTTTCTTTTTTTTATTATTATTATTTTATTTCATTTTTTACTGCATTGTATATATAGCATCTATCAACAGTAATATCTGGAAAAACATCTCCAGTTCTTTGGCTCGAGACAGAAAGGAACAAAAAACGTGGTCTTTTTTCATTAATTGCAAATATGAGTTATCGACACAGAAGAGGTGTTTTAACCAACCAACTGCGTTTGTCAATTAGAAAGAAAAAAAACAAGGGACAAAATTTGGATGCCTGGAGAAGAATAAAGTGAGATTATTTATTTATTATAATTACCTATATATATATATATATATATATATATATATATATATATATATATATATATATATATATATATATATATATATATATATATATATATATATATATATATATATATATATATATTGATGTGCTTTCGATAAAATTTTTGATTCTAATATTCGTTTCTTTATTAAAATTGTAGGAAAAAATAATATCGCAATTCATTCTCAAATCAGTTAATTGCTTTTAAATTTTCAATTAGTTATGAATAGACAAGTGATTTCCTTGATTTTTTAAAAATTATTAATCCACTGATGAATTTAATATTACTAATGAATTAATGATATAAGTATTTGTCATTTAACTGATATTTATGAAATAACTGAAAATTAAATCAAAATTTAAATTATTAATTATTTTAATATTGATTAAAATTTGTATGTATTAGTATCCTTTTTTTCCTATTATAAAATATTTTTCATTTTAATTTTTTATAAATTTAAAAGAAAAAAATGAATTATAAATTTAAATTCATACCGAACAGTTCCTTGAAAAAAAGAAATGAAAATGTTTATTCATCAGTAATTTTTTTTTACTACTGTTATCATTAATTATTACTATTGCTGAAATTAATATTTTCACTGATTAACTGTGTTTTGCTTGTAAATTTATAATATATTTAATAGAATAATAAAACTACAATTAAAATGACAAACTTAGTGTCTTACATAATATTTTATTTTTAATTTTCTGATTAATTTATATCCTTATATTCTATATATCTTTTACGGGGGGGGAGTTTTTTCAGAAATGAATTGCAGGAATACCAAATTATCAACTAGAACATTCAGACATTTTTGTATAAAACGGGTACACATTCTTTATTCTTGTAACTAGTAGTGAATATTATTTAGTTTAGATTAACCAATTTAAGAGTACAAATCAAACTAATTAAATAGTGTCGGAAAATCTAAAATGAATAGCTGAAAACCACACATTTTTTAAAATCTGAGTTGATACTCAGTCTTCAAGCAAAATAAGCCAATTGATTAGGTTGACTTTCAGTTCAACAGTTCATGGGTTCGATTCCCCCTTCGAATTTGAATGTTTGCAGTGGTCGCTGAGCGGGGTATTCACATTGCACGCATTTAAGATAAATCTTTGATATATTTAGTAGAACCACTGTGTATTTCGTATTATTCTTAGAAATTTTGCAAGAACATGGCATTCACAAATGTTCTCTCGCGATCCAACAACGATACCATCCCTAAGATTTTAATTTTATTAATAATGAATTCTTGAATTCTTATGATTTCTTTGAGGAGATATTCAGAAAAATCCTCCGTTGTGAATTTAATCTCTTCAGTTAAAAATTAAACCCCTAATTAAATTCATTTATTTTCCTACTTAATATCTAACTTAAAATTTTCTAGTTTAAATTCAAAGTTAATTAAATGATAATATCTGTTGCATGGAGGACAGTTATTAAAACAATAAATTTCTCTTAATTTATCTTGACTGCATTATGTTTTTTTATAAAATAAATTAAACAAATCGTTTTAAGGCATTTATAATTATTAATGATATCTTTTCAAGTAAATCTTTTCTAAATATGTTTAGGCATTTTTGCTATTTCTGATAATTCTCTATTCCAAGTAACTGATTATAGTTTAAGATTTAATCACTTGTTTAAAAAGAAAACATTTGTTATATATTTTTATAATGAATTATAGCTATGCCAATAATTGTATTTTATTTATCCGTGCAAATATTAAATTTTTGCAAAAACTCAATCGGTTGAAGTTTGATAGGAAATGACAATCAAATTAAATGTGTTTATTTTATGCCTTTTTCATATATTAGTAGTACTTGTTGAGCTGAGCCTTAAGATAATTTACAAAAGTAATCTCTAAAACAATTTTATTTTTGACTGGAGTTTTGTGTTTCCATTTATAAATTTCAATATTCAAATTTGTTGCAAAGAAATATGCAATTTGATCAAGCGGTCGCATAAGTATCATATACTACATAATTGGATACGTACTGTTGTGTATTTAAAAGAGAGTTTTCCATTTTCTTAATTTTGCGAACATTATTTTGTTGAAAATCATATTCTAAGACGTTTAAAAATCTATATTGAGAAAACCAGTGCTCCTTTGCGTTGACTCAAACCAGATGCTGTTTGCTTCAGTTTCCAATATTTTATAAGTACATGAGAACTCCAACTATCCGAATCAGTTGGAACCAGATCCCATTCGGATAATCAAAAATTCGGTTATTTGGATTTTTTTTCCGAGAAAAAAGTTTGTACGTTGAAAAAGTGGGAGAAAAACTACATATTTCTTAAAGGAAAAGAACTTTATATTAATTAAATGAAAAAGCAACACTTTGACTTACAAGTGCTGTTCATTAATATAATATTTATGTACAGCGCTGTAAATGGAAGTCATTGCTTGCTAAACATCTTGGTCCAAGTAAGCTGTTTCATAGCCTTCATCCGTTTTCGGACAGCCAAGTCGTGCATCTGCTTGATAGTAAGTATTTGCTTGTGGCTACACTCGAGCTGATACTCCATCCATTTCAAAGCCAGGAAATGTTTTACTAGCTGATGGTTCCGTGTCTGCTTCAACTTGGACATTAAGTTTGTCGTATTCCTCGTCACTTTCAATAAATTTGCCATCATTTGCAATCTGAAAACTAAGGTCTGATTCATAATCCATTCTCCTATATCTTCAGCTTTAACTTCTGAAAACATCTAGGAATTTTTAAAAGAATATTTTTGAATTCCTCAAGTGACACGTCGTTCTCATCTTCTCCCTCTTACCTTTCTTTTTCTAGAGCTTTATCTCTTCAGTGTAATTTATTTTTCTGAAAGCGATTCGGATAATTGTTCCGATAATTGAGAGTTCTATTGTATAATTATTACTTATCTTTAATATAGAAATAAACTTTTGAATTATCACAAATCGACATAGATGTAACTGCAAATTATCTCAAAAATGAATAATCGACTTAAAAATAAACCTTCGAACTATCACAAATCCATACATAAAAGTGACAACGAATTATGGGGCTAAAGTGAATTATCGACATAAAGTAAATCTTCTAATCAATTACTTCTATCAATTTTGATGATGAAAAACAACGAATGAAAAGGTATAGTGAGAGAAAGATTATTTGTTTATATTATACTTTTTTACGATGATCTCTGAAGAAAAACTTGTCAATGATCTTCATTCATTGATAATTTAAGGGAAAATTATGCCTGAATCAATAGATTTATTGCTTTCAAATTTTGAATCAGTTATGAATTTATTAAGATGTGTTATAATTGATTATTTTTTCGTAGTTAATCTGTCATTATTTAAGAAATTTATTTTGTTGAAAAATGAAATTATTGATTTTATTGAATAAAGTTAAATGAGACACACACACACATATGTATATATATATATCTTCCCTTTATTCTTCGGGTTAATTTTTATAATATTTAAATCAGCAATCGAATTTATATATTCGAAATTTTTTTAAATTTATTTTTAAATTAATATATTTTTTAAATTATACTTTTGGATTTTTATATCTTTCGCGATAAGATATTTAATCGAAAAATCAAATTATAATTAAAACCAATCCCAAATATGCAAAAAGGACCCAAAAGTTTTTAATTTCATATTATGAATAATGTTTTGTTACATACTACATACTTGAAACGAAAATGTAATTCGAAGATGAATTGTAGAAAGGGAAAATCACTTTTTGCATAAAGGAGGTAAATATTCGATGTCAAAACTGTTAATATATACCATTAATTAAACAAGTGTGTTAAGATTGTTTTTAGAATTCCGAAAATAATTTTTAAAAGTAGAAAAGAATATAGTGGTTAGCTAAAGCTCTTTTATTTTCTGAATCTGAGCAGATGCAGTAATTTTAGGCAAAAACAGGTCCTGCTGTTCTTGGAAATAATATCCTGAAGGGATAATAAGAGGGGAACACTTATTTGTTGACACAAACGTAGGGGCAACAAGAAAACAGCTTCAGGGCACTGACCACGTGTGCCTGGCAAATCTACACTTGAAATAATAACACAGGGGACTTTCTTCTAGACTCTAATCATTAATATATGATTTTTTACCATGCTTAAAATTCTTTTCCAATAAATTTCAAACTTTTTTTCTTTGTAAGAAGGTGTTTTTTGTGACCAACATATTCCTTTCAAGTATCTATGCATTCGCCTTTTACAATATACTCCTAAATCTTATTTGGCCAAGGTGCAGAATTTCGTTTCTGTTTTTATTTTGGAGACAGCCCCTTTAAAGAGACACATTTGAATATTTTTTGCAGCAAATTTATTTGCATTACTAAACGCAAATTTTGGGATGTATACACGATTAGTTAATAATATGCATGATTATATTCACAAAATGTTCATGATGGATCTATGTATCAACGTTAGCTTAGGAAAATTTTTATAATTATTAAATTTTATATATTATCATAAATTTAATAATTAAATGCGAATATCTATTAAACAAAGTACATATCTATGTAAATAAAATGCTTATTCTGTTTGTCGTTACGGGTAGAATTAAGAACGGCTGTACACAGAATAGAATAAAACTCATATCAGAATGTCCGTCGTTAACTAACTTGGAATAAACATTTTATTTAGCAATCTTGGTTATCATATTTGTTATCTAAAATGTAATTAATATGGATTTGTAAATTTGCTTACGCCGCTATATAATTAGCTAAAGCTTATCGCTTTACTTTCGGCTCTGGGACTTTTCTTGCTTCGAGAAAGGAGCATATGGTCCTTTTCCTCTTTAAAATTGCCATTCATGCGTAATCGCTTGAAATCGAGAAAAAGTATTTACGACATTGAATATCCTGTTTTTTCTGCCTTTTCATAGTTTTCTTGAAATTAATTACTATATTTACTATTATTTCCGACTTTCGAAGTATTGTTTCTACCTTCATCAGCAAATGTGATTTCGCCTTTCCTAATTCGTCGCCTGCTGTAAATGCATTGGTACACAAATGAAGAATCCCGAATTTAATATTTAATACATTTTTATAAAAAGAGTTTTCAAACGTTCCACATTCCATTCGATTTGTTTTTAGCTGATTTATGAGTGCAAAAACATTGTTTTGTTAGTCTGTTGATTAAAGTATTTTGTAATGTGCACACACTGAACTAAATTAAACGCTGTGGCACGACAGCGCATGTAGGCTAAAGCCTACTGTGCCATTAGCTGTTTTCTTGACCAAGGGCCCTGGGGCGAAGCATATCTCTCAGTTAGGTGGTCAGCCTAACATGAGACCTCCAATTTAGTTCCCAAGCATGCTTGGTACTCAGCTTGTCGATCCACTGTAGGGATGAAAGGCTGATTTGACCTTTCCCAGCTCGAGGAATGTGCACACACGCACACTTTTATGTGTTGAACTTCATAATTGAACTCAAATTTTAGTCAGAAATTTCGCTTATTCGTATGCCGCGTAGAAAAAGAAATAATAAGTTCGCTTTTGTTCTCACTACATTAAATTAAGATTTGCTTTTTCAGTTCATACATGTGTTAAACTGTAGATTTTCACGTTTTAACCGAAACTGTAGTAGAAGGGATTTGTTTTTGCCTATTTCGATATATTGTAAAGAAAGAGATCTAAAGTTGTTTTTTTTTATGTTTGTAATTTTTAAATGTTATTTTTGAATTAAAATTTTCGTAAAAAATACTGAGATCAAAAATGAGCGTTTTTTTAAATTGATTCATGAGTTTTTAAATCAATATTAAACTTAAATGACGCAATGTCAGTTTAAAAAACTACTTGAAAATACATTTTACATTATTACAAGAAATGGGGTGCTGGATATAATTAAAGAAACATATGAAGTTATTTTATCTAACTAGTATTTTTCTTTAATTTTTATCTGTGCGATTATGATTGAAGATATTTAAATACACGAAATAATGAGTTAATTTTTTATGTTATTTCCTAAATTGTTTTCGTGTTTTACTTTGATTTTTATTTTCGAAATATTTTATTTTGTGTCTGTTTCTCGAAAAGCAATTTTAAATACTTAAAAATACTTCATATAGACAGCACGCAAAGATTTTTTTATTGTCTAGTTCTCCATTTCGAACATCACAACTATATCGAGATAGTTTAAATTGTTAATATTTTCATAATTAAATTTTAGTTCCATTCATTTTTTGTTATTAGTGAATCGTGGTAAGGAAACTAAGACATCAAAGGAAAGTTTCCATGATAAAATGAAGGCTTAAAAATAAGTTATTTTTAGTAGTTGTTTATAAGAAAACATTTTTTACTGTAATATAACAAACATTATATTACAGTAAAAAATATTTGGTCCTAAGAGAGAGAGAGAACTTGTACTTATTACCATTTTATTATTTTTTCTTCCTTTGATCGTTAAAAGTTAAACTTATCTGTGTTTGGCCTATAGAAAAGCATTTTATTAACAACAACTTGTAGAAATAAATTATCTTAAATTGTGTTAATTTCTGCATATATGTTTTGTCTACTATTTTTCACTAGTTTATTGTAGCTGTTTTTGGTTTTTTCTTTCCAATTTCTTACTTAAATTTATAGTTATTTTCTGAAAATTTGTTGTTGTTGTTTACCAATGACACTTGAACAAGCCAAGCTCGCTATGACTTGGCTATGCGAATTTAAGTCAATTGGGAGCGTCTTTCGTTTTAATCAGAGCACCATGAAGGTGAAAGTACGACTTTGCTCTACACACATGCCATAGGTAACCGCTTATAGGGTAGGCAACCATTCACACAAGGAAAGGACAAAGACAGGATAGATAGAGAGAGAAAGTACGTCCATGCCCGAACCGGGATTCGAACCAAGGACCTCCTTATCCGCAGTCAGGTACGCTGACCACTAGACAAGTTGGTCGGCCTGAAAATTTGTAAAATTCATTAATGGAATATTTTATATAAATTTATACTTAGGAAATTTTTTATAATTTTGGGGTTAGCATATGTTAATGAAATTCTGGAGTAAAATAAAAATATGCTTTAAACACTCACTCAGATATATATACCATAACCTGCCACAATTTAATATATTTAATTTATTTATGATAATAATCACTAACTAGAATATAAGAAAAAAATGTTAATGTTAAGCTAAAATTTAGGACAATTTTTTTCGAGAACAATTAATTTCCTCAAGGAAAATTCTGTTCCGAATACTTGAACAAAATGTTTTTAAAAAAGGAATAAATACACTTGTTTAAAAAGTATGAAATGCTTTTTAATTTCTTTTTCCTGTAATACGAGGGTTACTCTGAAATTTTTGAGATACGACGAGAATTTATAAAATAAAAATAACGGTTTAATTTTAAAGTACAAAGTATTTTAACACAGAAGACGATTTTTTACTGACTTACTTCAGCTTGTTTAGTGTGGAATAAATTTTAAACAGAAGAGAAAATGGAGTTGACGCGAGAACAATTTCGCGCTATGATTTTCTACGATTTCAAAGCAGGATTAAATCAAGAAGAATGTGTTCAACGTTTGCAATTAGCATTTGGTGATGAATCTCCAGCTCGTGCTACTGTATTCAGATGGTTTAGAGAATTTAGAAGAGGTCGCAATTTTCTTCAGGATGAACACACAGGAAGGCCGCCGTCGGCAGTCATCCCGGATAATGTGTCTGCCATACGAAAAATGTTAATGGATGATAATCGCTGTACCTATCAAATGATACAGAAGAAATTTAACATTGGATCCGCAGCCCTACACAAAACCATTCATGAAGAATTACATATGAAAAAAGTAGTTTGCCGCTGGGTTCCTCATAATCTAACTGAGCACCAAAAAGAGGAGCGTGTCAGAATCAGTAAAGAAACTCTTAATATGCTGAATGATGGTGGGCACCGCCTCATTTCTAAAATTGTAACAGATGATGAAACGTACATACCGTTTTTTGACGTTCCAACACGTCAAGAAAGCAAAGTATGGGTCTTTGAAGATGATCCCACGCCGACAATGGTGAAAAAACAACGCGCACTGAAAAAAGTGATGTATGCCGTTTTCTTCAGAAGTACGGGATGGTCAAAGCCATCAAGTTGGAAGGACAGAAGACAGTAACAGCAAACTGGTATACCACTAAATGTCTTCCAGAAATTCTACAAGAACTGAATGTTAGGGGACTAATGCTTTACCATGACAATGCATCTTCACATACAGCAGTATTAACAGTTTAGTTTATTAAACAAAAACAAATTAAAGTGATCGAACATCCACCGTATTCACCTGATCTAGCTATGTGCGACTTTTGGTTATTCTTTAATCTAAAAAAGAACTTACGTGGACGTCGTTTTCATTCAGAAGAAGAGATTGATGTGGCTATAAATGCATTTTTTTCATCTATTCGAAGAAATGAATGGCTTGAGGCATTTAATCTGTTGAAAATTCGTCTACAAAAGTGCATTGATGCTGGAGGAGACTACTTTGAACACACCTAAAATTTTGTAAGTATAACTTTAAAAACCTAGTTGTATCTCAAAAATTTCAGAGTGACCCTCGTATCAATTTTTCAAATATAAATTTTGTATATTCTTATAGGGAGGTCCTGGGTCCGAATCCCGGTTCGGGCATGGATGTACTTTCTCTCTCTTTTTATCCCGTCTTAGTCCTTCCCTTGCATGAATGAATTGTGAATGGTGGCCTACCCTGTAAACGGGTTCCTATTACATGTGTGTACTGAGGAAGTCGGACTCCACTTCAGTTGGAAAAGTGGAGCAGCGCACTCCATAATGCCAGCTTAACTGGCACACGACTACAACCATGCACGGTGTCAATCCTACTTGGAAAAAGGAGTTAAATAGTATTATTAAAGCTCCCATTGTGTGTGTGGGATAAAAACAAATTCGCTTTTAGTGTGGAAATTTGCAATTTTTGGAATCCTAAGTTAAGTTAGTTTTGTGAATAAAAAAGGTAAAAGCGATAAACTAAGCAGAGCCTTAAATTTGAAAGCTGGCTTTCGCTTAAAATAAGAGTTGTATTTTTAAGATAGCAATATTTCCAGTATTATGCAAGTAAATATATATTAAACGATGGACTTTGACTGAATTTCGTATCTTACGGATATGGAAGGAAAACTTTTCTTTACTTTCGAGACATCCATATGTAACGAGGTTTAATTTGTTTTTCATTCTACGATCTTTTTTGCACAGAGGGAGTAATTCAACAGAGATTTATAGTTAAGTGTATTTCAAACCACTGCCAACATTTAAAGAGGGAATCGAACTCGCGAACTGTTGGCCAGATCACTAACCATTTCGTGATGTTCTCACGATCCTATTGTTTCCAGGATAATTGAATAATATAAAACACATTCTTTTTAGAAGACACGTTTGTTACGCGTTGTCACACAAACATTAATTTAGACATATAAAAAATATATAATTTACATCGACTGGGAGCGGGACTTCCGCTACTCCTGGTAATCAAAAACAAATAAACCAACTCTTCTCTCTCCCACACAAATATTCCATTCTGTGAGGTCTTCATCTCTGACAGATAACGAAACCAAAAATTGTAGTTCCAGTTAACTGCCCAATTTTCACTCATTTAACTGCCTATCCATTAACTAGAATAAACTTCATTTAAAAATTAGTTCTTGCAAAGGCCACAAGTCAATTTATTCCTTCCCATTCGGAAATGGTATAAATGTTTAAAAAATCTAGGACAGAATTTTGCATTTGAAAAAGTATCAATACTCATTTTGATTAAATTTTCTTGAAGGCAAGCTCTATTTTATGTTGGTATGAATCGTGCTAAGAAGCCTGTATTTTGATACTTTTTGATTTTTGTAAATTTTAAATAAGTGTTTTTTTTATTTGTTATTAAAGGATTGTTTGATGATAACTTACCTTAAGACCAGTTATTTTAATTTACTTTTAATGTAATTATTATAGTTATTTTTAATATACTAATTTTTGATTTGCTTTTGGTAAAATTAGCAAATCAAAAATTAGTATATTAAAAATAACTTATCTTTTGGACGTACTGCTTTGGTTTCTGAGTGATTCAATTCATTTTTTTATAAATATAAAATTTTTATTGCTTACCTTGACAGTTTACTATCATCGAGTGCTAATTTAAGTTTTGTAGTTATTGTGAAAGCAGTTCGTTTATGTGAACACCATACCATAAGTGTACCGTGATTATCTGTTGGTGATTATCGGAGCTGAAGGTATGCGAAAACACACTAGAGAAAATTTTAAAATTTTATTTACATACTAATATCGCAAACCTTTCTGTTTTTAAAGTTTTTTTTCTAACAACTTGGAACCTCTGAGTCAAACTGGTCAATGTTTTAAGCAACTTATGGATTCAACTTCCTTCTCTGGTATCGTATTTCGAAATCCATTTTAAACGGTAGAACCCGATCAAGAAAGCTAAGTATTGACCGTTTAATCGCATGGTGACGTACATGCATGCAAATTTTGAAAATATGGATTTTTAATAAGCAACATGAATCGAATGGATATTTTATGGTATAACTAAATCAAATATTTCTCAGAAGTACTGCATTAAAAAAAATTAGAAATTGTAAATTCAAAAATATTATTAACGCAAATTTTGTTTCCTTAAATTCACTGATTCCCCCCCCCCCATATATTGTATAGTTTAAATTTTGAAATTATGAGTAAACTCTTTCAAGTCACATTTATATTTTAAAATGCTTAAGTTCCTCAAGAATATTATATTTCTTAAATCTGTTTCAGATTCATTTTACTTTAAATATTTTTTCTTAAAAAAAGTATTAATTATTATTAAATCTAAATAGTTGCGGTTAAAATAAATGGTTGATAAAACTAATACAGGCGAGTTTTAGAGTCTAGTTATTTATATTTATGCTAACAAATCAGTTAAATAATGAAAATGTAATACCGAGAACCGATATCTTGCGCTGATCACGTGCAAAAATATATCTAGCGCTCGCTCATGGAAACGGATGAAACATAATTATACTCCTTCAAACATTTCCAAGGTTTCAACAGTTCTCTTTTCTTCCTCAAATGCGTGCGCAGTTTGATAGAAATATCACTACTGCGCACGTGGGAAATCCGCATTGTGCGGTATCCTCTCTCGACTGCTTCGAAGTCCCTAACCTCCTTGTTGTCTCCAGCCCCACTCCCTCTCGAGCGTGCGATTTCCGCACGTGGGTGGGAAACACTCGTTCCACTGCTGCTTCTTCGTCCAACAGATAACATTTGATTTTGCTCGAGCCATTTTTCGGTAGCTACGGCGGAGAAATGGAATTTATTCTAACAAGTCGTGGTAAGCCTTGCTTACTGGTGGATAATTTTCAACACAGACGCTTCCGAAGAACGCAACTTTCCACGACGTGGGTGTGCTTGAAGAGCGAAAGGCAGAAATGTCGGGGAGCCGTTAAAGTGAGTCACCAAAATGTCATCATCAAGAAAACTGCCCATACTTGCGTCCCGAACGTTGCCGAAATAGAGGTCAAGCGGGCGCTGCAGAGGTGTAGGAGAAGAGTGGTTGAAGACTTGACCACTCCCGTGTGCAAGATATTTCAAGAGGAATTAGCCATCATATATGAAAAAGGTTACAATTTGGTGACGGAGGTTCCATCTTACGACAATGCTAAAACATCCCTGTGCGCAGCTAGACGGAGGGCTTCAGCAGCTGCAGAAAATCCTGAAACAATGCAGCCTGATATCAGTAATAATAGACCAACAGATTGTGAAAATAGCCATAATGGGGGCGCTGATGACAGCGAACCGCTTTGTGATATGGACGTTGCAAACTCAGAAAAGCTTGTTTCCAATGCTAAAAAAACTTGTTTTAATGGTACTAAGTAAGTTTTTTTTAATTTTTTATGTTTTTGGTACATTTTATACTTGTAGTGCTTGTTCTTTTAAAAGATGGTACTAGAATTTATTTTACTTCAAATCGTTATTTAAACATTGAACGTTTGTTTAAAGTATTATTTCATATTTCGACCATTTATCACTTTGTATTTCAATTTTAAAGGAACATATTATTAAAGATTCCTAAAGTAGGCATTATCGCCTTTTGGTGGGTGCTGTAGAGATTCAGGAGAGTGATGATGGCCACAAATGCATTTGGGGAGGGGCATCGATGAATAACTATAAAGGGGAATTTACAGGGGGAGCTTAGTAATATTTTTTTCTGGAAAGGGGTGGAAAGGACAAAAAAGTTTGGGAACCACTGATTTAGATCATACAACAGCTTATAGGAAAAACATGATTTGGTTGATTTTACAACAGCAGATCAACTAAGATTGAATAGATCTTCTGTGATTGGTAACGTTATAATGAAGGCTTTAATGTATGTAAATCTTAAAATGTGAAAAATATTTCGAAGAAGCGCAGAATGTTGATTACTTTATGAATTGTTTAATTTTTTAAAATTAATTTAATAAATGTATGATAATTTAATAACTCCTCGAAAAGCGCATTACATTTTTTGATTAATAACGCTATATTTAAGTTTCGTTGGAAGATACAGCAGTAGATCTTTCTCGGGGACGAACTTAAGCAATCATTAGATACCTTTCATTTGTAAAATGTCTGTCATCCGCAGAATAGTCCGCCAAAGGTCGTTGTAAGCATTTTAATATCAACTGCGTGAGAATTCGGTTTTTTGGTTCATGTTTCGTAAGGAAAGTGACCCGGAAAACTACAAAATATATCCTATAGACATATATGGAAAAGGTAAAAAGACAAAATCCATCTTCCGTTGTTCAACAGTGGATAGGATCGAACTCAAGATTCTGTGCTCCGAAGAACGCTCTGCGACCACTAGACCACTGAAAACTGCTTGTAAAATGCTTAGCAAGATTTGAGCCAAGCTGGTAGCTAAACAATAGTGCTCCAGCCTTCCAGCTTATTTTCTTTGGATTGACGTAGTATAACTAAAGGCGGCTGTAAGGTATTCTTCCATTTGTCTTCAGGAAGGATATTCCACATTTTATAAAAACAAATTAAATTAAATTTTAAAAAATTAAGAAAACTCTTAAGTTCAGATATTATCCAATCATTAATAAAATATTTTAGTTCTTAGCTCATAATTATCGATTGCATTATAAAATGAATATAAAGAATTTATTTTCCTTAAAAAATTTCAAAAAGTTGCATTAGCTGTTATATCAAAATGAGCTAAAAATAATTCAACTAGAACATAAGTAAACTACTGAAACTTTTAAAGTATTAAAAAGAATTTTTAAATTCGGGTAATAAATTACTTAGTTAAAGTGTGGTTGATTGACAAACATATCTTATTTTATCCAGTAGATTTATAAATATAATAATATATAGAGAAAAAGACGCAATAAGAGAGCTAACATAACATTGGTTTTGTGCTGCTTTTCCCCCCCTATTCAAGTATCTTAACATTGCAGCTCCAATTAATTCTGAATTATGGTAAGTGACGTCGATATATGAGTAAGCATCCTTTTTCCTGACACCAGTACAACTTAACTGCCAAGTACTTTTTATGCGCTTAGGTACACACAGTACGATGATTTTCGGTGGATTCAGGTAGCAAACCTGATGCCTTTCAAACGCGACACATGCTTTTTCTTACCAGATTACCCCCTCTTGAAACAATACATAAGTTTTGAAAAGCACTACCTAATTTTTTTTTTTATTTTTCAATCATCAATTTCGATATTTTGAAGGAATTCATTTTCGTTTATTCAACCTATGTGCTTTTAAGTGAAACTCGTTGTTTGAAAATGTATGAGGTTTGTCCGGAAAATACGTATAAAAGTTGAATAATAACTTTATTTTACAATTATTCAGTTATTAAAATATGGTCTCCTTCAAAGTCTCACCCTGAGACGAGATACACTTCTGCCAACGCCGTTTCCACTGTTGATAACATTGCTGAAAGTCTTCAGTTGTGATGCTGTTCAGTTGCCGTGTCGTTTCTGCCTTGATTTCCACATCTCCCAAGTGCCACCACCCTCAAAGTACCGTTTTGTATTTTGGGAACAAGAAGAAGTCACAAGGGGCTAAATCGGGTGAATAAGGCGGGTGCTCGTCACAGTTATTGAGCTTCGAGCCAAAAACTCACGCACAACATGCGACGTGTGAGCAGGCGCATTGTCTTGATAAAGGATCTACCTGCCCCCTTTTGGCCATTCTCACGGCCATTCTTGCCCAGCTTTGCAAGAAACTTGATGTTGATGCGCGTTCCTCAATCAGAGAGAACTTCATGCCGACGGCAGGTGAAAAAGGGTAACTTTCAACAAGCAGCCGCACACTCCTATTTACACGCAGAGCGGTCTGACTCGAACTGAACGTTGATGGGATTGGTTACAACAGTAGTGCCACCTGACAGTGACTGCAAACTGTAAAATAAAGTTATTATTCGACTTTTATACGTATTTTCCGGACAAGCCTCGTATGTGAATATTCTATATTTTCGTTGAAAAATTTCTGGTCATAATGTAATATACAACTAATCTTTATATTACATTATTTCAGTAAATTCTAGTATTCACTGATAAGTACATAGTCATCTGTATTTGTTGTATTTATGTTCTGCACGTGAGTACTTTTAGATCTAGTGATAAAATAAGAAAATTCGTATCCCTTTTTATTAAGAAATCTGTTTCCAAAAGCTTGATGATAAAAAAAAATAAGGAAAGATCCTCATCAGTATGCCAAGCAGTCATTTCAAGATAAAAATAATCAAAATTTTTTACATACTGTCAAAAAGTTTGGAAATATATTATATCCCGTTATATAAAAGAATCGTTTTGGTTCACAGTTAGTTTTTAAATTATAACAAAAGTACAATCACACGCTGAAATTTCTTTGCTTACGCTTCAGTTCTATGAATATACATTTTTTTAGGTTAAATCTGATGGCATCAAACATTTGATATATGCAGGTGAGCTTCTTCGTACCGTGCAGGCGCTCCGTGGCTGAGTGGTCAAAGCATCACTCCGGTAATCGCTTGAGAGCGTAGGAGTGTGAGTTCGATTCCCACCGTGGCACTGGGTGTTTTCTTCGTTATCTTGTGTGGTTGTACATCTGTCATTGTGCTATTTGTCCTATTATCGACGAAGAATTACAAGCGGATCTCAAGAATCAAGCATACAAGTCTGAATATATGTAATGTAATAAAACAAACATTCGTACCGTGCTTAGATTAACTGATGCTGCTGAGACAACCCATGGTAATCTCATTTCTTGTAAATTTAAGAATATGTTTACATTCTTCTCAATTGGCTACGTAGGAACTGTTTGTTATAAACCAGAAAATTTCCATCTAAAGTTTTATGAAATGTTTGCCATTTTATTACCATATCCCGCAAATTTAAAAAAAAAGTCCCTCTATTTTTTTCAATACAGCTATTCGTTCTTAAGAATCAGAGGAGCCAGATTCTACATAAGTATTGAATATATGTATCAGTGTTCTTCTAATAAAGTCAAATATTCTACAAATTGAATAAAAAGTAGGAGCTTCTTTTCCCCTACAACTATTTAGAAAAAGTTATTTTTGAGTGTAGTAAATTGTATTTTTTTTTTTTTTTTTTGGAATCGTCATGTCTTTAGTTAATTTAAAAATTTCCGTCTCTGTTTTCCTCAAACATTTGTGTGTTATTGGAGATAATCTATTCAAGTATTCTCTATATAACAGAATTTTGTTTTGTAATGTATACTTTTAATATATAATTAAAATCATTTTGTATTACAGTTTTTCGATATGTAAATGAGTTAATTAAGTAAATAATATTCATTTAAATAATGAATATTATTTACTTAATTAACTCATTCTTTGTAATTAACAAACCAGTAAGAAAATAATCATAAAATTATTATTTAAATAATAATAATTTTATAATTATTTTCTTACTGGTTTGTGTTTTGCAACAGAAATAACATTTCAAAGTTTTAAATATAACTTGATAATTTAATGTTAAGTGCAATATTTTAATGTAAAAGAAGGAAAGAACATTACATTCTTTTAAAATTTATTGCTTTTTGAGAAAATGAAACATTATGTTATTATTTGTAATTTTATTCACAATTATATTAAAATGATTTCTAAAGCAAGTTTAAAAATAATCTTTAAACATGTTTTTGCGTAATAAAAATGTTTCCTTTTATTACGTATCATCTAACTTAGATTTCTTATCATTCATTTTATGCCAGTTGCTATACGATTTCTATTCCCTTTAAAATGGGACGTTCCATTGGAATGTTAGCAAAGAATGAAAATGTTCTTTCGGTTAGAAACAATTAGATTGATTGGTGTATCATTCTGAAAAAACAGATTTTAGTTTTAAGAAAATTTTACGGCTGGTATTTTAAACTAAATATTTTTCAATAAATGAAATTAGTTGTTAACCGCAAATATATATTATGAAAATTTTAGCAAAATATTTTGATTAAAATGTGCAACCCGACGTTGTTGTAAGTCTGCGTCAACCGCAAAAATTCGTGCAAGAGCTGAAATGAAAACCATGCATTAAAAATAGAAAACTTTTCTTAGAAACAATGGCTGTTCATAAATAGAAATCAGTAATTTAGTCTTACGTAGTAAGATTCCAAAAGATTTGAAAAATGAGACAAAAACATGTCTCGGCCTCTTTTTGGAAATATGTGAAAAAGGAATTTCAAATGTCATCAAAAATTATGAAAGTGGATGAAATTTTCTTTTGATTGTTCCTCAAACAACATGAAGGAGTATTATTGCGTCCATAAGTACATGGGAATGGAAAAATAACTATGGTTATTGTATTAGCATGTTACGCTAATGGCGGGAGGTGGATATGCTTAAAATTAAAATAATAGTTGAAGATATATTTTGTATGTTGTGATAGAAATCAATGGAAGAAATTTGCAAATAATGGAAAATAAAAATTCATTTTCAATTATAAAGTTATCTATATTTTTCATTTCATGAAAACTCATTCAGACGCGACAGTAAAAAAAATATAATGAAACTAGCTGTCTGACAAGAATATTATATAGAAATTATTAACATTACAGTAATTTGCTCATTAAAAAGATTTATGTTAATGTGACAGCCAATGGAATATAATCATATGCATCCGAGCAAAACATTTAAAAATGGCAGACATTAAAATTGGACAATCTAATATTGTTAAACTAAACGGATCATATTAGGATTTAAATTTTTGTCGAAGAAACCTTGTCAAGACTTTCTATTATAGTTCGCATCTCATCCATCTGAATCGCTTTATCTTCGATACTCCAATTCCCACCTTGGGTATGTATACTTGTAGTTTCGAAGTTCACCTCAACCTCTAATCCTCGTATGTAAAAAATAAGCTTCTTCTTCTTAGAGTTGGGTTTGTATGTCATTGGGCACCTCTGCTTTTATCAGCATTTTGTACTGTTAATTCCAAACCCAATGTTTCCTAGTTCCAATTGCTCGGGTCACCCACTTTATTAATAAAGTCCGATAACCCTTTAATGGAGTCTAGGTGTAACTCTCTAGAATGGATGATGCCTAAAGAAGTTAATCTAGGGAGGGCAAGAGCCTCGCATTCGTGAATGATATGCTTGGCCGTTTCCTCTTGCGTATGACATTTCCTGCAGATAGGGTCTTGCTGAAACAGTCCCATTTTATGGAGGTGTCTTCTGAAATTGTAGTGCCCAGTTATGAAGCCTACGATTAAACGTATCTTCTGCCTAGAGCATCTTAAAATTTCAGGGGCTATCCTTGCTGATGATCCAAAAAATAAGCTTAGAACGCAAGCTAATACACAACGAATATCTGAGTAAAGTTCCCGGGAAGTGAAGCAAGATTTCGCAAGCCGGCAAAATGTTAAGAATTTTATAAATGTAACTTGTTCATTAAAAATGTTTGACATTATTATTTGATATAGTTTTATAAGAACGACTTAAAAATGAAGTGTGTTATTGTGTTATATATATACGTTTCCCTTTTCCTTTTTCTAACAATTTGAAATTGGTAAACAGCCTGGCTGCTTTAAACACCTAAGAATGAAGTCGACACCTAACACAGAATTATTTGAATTTCAATATAAAACAAGGAAAACAAAAGATCTGCTCTAACATTATAGTGACTGTTTCCGCGGCGTTTCAGAAAAGAAAGGAGATGTCTGTGTTAATTTTGCCATGCCCTTATTCACAAATTTTATTTTTCAAGTGTAGAACCATTTTTACTTATTATTAATATATATCATATGGATATCAGTTTTTCGTATGAAATTATTCAAGTTAATTGAATGACATTATATATTATGCATTCTAGTTGTACTGAAATCGCCAATGGACTGTTGATGTGTACCAAGTGGCAATGTTTAGTAATTTATCACTATGAAATTGACAACATTTTTTTTCCAACGGCGGACACAAGAGGGTTGAACCCTGTGCCACAACAAGGCCAGAGACTGCTACTCATTTGTTGTTACCCAGCGGGCACCTGTGAACCAAGTGACGGAGCCGAGTAGCGTTACCCGTGTCATACAACCACAAACCCGTTTATAGAGTGGGCCACATTCATATATCATCACGGGAGAAAGCATAGAGAAACACAGAGAGAACAGAGAAAGAAAGTAACATCCATGCCCGAACCGGGATTCGAACCCATTGAATTGACCCCGAAATTGACAACATATTCATCGTTATTAATTATACTCCTTACACCAATATGCACACCCTATCAGTTGTGGTATTGCCTTGTAAATGTGCAATTGATTATTATTAAAAAATATCGTCAAAAATGAACCAAAAAAATAATTTCAATCATTAGGATATCCTTTATATATGTCTAGCTGTTATACATTTAATTATTTGCTCGCGAATTGAAAATAAAATATTTTGAGTCTACCATTACTTACTTTATTTTCTGGAATATTTAACATACTCATCCTGATATGTTTCCTTGTATCAGAAATAGTTAAGTAATTTAATATTTCTTATTTTAATAATTTCACTAAATAAATTTTTTTTCTCGAATCAGAAAGAAACAAGAAGCACTGTTAATGCAGCAAGGAATCAACAGCGTACAAGGTAATACTTCTGTACAATACTTGTACTCAGCAATACAGGTGGCTGGTGGACAGGAAGGACTAGTGGTAAAGAATGTTATCTCTCTCTCTCTCTCTCTCTCTATATATATATATATATATATATATATATATATATATATATATTAATAATATTATCGTAAAATATTATGTAAAAAAATACATAATATGTTGTAATAAAATGATAAGTAAGAGAATACATTATTTCTTTTCCCAAAAGTCATTCGTATTTCATTTGGTTATCTGTTATATCTGATGTCAAAGCCATTGAAAAAATGGATCAAAACCAAAATTGTATTCTTCTTTGTAAAGTGCCCAAAATTATGCATGTTAAATTAAAAGAAATTTAAAATATAACATGAAATTAATTGTAAAATACACATGAGAAGTTGATTATAACGCTCATAGGTTTAGCTATGACGTCAGTTCAGCAAATATGCCAAATTAAATCAAGATATAAAGGTTAGTAAATAAAAGAACACTTGATCTCTAATTAAAGGAATAATATTAGTAAGTTATGACTAATAATTTTGAAAGAAAAAGAATTAATTATTGTTAATATATTTTATAAAATGGTTTATGTATCTTATTGAGATGATAAACAAATTCATAGTATTTCTAATTTACATAATCTTATTTTGAAATTCTCTGAGTTTTATATATTTTACATCGTATTTTTAAAGTGAATTACTTTGTATTTAGATATTTTGTATAAAGATTGTAATTTAGATATTTGTTTATTTTTCTTATTGTAATCTTTTTTTCTTCTTTATTGACGCGACAGCCCTTTGTGGACCAAGGCCTTCTTCAGAATCTTCTTCCATTCTGATCTTGCTCTGGAAATAGATCTCCAGTTTTTTACCTTTATAATTCCAAAATCCTCGTCGATACAACGATCCATTGAAGTTTGGGCCTCCCTCTTGCCCTAGGGCCGATTGGTTTAGAGTGAAGAACTCTTGATGTTAAAGAGTCAGGATTCATTCTGCATAGGTGCCCGACAAATTTCATTCGGTTGACTTTTATGTAGTTGATGATATCTGCCTGTCTATACATCTTATACAGTTCACTGTTGAATCTGTGCCTCCAAGTACCATTCCTGTTCAATGCACCCATAAATTCCCTCAAAACCTTTCTTTCAAAGGTAGCCAGTCGATTCTCATGCGCTTTTGTCATGGCCCAGGTTTATGAGTGATAAGAAAGCACTGGCCTTATAATGGTTTCATAAAGCACTATCTTTGTTTTTCTTTTAACCAATTTGAAACGCATATCAATCCATTAAGACAGTGATTTGCAGCTACAGTGCGTTGCTTTACCTCCGTATCAAGATTGTTCTGGCATTTATATTCGAGCCGAGATAATTGAAGCCATCTACGTGTTTAAAATTTATGATTTTTCAATTTCCAAGAAATTTACTTTCTTTTGTCTTGCAGATACGCATATATTTTGTTTTTTGCTCTTACTGTAATGCTGTGTTGAGTTAAAATGTAAGACTAGTTTTGTGAAAAGTAAATTTTTGAAAGGGGTAATTTTCACGAAATCTTTCATTCAAAAATGAATTTATTCCTTAAAAATATTCCAAGTTTGCAAATAGTTTTCATCTTCATGTGAAATTGATCTTTTTCGAATCTTTTATACAAGAAGTAAAGAATTTTAAAAAATGCAAACTTAAGCGAAGGTTCCGTCTCAAACTTTAATTTCAAACTTTTTAATCAATATAGAATATTTTAATCTTAAAAAAAAAATTGCTTATTTGAATTTTCGAAAAAAAATTTTTTTGATAAAATATATTTAAATTAAAAATATGAAGAACTGATCTCATCAAAGTACCCTAAAGTTTGATTAAATTCTCTTTAAGCAATCGTTAAACTATAATAACATCCGAAAGTTATTCCACATTTATACGATGTACAGTGCAATCAAATGCTTTTGTATAAAATTACTTAAAATTTGACTGGCAATTATTTAGTAACATTTTCTCATCCCAAAAAATATGGACCTATTAATGCTCATAAACCATTTATACTCGTCAGTTAACTTTATGATAGCAAGATTGATTGATTGTGTGAAGTTTAATGGCACAAGTTCCTGTCTAGGTCAAACTGCGCCAAGCATATGGTATAACATTGAAAAAGTATTGTGTAATGTAAGATCTTTATATATATATATATATATATATATATATATATATATATATATATATATATATATATATATATATATATATATATATATATAAGATAAATAATGGTAAAAGTAAAATGACTATATACAATGTGGGAATTTAATAGAACATAAAAAGGCGAAGAAGTTACGGTGAGGAGTTTCTCCAATAAGCTCTTGTAACATTAAAGAGATAAAATTAAAACATGCAATACGACAGTGGTTAAAATCAGGGCAGTCAATTAAAATTTGCTGAGCAGTGTACGATTCATTGCATGTAACACAATTGGTCATGATAGCAAGAACTTTTATTAAGTTTATTTTAACGAATGGTAGTATTAAATGTCTTAAAGAGACTGGCCATAAAACTGAATGCTGAAAAATATCCTATGCTCTTTCTTAAAGTATTATCTCATAAATGAAACTTTATAAAAAAATTTTAATTTCAGATTCTGCCAGATGCTTCGGAAAGCTCGAGTTTCAGATCTAGTCACGACATTCTAGGCCGACCAGCAACTCATATTTCCAATTCTGTGCCACCTTGTGGAGTAACTCTTAAGCAGGAGCCGCAACAGCATTTTTATTCCACGAGCATAAGCCTTCCATCTTCTTCAGCTCCAAGTGAAGCTTCTGTTTCTGAATTTGGAGATAATTGTACTTCATTTAAGCAATCTTTACCGACTTCTAACCATTCTTCCAATTCTCAGCCACCATGTGTGGAAATCAAGCAGGAACCCGACGCAGACTATTCTCCATCAAATGAGAACTCCTTGCCTTGCATAAGGCATACCTTTTCCTTAACTCCCAATGCTAATCTAGACTCAGCAGCCAGTTCTGATTCAACAAACGAAAGAAACTGTTTCGACATGCGGATAGAGCTGCTTGGTAAAAATTGGGTCGAAAAAATGAAATCTTTGAAACCTGATCAGCGTATATATGCTGAGAAACTCATCAACGATGTGTTGTTCGAAGCGGAGTTGGGCCGTTTGAGTCATGGGTGTCATGTTGAACCTTCTGCCTGAAAATAGACGTTGATGAAAGCATTGAAACAAAACATTAATTCATGTAGATTTGTAAAATAAAATATTACGTTTCTATCCACTGATATGGATAAGTTGACTCACAGCATGAAACTCATCTATTCTAGAGAATCTCGTGAAACAAGAAATAAAATCATTTCAATAAATGAGAAAAAAAATAGGTTGCTTAATATTTTTCAACAGTTTTAATTTAAAAATTTTTTTTTTAATATTTAAAAGAAAACCAATGATGTTTTAAATAGTAAAAAGCATTTTCTTAATTTATCAAAAATTAACCTATTGAATGTTGAAAATTTTCAAAAGGTTGAAGTGTAACAATAAATTTCTTTTAATTTACACTGAGCTAGTTACATACATATAACATAAGTATCTTTGTATTTTATGGAAAAAAAGTTTTTAATAACTGTGTGTGTGATTGCTTTTTTTTTAACATGAATAGGATCAATATTATTGAATGTTCATCCTCTATCTGTAATCACAATTTTTTTATTTCTATTTTCATGTAAAGAATAATTTAAGTCATGTGAGAACATTCAAATCGCTATATGAAGTCACATTTAAGTAAGATGGAGAAAAAAAATCGCATAATGATTTCATTGAGTTTAGAAATCTTTCCGCGTATTCACATATGTTCAGGACTTTATGTTAGGCTAATCAGTAAAACATTTTGAAATTTATTCTTCGAACTTGCTCGGTTTCAAAGATTATATTCCTATATTTAAAATTACATAAATCGCTTAAATTTTCTGCTACGGTGATGAAATTGCTAATATGTAAAAATGTTAAAATACGACAAAACAGTATGCAATGATAAAACAGGAATTATAACGTGCTGCTATAATCACTGGATATTTTTAACTAATATTGATCATAAATTCAATTTAAAAAAGTATTGTTTCTGCTATTGTAATTTACAATTCTCCAACTTGGGATATATTTTTAAGCTGTTCACTAAATAACAAACTTATTTTTACAAAATATGTGATAAATAAATATTTAAGATAAAGAAAATACAGATTAATTTGTAATTATGTCTAGATTGTACGCTGCAGTTACAATGAAATGAAATTTTAGCTTAATTTATGTAATTTCTTACATTTTTTTTAACATTAACAATTGAAATGAAATAACCTAATTAAATATTATATCTATAATTGTAAATTGATAATTTCCTCCTACGAATGTTTATTTAATCATCATATATTCATTATTTAATAGAATGATTTGTGAATCAATCATCTTATCTGAAAGTCAATCTGTAAAAGTGCCTTATTATGTGTGTTTATTTTGATAAAACAATTAAATTTATAATAAATGTATGAATACTTTTAGTTAGTATGTTTTTACAATAAAATAAAAAACGTCATTAAATTTGTATTTTAACAAAACAAAAAAAATTCCATCAACATTGTCAAATTTCAAGCTGCATAAAAATGAATTTTATAATTTACTGAAAAATCGAATTTAATGTAGCGTATTTATTTAATTTGTGTTATTAAAAATTATTTAAATAGTTTTGTAAGGTGAGACAAATCGAAGAAATGTTGTTTTACTACTTTTTATATATTTTTTTGCAATTAAACTGTGAAAATAAAAGCCAATTCCTTTGTCTCTTATTAAATTTTACAGTCTTACCACACAATTATACAATTAAAAACAACACACAGTTACAGTTTTAGCAGAATTATGTTTCTGCTTATTTATTCAATTGCTTACAAATAATAATCTGTGAATAAAAATGACATTTTTAAAAATGTGCTTCATAAACATTAAATGTTAATCTTAACTGTCCGTTCTTTTTGAGTATAAATTGTATATATATCATAGTAATAGAAGCAACTTTTCAGTGAAATTGTATAGATCTTGTATTCTTGTCAAAAAAGTAAAATATCAGACTTAATAGATATTCGGAGGCTAAATTGTAAAATCCCAACTAATTGGAAGAACTATAACTAAAACATCTTAGTTTTTTTAAAGCTTTTTTAAAATCAAGACAACATACATAGCGCATGGCAAGAAAAATTTGTTGAAGGAAAAGAGTGGACAGAAAGAAACTCTGTAGAAGTGACCGATGGATATTTTAGCGGACTGTAATGCCTAAAAATAAAATTGTAGCCAAAGTTAACAGCCCGATCAGCGCCTACAGGATTCCTTGGAAACTTTTAAATGAACAAAATAACTATGGTAGTGTAGCAATTTTCAAATAATTTGTTATGCACAAATGTTGACCACAGATATCTATTACAATGGTACCACGAACTATAAATCTGTCGATTCACGGGTGGAAGATGATCAAATGGCCTGTCTAGTCACGTTTCGCACAATGAGACTGATACACATTTATAGGTCTTCTACACAACTATGTAATCATGATTGTTTTCTTTCAATTGCATGTATGCAAATGGATCTGTCAAAATTTTACCTATCCTGGTTTCCTATTGATCCACTTTTAACTCTAACAGGAAAAATCACAGGGGAGAACTTAGAGAAGTTTCAGCTGGCCAAATCAATTCTGTGATGAAATCTTTGTCTCCTGTAAAAAATGTGGATATATCTAGAAAAATAATGCTTCTATTAGTGCAGCAAAGCTTGTCATATCCTTTAATGAACATAAGGATGAAGCAAAATACCAACCTTGGTCCTCAGTCTTTCAAACTCAGTATAAAAGAGCCATTAGGATCTATTTTGGAGTATTCAGCATTCCCAAAGAGCCCGGTTAGTTAAGGCCTCGTTCTCATTATCGGAAGGTAATGAGTTCAAATCTTGGTTTAGCCGAAGATTCGTCATGTTCTCTAAAGGCGGCTGGAGCACATTAAACAGGGTATGCGCGCAATACCCTCTAAGTGAAATGATACTTCTGCGGGTGGCAGGTCACGTATTAGAGGGTTTTCTGCATGATCTCTGCTTTTCTAATTTACTAAGACGATCAAAAAAACTGCTTTTTACCTAACTGGTAAAGCTCAACTAGGTACAGGAAAATATGTTAGAGCAATAAATTTCGTCTCCATGGAAAATGATGCAATGTTCCTCTAAGCTATTTAGTTATTGTATAATTCAATTCCCCAGAGAATATATGCAGCTGTACAATCCAAAGACGGTCTTACGCTATATTAATAAAATATTCTATAATTCTAAAATATTTTGGTTATTTTGTTAGCCACCTGTATACAAAATTATATTCATGTTTCTCATTTAAGGAAGTAAGTAAAATTATAAATAGTTCCTTTACTTTTTCAAATTTTAATTTAAGAGTCAATTTACTTTAGTCCCGCTTTAGTTTACAAATCTTAATTAACAAATTAATCTTACATAACCTGGGGCCTAAGCAGCTACCAGGCGCTTCGGCAGGTGGTGGATCGCCGAACGTCCTGTAGGAATGACAGGATAGCCTTGAATATAGAATCAGAGGCCGCGAACCAGCTCCCGTAAACCCTGGTGTCATGCGATCCGTGCCTAGGGCTATTTGGCACCGCAGTAATGGTCTTAACGGAGCCTCTAGTTTCCTGGCGAACTTCTAGAGCTTTTTTGCATTGCCCAGTAACTCAGGCAATGCTGGGTGGACTGTTGTATTAATTAATTGTTATTTTATGGCTGAAAAAAGCAGAAATAACAAACCTTTCTGCATTTGCAGGTGAAGCCTCTGAAGTAGACCTTGCTGAAAAAGACAAGGGAACCCAGAGGCAATCTAGTGAAGGAGCAGTAATGAATCCTTCACAGGAGGTAGAAATGACCTCCGAACCATCTTCTGGTGAGAGTCAGGAAGCTATCGCTAGCATGACTGACTCTCTGGCCAGAATAATTCTTAAAAAGAGACTTTCTGGGGCCCAGAAAAAGAAGCTGGTGAAGGAACACAAAGTCGCCGAGGGGACTTGTGTTGAAAAACCAAAGGCGAGAAGCGTCCCGCCAACCGGACGGACCAGGGCAAGACCGGAAAGGCTGCCGGGAGAGAAGGACCTGGAGGATTTTCCTACAGGGCGGCTCTCACGGCGGTCAAGAGTGCTGTGATCATAATGATAGCCATCCGGAAAAACGGTTAACAGAAGAACAGACCTCCGATCTGGAATTCTTGTTAACCGAGAAAATAGGAAAGAATGAGGAGGGTTTTGCCCCAACCTTCCTATCCTGTAAATTTGAGAATGGGGCACTCATTGTCAACTGTGCAGATCTAGGGAGCTCAAAGTGGCTGGAACAGACTGTCAGTCTGTTCCAGCCACTTTGACTGACAGAGCAAAAACTCTTGGTGGGTGAGGCAAGGAAACTTATCAGAACCACCAAGATAATTGCAAAACTGCCGAAAATTTGCAGTAAACTGGGGCCTTAAGAGGTCCTGAGGAAAATCGAGGCACAGAACGGTGGGGTCATTCCAACGGAGTGGAACGTTCTTAGTGTGCTCGAACTAGATGCTGCCACACTTGGTGTAAGGGGATATAAGTTTTATATCGGACTTCACCAACTTTCATTACTTCTAATCGATCTAAAGTAATTGACATTATTATAGCGACAACACTAGTTAGTAAAAATATCAAAAATTGGAAAGTAGATGGCAGACCTTCTGGCTCAGACCATCAAAACATCCATTTTGAAATTCACTCTAATGTGTGTCTGGATCGCATGTTCAGAGACCCAGTTAGGACGGACTGGAAGAAATTCCAGGAGGATTTGACTGGCTTGGTTGAGCTTGGGAACAGACCTATTAGAGACAACTACGATCTAGAAGTTACAACAGATTCTGCAAAGTAGTATTCTAGATTCTTATCATAACAATTGTCCTATTCGCACTAGGAGAGCTAAACTCCAATGTCCTTGGTGGAATGACTCTCTAGCAACCAAAAGGGCAAATGTTAGGAAACTTTTTAATAAAGCTAAGAAAAATGATGAATGGGAGAACTATAAAACGGCCCTCACTAATTATAACAAACTTGTGTTAGGAAAAGCAAAATTAACTCCTGGAGGAAGTTCTGTGAAGAGATAGATTCTTCACATTAGATTCTATCTCTGAAGAAGCTAGACTCCAACTACTCTACAAAGTGATGAACCTATTTTGGTTGGAACCTTAAAGGACGAGGAGGGTAATTTTGCTGTTTCCGTGAAAGAGGTTATGGAAATTATAACCAAAACTCACTTTCCAGGAGCTAGAGATATTTATAGCAACGAAGGGGAGCACTGCATTGGCTCTTTGCAAAGAGTCAATAGTGATCAATGGACCATCGCTAAAAATATCGTTAACTAAAAACAATGTTAATCTCTGCCTTTAAACCTCTAGAAAGCCCAGGGACTGATGGAATTATGCCCATCATGATCCAGAAGGCAGAGGAGGTTATCATACCAGTGCTAATTAGAATTTACAGAGCTAGCTTAGCACTGGGTTACATACCAAAGATATGGCAGAAGACTAGGATTGTTTTCATTCCTAAACCTGGCAAGGACACCTATGACCAGGCCAAGTCTTACAGACCTATCTGTCTTTCTTAAAATTATGGAGAAAATAATTGATCGGCATATTAGATTTTACTTGGGTAGTAACAGTCCCTTGCATGCTCTTCAATTTGCCTATCAACTCGGCAAATCTACTGAAACTGCTTTACATCATCTAATCAGTTTCTAAGATTGAAACCACTCTGGATCAAAGAGAAATTGCTTTGGCAACTTTCTTCGACATCCAAGGTGCCTTTGATAACTCTTCCCATCTATCCATCCTCAATGCACTTAGAGAGGCAGGGATTAATCAGACCCTGTGTATTTGGATTGAGGCCATGATTTTGGATAGATGTATACAAATGAGCATCTTCGGTGAATCATTTGAAAAAAAGACTACTAGAGGTTGTCCTCAAGGAGGTGTTCTCTCACCATTACTTTGGAACCTAGTTGTAAATAGCCTTATAAAATATCTAAATTATAAGAGCTACTACAAGCAAGGATATGCTGATGATTTTGCCATCCTAATCTTTAGTAAAGATTTCGACATATCTTGTCATCTCATGCAGGATGCTCTAATTATGTAGGTCAATGGTGCATGGATAGGGACCTGATGGTTAATCCTCGGAAAACCTACCTTGTACCTCTTACACGCAAAAGGAAATGGAAGGGATTTTTCATACCAAGACTTTGATGTTGAAATCAATGTGGCTTCAGAAGTGAAGTATCTGGGCATTTATTTAGAGCAAAAACTCACCTGGAATAAGCACATTGATGATAAAATTAATCGAGCAAAGAAAAGCATTATGATTTGCAAGCGAATGCTTGCCAAAAACTGGGATCTACATCCAAAACTGGTGTTGTGGATGTACACAGCTATTGTCAGGCCCATTCTCACATATGCCTGTGTGATCTGGTGGTGTAAGGTGGAACAGAAGACTGTGACTGACAGACTAGGAGGTCTACAAAGACTGGCCTGTCTCTGCATCACAGGAGCAATGTCCACCGCATCAACCAGAGCATTGGAAGTTATGTTGGATCTGACTCCCTTAGACATCTTCATCTGCAGCACTGCCAGAATGACTGCATACAGAATGAAGCTACAAAACCAATGGTACGACCAACCTGTTGCCAAAGGGCACTGGCGTATTACCAGGAAAATTCAAGATCCTATTTTCCTGATGCCTTCGGACATCATGGAAAAGTCATACATGTTTGAAAGGACATTTGAAATAGTTTTTCCAACTAGAGACGAATGGGATAACAACATGTTCGAAACTAAAACAGGAGATCTAATCTGGTACACAGATGGATCACTGAAAAACAACCTCTCAGGACTGGGAGTATGTGGTGTGTCACCAAGAACCAGCCTATCTGTAAGCCTTGGGCGATACGCTTCGGTCTTCCAGGCAGAAGTTTTGGCCATTATCCACTGTCTGCGACTAAATATGAGGAAGGGCTACCACGGTAAGCGGATTCTCATTTTTAGTGTCAGTCAAGCCACTTTAAAAGCTCTCAGTTCTTTCGAAATCAAATCTAAAATGATTTTGGAATGTAGAAACCTTCTTACAGAACTGGCAACTAGAAACAAGGTGATCCTTGTATGGGTGCCAGGGCACAAAGGTATAAAAGGTAATGAAAGGGCTGATGAACTTGCTAAACAAGGATCGTCTTTTGCTCCCATTGGTGTAGAACCTTTTTGTGGGATCAATTTGAAGACCGCAAAAACCAATGTTCTTAGATGGGAAAAACGGAAGATGTATGAAGTTTGGCTCAACACTCATGGTCAAACCCACGCTAAAAGTATGATCTATGGATCATCAGCGAGGATTGCCTCTGAAATTCTAAGATGCTCTAGGCAGAAGATATGTTTAATCATAGGCTTCATAACTGGGTACTACTATTTCAGAAAACACCTCCATAAAATGGGACTGTTTCAGCAAGACCATATCTTCAGGAAGTGTCATATGCAAGAGGAAACGGCTAAGTATATCATTTACGAATGCGAGGCTCTTGCCCTCCCTAGATTAACTTCTTTAAGCATCATCCATACTAGAGAGTTACACCTAGACTCCATTAAAGGGTTATCGGACTTTATTAATAAAGTGGGTGACCCGAGCAACTGGAACTAGGAAACATTGGGTTTGGAATTAATAGTTCAAAATGCTGATAAAAGCAGAGGTGACCAATGACATACAAACCCAACTCTAAGAAGAATCTTACAAAATCAGGATTTTATTATGCACAAAAAAATCTGAAAAAAGTTTACTTTAAGCGTTAAACTAACGTTTCATTTAATACTTTTGAAAAGAAATGTAAAATTCCACTTAGAGCCTTCGAAAAACTACCCAAAACCATTAAGGAACAATGTGAATTCTGAAAAACAAACATAATGGAAAGCTATATCATTTCTAATAAAAAAGTTAAAAGAGAAATTATAAACTATACAAAATTGGGAATATACTAATTTTGCCTGTAATACAGAAAACTGCGTTTTAGCCGAGTAGGAAAAAGTGACTTGCGACATTCTTTTTGTAAGAGCAACTTAAAAATAATTTAAATCAAATGTTTTGCATTGTAAACAGTGAATACAACAATTAATCTGAATTGGTAACTTATAACCCTAATTTATCGTTAGAAACAGATCAAACGCAATCCGTTAAAGCAGAAACATGAAATACTCTTTGTATTTCTTCAAGATTATAAAATCGATATTTAGAAATTGAAAGCGTTCATCAAAGTTCGGAACAATGTCATGCTTTTGCAACAATGCAAAATGATCTCAATATTTAACACAAATATCTGAAGAAACTGCTTTAACACACTTTATTGCAATTGTACTTTCAGAAGGCTACTAATACCAGAACTTCGATTATACGGTTCGAAATGGATCAATTTGTTTGCAAACGTATGGTTTGTGTTTCAATGACAGGAAATCACCATTCTGCTCGCAGAAAGTACGCAGGAAAAGCAATGCATATGAGGGGCAATATGCTTTTAACGAAGGAGTCCTGCTACAATGTACAATCAAATTATAGATGTATTCTTATCTCGATCTAATCTGGTACTCGGAATAAATGACTGATTAGGCGGGAGAAGAGAGATGGTTCATGTCAATATTTTCGTCAATGACTGTATTTGTTTATATATTTTTAGGAATGGAACATTAGCAAATCATTGATATAGTGAACAAACAAGTAGCACTTCAAACCTATTGTGGTCCATTACGATACAGCAATCTCGAATTAATTGGCCAGCATATTTCTCAAGTATAAATCCAATAGAACACGTTTGAGACACTCTAGAAACATTTTGATGGTCCCAGAAACACTTAGAAACAGTTTAACTTTTGGAAATTTTTCTTCCACAGAAGTAAAAAAGAATATATCCCAATTTCTCATTGTGCCACGTCTCATCTGAGAGCAATGTTGCTTGCGGTCTAGGAAAACCATACCCTTACTTTAAAATTCGTTTATTCCTGAGAAATCACATTTTTCGTTTGCATAATATTCAAGAAAAAGGCATATGCCTTTTTCTTGAACATATGTTTGTTCATCAATAAATATCAGCAAAGTTTAATTATTCCTTATATGTTGCTTCCTTTCTCATATCTCAGAAAAAATTGTTTCTTTTATATTAATCTCTAAAACCTTTTCCTGCCGCCCAACTTGTCTTGTGGTCAGCGTGTCTGACTGCAGATAAGGAGGTTCTGGGTTCGAATCCCGGTTCCGGGCATCGATGTACTTTCTCTCTATATCTATCCTGTCTTTGTTCTTTCCTTGTATGAATGTGTTGTGAATGGTTGCCTACCCTATAAACTGGTACCTATGGCATGTGTGTACTGAGGAAGTCGGACTCCACACCTAAAAATGGTTCATTTGGAAAAGTGGAGCAGTGCACCCTATATTGCCAGCCTAGCTGGCACACGACAACAACAACAACAACAAACCTTTTCCTCAACTATAGTTTCTATCCAAACATTAATTTTCTAATTGTTCTGAACAGCATATTATTAAGTTTCTCCTGTGAATAATTTAATCCATAAGAAATATTTCTAGGTTTTCATCTTCCTTCCATTAACTTTTTCTCATCATCTGTTCGATAAATACTATTGTATGTCACACCAGGTTTTGTAGAAGGCATATTATTATAAACTTCCCGTTTTGTCACCTTTTTTACCCAGAAAGATTTAACTGCAATTAGGGCGTATCGAAATTAGAATCATTTTAAGGCTAATTATATTTCATGCAAAACATTATTTGCATGAAATACTCACGCTAAACTCATGGGAAGTAAAACTATCATTGTGTCTATGGGATCATATTGGGAATCAAACTCTAGTTGGTTGGCATTTATATAATTCACCACAAAATATCTTTTCAACTTAAATCTTACGAAGAAAAATGTTATAACCTTGAGAAACTGGAGTGAAATTAAACAATTCTTAACACACATGCTATATAAATAAAATTCTTATTCTATGTGTCAACAGAATTTTTATCCAGAGTTTAACTGAGGACAGTACAACAAAATGGAATGGATTTTATATATGTATGTTGGTCTCAGGTTATGTTTCATTTTGACATTCTGATTGCCACTTTTGCAATTAATTTAAACCATTATTAAAGTTTAATACAGGTCATATAATGTAACTTATGCTATAATGAATAACATTCTCGAACTCTTCTGGCTTCAAAAAAAGGAAACTTGTAATTCTTTTCTCCTTTTCAAAATTGTCATCTACACTTAACTGCTGAGGATAAAGAAAAAATAAGTACGGCGTTCTTTCGATATTCACACTATATGCAATTATTAAAATAATAATAAACAATATCACAATTTCATTTACGCTCACAACAAATGTATTTTCGTTTTTCCCATTATGACACTACTGTTAAATGTAGTGGCATGCGGACGAAATTTCGAATTCAATATTTATTAACTTCGTAATCATAAAGGGAATTTTCTACACCTCATTCGATTTGTTTAGAGCTAATCTATATTTAAAGCCTCATTTCGTGTTGTTGTAAAATATTTATTTGAACAAATTTATATAAGTATATAGTAAATATACCATTTTTCAAAATCACCATCATTTTCTCCATGAAAGCCTCCTCTGCAAAGTCACGGGCTACAACAGATGAGTGTTTAAGTATTTATAGAAAATGCTTTTTTTTCATTACAAAGAAAAGCATTTAGAGAAAAAGCACCCAATCTAATTAATAATTTTCTTAGAGACTATATGATAATTGTTAAATTTCAAATTGAACATTATCTTCGATGTCAATGGGCCTCATCAGGCAATTTTAGCAGATGCTTATTACAGACTAATGCCGAAAATTGTGACTTTGTATTTTTCAGTCGTTATACAGTTAAGAACTTATTTAGTTTCTTTACAGTTATGTGGATTTTACATTTGGAAAAGAATCAAAATGGATTTTTGTAGTTTTTAATACGTTTCTAAGAAAGTTTAAAATTGATTTGCTGGTGATTATGTTCAAATTTCTTTCGTATTATATCAAAGAAGTTTCCTACACTGAATACATTCTACTCAATATATATAACATACTTATTTTATTAATTTCGCATACACTTAATATTTCGCATACACTTAAGTTTAATCCATTAAGTTTACATTCCATTTTACACATTAAAGTTATGTTACAAATTAATTCTGTACATGTAATAATAACATTAAATCGTAGAGTTTCTTTCATAGTGAGGAAAAATGATTATTTTTGTAAATTTTGTAAAGTGATTGCATTATATATTAATTAATTTATTTACTTTTCAATTAATAATATTCTAAACTGAACGTACATAGTTTGAGACAGTTTTTAATAAATGCTTTACACGTTTATATACATATATGCTCAAGTAAAATGTTATTTGCTTATAAATTATTGTTTTACCGTTACGTTAAAACTATGTTTTATGTACATTTATCAAAGAATTTAATTAATTATTATTATATAATGTAAATATATTAAGAAATAATTTAATTAAATACTATTGTATTAGAACTCTCCTATTTAACATATGTTCTCCTAATTTAATAAAAAACTATTAATTTATTATGTATAGGAAAGTTTTATAGAAAATAAATCGTGGTAAAATAACTATATTAGAATAAGATAAGAAAATTTTCCCACTTTTATACAATAAAATACATATTACGACTTAGTTAAAATGCTTATGCCCAACTAAAATATATTTATCTACAAAGCTAAAAATTTAGTTCAACTACACTGATAGTGAAATAAAGACAACAAATCGGTGTTTCTAACTGCAATTTTTTTCTAGCTTTTGAAATTTAACCTTTAATTTTTACGCTCATTAAAAAATTAATTACTGATTTCCTTATAAATAAATTGCATTTTAACGAAATTTAAGAAATCAACGAAATTCATTTTTTCGCAGTAAAATTTCACCATAATTTAATATTTAATTCTAAATATTGGATTAATGTAAATTTTGAACGGAGTTTTTCTTTTTATATGATTTACTGTTGATGGAATTTGATTGTATTAAAATTATCAAAAGAATAAAATAAACTTATGAAATCTCACGTTCTCTATGGATAAATTTATTTTTTATCCATAGAGAACGTGAGAAAAATTTTCAAAAAATTCATTTAAAGTTATTACAAATATGGCATCAATATTCCACTAACAAAATAATTTTTTTCTCTGGATTATAAATTCCTTACTATACTGTAATTTTATTCATATATTTAAATATCGCATCCTATAGACTTAACGGAAATAAATAACTCTTTCAGATACCACTAGCTGGCACTGCTTATTCCAGAGTCCACTCGTACACCACACCAATCGTTACTCCCGAAAATTGAAGTTTCTAAAAATAGCAACATCCTATCTCTTGACATTTTCACATCTTTCCCGATTTAGAACAACACAAAAGCACGCCAAATTGGCGCCCCCATTTGGCGAATTATCGACAAGGCCATTTATTTATCTGTCAAAAACTCTATTGTAAGGAAGAGAAGTCAAGGGTGTGGTTTATGTGCGATAAAAATGTCGATAAATTCATTGATACGGAACCGATGGATAATAACTCCTTCAAATACTTATTAAAATGAAAAGAGCTCATTTTAAGCGCTTAAGTATGATACTACGTGATCTTTTAACAGAAATACCAATAAATTAGATATCTCTAAAAATTGCAGTTATGTCAACCATTTTAAAGCAAATTAGTAAGAGCAAGTAGTTTCAGATTAGCAAAAATCGTTTTATTAAAAACTGATCTGTTAATCGCCCTTTTTCATGAGAATATATTTTGTCAAGTTTAGTTTGCAGCAGGTTATAAAAATAATGTTTATTTTACTCATACTTGCTTAGATAAGTTTGACAAATGAATAATAAAAAATTTCCTGTCAAATAAAGTATTTAATAATAGGGAAATTCATTTTTTTCTCTTCAAATATCATTTTCCTTGTTCATCATTGTTGGATGTTAGTAATTATTTATAAAAATAAATAATAAATTAAGTAAACAGTGAAAATATTGCTGCAAAATAAAATATTTCCTTATTATATCTTATTAAATATAACAAATTTTAATTTCTTTGTTGTAATTAATTTTCTATTTACAGAAACTTATTTTTGCGAAGGAAAAACAATTTTTTTCAAATAAGATTTAAGCTAATTTCTGAAATTTGAGAAAATTTGTTATAGAAATGAAAAAATTTAAGAAAAAAAAAGTACTTAAAAAAACCTTTTTTTATTTCTCTGAATATACGCATTTATTTCATACGAAATATCGCATAAAAATGATTTTTTTGTATTCGACTTGTTTTTGCCTTGCGACTTGCTGTAGGCCTTGGCCCACATGGGCTGTCATGCCACGGAGTTTAGTTTAGTTTATTACTGTAAAACTACTGCTCAATAAGCTTGTTATTTATAGGTTATATAAATGTTCTAAAATGCGTCTGAATACATTGTTACATAGTTCTGAACTATGATCAAATGCAAATGAAGCCCGGTGACTTAGTGGCAGCGTTTCACGCTCCCATGACACAAGTCCGAGGTTCGATCCTCGGGCTGGGAAGCCGAGCTGGCAGCCGAATGGTTAGCGCTCTTGCCTTCGGTTCAACAGTTCGTGGGTTCGAATCCCACCTTGGGCATGGATGTTTGTAGTGGTTCGGAATCCACTTTAAACCGTAAGTCCCGGTCTAATTAGCCCTCGTGTGCAAAAAATGACCGTTGAGCGACAAATAAACCAAACCAATAAACCAAACCTCGGGCTGGGAAAGATTGACTCAACCTTTCATCTCTTCAGTGTGTCGATTAACTGAGTACCAAGCATGCTTGGGAACTAAACACTGGGGATCTTACGTTAGGCTGACCACGTAACTGGGACATATGCTTCGCACCCCAGTGCCCTCGGTCATGAAAACAGTTATGGGCACTCTAGGCCTTGGCCCACATGGTCTGTCGTACCATGGAGTTTAGTTTAGTTCAAATGCAAATGTTAAACAGAAATCAAAACTTTCATGAATTATACACATTTTAAATAAATTTATTATAGATTTACATAAAGTCAGAGTTTAAATAACATTTTTCAAAAGCTGCTACCACTGACTCAAAAGAAATTGTGTCTAGTAATTAGTAATATTTTAAGTTGGCAATATCACCGAAAAGATAGGTTTAGACACAGCAGCAACCTTAAGCAAACCGTTAACCAAGTGTCTAACATTGGACCCATGTGGTAGAAGGAAAATAGGCAGCCAGGACCACTCTCATGTATTGGTCCACAATCACTTGGAAACCCTTATCCATATAATTATATAAAAAAATTTCTCAAATTCCATAAATAAATACATTTGTGAATTATTCAATGAGTTTTTTCCCTATCCAGAAAGTACCTAACAGCACCTTGTGTTTCATTCCCAATGTGAATTATGAATGATTCTGAACTTATAAATACTTTTTAATGCGTTATATAATTCAATTTCTTATTTTTATTACTAGTTTGTGACAATACTCAGGGGTACAGAATTATTATTCTCTTTTTATTTGATTTTATAAGAGTGATAATCAATCAGATATTATTTGATCATTTATCAAAGCATAATTTACACTATTACTTTACTTCATTGTGTATACAATAATCAATTTTAGGTTATTCTGAACCACTGATTTTATGCATATTACTAATTAATCAACAAATGTTAATGCAATCAAAACATTTTAAAAACAACACGTCAAATCCTTAAACGTTCAAGCATATTACTATACTTTTGCACAGGATTCTTGATTAATACTGACTCTTTCATGGGGCATATTTAAAGTTCAGATTATTTTGCTGGAAACTAGATCATGATTCTTTTTTTCAAATCAATCACTTTTCTTGTCTGTAAACCTTTCTTAAAAAATATTAATTTTAATAATGTTTTCTATTTCTATTTTTAGAGCAATTTAATACCATTTCTGTAAAACATTTCCTAAAAATGGAACAATAAATCTTGAAATAAACTGTATGATTTCTTTATCAGAATAAAGAGTCAGATCTTAATCTGAAATATTTCCATTATAGCTTGTATGAAATAAGCAGTTTTGCTACTGTTTTAAATTAAATGCTCGATATTTCTTAGTAATATTCCCAATGTGAATTATGAATGAAGTTCAAACTCTCACTCATTTTAATTACATTTAAAATCAATTTAATATTGCTAGAAATGAAACTTAACTTTGAGAGTAAACATTTTTGATTTTCATTTGCTTAGCAATGTCATCAAAAGAAAGTTTTAGTATTAATTGTTTGATCCGGTACAAAAAATGTTACTCAGACTGGTTATTATTATTGTTTTCTTTTGGTGTAATTTATAATTCTTATGTAACTGAAATTCTCTTCTGATACTCATACACACAAGTTAGCTTATTTTCCGATACAGTTTTCTGGATACAACTAAAATTAGTAATATCAGAAAACTCAAATTTGTCAAAGTTTGCACAACACGTACGCTTTTTAATATTAACATCAAAAGAATTGATAGTGCTACCGTTTTAGAGTTCAAATTCACAATATGATGCTATATATTTTTTTATCATTAACTTATTATTAACTTTGTTTTGTTAACATTTACTCAATTTATAAATCTGATAACAAACTGAAGAGATTGGTTTTCCTGGAACCAGGGGGTACGTGTACCTTCCTGGGGCTTGAGCACAGCCACCAGGCGCGTCGGCAAGTGGTGGATAGCCGAATGTCCTGTAGGAATAACAGGATAGCCTTGAATATAGAATCAGAGGCCGCGAACCAGCTCCCGTAAACCCTGGTGTTATGCGATCCGTGCCTAGGGCTAATTGGCACCACGGTATTGGTGTCTTAACGGAGCCTCTAGTTGCTTGGCGAACTTCTAGAGTAATTTGCCTTGCCCAGTAACTCAGGCAATGCTGGGTGGACTTATATTACCTGAGCTTTTTAATTGTTATCTTGTGGCTGAAAAGACACAAGAAGTAACAAACCTTTCTGCATTTGCAGGTGAAGCCTCTAAAGTAGACCTTGCTGAAAAAGACAAGGGAACTCAGAGGCAATCTTGTAAAGGGGCAGCAATGAATCCTTTACTTGAGGTAGAAATGACCTCTAAACCACCTTCTTCTGGTGAAAGTCAGGAAGCTATTCCTAGCATGACTGACTTTCTGACCTGATGGGACTATTTCAGCAAGACCTTATCTGCTGAAAATGTCATATGCAAGAGGAAACGGCAGAGCATGTCATTTACGAATGTGAGGCTCTTGCCCTCCCTAAATTAACTTCTTTAGGCTTCATCCATACTAGAGAGTTACACCTAGACTCCAATAAAAGGTTATCGGACTTTATTCGTAAAGTGGGTGACCCGAGCAACTGGAACTAGGAAACATTGGGTTTGGAGTTAATGGTACAAAATGCTGATAAAAGCAGAGGTGCCCAATGACATACAAACTCAATTTTAAGAAGAAGAAGATTGGTTTTACTGTTCGATTTTTAAATCAAGCTGTATTGAGGATATTACTTTTTACAAATGTCAACGCGATTAAATTTTATGTACTAAATTCAGGAAATTGAATTTAGTTTTTAACTTAAAAAAATAATGTGTTTTCATTTTCATTTCAGTAGTTGATGATTTTTAAATTTTTTAAAGAAAGTGTCATTTAGCTTTCTTAATAATAGTGACAAAATCAGCAAATGTTTTTATTCTTCACACTTGTTTCCAGTGATCTTCGTACATTGGAAATTTCAGATTCTTGTTCTATATTGCTTACATCACGGATATAATTAAATATATTTCAAAACTATTATTTTCTGTGCGCTCATCAAAACTTCATAATATATTATCATGTTTTTCTTAATGGATTTCTAACAACATCAATAGTTAAATAAAATTTCTTAGCTAAGAAAAACTATCTTTTAAAAAACCACAACGTGTTTCTTCCAATATTGTTTGATGCTTTAATTCTCCAATAGTTCCGGTGCTTTCATGTGCTGCAGTACTGTTGTTTGTGATACAATGGATTTTTCCTGATGAAGCATTATTTTACTCAATTTTTTTTCTCTGAATTAAGAAGCTTCCTTCCTTGACCAAAGCAAAAAACGTTGCCTCCGTTAACGAGTGAGAGAAGAAGTCTGTATGGCACCTAATATATAATTGTCTTAATTGGTTTTATTCAAACCATTTGCTTTCGAATCTTCAGAAAAAATTTTCTACGCCATCTTTAGTTAAATTTCCATCAGGTCTTAAAAGGAGGTGTTTAGATTAGGATTTATCTTATGGGAAGCACAATATTCTTGTATTATAAAAGAATTTTCTCAACCGAAAAGGAAGGGACTAATTATTGCCTTTTTATTCAATTTTTGTTTTTCAATCTATTTTTTTTTTAATTTCTCCAATTTAATTTTTTATTATATATAAATTTCATAATAATTATATACTCGGTTTTAATTTTATGAATTGGAATTTTATGAAATGATGTGTTGTATTGAAAACGTTTGGCTATAAATTCATTTTTTTATATCCTAAAGTATATGTTTATGTATTACTAAAGTTAGTTGCCTAAAGTATAACATACATGATGATATCATTAATTAAATAAAGAAGCAATTTATATTGAGAATTGTTTTCTGTATATTTTCTTCTTTATAGTGTTATCTATTTTAGAGAGTTTGTGTGATCTATTTCAGAGAGAATCATTTATTAGAACAGAAAGTGTGCAAATAAAATGATATCTTATAAAGCTAATATATTTAAACGTGATTATATGAATTTTTTACGTTTATGTCATAATTTATAAATATAATAAATTCTACGAATTTACTATATTTGAATAGCATAAAGTTTTACAAATAAGCCGTCGAACTTATTACGGCATAAATGAAATATTACTTTTATTTTATGAACTCTTAAGTACAGAAGTTTACGATTAATTATTAAGCGAAAGTTTTTTTTTATAACATTTGAATTGAGGAGTTTTAGGGGTTCAAAATAGGTTCCAGAACATTGGCCTATTCCATAGGAATGAAGCAATATTATATTTTTCTATTATATAATATTTTGCTACCTAGTGAAAAGCAAAAACATATATTTTAAAAATTAAAATGTAAAATCTGAAATTATTCTTATTTTAATACTTGCACTCTGAAATATAAAAGATAATTTGGTTTAAAAACATCAAATAAAATGGTTAAAATAGTATCAAATGTAAGATAGATTACCGGGGAGCAGGCACCGTGACTGGTTAAAGCACTTGTATAGTAAACAAGAGATCGCGAGTTCGAGTCTCGCCGGTGCGTTGTTTGTTACTTTGCAGATAAACTTCTCTTGATTTCTTTGCATTATTACTACTCGTTGTTATCTTATGAAGATTTCCCTGTAATTATTCCTATTTTTAAATTGCTAAAAATATCATTCTTTTGATACAACTAAGACTAACTTTAATAGAAAATTCTCAATTATATTAAATTTTATATTCTCAATTATGTTCTTTTGTTTTAAGCATGAGATATTTGATAGTGTTGTGATTTTGCATTCACATTCCAGTTTCATATGCAACTATTAAAAATCAAAATTCGTTTCACATCCATTTTCCATGATCTTCACCGGACGGAAACGTCCGATATTTGTTCTAAATTACTTGTATTGGTAGCAGAATTAAACGCAATTCAAAATCATTATCAAATTTTAATATCAATATTTCTCAATAATAGTTTTTATGCTTTTCTGAATGTGCATGTAATATTTTATTTATTTTTATATAATGTTATTGCATATGATGTTACAACTTGTTTCCTCTTGTGTTACTTGGTTTTGTAAATCGTCAAACGATATGTGAATCCTTTTAACAATAATTCTAAATATTCGAATCAAAGCATGTTTTCATAATCAGAACTCCTTTACTCAGATTTTCCCAGTGAATGAAACAATATTCTTTCGATGTTCATTAATACTTTAAGCTAACCATATTTCATATAGATACCTAGATTAGTAGGTACATTATCACTCTTTAAAATAAATTCAATTTAAAGGTATCTAAAATTAGTTGAATTAACAAAATTTCTTTCATCTTTTATGAAATGTTAATAAGATTTATTGTAGCTTCAGATGAAAAACCTGACAATCAGAATATCACAAATCAGTTTTTTTATACCTGAGGCAGCCAGCTCTATTTCCTTGTAATTTTCACAATATTTTGGTTTTTTCTAGTCAATCAATATTGAATTCCCTACTTTTATTTTTATTATGTATAAATAACGATAGCAAATGCACAGCAATCCGACGTAAAGGCCTTTAATAGCGAAATTAGACACATACTTGTTATGAGTACAGCCAAAGAAAAGCTTTAAATAATTGGCTACATCATTGAAATGGTGTGTTGTCCTTGTATTAAAAAATTCCACGAGTGATTTTTAATCTTTCAAAGTGTCAAATATCTTTTGATGTTGCAAAAATCAATTCCTTAAAGTGAAATATATTTATCTATAAAAGATGCTTTTTTTCATAAGATTTTTTTTCCTATATTAATACACTCTTTCTTCAGTGTGATTTCTAAAACTATGTAATACATATATGAGGCAGTCATTTTTCAAAACAGAATGTATATAAATAAAAAAGTGGCTTTTGAAACTAGTATATTTAAATGTAGAATTATAATTTTTCTACGGCGAACATTAATTACTTAGAAAGCATAAATATTTACAAATTAAAACTGATTCCGTATTTTATGAGATATAAATAAGATAATAGAAAAACTTTCGTGTATTCACATATTTGATTCGAGATTTCAATAGGTTAAAAATAGTTAGTAAAACAATATAAGAAAAAACAATGTAAGAATGGAATAATTTTATATTTTTCTGCCGTAGATTTTTTGATACACAAAATGAATACTTTTAAAATTAAAAAAAAAAATGTTTGAAATCATTCCATTTTTATGGTCACTACAGAGTAAGAAAAGTTGGATGGATTAAAAATCATAATACGAAATAATAAAGATAAAAATTAAAAATAGAATTTTGACAATTTCAGTAAAAAATTTATTATGTTCGATGGCGCCGTGGCTTAGTTGGTTAAAGCGCCTGTCTAGTAAACAGGAGATCGCGAGTTCGAATCTCGCCGGTGCCTAGCTGAGAATTTCTTAGTTACCTTGCTTGTTAGCGTTTTACTTTACGTAGTCAAGATTATTTATTACTAGGATTTTTTTTTTTTTTTTTTTACAGTTTCATTTAGCTGCACTGAGTGATTATCTTTAAATTACGTAATGAAAATAACAAAATGTCAATAAAAAGGAAAAAGTAAATAAAAAATTTTAAAATTACGTTAAAAATAAATAACTGAAAAAACATACCTAAAATCAAAAATATTTATTTCCTTTATGTATACATGATGGCATGAAAAAATTTAATATTGGATTTTAAAAAAATAGAATTTTTATTAAAAATTATTAAAGACGAAATTTTAGTTCAGAAATATTTTAATAGAAGTCAGCACTAATAATTAACGAAATCCTCATGAATCCCCATATTCTGACAGTGAAATGCAATAATTAAAGTTGGGCATTTATTTAGTACTTACTTATCGAAGGTAAAACTAATTACAAATAAGTGATTTTTCTTTTAAAATATATTAGAACCAAAAACTGATCTTGATAACCAGTGTATATCTGGGAGTCGGGGCTTTTAGAGTTAGGGTTTTATATATGCAATTTATAATTTTATTATACTATTTACATTTACTGTATAGTTTATACAGGCCTTGTAACTGCAGGTTATAGCATGTTGTATTAGCTACTTAGTTCCCAATATCTATGTGATTTATTTCATAATATTTCCGAATGGTTGACAACAAATAACTTGAAATTGTTTTTCTATACTACTATTTGGCGATTTAAATCTGAATCTGTTACAATAACCTAACAAAACATTCCATTAACAACAAATACATCTAATTGTTTTACATAAAATGTTGATTGTGCTCCAAGAAAGAAAAAAAAGAAAAACAGTATAATTAAACATAATGAACATAAGAAGATTTAGCAGTTTTAATATTCTCTCTCAAACACATCATTATTTTTTACATTATATAATATTCACATTTATATTCAAAGAATAACTGCCTTCATAATTATTAATGATGAGGAATTAATGTTGTCTATATGTCAATATTTCCGACGAAGAAGAAAGTTTAAAATTATATTGAAATTTTAACGTATTGACGCTTTTCATAATTTTTAAAATCTCTGCTTCAAAATATATAACTTTTACAAAAAGAGTTAATAAAAATTAAAAATTTTCATTTCTCAAATGTATAAATTTTTCATTGTTATTTCTTGAAGTAACAAGTATATTTATTATTTTTGTTAACTCTCTTAATTTCTTTACATTTGTATTCCACTTATATTTATAATAAAGAATAATTGTTAACATTGTTGTGTTCTTTTTTTTTAAATTTCTCATAAATACCTGTTACAGTACTTTGATGCACAGTTTGAAATTTCAATGACTTATATAAATGTTCACACTGTTGTATAAATATCATATTTAGCATTAACAAAATGACTCAAAATTTGCATATCAAAAAATAAAACAATGGATATAGAAGGTATAATGAGATAACCAAATGTATATTGATTGTTTTGGAAATTGTAGGTTCTAAACTTATAACAGTATACCAAAAAAATTAAGCTTCTGTAAGAAATTCCATTTAAAAGCTCCTGAAAAAATTTTCTGTGTTTTTCAAAAACAAAATGAACGAATAGAAATTGGCTTAACTACGTTGATTTTGTTAGAAGCAATTTCGTTTCTCCTAAAAGATGTAATAAATGATGCTGATTCCAATATAATTGTAAGATAATATTCAAATCAGTAATTATATCTGGTTCAATTCTGTCCTTAATTGAAAATTGTAAGATGTATATTTGACAAAACACAGTGAACAGCCTAACAGAGGAAGACTTTTGTTAAGCATTTTAGCCTCCGTCGCGTAAATGGATTTTTAGGAGTATTTTTCATAGATAATGAGCTATATTCATATCTCACCAAGGGGGAAAGTTGGAAAACTCCGAAACACCAACTTCGACAGATGTGAGTGAGGAAGGCAGCAGCGCAACATTCATCTCCCTTTGTTCAATAGTTGCAGGAATCGAATCCGGTGCCTTATGTTCCTAACAGCGATGTCCTGCCACCAGATCACGATGAACCTATAAAATGAATAATGTGGTTCTGCATTCTTGCCTCTCGGGTATGTGCTTGGGAACTCCCCTGCTTTTTTTTATTCTTATTGACACATGAATGCTGCCTGTTACTATAGAAAGTCCTTACATTACATTACATGAGGTGTATGTTCAAATACATTACAGCAACATGTGGTGTTAGATTGTCAGCAACACAGTGTCAAAATGAAAACATTTGACATACTGATGATTAATTGTATTATATTTTTTAGGTTTTACGTATTTTTCCCTCCTTTTGCATAAAGTAAATAGCATTTAACTACAAATTTTTACTTCAAATTCATAATTATTTGCATTTTTAATTAATTGCATAATAATTCATAAATAATTAACTAATTTCAAATTAGTAATTAATTACAAAGTAATTTTACTTGAATTAGTTATTTTTTCAGTAAATATTTAAATGCATCTATTATAATGTTATGTAAAAGTTAATATAATATAACAAAAGGTTTATATATAATATTTTTTATGTAATGTACCGTAATTCAATTCAAATTATTCGTGACTGTACTATTATATGTTTCATTTTATTCCTTTCCAAAAATCGCTATTTAACTGACTATGTAGTATGTACATGTCAAATGATTAAAAAATTCTCTGCATGATAATAGAACTCAACTAAAATTAACTGTGCTAAGTAGTTAAGTTAACGGGAAAATAATGTGCTGCGAAGGGCATATATCTAGACTTTCCAGACAATCAATAAAAAAATTGCCACTGTTTTCCTGTTTCCTCTTTCTTAATCCTCATTCTTAATGTCACGTGATATGCGATAGTAAACATGTGCCAACCAGATTTTTCAAGCCCATTTTTTCCCTCGATTCTGAGTTCATGACCTCAACTTATTTAAGGGGAGGGGGAGGTAAAAGTGTTTTGCTTTTATTTTTAATCTCTGGTAGTATTTTCCCTCTCGCAAACCGAAACTTGTGCTCCAACTGCGCCACGATCGAAAATACTCTTGCGTTATCGTCTGCATTGCAATAAACTGAAATCGTTTTCTTACAAAAAAAAAAAAAAAATTTGCCTTAATTTCTGCAACTAGGATAAAGTGAAAGCTTAAGATTGCTCTAAAAAAATGTCGGAAAATTCGAGAGCAGAAAAGACCACTGAACTGCAAAATGGTGAGTGTTCATAACAAAAAACTGTTCTTCCATTGTTTTTATTATTGCTATAAAGTGAATTCTTTCCTTTTTTAATTAAAATCTCGCTTTAACTTTTACTTTTCGAACAAATTAAAAATTTTCTATCTTTGAAAAAATTTGAATATTCAAATGAAATTTTTTTATTATCTTTTTTAATTGGGAAAATAATATGAGTTTACTTTGTTGGAAATAAAAAAAAATGTCATATAATTTTAATTTTGTAAAAACTTTCCACGAAATGCTAAATATCCCTGATAAAAGTTTTCTTGCATTCTCATCTGTTTAAATATTGCGTGAAAATGATTTTTTCGAAGAAAAATCTTATCATCTTTTTTCGTTTCCTCTGTAGCAGACTTTAAAAAAATCGAATTTTGCATTATTTAAAACGAAAAATAACATACATTTTGGAATATAAGTTCTTTTTAATAGTTTCCATAATATAATTAAATGTTTGAATTTCATATTGTTGATAACAAGAAAGTTAGATTATTCAAATACAAAAAAATTTCAAATACCAAAAAAAAAAAAAGTAAATATGATGAGATTATAATTTTATTCCTTTGGAAAAAATAAATTTTTTGTCTTCCTCATTAATAAAATTATTTGTTCAGAAGAAAACTTTCTTGTTAGTGTCTACTGTTGGAATAAAAAAATTTTTTTAATTTGTGCAAAACTAAAATTGGGGATAGTTAAAAATATTCTTTTCTTCACTTTATACAACTGAAATAAAAAAAATTGCTATATTTTATGCAAATTATGAGTTATAAAAAAAGTATAGTTTAAAAATATTGGATAATATTCTGGTTCAAAACAGACTGTTACCTCAAAATAGTTATGGCCAATGACAAAAATAATTCTTAAATTCTCAGTATTTCTGTAAAATAAAATTGTTCTGATAGAAAAAATTTTCGTTACTTTCTACTATAGACATAAAATATTAATTTTAAATAGCTCGAAATAAATGTTCTGAATAACGCGAGGAAAAAAAATTATTTTATTAGCTCTTATACAATGTACATTTTACATTGCTCACTCTTATATGGTATTAAAAATGCTGAGTAATTCAAATTTGGAAAAAATGTTTTGAGCTTATAAATTGCTATATTATTATCTGCAGCAATGCAGAAAAAAAGTTAAATATTTGTTCAATCAATATCAATCATGCATTTTATATGCATACGTTTCATCGTTTCATCAGACTATTCAAAGACTACGTATGCTCTTTTATAACTTTTCAATTAATATTTAACAATAAATTTATAATTGGAATAGTATAAATTTTATCTTGCGTGATATATTAAAAAACTCGAATATTTTGATTTTGGAATCAAGAATAAAAAAAGTATTCATAAGACTTTGATTCAAAGTATATTTATTAAAATTAAAGTATAAAATTTTGTCATTAATTTAAAATTTCCAGGATTATTTCAATACATATGGTAAATCAAACTATTATTCATTATTTTAAGAATTATTTGTTCTTTCAAATATTGTTATTAAAGAAAGAAAAATATTTTTTTTTCAAAAATATTCCAACTTTCTCGCAGAAAAAGAAAACATCCAATTTTATTATCTATTTTTAAATTATAGTAAATTAGGAAGTCTTATTTTTATGCTGTAAAATGAATGTTGCAATTAGACTTTCATATAACTTTTTCGAATTCGAATGATTATATGAATATCCATTTCCAAAAATAAACGAACACTAATTTATAACATACAAATGTGAATTTATTGTACATGTTGATTTTTATTTGATATTTAAATTTATTTGAATAATAAAAACAAACTTAGAATTATTTTTACTATCAAAGTAGACAATATTTAACTAAATTCTTAATCTCCAACTTGCTTTCCAGCAATTCAAGAATTCTTTTTATTAAAAAATAAAAATTCTAAACATTCTGACGAAAATATTTTTTTATTTATTGCTAATATTTGCATTTTCTTTTCATTAAATGTATTGATTAATTAAGCATCAACATTAAATTTATATTATTGTTAACATAAATGTGTAATGTTGATGCTTAATGATTTTAATACATTAAGATAATTTGTTAAGTCAATTACACAAATATATAATTTAATTGTAAAATATTTTTTAAAGGTTTCTTATAGAACAGTTTTAAATTCAAAATATTTATCGTCACTTCTGAAATATTTATGTAATATTTGAATTATTTATAAAATAAATCGCATTTATTGTAATTAAAAATGACTGTCATTTATGGGAAATTTAATTCAGTTGTGAAATAAAATGTAATTTTGTATTAAGTACATATTTTAACAATTTGAAATACTTTATTTTTCAAAAAAACCTTTAAATTAAGTTTATAATCTAAAACTTCAGCTGGGTATTTTTAATTTGTATAATTATATAAAACATCAATGAATAAATAAATAAATAAAACCTTAATAACAGTATCTAAAGTAATCCTGAAAAAAATCGTAGGAGTAATAAACAATTAAATAAAATGTAAAGGTACAAATTAAAATGAACTACAAAATAATAATAATATATGAACCAAATAAAAATAAGGAGAATTCGAAAATAATTATTTTTACTTATAAAGGGAAAATGAGAGGTTTGTCTTTATTTATTTTTTTTAATAATTAAAATTTGAAAAACTTTTTGCTCTTCTGAAACAATGAACTTAAAAGCAATTTTCTTATAAAAAAATTATTAATAAACAGTTAGAGATAAAAATATATATAAATTTATTTACAGTATATAAAACATAAATACAATAAAGAAAAAATTTATTTTTAAAGAGAAGAAAATATCTAATATCTAAATATTTTATATATAAATTAATATTTTATTGGCTATTCCGATTTCTTGTTTCTTTTGATTTTTGTTTAGAAATGAAGAGATATATGATATATAATTCTGAAATTTTAATAATATTTATTTTTTAATATAACTTGAATATGTAAAACTTATTGTAATGTCAAGCAAAAATCTTTCCTAAATTAATTCCATGTTTTCGTTTAAACTCAGAATAATAATATATTGAACTTTAAAGCACATTTATTTAAGATTTAGAACATTCTTATTTTTCCCGCCTTTTAGTTAGGCCTTTCCCATGTGATTATTTCTTTCACCTGATTTATTATGCGCCATTATCATGAATTATGTTGGTGTACAAGCTCTGATAGGTTTAGAGTAGATCAAAGCCTCTTAGCAATAACCAATAAAATCTAGTTCCGCATTTTTACTTCCCCCAATGTGTTTCCTCCCAATGATTAATGTCTGGATTCAGAAAAGACCCCCAACGCCACCAGCTGGGGATCTCAACCAGGCGTCAACAATGGAGATCTCAACCATTTTGCTGGGCAGTTCAAACTGCAATATTTTTCTTCTATTTGAAAGTGGAACTAAAGCCGACCTGGCCATCCAAAGTTGTTTCTTTCTTTGTTAAAAAGTAAAAGAGAACCCATTTGTGAAGACCCCTATCGGAAGGTTTGGAGATAAGTGGACACAGGTGTGGTTTTTGGGGGACAAAACGTTGCAGTAATCTAACAAGAATTTTCAAGCCTAAAAAATGTGAATAATATAATTTTGTCAATGAAAAGGAACTTTTAGTTTCATCCAACCAAGTGCTGTAAAATAAGAAGAAAAAGCCAATAAATTTTGCAGAAAAGGTGAAGTTATATGATCCAATGGAAATGTGCAAAATATTAGAAATAATAGGCTAAATTTTAGAACTAATTCTAAATCGAAGTTTTTTAAAAAAATTTTATATTTAATTGTTTTATTTATTTATTTATTATTTTTTAAATTTATTTTTCATTGTGATAATGAGGAGAACTTGCCACTTTCTTATTTAGTCACAGACACCCCTTTAATATCTCTATTAATAACATTAACTTTTTTACTAGTTCTTCCGCCTATGCTATTTTAAGAATAATTTTTTTTTTGGATTAAATTTATGCCTATGTCAAAATAAAAATTTTTAAAATACACAACATTTTACTGAAAATCTTATTCGTCTCTACTGATGCTTTCAGTTTTTTTATACACTATTAAATTAAGCATTAAAACTATGAAAAATGTGTAAACAACTAATAAAAAAATGCACCATATAAGTTATCAATAGATGCATACTCAGAAAGGATATCGGTGGTAAATAATATAGATTAAAAAATTTTGCTATGAAATTCGCTTTAATAGTAGAAATTTTGAAACTTTTATGAATCATTTTTATTTTATTATAGTGATGCAAGGACGAGATAAACGAAATCCTTTTTCCCTATAGTTTTCGATCAAATAATCTTTAAATACAAAAAAAAAAAAATTCTAATAGTAAACGTAAAATGAAGATTTAAATATTGCTTCAGAATAATGGTTTTCGGATAAGTATTTGAGTTAAATAAAATAATGATTAATTTCTTAAGTTGAATCAGTTACATTGAAAAAAATATTATTAACATAAAAATTTTATTTTTCAAATTACTCTTTTTTAATACAGTAAGTAATATATATAAAGTATTCTTATCGTTACGTTAAAAAGTGGACTAAATTTTTAAGCGAGCGATTTCGAATTATTTTGTACATTGATGAGCTTAGCTTTCTAATTTTTTTTTTTTTTTGTAAATAAGAAAAATATAATTTAATTTCTGTGTGAATTTGTAGTAGGAATGAAATTGGTAGTATAAAAAATGATAATAAATTACTTGAAAGGCCGTACTATATTTTTCATAAGGTAACGAAGATGGTAGCTGGAAAAAAAATATAATGCTTACAATAATTTCTTTTTTTATAACGTCGTTTTTCAAACATTGGGTTTGAGAGTTTAATTTCCTTCCCCACAATGAAATATCTTTGCGATACTTTAAATGAGGAACCTCTCATGATAAGCAGGTGTTGAATTAACCTCAAACCCTGATCAACACCTGGAGACAAATGGCGGAATTTTATATCTACTTTCAAGCGAAATGTATATTTTGAAATGAAATGTATCACTGTCTTCAACAAATAAATTTTGTTTCACTGAATCAGTTTCTTATGTAGCATAATCAAATATACATTAAAATATATAATAATAAAAACATTCGCTTTCAAGCAGATGGTGCAACGTCTACTGCGAACCCTCATTTAGTGAGTTGACATTTAAACGGTGATATGCTTGCTAACAGCTGTGCAACAGATTGGTTTCGATAACTTAGATTAATTCAAAGGAAACTGATCGGCATCATTTAACGTTTAATTTTTTTTTCATTCAGACAAATTTATTTTCAAAATTTAATATTTCATAGGGGAGATGTTTTATTACAGAATAATCACACTCCTTTATATATTTACACAATGATATATATATATATATATATATATATATATATATATATATATATATATATATATATATATATATATATATATATATATATATATATATATACGTAAAATAGCGATTAATGCTATGAATTTGATACACGCCAACATTAAAATATTTAAATTTATGATGTAGGAAATTTTACAACTTGAAAATAAATAATATCTATTCTTAATAGTTTTAATAGTATTTCTCTTGATCATATTTAAATAATAGTTGTGAAATTTATTCAAAACTAAATAGTTAATTTTATTAATTGGTTTTCTTTATAATGTATTTTGTAAAAAAATGTTTTTATAAAATTCGACAAAAAACTTCGTTAAAGTTTTTAAAAATTTTCATTAATATTATTAGGCTTTGAAACAAGCATACCCTCTGCATTGTACACAAGTCATGTGCAATGTACTCTGCATATGTCATTGCATTTACAGTATATATATATTCTTGCAACAAATTGAAAGAAATACTATAATATGTTTGGCAAATAAGAGGGACAAATGTATAAAATTGTGTAATTTATAATCTAATTCAACATACACTGCTTATTTAACTTAATTTAATAGTAAACTTGAATGTTTCCCTTATTTTAATAAAGGGGTAAATTTGCGTATAATTTCCGTTTGAATATATTCAATAAAAATGAAATAATATATAGAAACATAAGAAACGAGTGCTGTTGAAAATATCATAATGTTAATATTCTATTTATATGCCATTCGTTGCCATAGTAAATCTTCATAGCTATACCCTATGGAAAGGAACCGGTATCTCGAAATATTGAACGTATCGTTCAATTTACAATAAAATGTTAAAATGCTTGTATTTACAAGTTTAGTAAAAAGAATTACATATATTTTATTCACATGAATCCAAGTTTTACAAAAATGTATGTTTTTTAACTTGTGAATTTTGACCTTCTTTACACAAAAACATAAGAAAGCGGTAACATTTATTTAATATTGCCCATTTCTTATTGTCAAACATAAATGCTGTTACAAGCAATTTATATTTGATCGAAAGAATCAATTTAATTCATAGAGGCAAAATTTTACTTATGATATTTCAGTTTTTTTTTCTTAAAATATTTTACATTTTTAATTCCAGAACTATAAAATGTTCTAGAATTCAAAATGAAAAATATTTTTTCAAGAATTATCAAATAAGAAAAGAGAGATATCAATGATTAACAAATCTTATCTCTAATATAAAACGCAAGACTTCTATACGACTATGGAAACAAGATTTCATTAAATTATTATATTCTACGTTATTTACTGTCAATATTAGAAAAAAATCAATGTGAATTTACATTTGTTGAACTGTGTATTAATTATAGGCAGATATATTTCTAACAATTTCGTTTATACAAGAAAAAACGTTTTGTTAGTATATAGAATTAAATGAGTAAAATATAAAATATCATTCAATATCTTTAATTGAAAATTCAAATAATTAGAATAAAAAAAATGACTTAAGATTTGAGTCTCATTTTTCAGCATTGGATGATTGACTAGGAACACATCCGTAAAAAATTATGTTCCAAGTTTTATGTTTTTATGATAGTTGAGATTTTTTTTCTCTCCCATCTGACTTTTATAAATATTATAGTTAATATTTTCCCTACTAGATGGAGTTATGATTGAAGGAAGTTCTTACCATCAGAATACTCTTAATTATAGACAGCGTATCGGCTGAAACATTCCAAATTACACACATACATATATATATATGTATATATATAATTCGAAATTTTTATAAAGTTTCGGAAAATTTATTTCATATTTGATAGTATATCTATTTCATACTTGTAGCATTTTTTAATAAATTTATAGGCATATTTACTCGTGCATTTTTTTCTATTATTATTAAAGAGTCTATTGAATGTATTACCGCTTTTTAGCACCAGAAGAATGGATTTTAAGATTACAATTATAAAGAGATAACACTATCTCAGTTTCGTATCATGCATAATAGAGATATTCGTAGTTTTGACGAACAATCTAAATGTAATTTCAAAAATTTATTTCATGTTATATCAGAATTTATTTTTGTCATATAAAACATATAAATACAATGTCATATAATTTAAAATGTCATACAATGTCATATAAAACAAATTCCATATAATCAAATAGAGTATTCTGTTAATGTTTATATAATTATGTTAAAAAAAAGTCTAAGATTCAAGTTCCTAAATTCAAAATCATTATCCAAATTAGTGAATTTATGGATTGGATAATCTTTTCTTTACGATAAGCTAATTTATAAATCCTACTTTATTCATTTTGCAAATAATTAAGTGAAAAATGAAATTCACTGCGCAAATGAATTAAGTATTTCATCATATTGCATCTAGGGTTTGGCAACAAAAAAAAAGGCTTCAGTAATAAGCTAATGAATTGCTACTGCAGGGGAATCCGCGTTAGAGTATCATATATCTATCATATTAGAGTATCATATATCTTCACTACATCCTGCACTAGGGAAAAAAGTTTTGGAAAACTGAGAAAAAATCTTATCAGTAATAAGAGTTCATTATAACAGTTTTCTATTCTCTGCTGGAGGTGGAAATGTTATTTTTAGAGTGAATTGCAAATTATGTGGTTAGTGGAACAGTTACATCCGGGTGTGGAAAACGATTATTAATTAAGGAACATTTCAATATATAAAGAATTTACCTTGTTTTAAAATCTCGTGACTAATTTGTTCCCAATAGTAACAATAAAAAATTTAAATTCCTAATTTATTATAAGTGCAATTATTTGATATTGTTATTTAATATTTCAATCACAATCGAATGATAAATTAATACATAATATTATAGTACCAGTTGCAATTTGAAACATACTTGATTGAAAATAATAAAAAACGAATAAAATATGCTTTAATAAAAGAAAATAGAAAATAAGTTTAATTTAAAGATGGTGACCTTATTTGTAATACTACTTTAGCACTAGTACACCTGAAACAATAGCCCATGGGATCCAAGAAAATATACAGTCCGAATTCTCTAGGGAAATTTTTAAAATTTCCTTTATATTTTTTATTTTAATTAATAAATATTTTTAAAAAATACTCCTGTATTTTTAAGAATTACTGTGCTATTTCAAACAAGAAAACTCCATTTGGATTCCAGTAAACGTAAACTATTGAATGTTTTTGAGCGCAGAATCTGTCATTCATAAACTTTCTACATGCACATATGTTAGAGTGGGTGCTCAAGAAGTTTCTGGGTTCTTTTCATTCAACTATTGAAATTTGACTCACTAAACTATATGCGAAAAGTCTTATTAGGCAAAATTCCATAAATGTTATTTTATTAGCTCTTATTAAACCAACAGCTCTAAGAAAAATAAATCATGCATTGGAGTCTCGAAACATTTTTTCTCTTTTAACATACTCATATTACATAAATTTAGAAATTAAATAATAAATGAATGTAGCACAATAATAAATTTACTTTTATAGTAAATATGAGGGTTATTTAATTATTTCAAAAACATTCGTGCATGTTTTAGGTATTTTATTTCCTGTAACCTCTTATCAAGAGTTCTTAAAATAAACGTCGATTATGATTTCTTAATTAACTCCAAATTAAGTGAAGTCAGATAATTAGATGAAAGCAAATAGTATTTTGCTTTTCCTGTTAAATTTTAAATAATCAATTACTTTTATATTCCAGTAATGAGACTTTTATAATTTCTTTTTTTAATTAAAGTATTGTAATAATTATATAATTAAAATTACTTTTATAAATTTAGATTCTAATTATAAAAATTTTAGAAAAAATTATTTGGAAATTAAAAGAGTTTTAAATTAAATCTGTGAAAAAGGCAGGCTCATAATTTAAAATGTTATCATATTTGGCAAAATGCCACCAACCGTATAATAAAAAGATTATATTTAATCAATATATCCTAAATTTAGAAACAGCTTATTTATTTCAACTTGAATTTATTTTGATTGCGATATTGTTTCTTAAAACCAAATCTGGAGATAAGTTATTGCAATAATCTATGTGTAATATCGTCATTTTACATAACAATTTTAACATTATTTAAAGATGTAATTTTAGAAAAATTTCTTTGTGTGTGTGCAAAACCAATTGCGTTCCATTTAATGAAAATCTATATGCCTATTACTCTTCTGTCTTGAATTACGATTCATTTTTAGATGCTTGCAAATAACTTTTCTTTTAATAACTTATTAATAAATTATATAAAACAAAATATTACGTTCCAAATTTCGATTTTGTTTTAGATTGAAATTTTAAAACTATATTATTTTTTAGTTAAAAACTTTAATCTAAAATGAGCCGACCAACTTGTCTAGTGGTCAACGTGCCTAACTACCGATAAGGAGGTCCTGGGTTCGAATCCCGGTTCGGGCATGGATGTACTTTCTCTATCTATCCTGTCTTTGTACTTTTTTTTGTATAAATGAGGTGTGAATGGTTGCCTACCCTATAAACGGGTACCTATAGCATGTGTGTAGAACAAAGTCGTACTTTCACCTTCATGGTACTTTGATTAAAACGAAAGATGCTCCTAGTCGACTTAATTCGCATAGCATAGAGAGCTTGGCTTGTCCAAGTGTCATTAACAACAACAATCTGAAATGAAATATAATATTTTTTATATAAATCATTAATTTTAATTACAGTTGTTTTGTCGTATATCTTTCTATACTTAGTTAACGATTTTTATTTTTGATTATGGAAATTTTTCTCTTACAGAATTAATGTTATCTTTTAATGAATTTTTATATAAAAAATAGCTATGCCATATAGTACAAGAAAATTCGAAGCAATATTGTTAAAGAATTTTTAACTATTTTATTTAAAGTACATAATACGGTATGTGTATAAATAAAAAATATTTCATCGATTCTAGGCATAAATGTATGTGTAAGTAAACTTAGTAGTTTCTTGAAAGGGGCTTCTAAGATTAAAATAAATAATTTGTTTTAAATATCAAAAAATGAGCCCCAGTATCAAAATGCATAATACTCACATAATCTTTATGCACCAGAGATGGTTCATCAAGGAGATAGCCAGCTGTGTTTTGCACACTCATGGTCATATTTAGCTGTCCTCCCCATCGACACGACACCAACCTATTCAGACTATACCACCAGGAGCCATATTGAGGAAATTTATTTTAAAATTGAAATGATAATTTCATCAGCTTAGAATACATGAATCGTAATTATAAAAACAAGTTTCATTTTAAAAGCTATGTATTTTAAATTTAATAAATAAATCTTGGTATTCCACTAATTGATATTTTTTCCTATCATTCCTATCCCAGAAATATTTTTGAAAAAAAAAATACTGGCCATATATTTTTTTTTATGTTCAGTTTTATACATATACTCAAAAAAATGTGCTTTTACAATTTTCAAATTCCGCGAACTTTTCGATGAAATAAAACTTATGTTGGTTGACTCAATTCTGTTTAAGACATTTATCATAAATCTCATAATTTATACACATTCTCATATATACATATCAAGATTATTCGTGTATTATATTTAAATGCAAATATTGTAAATTAGATACAATGAAATGTAAAAATAAAAATAATAGAAAATTAAATAAATTAAAGCTGCCGAATAAAAAAAAATCTGTAATTGTAACATTAAAAAATCAACATAGATTTAAAAATGAATTGAGATACTCAAAAATATATTTGTTGAATGAATTTCAAATATTTATAGATTTTTTTAATTAATATTTTAATAGAATCTAAATTTTGAAAGTTAGCCACTTGCTATTTGTAAAATAAATTATCCTACAATACACAAGTTTACCATCAATAAAATAAAAATCCTAAAGCGAAATTAATTTTGTTTTGATTCTAAATGTGTAGTGATAGATTTATAAAATTACAAAAATATTAATATCATAATTTCATTAATGCCATAATTTTAATATTAATTTTAAAGTTTTATTTACATAATACGAAATTTTTGATTTTTGAAATTTTTAATCCGTTGCAGAAATTTTATTAAAATACAATTTCATCAAATAAAAAAAATTATCATTAATTAACAATTATTTTCCTCCATTTCTCCTGTATATACGCTGCGTACAATTACATCATTAAAGTTAAAAATCCCATCTTTTAAATTTAATTTAATGTGCACACAACGGGCATTTGTCCAAGATTTCAAACCTCCCCTCATTTCAAAATGAGCCTTTCCTATTTGAACTTTGTCAACCATTTCATCTTACCCCTTGGCCCCTCTAACCCTGTTTTGCATTTTCCAATCCCCTTTTTCAAAGTTTATGTTTTCTCTATACCCTCATCTGGACTTCACCCCTCCTTTTTTTTTTTTTTTTTTTTTTTGCTGGCGCCGTATTATCCCATGGCTCCCAGCCAGGGGCAGATAATGCCAAGGCATTTCAAGAAATGCTTTTAGATAACAAATAAAAGTGGTAAACTTCGGGCTTAACCCTAAATCTGGATTGCAGAATAATTATAAGAAAACTATTTTAATTATCCTAATATATATAAGTTTCTTAAATTTTGTTTTAAATGTAGAATGTAAAAAAATGTACAAATAATATATATTTTTGAATGAATGAAATGTAAAAAACTTGCCGTCCTATAATAGTTCACCCTGATAAAAATCCATTTGTAGCATGAAGTGACCTTATAAAGTAAACTATAAGTATGGTTGTAGTTTTCTGGGATGTGTGTGTTTCTTCAGTATTTACTCATGATTAATGTTTTATAAATTATGACAAAATTATTAATTTATATTTTTTTATTTAAAGTATACATTATTAAGATTATAATTATTTATTTTGCTTTTTCCGCACTTATAGTTTCTGATGCCTTATTTTCAATTTTATTTTATAATATTTGTATTATTTACAACAATCTTTAACACTTTTAATATATCAAAATAAAATTTAGAAATTTTTCCTTAAATTATTTTTTTAAGAAATTACAATTACAGAAGTTGAAAATTTTGAATTTTCAACTGTTAATATCAATAATATTCATTCGTGAAATTTTATTCATGTAATATTTTTCTATTTAATCGTTTATCGAAATTCTATGTATTTACTGACATAATAAACACCAATTATTAATGATGAATGAAAATAAAGAATCAACGTCTGACAATAATTAAATTTTTTAATTATTTTTGCTTGAAATAGGAATTAATGATTTAATTGTTTGTAGTTTACATACATGATTTCATCTACACGTAATTTTTATGCGTATAAACTAGCTTCGTAATTTTTAAAATAAGATATATTATAAGAAAAATAATTAAAAATAAAAATTTTACTTCACTAATTACTTATATGTATATATACAAATTTAAAAAAAATAACTATATGTATATACATGCATATAAATATGAGGTGGAATAAATTTTTGAGCATAAGGTTGAAACTTTATTGGTCTCTCAAAATTAGGTAATTTTAATATGGTCATTATAGACATTATTTTTATTAGTATACATCCCTGGTTTTCAATTTTTTTACTTTATAATTGCTGCTTATATAATCAATACATTAGTAAAAAAATTGCTAGTTACTTAATAAATATATTAATAATATTGCGCAATATATTTTAAAGTTAATTGTGTGATATCTAAATTGAATATATTTATATAGAAGATAGTTATATTGGAAGATATAACACACCTTGTACATTTAATAGCAGAGAGAAGAAAATTTTCTATTAATCTATGACGATGAAGATATTTTCTTCAAATCAGAAATAATTCAGAAAATTTAAAGTTTTGTTTTGGATTTCTGCCATGCTTAATTTCTTTCGAAAATGCTAAATTTAAATTCATTTCTGGACTATTATTTTTTCTAGCGAAAGGGAATAATTTAAAATGTCAAAAACAAAAAATCCAATTTATTTATAATCCAGGTGGATGGAAGCAATGAGTGTACATGTATTCATATAAGTTGCAAACTGTTTCTATTATTTTAAACCACAGATATATGCTAGCAAAAAAAAAAAGGTTCAAAATTTGGTAAATCTGGTACACATTAAGAAGTAGATATATATATACTCTAACGAAAGGAGCAAATATTAATTGCAAAAAAATAGCGATCATATTTCAAAAAATGTTGTAGTTGAATAAGAAATAAATAAAATAAATTATTCAAATAAAAATAGAAATCCAAAATAAAACAACCATGCAGAAATAATAAAAAGAAATCAAAAAATTTTTAACTTTCTTCTGAGTTTACAGACAAGGGAAATGGGTTTCGAATTTATTTAAGTAAAAATTTTCTATTATTCTCTATAATGAATTAAATCTTTTTTTTTTTCGCATTCACTTGATAGATTTTCAGTAATTTATTTTATCTAAAATAGAATAAAATTATATAAAAACAATATATCTAAATACATGAAAATAAAATGTGAAAAATATGTATTACATTATTTTTTAATCTAAGTATGTATGTTATTTTAAAATGGATGTAAAGAATCTTCTATAAGTATTTTTTTTAAATTTTAGGTCATAATATATATCTATTATATTCTTCAACTTAACTTATAACGACGACTTTTTTACGTCATATATTTTTGCATCTGTTAAATTTTATTAAATAAGACTATAAAAATTGTATAAATAATTATATTTAGTAATTATTATATTTATAAATATGTAATTTTCAACGTTAAATCAGTTTCTTTCTCTTCAGAAAATTTACATAGGTTAAATCATTTCTCCCACTGAAAATTCATATCTGTGATGCGAAAATATTAAGGGTTCATGATTTTTCTGTATATCTGACATTTATATTAATTTTTTTTTTCATTTCCTGTAGCTATATCGATTAACAGAAGTTAATTCATTAATATGATTCTTCAGTTAATTATTAAATAAACAAATATCTGAGTTTTATTTATCTATTGAAAAAAAAATTTAGTTAAAAATTCAGATTATTAAAATTTATTTAATTTTTTACAAACAGTTTTCATACGTAATCTTAAATAGTCTAAAGAAATAAATTTCTAACTTACTATTGAAATTTTATTTAAGTAATTTAAATTAAATAAAGTATTAATAGCAAATAGTTATATTTTACTTGAGATCTATCAAATACAAGAAAATTTCCTTTCAATTTTTATAATTAATAAAATTAACTTCAATATTTATTAGAGAAGAACAATTTTCTTGCTGTGTTACGGGAAAAGTTTTTCGAATATGTAGAAAAAATTCGAAGAATTAAATGCAAAATTTGATTGAATTTTGTTTTGCCTTTTTTGCATTAAATAACATAGGCACAATTTCTAGAACAAATAATACCTGTTCAATATGTAATCAAAAGCTGTCTGCTACTGTTTGCAATTATATTTGTCATTATTACATTTTTAATATTTTAATATGTATATTTGTACCTTTGATAAGCAATTGTGATATAAGAACGATTTCTTTCCACTGCATTCACAGTTTCAATATCCTGCATTCTTCGCAATGGCTATCCCCCCAGTCTCTTTCTCTATTCGAAAAGTATTCCTGAAAGGGAGACTATATTTCTTTTGTCAAAAGGATTGAAATGCGCAGTGCTAAACACAAACCCTTTTCTGAAAAGAAAAAAAAAGCTTTTTCCCCTTTAAAAGTTGTATTATTTGGTTCGTTTCGCAATGGGATCCTGAAATAAGTAGATGAAATTTTTTTCCGTTTATTAGTTTAAATTTTTTGTTGTTGCAGTTTTCCACTAAAATTTTGAAATTCCTCAATTTTATGTATATAGATGCTTTCTTTCCCCTGAATAAAAGTAATGATTTCAAAAATGGGGAATTTATTATAACCTGTTTCCCCTTTTCATGTATTCATATGTAAATATATGAGGCATGTGCAGACCCACATTACTGATTCTTGAAAGTAAGCGAATATTGCGCGCGTGCTTCTAAATAATAATAATAATAATAATTAAATAAACATAATAAAAATTTTACGAGCATGATGAAGTGTTTCTAAATTTATTGATTTTTGTTTTCATGTATTTTATCTTCATACTTGTGAAAAAAGGCATTTGAAAAACCATCTTAATTTTTTCTTTTCCTTGTAATTTTTCTCAGCTGCCCTACCATTACAGTTCCTTGACAACCAAAATTTTGTCAAGAGGCAAAAACCAATAATTCATATTTCCAGTTGTCAAAGCCTGAATCAGTTGCTTCTTTATCTCTTTCATTATGTATTTTATCATTAATACATTATTCTTTTAACAAAATTGTTAAATGAGATTCAGTTAACTTATTTACATTTTAATTGTTGACTTCTAAATTTAGTGTTTCCATTCATTACACTATCTATTTCATCTATGATGACTTTTGGTATTTATTTAAAATTTATAAAAATCATTTTACAATTGCAAGTACGATTGCTTCCAAAAATCCTTCCAATTCTGTTTTTCTTTTTAATTTTAAATGATGAGTTTTTACTATTGCATTGTGTTTATAGATTATAAATGTTTAAAAACATTTGTTATTTTAGACCTGTATCCCCAATGCATAATTATATATATATATACATATATATATATATATTGAGACCTGTTACTGTTTAAAAGCACCGCTGACCGCTGATCTCTGAGATTATACTAACTTCAAAGACTCTGAATGCGAATCTGCATCATTGAATGTATATATGTATGTGTGTGTGTTTTACAGATATTTTAGAGGAAAGATATTGAATTCGATAGTTCTTGATTTGGCGATTCGAAAAGAATTCTATAATGGAATATTTTTACTTAAACAATGCATTACTCAATATGTATTAGTTATTTGAAACAAATGACCAGCCAAATTGCTGTAGCAGGCAAAGTATATCATGTAAAAATATGAATAAAACACTTGTGTGTATAAGGGTAATAGCCAATCAAATATGCATTTACCTCTTTAATGTGAACGAATATCAAGAAAGGCTCCAATAGATGTTTTTTTTTTACTGACTAATTTTGAATAATATAGCTGTATTAAGCTAATGTTTAGAATTAACTCTATTTGAGAAATTCCAAACCTTTCTTATTACACATTAAAAAGATGAAACTGTTAATTTGTTCTCCTAAAAAAAATCGAAAGTCAAAGAATTGATGTACTTTGCACACAAATAATTATCTTCAAGAGATAATTAGTCAAGTGAACAAACATGGTTTTTCAAGTACACAAAATCGACAAATATTTATAATTCTCTGCTCTTTTCTTATTTTTTTGACTTCGTATTTAAATTAATGTAGGAAGTGATCATTCTGTATAAACAAACGAACAGGAAAAATGTTTATTGATTTGCAAAAATTTTACCTTTAAACCAGAGAGGGAACTATTTCATCATGTCTTTCTACAATTTTTTCCTAATAAACTTGAACAAAAAATAAGTGAGAATTGGATTGTTACTCTCGAAGTTTTGTTTAATGTTTTGTATATTCAAAGTATACGCTTTCATATCATTGGACTAATTAAATTGCTTAAACATTTTATAATCTGTTAATTAATCTAGCTGGTATTTGTTATATAAATAGGTGATGTTTGGAAATTATATACTATATTACAAAGTAAATGGTAGATCCTTAATACCAGTTAATATATAATTTATACGCTTTTGTTTATTGTAATAGTGAAATTTCTATTCAATAACTGCATATTTGTGTTTCTATTTCATAGCCTTTCACAAAAAATCAATTTACGAATTAAAACTTTTATGTGATGAAAAAGAAGAAAACATTAAGGATTTCTTTGAATTTGCCCTATTCCGAGGAATCGCAATTTTATCTAGCATATTTTCTATTCCATTCACTGTAGAACCTCCCTTTAAGTCAACTGAATGAATTCAGAAAGTATTTGTAAAGACCTTCTTAGAGAATAATGGAACACGACTGGAATAAGTTTACATTTAGATAGAATGAAAGTTGGATTATATTCAAAACGATTTTAAATTAATAAACTTAAGTAAACTATCTCTGTGTATCTTCTATAACATTCACTCGAGTTCTTCCATTTAAGAAATTAAATGAAAGCATGCTAAAAGAGAAATTGGCGTTAAAAATGCTATACTTTTCTCACTGTCAAAATGAATTATTGGAAAAAAAAAAAAAAGGAAGAAACTTTTTGAGATATTTTTTTTGTCTGTGCTTACTAGCTATTAAGGCTGAGCACTGCTGCTGGAAGAATTATGTTTATACCATGCTCTTTTTTTTTCTGCCACCAGAATGAATTTTAATTTTAACAGTCCTTATAATTTTTTTACTATTTTCGTTAGTGTGCAATGTTCTAAAAGCGGAAATTTGTAAACGCTGAAGTAGCGACTGTCTTCCTATATATACATCTCTTTGCTGTGTAATATTACTGTCCCATCATAATCACAATAATGTTCCATCAAAATAATGCGATCTGAAAGACAAATATAAGTATTTATAAGATGTTTACAAATGAATTCGACATTCCTGTTCTCAGTTCAATTGAAACTCAGTATGTATATGTTGCTGAAATGTGGATGGATTGTTACTCTTCTCTCCGTGTACAATGACTTAGGAGGGAAACAAAAGAATATATACTAGATGAATATGCTGCTGTATTCGTCAAGTACGTTGGAAAACAAGTCAGCTCAAAATCCATACAAGCAAAACCAAGAAAAACTAGCACGAAAAAAGCTGAAAAGATCATTAACTGAAAAAATCAATTCATTCATTCAAGGATATGGTTAGATTCACAATTGTAAATATTTGCTAATATATGCGTAGTCTTGCATTTCAGATGCAAGCAAGAATAATTAACGTTTCATTTATTTTACGAGTAAAGCAAAATTATTCGTGTTATTTATAATTCAATTTTTTCTCTTTCATTTAAATTACAGACTTATATCTTCGACTCAGTTATCATTCGAATGATGCCAGACGGTTAGTCACTGTAAAGATTTGGTTTTCATTATATATAGATGAGTAGAAATCCGAAATTGATAAATTTTTCGGTGCAATAGTTTGTTTCTGAGATAAGAAACCTTTTTGCTCTATATTAAAATGCGTATTTTTAAAATAGTGCCTTTGACTCAAGAAGTATAATGAAATGCTTACGTTTTTAACATTATATTTTATTAAATAAAACTGGAAATGTCATTTTTTAAGAAAATATTCATGCGACTATATATTAAAATAGTCAAATTAATGAAGATAAGACAAAAATTTGAATGACTTTTGTCTGGGAATAAAAGAATGTTTTTATAGTCTTTAGTCTGTAAATAAAAAAAATTGTCTGGCATTCTTTTTCGATCTGGAGGTAGAGTTATCTTTTTCATTGCGATAGCGCATATTTGTGAAATTAAAATACCTCGGAAAATTAGTACTAAAATACAATAGAAATATATAGTTAGGCATTTTAGAAAATATTGTAATTTTCTAAATTTAAAAATCGAAATTTTTTAAATTGCTTAATGTAATTTTAAAATTGCTAAAAATGTGTTAGAGGTTAAAATTATGTAAATATTAGATGAAGATTATTATAAAGTCACGTCCAGGACTCATAAATCAAGAACACACACATTTTGTAATTATAAATATATCTTAATTTTCATCAATCTTTGTTTTTTATAGATCTAAAATTCTAAATCTAAAATTTCTTCTAATCTAAGAATCTAAAATTTTTTATTATTTTTAATTTTAATATTAATTTTTGAAGGTCGAATTGACAATAGGTAATGAAATTAATTCATTAATATACAGTATTCATATATTAATAAAATACAAATTAGCAAAATCGTATTATTCCAAACTATAAACTTGTTAAAAAGGAATTTTTTTTACATTTTAAGTTATCAAAAAACTTCAAATTTTCAAAATTTTACATATATATAAAATTTTAAAAAAATAAAAAAAAGCCAAAAAGATCGTTTTAACATTCTCATATAACTTCATAAGTAATTAAGAATTAGATATATATTTCTGAAAATCACTAATGCAGTAATGTCTATCAACGTTTGAAAACTGGTTTCTGGAAACTAGCCAAATAATCGATTTTACTTTGCTTTTATCGAGTTTTTTCAGAATTGATTTTCCAGTTTTTTTTCTTGAAATTCACTTGCATATAACTCATCTAATTTACTTGAATAACTTGGAGCATGGAAGCAACTGACATAGACATTGCTAATTTCTTTATGTACAAAAAAGGAACTGTGGTGATACAGCATTTACCAACATCAAATAGAATGTGATGCATATCTGCAAACTATCTAAATCAAAACCGACTCTTTTTTAAAAAAAAATTCTTTTTAATTCTAATAGTAAATCGTACCAAAACTTATATCTACAATAGGTTTTGAACAGAAAATTGAATTCTCTTCTTAGCACAAACAGCACGTAGACTTTATGACTTATTACGTAAACTACTGGCTAAAGTCCCACTTGAACAATGTTGGATCTATAAAAGGCTGTTTAAAACTATTCTTGTTATAAATGACATGGAAATTTAATAAGGAAAATTAAAGAGATCATTCCCTGGAAGAAATTAATATATTTGTATTTTGTAAACTCATAAAAACATCGCACATATTTGCTTTAATGGTCTTGTAAAAGAAATGATTGTATCAATTTTGTTACTATGTAATAATTATGATTAATGAATTCAAAATAAAAATAAAATTCTAAGTTTTTTATCAAAAATTTTTAAAACCTTACATCAAATAGGAGGGACAAAATTTATTTATATAATTAGTAAACAAACCTAAGCAGTATTTAACAGATTATCTTTCCATTTGTACTAGACTTATAAAACATGAGGAAGATTGCTAGATATCTGATGTTTAAAACGTCATTTAATTATTTTTCTAAAGTATTCTCAAAATCAATTTTGTGGCATTTTCTGTGAAACGCTATCATTTCTCAATAATAAGTAACCTTATTTGCAATTCATTATTTTAGACATGAAATTCATTATTTTGGCATTATGCTTAATCCTCGTCATATCAAACTGTGTCGTGAGCTCTGGGTGTAAAATTTGGGGGTAGTTATTTTTATTTTAAATCACTTTTTGATGTGGCAGCTTTAAGGACGAATTAAAACTAATAATTCTTGGTCATTCTTCTCGAATGTATTTTGTTTTAATATAATGGAAGATTTATATGACCCTGTAATTGAGTTCTGTTTTCCAGCAAATAATTATCATTGGTGTTACTCTTAATATTTCTTCCATTAATGTTTCTCAATCAGTTCCGAAATTAATATTTTGTTTTATAAATTTTCTATTAAGTGTAACTAATAGAAGACTAATACCCCGTTCGCACTGCACTTTTAAATTCGTTTAAGTCTCGGCAGAACTTTCTCACTTGTGATTTAAATCAGTTCGAACTGATTTTTGAAATATCTGAAACCAATCGAAATAAATACAAGCGAAGTAAAATTAAAAAAATAATAATAACACAGAAATATTTACAAAAGTATTAAATAAATATCAAAAAATTATATTAAGTTTAAGAAGAAATAGGTCTGTCAATGACATTCTTTGATTTCGTATTCCTCTCATTTGAAATATGATAATCTTAATTAATGTCATTTTGGTCTGTAATTGCTTAATAAACGTACTCAGCTATAAAATAAATTCGAAAATATCATATAATTTATAGTAACAAGCAATAAATAAGGTTTCGAACAACAACCAATATTTCTGAAATCAGTTTCGATTGTAAGGCAATGTGAACGCTGTTTTCAGCGTCGTTTTAAGTTAAATCAGATTTATAACTTTAAATTGATTTAAAAAACGACAGTGCGATCGATGTATAACTCAAGCGAAAAAAATATTTTTCTGCAAAAATCAATATAGGTTGTTAAATCAATCAAAATTATATTATGGCCGTTTGAAATACGAAAATGGGATTATTATTTTTTTAATACTCAATTTCAAGAAAATAAGATTAAGTTGACAATATTTTGTTCTAAATCATTTTATCAATACAATTTTTTATCAGGTTTTTTCGAGTGGTTATGGACCAAATTTTGAATTAGATTACTCTTCAATTTTCAAAAGACCTCTCATTAATGCAAAAACAAATAATACTTCTTAAGTTATATTTATTTATTTTTTTAGAAAATTTTTATTCAGATTTCTATGATAAGTATTTCTAATGTAAGTCATGAAGGGCTGCTTATGTATTCCTTCACTCATTAATTATTTTGAATTTTTTGAGATAATTTAAATTGAAAATAACTGAAATCATATTTTTCAGTCTTAAATGCGTTCAACTAACTATGACCTTATATTCTAAACTATGATATTACAGATGATTCATTGTTTTATTATTTTAACTGTTATAAAGTATTGTTTAACTATATTTTTAAGTTACAACCTTAAGAAAAGTAATTATTGCATGAAGTTTTGACAATGTTTTATCCTATCAGTGAAATTCATTTGGGTTATTAGTGATATATTCAAATAATGCACTATGTCATTAATTTAGCTACCTGTAATTGACAAAAAACGTGTTGCTTGGAAGTGATGGTAAATGTTTAATATAGCTTGATAACTTTTGTGCTTATATTTTTATGCGTGATTAAATTATCGATATAAGACTGGAAAATATTATTCCACATTCAAAGATTTACAATACCTAAGTCCGGAACATAGAAAAACAACTTTAATTTTCTACATCTTGTAGTACACGTGCTTAATCACATTCAAAAGAACACTCTTGCCATTTCATACGGTGTTTTGCATCAATTTCTAGTAAGTTCTCTGTAGGATTAGGTTTAGTATTATCAGGAATTTTAAAAAAATAGGTCACCAATGCCAGCACTTTAAGGTTCGATAAGAGGTCTCAGTGTGTCTTCTGTTTATTTTTGGTTTGCCAAATTGCCATTCTGAGTCATTTGTTGTTATAGTGTACCATTCTGAGTCATCGATCGCTTTCCTAAGTTGATGCTATCACATACCATCAACCTCGTCGCTCCTAATATGTGAACTAGTCTAATAAACATGGTTTTACTTCGTGTAGGCCTCTTCTTCCTACCAAAACATATCCGGGTATCATTCTTCAAACTGTATCTTCAATAAGCAGCACTTCACACCATTACTATGATTAACTCTCAATATTCAGCACGATGACTTGAGGTTAATGGCATATACACCATTGTCTTACGAGCATAACCCGTCCAGGTAAAGTTTATTCGCTTAGCTTGTGACTTTTTTATCCTGTTCCCGTAATAAATTGTTTTTGCTAAAGAGGAGTTTTGGCTGGTCACCCTCTACAAAATAGTGACACGATATATCGTCATTATTTATTATAGAGCATGTAGATGAATTTGTCCTTATAAGCTTTTAATATTCACTACCCTTTAAACCAATTTCACAGCTTTAAAATGCCACTTCTTTTCTTTTTAACAGTATCCACTAACCTTGAAATTGCCTTGGATTCAAGTATTCTGGTAATGTTCCGTTTGCCAAAGATTTAGATGAGACTGAATCATGTTGTGCCACTTTCCAATTGACTTTTCATGAACAGAAACAGAACTACTGAATTTCGCTGTTAATACTATAAAGAAAAGAAGGCTCTCTGCAAAACCATAACTTCAGTACTTACATCTCATTTCTGGTTTTTTGTATGAACCCTGATTTTTCACTCAACATTTTTTTCTGCCGTCAACTATATTTTAAATAATGAATGTTTTATTTGTCGCTAATTATTTATTTAATTATTTGCGTTATTTCATTAACACCCATATTTATTTTAAAGTGTGTTTCTCAAAAAAATTATCCTAAAAGTAGATGATATTTTCATCCAAGATAATTTGCTTACTTTTATAGTGATACTATATAATTGTGTTATTTTGGTTATTTCTCTATGCTCGTCTACGAGTGCATTACCAGCTAAGCTCAATATAAGATTCAAGACAGTTCAGATGTTCAAAATATTGGCGAACATATATTTAATATTAATAATTAATTTTTATTTTTATGTGAAAAAATTCTAAAACATTACACACAAATATCCAGGACAAAAGTATATTTATATATATTAAGAAAAGATATTAAATTCTGAGCCCTCCAAATTCTACAAACAATTTCGATGATTGAAATTTTGTTTCAAAAATCTGCCAAAACAACTGTTTTAATCATAAATTTACATTGCAGTACCTATGTCTTGAGAAATATTTTATGTGAAATAATTCTTCAATTAAGTACACGCTAAAAACGTATTGAAATTTTATTCTTAATAATTATAAATAAATAAATAGCTTGTTTATAAAACTATTGTTATAAAAGTATTATTATAAAAATTCCATAAAACTTAAAACCTAATTTTGTTTTGGCCATATTTTTTTCAATTATTTCATTTAATTATGAATCAGAAAACTAAGAATAAGCTAGAAATTCTGAGAGACTTAAATAAGACTTCAGGAAATTAGGTTTTCATAATATATGTTATGAAAATTTCATGATATCTATATGAAATTGTTAAGAGTATAAGTAACTATTTATTTACTATTATATTGTACGAAATGTGATTTGCTTTTATGTTTTCTTTAATAATGATGTACCTACACATACATAGTTAAATAAGCGCCACAATTTAAACAAAATACAGAGCTTAATCATTTTGTTGTGAAGAAATAAATTATATTGTTGGGGCCCATTGTAGTGCTTAAAAATGTATTGGGCGTAACTTTGAAAAATAAAATTTAGATTAATGTTGTTTTCTACTTATTTTCCCAACCTACATCATTATTGCTTTTTATTCACATAAACTGATAAAATAATCACTCGTTTATCACGAGAAATGTATTTACATTTTTTGGAAGACTCGCTTTTAAACTGTTTCAAGTGAAGGAAAACTATTTTTGTAGCTGTGTTATCCATTTTAAGATAAACAGTTTACATTAAGGAGCCAGCAATTTTAAAAAAGACTGCCATTATAAATTCGCCAAGCGAAGCTTTTTGGCGATCGTTTGAAATAGAAGGGAGAAGAAAAAAGAGTAAAAAAAGGGATAAAATACTCTCTGGGACGGATGGGAGAATGGAATCTGTGAAGAAACTGGATTTAATATTCAGAAAACACATTACACTTCTCCCTCATTTATTATTTTACACCACTCTTGGCAACGAGCCAAAAAGGGAATTCTTTTGAAAACTCGGTATAAATGATTTTCCTCTATATTTTATACTAATTCTATTTATTTTTTGAAAACGGAATTAAATATCTAATCTTATTAAAACAATACTTTACAATGCTCTAAATAAAAATGTATACAAAAAAGAATCATTTTAAAATTCAAACAATTAAACATTGTAAGCATTTATTATAATTAATAATTAAGGGTATTAAGGTTTAACAAATTAATTAACATTTATAAGATATATTAGTATAGGAGGACAACTTAAAAAAAGAAATGTTCTATAAATCGCATTAGAAAAAAGCACCACATATTCAAAGATCTATGTATAATAAGCTAAATAGAATTACTTAGATTTCGGTATAATATGGCTATAAAAAGTTATAACACTCTTTGTCTGCAGAAGATAATTCATGATATATCAGAAAAGGATAATTGCTGTTTGAAATTGATGAAAGATGAGAATGCAGGAAATGTTCATGTGCACAGATACTTTTGAGTTATTCAAAAGCGATACCTGTCAAGTAAATATATATTACTCAAAAATATTAGTTTCGTTTTTCAGTTTTTAAAATAAAAACAATTATTATTTTTTAAACTGCTTTTAAAAAAAGCTATATTTTTTAAAAATTCACTTAAAATTTCTATTTTTGAATTTTTTAAGTTACTTCGGGCAAAAACCTAATTTTCTCAAATCATCAAAATATATATATATAAAAAATTTGACTTCATTTGTTTTTCACAAGAGGTTAACTTTCAATCCCATGAAAAACTTTTGATGAAAAAAATTTTATTTTTAATTTACTTTAAAAAAAGTTTTAACCAATCGAGTTGTTATCTTATAGATTAGGTTATGGTGTTTCTAGACCTCTAAACATAACCAATTATCTCGTTATTTATTAACTTAACCGGATGGAATGTCAAGCAAGCTAAGCAATAATCCACTTCACCTTACAACGGAGGGACACCATCTCCATTAGAATTTCTAATGCGTATAGGAGTTCTCAATTTGAGAGTCTTAAGCTGTGTCTGGTAAATCAACCCCTATTCTCTTGACATGAGGGAAACGTATTTTTCTACCAGGTTACCACGGTCCCGAAGTCTTTTCAATTTAAAATTGAGATTACATTTAATTTGAGATCATTTTATTACAGCTTTCCAATGAAAGCATCAACATTGTTTCATTTTACGTAATTTTTATTTATTACTGCATCAAAACTTATTTTTATCGTGTTTACTTATGTCACCTTAGAGGTTAAAAATGTGTTATTAATGATGAGTGGCAAATTATTCATTATAGATATTCATACAAATACATATTGATATTTTTTAAAATGTGATATTAACATATATATTTTTTTTATTTTGAATTTCAACCCAAGCCAACCAAAATGGAAACTGAAAAATTAATAACAGCGCACCATATGATTAATTTTTAATTTAAAAATATGAAATATATATCAAACGATACAAATGCTTACAAGATATAATTCGAAGGGCATGTATGGAGCTTCCCCAACATAGTAAACATTCTTGCGTGAGATGGAGGAAAGGTAATTGAATATTGCTGATCATTTATCCATCGGCTTGGATTCTCAATTATAGATATGTAAAAAAAATCATTCAAGAATTTTTATAAAATATAATTTTCATTCAACCATCGCAATGAACCTACTTAATAATAGCAAAACGAGAATAAATAATGATATGACTATGGTTCTAAGTTTGTCCATAATCAAAGATATATGACTACATTCTTCTATTGTTTTCGTTGTATAAATATTTTTATAATCTTCCATAAATTTCGTGAGCATCATTTTGTCGCTATTTGTAATATCATGGATTCTTTTAGTATTTAAATTATTGAGAAGATTTAAATATTCGTTTTGGACTCAACAAAACACAGAGTCTCTCCCAAAAAATATCCATCTTAAATATGTAACTTAAATAAAAAAAACTAATCATAAACTTTACGTATTATTTCAAAATGAAGATGCTAATTTAAGTTTAAATAATTATTTTTTTGTTGAATTTAGAAAAATGGCAGATTCGTAACAAAATTATTTAAATTCAAATATAAAATTTCTAATTTAAAAATTTTACATTTTAATGGCAGAAAAAATTTTCGTTGATATCGAAGGATTATTGCAAATAAAATTTATCAAATTATTTCTTTTTATGTTGATAAGAATTTATGTATTAAATTAAAAAGTGTGTGTTAGTTTTTCTTTAAATTATATAAGAATACCATGTGAAACAGCGGTCACCAAACTTTTTGAACTCATGAACCATTAAATTGATAATTTAAATCCGCGGGCAACTAACGGGATTTTTTTAACTATTAAATACATTTATAAAACAATTTTGATCTAAGAAAACATAAAATGTTTCTAGGTAACAAAATGTAACCATTAATTGTACCCCAAATTATGAAATCGAAATCTTTATTAATAAATCATAATAAAATAAAATAAAAGTGTAAAAACAAAACAATTAAAAAGTGGTTTAAGTATATGAAACTTTTAGCATTCTACATTCCTAGCGTGATGGATGTTTCTGCTTACTTGAAATAAAACCCCAATAAATATTATAAACTCTCAATAAAATTATAAATATTATCCTAATAAATATCAAATAAAAGAAAATATGCACATGGTTAAGATATAAGATCATACCAATCTTTAAAAAATAAATAATAATAATAACGATTATAACACAAAATCTTTCTTAATAATCCAAAATATGTTGAATATATTTTATATTGATCTCAATACGTCGTATTGAGGTATTTAAATGTGGGATATTTAAGGGTAAGCCCACCTTAAATGCTTGAACTTTAGGCGACGTGCAGGAGAATGAAACGTAAGAAGAGTGTGATACGAGATGAAACAGAACATGTAGCTAAGACAGTGCAGCTACAGCAACACGACTTATTATTGCGTTATTCTACGTAACGTTTTTATAACTTTTTACTCATCTTTTTGAATTGAATTATGTTTTAATGCCCCTTAAAACACAACTTAATGATGAGTAAGTATATTCCACATTATTCTGGGGATCGGCGAAATTTTCTTGTGGACCACTTGTAGTCCGCGAATCCCCCCTATGGCGACCGCTGAGGTGAAGCATTAAACTTCGCAGTGAAAAAAAAAGTTACAAATGGGAAGAAATTAGTTTAGAGTCAAAAAGATTGAAGCATCCAAGATTGCTTTATACATAAAATAAATAGCTAAATTTTTCATGAAATGTAACGTTTTTCATCATGAAATTTGGTGGTGACTCAAGGTCTTCAGGTGAAAATTCCCTTAGAACATTCTGTTTTTAGAAATTATCTGTAATCATTTTAAAATCTATAACAGAATCAAGCCGCCATCATTTCGGTCATCTCTCTTTTGTACTAGGGAAGAATTTGGAACAAAAATTTTTGTGGAATTTATTTCATCGATTCTAACAACATGGGAAGCCCAGTTCATTGTTTTAATTTTTAATAAAATCGGTCTCTAAACATTCAATAAATATGACGTTTCATAAATGCCCTTGACAAAAGTCATTTTTTTTAAACATTAAAGATACTTCTGAAAAACATTCTTTCGAAATCGGAATTTTGTTTTCTCGATTTTTTGTCAAAGACTAGCTTTCTAAACCATATGTTGGGAGCGACAAAACGAGTTTTATAAATAAGAAACTTCGTTTTTTTGGAAAGAAAATGGAAACATGGCGTACCGAAGTATTTATCAGCTGATAGTTCTTCTCTACTCTAGAACAGTATCGGCAGCTTTCATTACACGGCTTCCTTGATAGTGCATCAGCATTTCCGTGAAGAGTTCCTTTGCGATGACGTATTTCAAAGTCAAACTCCTGGAGTCGTTGAATCCATCTGGCTACCTGTCCTTCCGGATTTTTAAAATTTAAAAGCCAGGTTAAGGATGCGTGATCTGTCCGGAGCAAGAACTTTCTTCCATAGAGATAATGGTGGAAATGTTCTATGGCTTTAACGATTGCCAGCAATTCCTTCCTGGTTGTACAGTAATTCCGCTCTGGTTTCGATAGACATTTACTCCAATAAGCAATGACATATTCTTTATCATCAATTTCTTGCGACAAAACAGCTCCGATATTTTCGTTGCTGGCATCCGTATCTAAAATGAATAATTTTCCGGGCTGGGGATATGCAAGAACGGGCGAAGATGTCAACGCCTCCTTCAGTTGTTTAAAAGCTTTCTCACATTCATCTGTCCATAGAAATCTCTGTTTAACTTCTGTCAACTTGTGAAGAGGTCTGGCAATACTTGAAAAACCCTTAACAAATTTCCTGTAATATGTGCATAGTCCAAGAAAACTTCTTAATTGGTGGACATCTTTTGGACGACTCCAGTCCTTAACTGCGGAGATCTTTTCAGGATCTGTTCTTACACCTTCAGCAGAGATAATGTGTCCCAGATAGCTTACTTCACGTCGGAATAAATTACATTTGCAAGGATTCAGCTTCAGGTTGGCCATTTTTAATTTTTCCAGCACCTTTCGGATGTTTCTTAAATGGTCTTCGAATGTGCGCCCTACAATAATGATATCGTCCAAATATACCAAACAGGCTTCGTAGGAAAGTCCTCGTAATACTGTCTCCATCAGGCGCTCAAACGTTGCAGGTGCATTGCAAAGCCCAAATGGCATAACCTTGAACTGCCAAAGTCCTTGTCCTGTGGTGAATGCAGTCTTTTCTCGATCCTCAGGATGTATCTCTACTTGCCAATAACCACTCTTGAGATCCAAAGTCGAAAACCATTGTTTTCCGGATAAAGCATCAAGTGTATCGTCAATCCTAGGAAGAGGGTAACTATCTTTTTTAGTGATGTTGTTTAACCGACGATAGTCAACGCAGAATCGGGTAGAACCATCTTTCTTCCGAACTAAAACGATAGGCGAAGCCCAAGGACTCTCTGATGGCTCAATAATGTCATTCTGCTGCATTTCCATCAGAAGATTATCCACCTCTTCCTGCTTAGCGAATGGCAATCTTCTCGGATGTTGTTTAATGGGTGGATGATTTCCTGTATTGATTCGGTGCTGCGTCAATTTGGTTCGCCCAACATCATCTGATTTCTTGGAAAAGAGATCTCCGAATTCTAATAATAAATTTCTTGCAGCATTCCTCTGTTTATCATCTAACTCTGCTCTCTGAAGGAGTTCATTAATTAGAGTGTCAGGAGGCTCAGATAGTGTGGCTTGACAATTTCGGTTAATACAGGTCACTGGAGTGCAAGTCGCCAGCACTTCTCCTTCTTTTATTAGTTTTACTTTATTGCTTAGATTAGCAACTCTTACCGGGATTACATTTCGTGAAAGGTCGACGAGGGAAGAAGCCACTAGTACTCCTTTAACGCTATTGTCGGAATCTGGATATTCAGTCAATCCATAATGAAAATTATTGTCTTCTGAAAAAGCTCCGGAAACTATTGTCTCAGTTCTTGGTGGTAATGTTATTTCACTCTTTGCAGTTATATGATGGACTGTTTTAATATCTGAATATTTCGTCTTAAAAATCGCTATGTCTTCAGAACATGAGTGTAGTTCATTATTTTTAAAATCTAACTTGAAATGGTTTTCTTTGAGGAAATCCAATCCGAGAATAAATTCGTCATTTATATCAGCGACATATGCCATATGATGGTACACGGCATTACCAAATGCAATGTTTAGATTGACTTTTCCATGCACTTTAATCTTATCACCTGTCACAGTTTGGAGGGTAATGCAGGGCGGCGTCCAGATGAGTTTCTCACCAAGTTTGCGAGCCATATCTGTCCTAATGATAGTTACGTTGGCTCCAGTATCGATTATCATTCTGCAGGGAACTTCGTTGACATGTCCCATAACGAAAAGTCCGTTGTCGCCGCTACTTACGGAAGAAATGTGAAACAATTTGAAATGGGGCTTCTGACGAAGATCATTTCCATCATCTTTTCGTTTCGGGCAGTCTCTATGGACGTGTCCGACTGCACCGCAAGTCCAACACTGAATCTTCATGTTTCTGCCACCTTTACTCAATTCTAAGCTACGGACTTTTCGCCGCAGATCTTCAATTTGCTTTCTTAGATTACAGTCCGTATCAGTAGCAGAGACGGCTCTGATTGAGTGCCGGTCTTTACGCGCGGCCTGCTGGGCAGCCTCTATCTTATGTGCGTATACTAGGGCAGATCCGATATCTTTGACATCGGCGAGTCTAAGTGTTTTCTGTATCTCCGGATCCCGCACACTATCGATGAAGTGATGGAGAGCCAGATCTTCACGTGTCTCAGCTGGGCAGTCCGAAAATGCTAGATGGGAAAGTCGCTGAATATCGGCAGCCAATTCTTGCAGACTTTCACCCGCTCTTTGATAGCGGGACTTTAACTGTAGTCTGCTATATTCTTTAGTGCACTTATCTCCAAACCGCAGCTCAAGCGCACTCGATAGGGCTTGGAAATCGTGCCTCTGCTCCTCCGGAAGCGTCTCGAGGATGTCAGCCGCGTCTCCTCTTAAAGAAGCCGCCAGGTGAAAAGCTTGGGCTCGGGGATTCCATCCATTAGCTTCCGCTACCATCATAAACTGGGTCTTGTATACTTGCCAGGATGATTTCCCATCAAATGTTGAGAGTTTAATATTGGCTAGGGAAGGCACAAATGTCACGTTCGGTTCCTCATGTTTGTTTGATATTTGCTTCTCCAAGCTTTCAATCTTCTTATTCATATTGTCTAATGCTTCTTCAACGTTTTCTTCTATCTCCAGAACTTTAGTTTCAACTGAAGTTACCTTATCTTCCATTGCAATCATCTTCTCCTGAATGATGTTGGAGAATTCTTCTTTAACACTTACAATGTCCTTCTTAAGTTCCTTTTTAAGCTCCTCCTGTCCAGATTTTATCTCTTTCATCACCTCGGTTTTAATCTCTTCTTGTCCAGCTTTCATCTCTTCTTGTCCAGCTTTCATCTCTTTCATCACCTCGGTTTTAATCTCTTCTTGTCCAGCTTTCATCTCTTCTTGTCTAGCTTTCATCTCTTCTTGTCCAGCTTTCATCTCTTCTTGTCCAGCTTTCATCTCAGCCATCTGCTCCGCTAATTTTTCGAGAAGATTTTTCATTAAATCCATATCCATTTTTCTTGTGACACGCTGCATCAACTCTTCAACCCCGATTCTGACACCAGTTGTACCGAGCTTCACGGGTTCGTGTTGATTGAGAGTTGAATAAAGCGACCACTTAATGAACAAAAGACTTTTATTCGTAAAAACTTCACTAGATAAACGAAATTCCCGCTGTAACAATCACAATTATACAGCTACAATTCGTCAGATATAATAAGAAACAACTTCCAATCACAGGTCTCAAATACCTCAGACAGAGAACAACTAGCAGTCACAACTAATCGTCTTCACTAACTGACTGTCTTCACAATACAAAACTCTTCCATGTCGGGCTGCGGTATTTATACCTGACTTGGCGGAGAAATCTACCAATTTCGCCAAGGTTCTGGAAGCTTCTAGGCTATCTCGAAAAATATTGGTCCTAGAGCTTAGGTGATGGATGTTTCCAGAAGTATCGATTTCTCGCCAAGTCGCCAAAAATCTCGCCAACCGTCGCCAAGTCGCCAAGAATCTCGCCAACTGTCGCCAAGTCGCCAAGAATCTCGCCAACTGTCGCCAAGTCGCCAAATCATTAGGAAATCCGCTTTTAAACTACAACACGTCTAAATACCGCAAATTTTTGCCCAAAATGTGAGAATTTCTGATCTGTCTGAGATATTTTACGACAAATATAATCATTATTTACAAATTTGTAACAATATTATGTTTGTGCAAAATCCAAAGTAATTAGCCTTTAATAAAATATTTTTATTAATATAAAACACAAAAATGATAAAAATATATCCTTTTTTACAATTATTAATCTTAAAAAACAACAAGATTTTATATGAAAATTTCGTAAAGATCATTGTGAAAATCAAACATTTAACAGACGAGAACTTTCGATTTCGTTAAGTGCGGATGTAAGAGACACAAAAGGCATATTGGGAATGTGTCGGAGCACTTGTCCATACTTTAACATATGAAAATATTGCTTTTTCATTTTTGCGTTTATAAGTAGACGCACGGCACGTATACTTTGTGTCCATTTCTCAAGATATGAAGAAGGGGGTAAACCTGATAACCTATTGGTATAGACCAGGCCTCTTCTTCTCGTTGTGTCTGTCTGTCTGCTTTTTCATTAAAATTTTTTACCTTAAAAATATATAGCTTTTTCTCCCATTTCCAACACACAATAATGAATTAAAACGGACCCTTTTTTTCGAAAAAATGAAGTTATCTGAATTTTTGATTATCCGAATGGGGTATGGTCCCTATTGATTTGGATAATTAGAGTTCCACTGTATATGACAAAATCAGTTTATGATTCTAAAAAGTTTCCAATATTACATTATGTTCAGTGTGAGTTGTCCTCTATCTATAACTAAATTTTAGCCATAAGTTAACTAAAAAATTACGACATATAAAAGGAAATTCATTTGAAGCTTAAATATTTTTTTAAAAATTATGGAAGCTATAAGAAATGAGAGAGACAAAAAACTGCACAAATATGAAATTTAATTTTCTGTAACTTTCATGAAGTCTGGAAAGGATAAAAAACGCTTTTTCTGTTTTTTCCACCACTATTGTTGGAAGTAGAAAAATGGCTTTAGTAATTGTCTTCCCCCCAAAAAAAATACTGTAACTTGTTTATTTTGGTGATGCAAGATATAAAATAATTTTCATAATGAAAGCTAGGAATAAATTAGTGTCAAATAAAATCGATCCTTCAGTTATTTTGAGGTAATTGGAAAATGGACAGGTAATAATGGAAGGGAGAAAAATTAAACAAGATTGAAGATGTAAAAAAAACAATGCATTTATGATACTAAGCACATAACAACAATAATCAAACCATTGTTTCTTAAAAATAGTTCGGGAAGCAAAACATGAAAAATATAAGTGCGTGTTAACTTTAACATCATACTTGTTCACTTAATTTTTAATTTTAACAAAAACTACCCGAGTGTTTTTAGCTAGTTCATTTTTCCAATTATTCTATTTTCCAAATTACCTTGGCTAAGGATTTCCAACATCACTCTGAAGAAATGAGATTTTGAATCACTACTCTTTCATAGAACTTTTTAGATATTAATCTAAAACTTCCAATTATATTTATTAAATTTACATATTCATCCAACGTAGTTATTGTTTTATGAAATTATCAAAATTGCTTTCTTTCTTATCGTTAAAATGAAATATTTTTCACATTAGCTGTTCATTTTTAATTCGAAATACTCAAATTTAAGTTATTTAAGTACTCAGAAAAATTTGCTGTGTGTGTGTGTGATATGTTTGTTTGTTTTATTGTGATTATTCATAGCTAGCTTTGTATTGCTCTCTAACAAAGCTGCTATCGCTAACTATCACTAAATTTGAATTTTGAGCAAATGATGACAAGATCAACACTTAAATATATGATATTTTTTTGAAATAATAATTCGTTCAACTACAACTCTATATTATTTTGGAATATATTCATTAATGATTTGGGAAACAGCATGACTCTTACCGTCAGGATAACGAAAAGGAGACTTTATTTACCGTATTTTCTGAAAAAAAAAATCGGAATATAAATAAAATTTACTTAGAATAAGAAATGCTTAGTATAGTTCTCTATAGCTTGCCTTAACATCCACCAGTGAGACTAATCTTACCGGGAAGTACAGTACGGAGGTGAATCGATCAGAAGATAGCAGGTTTAGCACTTCAACCAACGAAGACTATCGTTTTGAAAGAATCTCTGCGTGTTAAAATCGGCAAGATCTAATAACCATTCTCTGTTCAGAAAATTTAGAGAAGAGACGCTAATTTGACAGTCGACTTGATTATGATTTAAAATTATAAGATGATTAACTGTGCTTAACGGTTTAGGTAGGTAAAAACTAACCGGCAACCGGAAATGAATGCAGTAAAAATAAAAGCAGCTTTAGTCTTAAAAACGGCCACAGAATACTGACACACCTGAAGCTCCCACGCGTAAGTTATACGAGATTCCACACGTGCAAGATTATTCTGAAGGGCGTTCATATCTCTTCTATTTAAAAATTTCGGTTAATATTTTTTGGGATTTTTTCTTTTCTATGTCTGGAGAAACTCATTAATGCCATGCGCTGGCATGCGAATTTGTTTTTTGGATTTTACTACGAAATAATGAGGAATAAAGAGAACCCAAAATCTATAGAATGTTATTTTAACAAGTTAACACTTCAATATTTGGTGCAATTATGAATCACTTATTACAGTATGATTATTTTTTTCACAGTGTGATACAATAAGATTTATTAAAAAGAACTTAAAATCTAGAACGTTGTTTTAACAAGTCAATACATCTATATTTAGTGCAATTACATATGCAACACTTATTATCGTGTGATTATTTTTATTTAATTTTCAAAGTTTATTTTTGATAGTTATTGAACACAGTGGGAAGTGAAAATCTCTAAAAATTGTTCTTTTAAGAAAAACATTTGAATTCATTTACCTTCATTTGGTATACGTGAATATGAAACGTTATTATACGGGAAAGTAAATAGAATAAGATTAGTATTTTACACAGGCAAAATTTACATGAAATCAAAATGAGCAACTATTTTAATGTATTCTGAAAATAATCTTTGTAATTAAAAATTATCGTATCTTGTAAGACAAGATACAGTTAAAAATGCATATTTTTTTCAACATTTATGAACTTTGGTGAAAATGTAAAAAAAAGGGAGGGGGAACTTTAATAATGTAGATTTTAGAAATTCTGTCATCAGACTCTTTGGATTTAAGTGTGAGTGATATCGAAAATTTTCCTGAAGATAATTGAAACTTTTCATCAAAAACTGTATTGAGCAAAATAAAGCTATATTCCTCTTAGAGTATGCAAATTATGTGCTGAATAATTACGACTTTAGGGACAATATTTGGTATTTTGTCAAAAGTGAAAAATACCAAGTTGTAATTTGCAACAATCAGTTATAGTGAAATGTATTGAAATATCTCAAAAAATGTATTATTGAATCATCATCATCAGCATTGACACGACAGTCCTTTGTGGGCCTTGGACTTTTTCAGAAGTCTCTGCCATTCCGCCCCTTTTCTAGAAATCGACCTCCAGTTCTTGACTTTAAGTGTGTTGAAGTCTTCTTCCAGGCAATCCTTCCGTCTCTTTTTGTGTCTTCCTCTTGATCTACTACAGAAAGGGGTGGTGTTGAAGACCTTTATTGGTGTTCTCTCTGTATTCATTCTCATGAGGTTGCCTGCCCATCTCATTCTAAATAGTTTTATTGATTTAATGATGTCTTCTTCTCCATAGATTTTGTACAGTTCAAAGTCATACCTTATTCGCCAGCTGTTATTTTCCAGGACAGCACCAAAAATAGTTCTTAGGAAATTTCTCTCAAAGATCGCCAATTTTTTATCTTCCTTCATCGTCAAGGTCCATGTCTTTGAGGCGTAGGTTAGAACTGGTTTAATCAATGTCTTGTATAACATTATTTTTGTCTTTCTGATTCGGTGAGATTTCAAAAGAGGTCTTAGACCAAAGAAACAACGGTTTGCGGCAATGATCCTCTTTCTGATTTCAGGAGTGATGTCATTTTGGTAGTCAATCTCCGAGCCCAAATAGCTGAAGTTTCTCACAGACTGAAAGTTAAATGTGCCGATCATAAAAGTCTCAGACTGGTATTCTTTTTTACCACAGAACATATGTTTTGTTTTTTCCATGTTTACTCTGAGCTTCATCTTCCCAGCTGCTTTTTCCAATGCCAAAAAGGTTGTCCTCAGGTCAGTTTCAGATCTTGAAATTATGTCGATGTCTTTGGCATATGCTAGAATTGTATAATTGAATATGATACATTTTTTGAGATACTTTAAAGCTTCGTTGATGTTTATTAGAAATGTTCATCCATTCAAGTCTGAGTAGGTCTTAGGGCCAAAATTTAATTTCATGTTCCGTCAGAGGACCCATTTGCTTTAATGATAGCGTTGAAGCCAAAATCTTCTGGGCATAAGAAATTATGTACTATCAGAGCTTACTGTAGTGTGAAAAATGAAGTGGAAGAATAGCAATTCGTTATAAGCATGAATTTGAAATACTAAAAGAGTATAAGCAATTTATGAAAGATTTGTATTTTAGTATGGGAAATAAGAAGGTATATTTAATTTGTTAATTATATATTTCTCGGTTAATTTTCTAAATTGCAACCATTGAAAAACCAGCAACTAAAAAAAAAAAAAACAAGATCCATTAACGAAGCATATTGATTCGTACCTTTGTATTTAATCTGACCTCAAACTTCAGGGACAATATTTGATGTTAATTGATGCTGTACTTTCCCTCATCTTGTATCATAAGCCCAAAAGACAATTGAATGGTTAGCGCTTTGACTTTAATTTCATTAGAGAATGCCACAACCGGCGTTTTACTCCCGTTTTGGAGTAGATGTTTAAAATGATTTGAAGTCTGCTTAAACTTTAAGTCTTGATGAAAATAACTCTCATGTACAAAAAATAACTGTTGATGAACTAACAAATCAAATTTTCATTTTTCAACTTGGTAATCTGGTTTTATATGTCTAGTGAGGACACACAGATATTTACGCTTCTAATCTAGATTAAACTTCATCTTCAGTTTTTTTTCTAATACCCCTTTTATTGTACTTTCGAACATGTTTTTAAGTCTCAAATAAACTTTTTCGCAGTGGCAATTTCTGATTAAGTAAGATGGATTTGATTTATCTTAAATCAGTTTGGTGAACCGATTTAAATATGTTTCAACTGATTTAGCGCCATCTTGTTTTCTGTTGTTGACAGCGTTGAAATATTTTGGAGTAGAACAAAATAAAACAATAAGGGAAGCAAAATTTGGGACGAAAAAAAAGTGAAACAACATTGTTTAGAAGATCTAAAAGAAAACTGAGAATGTATTAGGTTTAAGAAGAAATAGATTTGGCAATATAATTCTAGATTTCGTATTCATCATTTGAGATATCAAAATCTTAATTAACGTCATCTCAGTTTGTAAATGTTTAAAAAGCGAACTAAACTCTATAAAATATCATAATTTATAATATCAACGAACAATACATAAGTTTTAGAAGCAAAACCAATATTTTTTAAATTAGTTTCGAGAGTAAGGCAGTGTGAACGTTGTTTTCTCTTTGGTGTCTAAAATAAATCAAATTAAATTTAAACTGTTTAAAAAAGTGCAGTGCGTACTGGGTATAAGTATTTTACTCAAGACTAGCCAAGAGACTGTTACGTTATTATAAAGCAACTTTAATGTATAATTATTAATCACTAATTGGTTATCCTGCACTTTTATTAATTTTGGCTTACAATCCTTCGTTTATCAGGTCTTTAAAAAAAAAAGATCGCCTGTCCCACAAGTCAAAAAGTATTGAGTTTTCATTTCTGAAAATATTACTTAATGCATTATTTTGTATTATTACACACACATAAACTATGTACATACATACACACATATGTATTATTGTCACACATAAACTGGTGTTTTTTTTTTCTCCCAAAAACAGAGGAATATTATGGATGACGATATATGTTCATGCGTATCAACATCATCACTTGACTGTGTTGCCACCCAACTTGTCTAGTGGTCAGCGTGCCTGACTGTGGATAGGGAGGTCCTGGTTTTGAATCCCGGTTTGGGCAAGGATGTACTTTCTCTCTCTATCTATACTTTGTCCTTTCCTTGTATAAATGGGTTGTGAATTATTGCCTACTCTACCTATGGCATGTGTGTACTGAGGAAGTCGGACTCCACACCTACGTAAAAATGGTTCAGTTGGAAAAGTGAAGCAGCGTATCCCATAGTGTCAGCCTAGCTGGCACATGACAACAACAGCAACTTGAGTGTTTTGGAACTATCAGCCTTGATTTTTTGCGTAATATATATTTGAATACTATGAAGTGGTTGCGTCTGTGAACTTCATTCCACACTTTTGTCAATAGTTATTTTTAAAACAATTAAAGTAGTATAATATAGTGGACAGGGATAGCTTGATCAAAGTTTTTCACAGAGATACGCTTTCATCATTTTTAATGATATCCATGCAATGAGATGGATACTTTATTTGATACTTTCCTTTCCAATCTACAGTACTTAATAATATATATATATATATATATATATATATATATATATATATATATATATCAAAATCGAATCACAAGATTCCTTACTAATAAAAAGCATCCTTAGAACGCGCCATAGGGAACACACTATAGAATAATTACGTGAGGGAAAAAAACTAATCTCTGCATCGATACAATGGGACTTTAAAAATTGGCATTTTTAACTGCAACTTTATTCGCCCAATCAACGGTTCTTTCTGTTTTTAAACTGGGGGTTTACTTTTGCCTGTTTTTTAGCAAAGTATCTTGTACTTTTAAACTGATGAGTAATTTGTTTTATTGTACAAGTGGACTATGCTCTTCCGCTTGAGCTACGATTGAGTTTGTTGAAAATGTCAGCCAGGATGTCTGGAGATTATTTCAGGGGTTCGTTTGTTGATTCATTTTATTTTAAATACTTAATCTTGTAGTTCCAATGATTTGAGGATGAAACTTTATTATGAATTAATGTCTTATTAAAAATAAAGCATATATAAGTTATGTTGTTCAAAATAACATTAAATTTATATTTTTACGCTCTCATTATCCTAATTTATTTTCTGTTCCACAACGAGAGAACTCATAAATTTATGTTTACTCAGTGTATTGTTAAATACCCAATTTTCCATTTAAATTTACTGTAACCAGTAACTATTAGTTGAATGAATAAACCTAAATTTAAGTTTTTCACCTAATCTAATTTAGTTACTCAACATAAGTAAATACTATAATTCATCCACTTTTGATATATTTTTTAAAATTACCTGTTAGTAATAATTCGTCAAAGAATTTGAAATAGCAAGCTGAATTATTTAAATTTAGAATTATGAATTAAATGTTCACATTTTTAGCAGTACTTAAAAATGCATTGAGTACCAATATTACTGGCTGAACAAATTAAAAGAATGCATAAAAACATTGAAATATACAGTTAGAACAAATAAAGCCACATCGCAAACTTCGGCACCAAATTGCTGGTTAAGTAAAGGACTAATTAAAATTATAGAAAGTTAATTCTCGATAAGTCTCGGTTTTGACATGTTAAAAAGACCCAGTTGTCACATGACATTTTGCCCTTGAAAAATGAAAACCCAAGTTCAGTTATTTTTTAAATGCATTTTGCAGCATTTCAAGCTTTGTTGTCGAAATAAGGTAAATAATAAATTGGGTTCAGAAAATACGCAAAATATGTAAAACTTAATTTAAAATTTTTTAAAGTACTTTAAGCATCAATTTGAACCAATATTATAAGCTATATATTTGATAAATTCCATATTCTCTATTCTAAAATCGATTGCAGTAAGTTATTTTTAGTGAAGTTGAGCAATTTGATGTTGAGCTGACAGAAATCTAATATTGACTCAATTTCTTTTTAATACATATGTATATAAAAAATCTAATGTTAATTTAAAATTGTTTTAAAATGAAAAATTTATAAAAAATTTGTTATTTTTAACTTCTAGATTTATGGCGGAAGTATTTTTACTCTTTAAGTTTTACTAGACATGAATAAAAATTAATACTTAAAGTAACAAACTAAAGACGGCAAACTTAAAATCATTGTTCTTTAATAAATCCTTAATAAATTATAATTAATAAGATTGGGAAGACGATAAGTATCTGAACAGGCAATTCTTATTTTTGGTAAATCTAAATTCCTTTTAGAATTAGACTGTTAGCAAAATATTCTAACTATTAATAGTTTATTTTTCAAATTGCATCAGTTCAAATGGAATATATAATTTTCGCTTTGATATAAAAATCCTTTTATTTCTTATGATTTCGAATAATTGTATTCAATAATCTCACATCCTGAAAAATCGAATTTACTGTTCAGTTTTCAAATATATAAAATTGCAATTGATATTAACCCTTTTCATGCCATATTTCTACTCAGAAATTTAGAATTTGCTATTTTGATGTTTAACATGTGACATTAAGTAGCATACAAAGAGAAAATTTTCTATTAATCCAGCTGTTTGATTGTCAAAAGTAAATGCCAGTTGCCTGTCACTGAAGTACTTTCTTAAATTTACTTTCAGAAATTTTAGTTTTAAGTAATATTGATATGGAAGATAATTTGTCTTGCACGAAACGTAGAAAACATACCAATGAAAAAAGAACTTCGAAATCTTAAAATTTTATGAGAATATTGATTTTAAAGATAGAGATCTCGTAACTTTCATTTCAAAATAAATGGTATTAAAGTAAGATATTTCTCTTTTTTTTAAACGCCAGTAATATTTAGAATACAATCAGTCAAAAATATTCTTAGAAAATAACTTAAAATAGCTGTCGCTAAAATTCCTTGTAAGTTTATAACCAAGTACTTAATTACTTGGTTATAAACTTATAAGCTAATTACTGAGTGTTAAAAGTTCTGTTCTCCAGTTCATTAGTGGGTTGATTCAATTCCCATATCTTAAAAGTGAATATAATGGTTCGAAATTCTCTTTCAACTGATCTCTAAATTCAACTATGCTCTTTAGTTGAATGGGCATTCTCTGGTTTTCCGGTCGTGCTGACAGCTGCAAGGTTAGCATTCTGGCCTTCAGTTCGTAGCTTCGATTCCACCTTGGACATGGATGCTTGTAATGGTTAGTTAAACTTTAGTTCTCTTGGTGTTAGCCCTCGTGTTCAAAAAAATTAATATTCAATAATAAACAAACCAAACCTCTAGCTTTCAGTTCTATTGTTAGTGAGTTGGATTTCACATTATTAATTGTAAAATGGAAAACTATCTAACCTCCTCTGGTGTGGACATGTAGTATTTTGGAACCGATTTGATTAGGAAGTACTTAAAATGTACTTTCCGACCAAATCAGATCTCGCTTCCAAAATATGGCAATAAAGCAATGGAATCAACTAGCACAAAAATTAGCTTTTGTGTGCAAGACTATTTTTTATCAAACTAATAGTTGTACCACACGGGATCTAATTATAGTCGCAATTGAGACGACTCGGACTTCCAAGAAATGAAGATCCTGATCACCAGTTTTTTGTGTTTAATATTATAGAATTTTTAACTATAATCAGAAGAAAATCTTTGATTTAAAAGACTGACACAGCTTCAAGCTTTCCAGATTTGTTGAAGCATTCTCAAGCATTAATTGCCTTTGTGTCGAAAATCGAATCATTGTGGTTTTTTAGGTTAGCATAAATATTTTCTAATTTATCTTTACGGGAAATCCTTATTTTTCATTTTATTGCTTTGGACCTAAAGTGGGAAATTAAAAATTTTTTCTTAAGTTTGCTAACACGCCAAATCTTTTTGTTACGACAATCTTTTCTGATACGTTAAAATAGAATTTTTTCGTTGTTGAGCAAGTATTAATATTTGCGTTAAAAGCAACAAATCTGTTTAAGCAAGTCTTAATACTAGATAGATGGGTGTTGCGACATTTGATGCCTTTTCTTTCTTACAATATTTGAATAATGGACAGTGTTCTATAAATTTCCGCAAGCATTTCATGTCTCATGCGCAATATGTGACCGTAGGGGGACCAACCTACCGCAATAGTTCCGAAAACTAATTCTAGACTATATTCCTTTGCTTAGAATTTATAAACTTAAAATAAATTGCAATAAATTCTAAAAATTGTAAAAATCTTCGAATGTAGAGATGAAGAAAATAAGTGTTCAGTAGAAATTTTTTGATGTTTTGCTATAAGTTGAATCGATAACAAAATCTCAATCTTTAACAATCTCTTCAAAATTAATACTGAACTAATAATAGAATGGTAAATATTCTTATCTTCAATTCTGAGTTTTGAATCCTACCCAAATCGTGGATATTTGTATCGAAATCCAATAAAAACTAAGTTTTGCTATTGTGTGTAAAAAATAAGAGTAAGACTAAATTTGTCTTTAATTAGCATAAGTTTTAGTGTAGATTAATATTTGGCTTAAAATGTTAACTTTCTGCATTATAAATTTTAGACAAAATTTTAAATAACGGTAATTGCCTTAAAGACAGAAATTTTAAAATGTTAGCTGAATAGAAATACTGATCTCTATTTTTTCTATAATCCAATTCTTTATGCGATAACCTTTTATTGTAATAAATATATTCTTTCTTGATGTAGTTTTAAAAATAACAGGAAAAGAACAGTTCTGATGTCAATTTGCTTAAAGAAATCAAATGAATAATTCATGAAAATTTACTTAGAAAAAAAATAAAAACAAAGCGTAAAAATCTTCCTGAAGAATAATGGCAGACGTTAGTAAATGTCCCCAGCCAAACGATAGCAATTAGTTGACGCATTTCCGAGCGTCCTAGCTGGCAGCAATCAGTGAAGACGATTTATTAATGCCTTTCCACCACCGGAAATGAAACCGTGCACGTTCGTCACTTCCCGCTTCCTTCCAGGGCGGATAATAACGAAATCTTCTCTATACACTTCAGTGGTTGTTTACAAAACGTTGCTGCAGTCATAAAATTTTCGAGTATTCTTAGTTAAAATTAAAATTAATAGTTGAATTTTATAGTTCGAGTAACCAATTGATTTAAGTTTTAAATGATCAATAATTAACATTTTATTACCTATTAAAATAGATCTTTAAAATATAAATGCATACAAACTAAACACTAATGTGTTATTTTATGCATTAGTGGCGACGATAGAGTGCAAATGATTAAATGTAATAACCTAAAATATGTTGTGTTGCTTTGGCTTATCCTCCAAATGTCTACCCCTCAGGGGGTTTACCTTCTTTAGGTAAACACGGGTGTCACAATCCCGAGGTATCCTAGTGATCTGTCTTCTTTCTTTCCTTCTCTCCTCTACTCTTCTGGCCGAGTTGGCTGCCGAATGGTTAGCGCTCTTGCCTTCGGTTCAACAGTTCGTGGGTTCGAATCCCACCTTGGGTATGGATGTTTGTAGTGGTTCGGAATCCACTTTAAACCGTAAGTCCCGGTCTAATTAGCCTTCGTGTGCAAAAAATGACCGTTGAGCGACAAACAAACCAAACCTCCAAATGTCTATGGAAATCGAGGTCTAAAATATTTTCATTTATGTTGAATTAGATTTTTAATCTTTGTGGGAAGGCACCTTTAAGATATTGTATTTCCCAAATGTTAGATCTTAGGAACACTTTCAAATTCTGAAGTAAATTTTCAAAGCATTTAGTGTTCTAGAGCAGTAACAGCTCACACAAGCTTAATGATTCGACCGCAATTTTCAAAAAAGTCACTCGAATGTAGCAACTAAATTTTTCGACGGAGTAAATTTCGATGTTTTACATTTCTTTGCGGTAAGGACATTCGTGTTTTCTGACTCTTTTTCTTCCGGGTGCCGCAGGAGTATGGTATACAGAGTTAAGTATTACCAAAAGGCATTCCGCGATGCAATTTGAAGAGCAATATAATTAGAATGTAAGAGCAAGAATAGTTTTCAGATGTTTATTTCCCGATAACATAGTGCAAGAATTAAAAAATAATTCATAATTTCAAAACTCTAATAAATAGTTGACTCGAATTAGCATTTTAGTTTGAACAAAGTATTTTAATTTATAAATCATTTAATTACAAATCTTACTTCTTATTAGTTCTTTTATGTTTTATGTTGAAAAATTTGTGAATTTGTCTACTTCATATTTAAAAGTTTGAATTTCGATAGAAGTGATTTAAATATCAGGGACATACATGGGAAATTTTTATCATGGGAGAGATTTATATATTAGGGACTCTTTGGAAAACCTTACTTTGGTGTTATATTACATATTATGTTCAGTTTGAACAATTGAATCAGTCTTGTGTTAACAGAATAAGCGATTAAGCTGGAGAAAAAATAAGACAAAGCTACGTCAGATGAATTGGTACCTGAATGATTAATGTTCTGATCTTCACATCGCGAATGAGTTCTACTCCCTCATGTTCGTGGGTTCGAATCTAGCTTCTAGCTTGGATTTGTGTAGTAATTCGGAATCCATTTTGTTACTATAGGTCCTGGTCTCGTTAGTATTCAAGTGCAAAAAAGGATCGTTGAGCGACAAACTAATCCTCATCAGGTGTTGTGATTTAATTACTTAATGATTACTGCTGATTACAACTGAGCAGATAGTTCGTTTCCCTAATCGTGTATGATTTTTGTCTTAGAAACCATTTTAAGCAGAAGCTCCTGGTTAGGTTACTCCTTATGTGGAAATCGGGAATATGCTGACAATCATTCGTCACTCTTGTAATGCTAACATATGGACTATAAAAATTACAAAAAGAAAATTTAATTTTGTATCAAGTTAACGTTATTTTTTTAAAGTTTACTTCTAATCGCTTCAAATGAGCTTATCTTAGCTGGTGATTGTCCTTTGTTTTCGAATAACTGAATTTCGATTCTTGCCATTCGTGAACAACAGATGGGTATGACATTCAGATTTCTGAATCTATAATCGTCATGTGGGGATGTTAATTATTTTCCAGGTTTATTGTAACTCTAGCTTACTTGGCCACTAAATAGTTAGCACTCTAGCTTTCTATTGAAGAGTTTGAGTTCGAATCTCATTTTAGAATTGGGTGTTCATAATGTTTAAGAGTCCACTTTAAACTATAGATCCCGATCTAATTAGTCCTCGTGAGCAGAAACATACGGTGATAAATAAACCACATAAAAAGAATGCTAGTATATATATAATTTTGCCATTTTATTGAAATTCTTTTCAATACTTTTCGGGCTTCTTTCTTATTCCCTGGTCTGAATCAGACCAGATCCATGACATCCTTCGTCTTCAAAGAATCGAGGACAGCTCCAGGGCTGTATAAAAGTTCACACTTTGAAAAGCCAATGCAGTTCAGTAGGTGTTCGGGACTGGCTTCGTTAATATTTCACGAAGTGCAGGTGGGAAAGACTTGTTTGCCCTGGGAGAACCGTAAAGTCCGAAGATGGCCGGATCTGAGTCTGGACAATCATGAACATGAAAGGAAAAGGGGGCGGCTTCTGATGGTGGTAGCTACCCTGAGCACCTAAGAAAGGCAGAAGTCCAACTTTGCTCGTTCACCTGTCTAACATTAGCTGGATAAAGTGGAATGGTCTTCGTCTTGGGTGGTCCTACCAAGAGTATACACTAAAAAAAGTTGCTTTAAAATCTTATAGTAACAAATAACTTATGTGACTGCCAATTTTACGGCATTCATATAAATTTGTTTATGAAAATATGTAAGTTTCCTGTTTAGAAAAATATGCTTAAGAAATATATTGATTATCAATATTAATTATGCTGAGCAGGTAGCGCTGAAAAAGAGCCTTGACCATTCCCCTTAATATATCGCAACTTTGATTCATTTTTGCTCAAACCGGAACTGGCAGCTGAATGTTTAGCACTTCAGATGAGTTCAACAGTTTGTAGGTTCGATTCACATCTAGGGCACGAATGTTTGAAGTACCTCTGAATTAATCTCAAATTGTAGACCCTAGTTGAATTTTGCCGAGCTGGTAGCCGAATGGTTAGCACTCTTGCCTTCGATTCAATAATATGCAGATTCGAATCCTACCATGGGTTACCATATTTATAGAGGTTTGAAATCTACTTTAAATTTCCGTAGGTCGATCTAATAAGCCTTTATGCGAAAAAAATGACCAGTGAATGTCAAACCAAGCCTAATCGAATTGGGTACCATAATCAAAAACTGATAGTAGAGCGACAAACCCCCCAAACCCATCCTGCTCATAGATGTTTAAATGGTAAAATATTGAATAAAATACACTTTGAACTATGCCTTGTTTGTTGACTTAACCTTCATTCGAAAAAAGGGGACTATAGTGACCAACGAACTAACATAAGAAAAAACCTTGTATCAAAGGGCACCGCCAAAGTACCATCCAGAAGGGTAAAGTTCAGTGGGAGGAGACCAATGATGAATGAAGTTTCTAAAGTAGGGTCCTGTCCAGCTGGCCTTGCATACGTGAGAAATCTGCCTGTTCAAGTGTAATGAACTATGTTTAAAGAATCTGGCAGAGAGAGCCAGGAGTCTTGCTTTGTTGAATACTAGGATTATACATCAATTCTGATGCGCGCTGACGTGGCAGTTTTTCAATATATCTAGATAGCGGGTCTGTCGTATTGAGAATTCTTTTCTGACAAAATTCTTTAAGCAAAATTTAAACTTAGGATTAATAAATTTGTGAAATATTTAAATCAAAATGCATTTATACACATCACTAAAATGAACTATAAGTTTAAAAAAAAATTCTACTTATCCGCAGATTTTTTTGCTCGAGTATAAATTGAGAAAGGGTGCATCGAATGGATTGAAGCTTACTCCAAGACATGCTGGTCTCTGGATAACTTAATTTTTTATATTAAAATAAAAACTATTTGGAATATTAGTTACAGCGTTTGTAATGTAAACAGCGTTAACGTGGATAAACTATAAAGTTCCTGATGAGGGAATAGAGAGAATTAATTTAAAACGATGGTACATTTTCCACTTCGGAACTTTTAATGATTCAAGAATGGAGGAGCGTTTTATTCCTTTTTAAAATTTTTATCCAAGCGTCGAAACCACTGAAAATAAGAAAAATAATTTGATATCCATAAAGTGTTTTTTCTTTATTTTCTCAATTTTATTTTCAAGCATTCAGTGCCCGATTTGATTAGTTTTCAGGTGTTGTGCATGTGTGATCTCAACTCTTGCTACAAAACAGCATTTTGATCAAAGCTAAGTAAATAATAAAAATCGTTATTTTCCAAATCGCAAATTTTTCCCTGAAGATTATATTGCAAATTTTTCCATTTGAAGTTACGGCCTGCTAATTCATATTAAAATGTGTATTGAGTAAAAAACTTGCTTAGTAAGATGCTGAAAGTTCGATTTTTACCTCCAGTGTTAACATTTTATTGTTCGAAATTTACTTCAAACTGTAAGTCCCGGTTGAATTAGCCCGTTTGTGCAAAAATGACTTGAGCAATAACTAAATTAAACAGTAAAGTTCTTAAATCACTACTTCACAGGATTTATTTTTGCGAATATGAACTTTGATCCGAATAAAATTTCAGTTTTCAAATGTCATTAATATAATCCTTAAATTCAGAAGTAATTAAAAAGCAACTGCTTCAGACAAATTAGTTTTTAGTATTCAAATGTTACATAGTAAACAGGGGCAAGCTTCTGAAATTTGTAAAAGATCTTGAGCTCTGATGCCTCTGAAAATCTAAAATCTTTCCCTCCGCTCTTAAGTTTGTATTTCCGTAATCAAACCTTTCAAATCATAAGTGTTTTAATGATACAAATCAGCATGTTTAAGTCTAGTTTAATGCTAACTATTCCTTATAGCATTCCTGTACATAATGCCTTATCACGAAAATTTAGTTATAAGAAGCTATAATTAATATATTTCAAGATTCGCGTGCGCTAAAAACTACCTTACAGCGACAAACCAAACCTGAGCTAAAACAGTCTTTTTCTCTGCAACTTTATTTACTTCACCGTGAGTGAACTAAGAATTTAAGAGTTATTTTTATAAAAAAAGAGATAGAATTTGTTAAACATATAAATAAGTTAATTAGATTATAATTGAAATTTTTGTTTAGTAATTTCTTTTCATAATTGAAGTCTACTATGTGCTAAAAAATTTTAATCATTACCTGTAAAAGTAAAGTTTGTCGATGGCTTCTAAAAGATTTGTCTCAGTCCTTAAGTTCATCAGTTCGACTCCTGTTTAAATGTATTTTGGAAATACATGTTGAAGTTTAATGCAATGGAACGTTAAAATAAATTTTATGTATTTAATCCATATGATTTTTTTAAAATTTTTTTCAAAAGCAGTGAAGACTCAGAGCAAATTTTTCGGCTGTCTATGCGAGTTCTCCATGAATTAACTTAAAGAAATGATTCTAAATTTCTAGAGGCAGACTGTTAATAACGCTCGATGTGTTTGTAAATTTAAAAATTACACATTTATGTTCAAAAATTTGAAAACGTATTTTAACTTAACTGGCCAAAAATTATTTGTAATGGGGAATATTAAATATTGAATTAACTTTGTTACAGCTGGATGGATGAAATAGAAAGGAAATTTAAATATTCTACAACAACGAGATTTAACGTAGATATAATTTGTAATATAACTAACGGTTTTAAAGACTTCAAATTTTGGTTCACCATTATAGTATGCAATTTAGAACATTCAATTATGAAATTAAGAGACAGTAAGTACTTGTATATGAAAAATATAAAATAACTTTATGTAGCCAGGTAATTAGAATTTTAACAATACAAGAAAAGGAATTTTAACAATACAGGCTATACAAAACTAAATGGACCACCTGTGTGAACCCCGAAAGCACGTCCCTCGTGTAAACCTCAAATATGAGAATCTTAAGCAGTGACCTTGACTGACTTTCTAGCTTCGGAGAGTGGTCACGTAAGCATATATTAAAATTAAAAGAGCATATATTTTAAAATTTACAGCTCGATGAATTCTTAGCATTTAATGACCATTTATTCCTTATATGGTGCTATTCAACATCGAAAGCTTAAAGTTAACTCAAAATAATGGTTGAAAAATTCAAACCATGATCTTGAGGGAAGGCATGTTGAGCATAGATTCCCATGTCAATTTCATTCTTGCTCCTGACAAAATATCAGATTTATTTTAACAAATATTTCATGAATATTATGTAGATTCAAAATACGGAATGACTTTCTACATTCAAAAGATGTTCATACGTATTGTACTATGTTCATGTTTTTAGAAAGGAAATTAACGTGACAAATGATGCAGCTTAAAGTATTTAATCTTGCGGAGGAGCGACTTTTGGCAACAAGGTGGTACAAGCAAATAGTCCGAAATAGGTTTCATCAGGATGCATGAGGCACATGAGTCGGTTGTGTGTTTTCTTAATAAGAATTAAAACTGAATAATCAGCTCGCTGTCCTTCGATTTAACCTTTCCGATTTAGATTAACCAGTTGCCTGTCGTTGAAATATTTAGTATCCTGGTATCTAGTTCTTAGATTAGTATCCTAATTCAGAGTTGAATGTCTTAAGTGATTCAAAATGCATTTTTAAAATCTTGGTCCAACAAATCTTAGTGTCAATGCGTATCCCACATTGGGTTTGGATGGTTGTAGTAGTTCGGAATCCACTTCAAATTGAAGGCCCCGATCTAATTAATCTTCATGTGCAAAAAATGACCGTTGAGCGACAAACCAAAACCAAATCTGGCGTGTTAGTGGACGAAAAATAACCAGAGAACAACAAATTTTAATTAGAATCTGTTATTAGGATTAGGTTGCCTGCAGAAACGCAATTATTTGTAATTACTTGGATTCAACTTTGAAAAATTGGTGCTTTCCCTCGGATTAAACTCACAAGAAATGTGACCATAGAAAGATAAGTTGATTTTTCTGGAGTATGGTATTCTGTGTATTAGTTTGATATGAAGAGAACTGAGCATTCAAAATTACATCACTCATTTGTGATAAGGATTAATCATAGATGAGTGGGGGTTGAAATTAAGATTGGCAATGAATGTCTTGTCTTGTGTATATTATTCAATGTTGTAATTTGCCATTCTAACGATATGTAGAATATATTTTAAGATTTTAAGTATTTTTATGGATTCTTGTAATGCATTTATAACATAGGGTGAAATGTAGCTCCGTTAATGGCGATAGCAAATGAGATAGCCTGCACGCATTCTTGAATAATATTTGTTAAAGTAATGTCAAGCTACGTGTGAATCACACCACTACTTCGCGATAATGTCCCGGTTGAGTTATCAAAATATTTAAAGTATTAGTACGTTTATCTTTCATACTTCTTTGTATAACAGCAGATAAGATAGAATTATCTAAAGATTTTTAGATAAGAATGACTACTGAGCGATTTGTATTAAATATCTCTAGAAAAATAAAAACCATTATTTATGATCGCAATAAGCCTTTTCTTCCCTACAAAAATCTCAATGTCTCATAAATAACTTGGCAATTATATCGATCTCTTGAAATGTAACACATTTTGACAAATCAAATTTAAAAAAAGAGCTGCTTAAGAAATAGAAAATTTTATTTAATCATTTATATGAAGAGAGATATCAACCATAATACTAATACATTTGTAAGAATAAAACATCTTGGTATTTCTCTCACTGCAATAATGTATTTGTCAGATTTTTTTAATTTGATGGACGGAATTGAGTAAATAGACCTTGTGTAATCCATTTGAAAATAAGTGTCACATACTTAAAAAATAAGGTTGGATTTATAGAGTAATGAAATAGTACGACGTAATCCACAATAAAATCTTTGGTTTTGGAATAGAAATCTATCCTTTAAGATTTTAATATTTTATTCACGTAATTTCGCATTTTATGAGAGAATCCATCCGAAATTTTGGTAAGAATTAGACATTAGTATTTTTTGGAAAAAATAATTTCTAATTGTATCTAAAAGTACCGTTTTAATTTTGAAGTTTGTTTTAAAAAGAATGCTAATGACTTACCGGAATCGTTCTCTATTTCTATTTGTGTTCACACAGTAAAACTCAGCTGCGGATTTTTTTAATCCAACTTAAAATCAAGGTTCGTGGTCAAGTAAAGGTTAACTGTTGTATGCAAAAAGGAACCGTAGATCATCAAAACACTTTTTTACAAATACATTCTTTACTATTAGACTTTAAATTTGAAATTTGTTTTGGATTTGCTGTTTAAGTATATGCTATATCCCACTGATATTTGCAAGTTAATATCCTGTGAATAATATCATAATTTAGCACTTAAAAGGACAAATAAAACAATGCTATATGCAAAATAGTCATTAGTTCAAAACGTGTAAAAATTTGGGGATTTGTTTTTGGCATTTGATTTATCGCTGTACGTTGCTTTTTCCATACTAGGGTTGATTCAACTAAACCATTAAAAACTTCCATGCCCTAGGTAAGAATTTATCCCATGAACTGAAGGCCAATGCTAATCGTTAAGATGTCAATTTTGATTGTAATCTACGCGAAGTTTATCATAAAATAAATTGACGAATATTAAATACTTCTGAATCGGGAAACTTACACTTATCTCTACCAAAATTATATAATTTGTAATTTTAATAAATTATATGTATTACTACAATGCAACCTTAAGTAATCACAACTCTTAAAGAGAGCTTTGTTTGTCGCTCAACGGTCATTTTATGCACACGAGGGCTAATTAGACCGGGACTTACGGCTTAAAGTTGATTCCGAACCACTACAAACATCCATGCCCAAGGTGGGATTCGAACCCACGAACTGTTGAACCGAAGGCAAGAGCGCTAACCATTCGGCTGCCAGCTCGGCTTAAAGAGAGCATACAATAGATGTTTAGCTCTCATTGTGTATTAGAATTTATTAAACTACAACATTAAAAAGAAAACAAAATATAAACAATTCGCAGAAACAAGTTATTTAATTCTGCACAGTTCACACAAAAAGAAAAATTGCTACTAAGAAAAATTGCTGTTCCTACTTAACTTTAGTAGTTTTCTTTTTGGTTACCTGACTGAGAACTACAAATTTAAATTATTAAAACTTTGTATTTATCTACACATACTTCGTCTATATATTATATAGATGTAAAATACTGTATACGACAAAATAATGTAGATTTGATTCCTACAAACTTTGGCTAATATTATTGAATATTCCTAAAGTTGAGAGTTTCATGAATATTCGAAAGCATGCCATCTCAAATTTATAGATTGCTATAGCATTTAACTAGCGAAGTATCTAGAATTAGGACTTATAATCAATAATTAATTTTGGCAAACTTCACCGTACAAAATCATACTATTTATGGTATTTCCATAATTTTATTTTTGTAGATTACTTTCAGATTTTTGTTTCTTTTTAATACTTGTTATATATATAAAATTTAGAAATTTTTAATCCTATAAATCATATATAAATATGTTATGAATTATATATTAAACATATAATCATATGTCAGTAACATTTCTAGAATATCATTAAACGCGTGGATTCATACAAAATTACCATATTTCTTTATTAGCTGTGTAAGATTTTGAGCAATTTTAAGATAATTTTAATTTTATAAAAATTATCGCTAACAGTTTTTACATTGAATTATATTACATATAAATATACATATTTTCTATTGAGTTGCGAAATTAGTCGTTGAAATACTTTTAATTTATGTATATCACTTAACAGTAAAATTTGTCCTAGATTCTTTGTATTTTCTATTTTAGGTTTATATGCTAGAACAGGCTATGGGAATCGCCCAGTAAACTACCCTTCCCAAAGGTACGTTTTTATTTAATATTGTGTAAAATAACAAATAGAAGTGTCAAAAACAGCGTTATACAGAAGTTATTTATAGCATTTGTGAGGGAGACTGAGTAAATCGATCTTTATCCCATCGGCGCGATCATGGATATGTATTGATCCTTCGGTTAATTCCGAGGAAAGAGGGTGGAAATAGTGAATTTCGGGAAAGTTGGATGATTCATTCGGCATTAGTCATAACAGAAATATAATTTGAAGTTTAAATATTAAAAGTAAATATGTTCTTTCTGTAAATTAAGTAACTTTTAAGGTGGCTAATTTTATCTCTAAATGGTAACATCCAACTTGACTAATAAGTGAACCGTAAAATATTTCCTGCTAGACTTTGTTTATGTACAAATATTTTATATTTCAATTGTGAAGAAAAGACCTTTTTTGATTACTTTTATTTCATAGTTAATCAGTAAACGAGTTCAAGCAGATTTAAAAATATCTAATCTTTAAAACAAATTTATGAGTTTGTATTTTAGGAAAAACGTATAATAACAATCAAGTGAATACCTAATTGCTCAGGTTCAGTATTTTTGATATAGTGACATCAACAAACATGGTCTTATAATTTAAAAATGTGATCTATTAATCTTCTCAAAATATTTGAAAATACCCAATCGTTCCTTTTCTTCATTAAAGCTACCCCGGGAAAATGAAGTAGTAAAATACTAATCTAACAAAAATATCTAAAACAATCGAACATAAAATATGTTTAGATTTCATTTAGTTTCTTTTAAATCGTATCAAGTGTATTTTAGACTGCAGTCTAACATAGTTGTATACATTCGACTGCAGTTCCACAGCTTGAAACTGAAGCAACATTTATCACCAGTTAATGTTGCTTCATTGCCTCGAACAACATGAACCAAGAATAATAGCAATGCTGCTTGAGCCTATTAAGCTTAAGCAGTTCTTAATTTTGGTATATATTGGACTTCTATTTTACTTTTATAACAGAATATCTTATTTTTATAAAACTAATAGCCATTAAACTTTGCAGATTTTATAATGAATTCCAAAAGCAGAATAGGGTAAAGGTGAACAACACAAAAACAGCCTGTAAGAGGTGGCTTTCCTTTCACGATTTCGATTCCTGAATGATTATTTATTGTAGCTCGTTATCTACTCTAAATTTACAGTTCGTGGGTTCGAATCTCACCTTGGGCATGTATGTTTGTAGTGGCTCGGAAAGCTCTTTAAACCGTAGGTCCCGGTCTAATTAGCCCTCGTGTGCTAAAAATGACCGTTGAGTGACAAACTACTCTAAATTTAAAGTCCGACTTGAATCATTTTTGTAAGCAGAAAAAAAATCAAAATTACGAACCAAATTAAAAATTTCGAAAGAAAAAATTAAATGATGGAATACGTAAACGAGACACATATGCATATTTCGAAAAGAAGCCAAGTAATTCTATTTTTTAATTAAACGCATCAATAAATACTAAAATTTTGTAAAAGTTTCAATAATATTTTGGATATCAACATACTTGAGCCTTATAGTAAAATTTGACTCAAATGTACAGTGTTTTCCATAAACATTCTCTTTAATTGGAATAATATATTAAAGCAGTGCTCCCTTTTTTAAGGGATATGCCTAAAATGTTGGCTTATCTCAAGGTTAAAAGTACGTTGAGAGCTTTTTTTACGAGTATGCGTGCACCTGCTCCGAAGAATATACACAATGCATTAACCCCCAGTTCAAAAGCACACCTGACTATTACAGACTTCATTTTATTCAAAGGAAGACTCAAAATTATTTTTAACTTTTTTTATTCTCGTTTATGGAATTTTCAGAACTTGAAAATACTATTGATGAAATATCATTTCATATTAAATTACAATGTCTTTAACTATTTTTTAACAAATCTGATGTACATATTCTCTTAAAAAATAAAGGAATGGGAAACATTGACGTGATTGATCCGGAAACATGGTAACTAGAATGAGTAATATCTAATCTTAAAGAGTGTTTAAAATTTTTCGACTAAAGAATTTTTATTGGGTTTTATATTGTAATAGTGCAATGTTGCTATAAAATCTGAATGAATTTGATATTCAAAAGTAATGAAAGATATAACTTTTCATGTATAAAACATTGAGGCAGATTAAAAAAATTAAGACGTATGTCGCAAATCAAATATTCCGTATGAATTGATAAAAATATTTTTCAAATCTTTTTAAATCTTGATTTTTGAACTGTCATACCACTTGGAAGGATGTGATTCATATTTCATCTTATGCGCTGAAGTAGCTTAAGATTGGTTAACTCAATTCTTTAGAGCATGGATTCAATTTCAATGTCAGATGATAAACGATGATTTAATGATTCGAGAGATCTACTTTTAATTACGCCAAGCTGGCAGCCGAATGGTTAGCGCTCTTGCCTTCGGTTCAACAGTTCGTGGGTTCGAATCCCACCTTGGGCATGGATGTTTGTAGTGGTTCGGAATCCACTTTAAACCGTAAGTCCCGGTCTAATTAGCCCTCGTGTGCAAAAAATGACCGTTGAGCGACAAACTACTTTTAATTACAGGTTCTGTCCAATAAAATCATCATGCACAGAAACTAACCCCCAATACTCTTTATTTAGGATTTTAAAGTATTTCGAACCACTACAAAATTTATCCTGTCCAATCAACTTTCACATAATTTAAAAAATATCGGCAAAGCAATAATTTCATAGGATTAAAATGTAACGTAATAATATTAATGCTTTCGGAAACAACTGAAGCATTGTTTATTCTATAAAATAACAGCTCTCATACACACAAAATCAAATTAAAATGCCAGTACTATTAAAACAATAATTGCAAGGAATTTAAGCTTTTGACAAACATTTAAAAAATTCACTGCCATATTAAAATGAAAGACAATGAAGCTGAAAAAGTTTTTAATATTTTGAAATTACAATGTCTCATCCGTGTTTTCTTTGTAATAAGATTTAAGATATTTAAATTTTACTGCTATATTATAACTCTTCATCAGTACATCTCATAGATTTATTAATTTCATTAATAAATCTACGAGAAGTAATTATGTACCTGTGTAATTATGTTTTATAATCATTCCAATCTTAAAAATTCACATGATTATGATGGATAAACTTTATTTTCTCAGTTTACAAAAAAGTTAGAATGATAATAAATCGTGATAGATAATATTACTGCCAGTTTAAGTGAATGGTTGAGCTTCACTGGAATCTTTTCTGTAGGTGTAACAGTGGACTTATCAACCTCTAGAGATAACAGCCCTCGGGACTTCGCTCCTTTATCTACTACTACTACTCAGAAGAAATTTCTCCTTAAAAATCCTAATCACAGCTCTGAAAGGATTGGGGTTGTGGGAACAGACTTTCTCCTTTTTAATCTTTGATCTCGTTGTCTCAAATTTTATCTGAAGTGGAAGAAAAAATTTCTAAGTTACTTTTTAGGTTTCCTGCAGGGAAACCATTTCAAAAGCATTATCAGGAAAGTTTTTGTATTTATGAAATCGGAAAAATTTTAAGGATTGTTAAATTCGTTCATTTCAAGAACTGCATTAATCTTTTGGTTTTTGGTAATTAAGTTTTATTTCAAGTAAAAATTCATTTTTCTATTCTATGCATTCATATTTTTCCATTAAGAATGCCTAAAGCTCTTATTTTATAAATTAGAAGCTTAAATTCCTAAACTTAGAATCATGCACCAAATTGTTCTACAGATACTTTTTTAAATAAAGGTAATTTAGATGTCATGAGCAAAAGAATATAATTTGATGCACAATTCTAAACTGATGAACTCTAAATTGATTGGGTAATAGTCAAATTTGATTGATTAATAAAATACTTGAACTTCTGCAAAGAGTTTTCATGAGAATTATCTTTATGAAAAACTTAGAGTATTCTCTCTTTAAAAAGGGAATAAAATGCCTATTAATGTTCATTGTATAGACACGAGCTTGTATAATTGTAATGGCTTGAAATTCACTGAAGTTGGTGTAGTTCCAAGTAATCATGTACACAAAAGCGACTCTAGAGAAAGCAATAAGCCATTCAACGAACTAAATTTCCTTCATATATTCTTTCTTCCCTTCTAAAGTGATGAAAATTCGTCTTGACAACCACCTACTTTCAAGAAATGGATGTCGAAGGGATCGATCGACTTGGAAAAATCAGGGTTCGTCTTCTGATCATATCTAATCCACCTAAATCAACTATTTTGACAAATGTCATAATGTGAGCTGTATATATTAAAATCTAGCTTGTAATTTTATGCTAATTGTAACAAAGTTTTATATTAATATTTTGATATATTTTTAAAGAGCATTGAGGGTCTTTAATGCTCGATTATTAAAAGTTAATAATAACATTATTCCTTTGATCTAAATTTATATAATTGAGTGAATCTAAAATATACTGGTATATTCATAATTATTCATCAAAATTTTCCATCAATGACTAATAAAGTAACGGCTAATGCAAATTTGAAATATCATTTTTCTAATAAAATTAATTGCATACATTATAAAAACAACTTGTTGCTCCTAATTAAGAGGTTCTATGTTTTATTGAGTGAACAGACATTGGGCCTCTAATTTTGGCCACCGTGTATAAACTTATATTATGGTTTTCCATAACTAATTTTAAGTTTGATAAATCTGGCTCTTCAGTTAACTTTGAAATGATAGTCTTACAAAATGAATTCAATAATTCAATTTGTTAGAGATTTTCTTTTATTCTGTGTTTAATCTGAGATTACACTTTTTATTTAAATAACAATTAGTTTAATACTTTGATCACATAAAATAATTGCTACCTAATTTCGGTTAGTACATCAACTATTAAATGAGAAATAAAATTAATAAATTTTGTTTTAGTGTTTTTGTATGTTAAACATAAGTATATTTTTAGTCATTTATAGTAATTTTTTTACCGTACTTTTTTGGGAAATATCGAAGTGTGGTGTAAATTTTTATTTTTTGCACTGACTACACAAGTTTTCTGAAATTTCTTAGACGAAATAAAAATTGAATTCAAGCACATTATGATAACTTGAGTTCGTATTCACGTTATATTGGTTTTAAATAAATACATCAAGGTCATGTCTTTCAATTTCACCTGTAATCGTAGACTGAGGTATCTTTAGTTTTGTGCAGCTTGCACTCTCAAATCATACCTAAAAATAAAGTGACCTTATTGTCATGACAACAAGCTATGTTACTTTTAAAGACGTGTGACAGAGTTTGTGAAAATCCACTAAGTCATTTTCCAGATTATAAATATGTATATATTTCAACTGCTGCAGTAGGGATTGAAGATTTTGTTTTGTCCTGCAATTGTACTTCCTAAAATATAATTTACGGGGGGGGGAGGGAATTGAGAAAAAACATGAGTGCACATTGGAAAAATTCAGTTCTTAAATTTATAAAGGTTATAAATCATAGATATGCTAAAGATTTTGTGCAAAAAGTAATGATTTTGGTATACAAGGCTTTTTAAATATTTTTATATGTAGAAATATTCTTTAGATTGCCTATAACTTCAATATATTACTTCAAATGGTTATTAAAATAGTTAATGAATGCGTAGTAATTAAACATTTAAACATCTTGTGACGTTTTGGAAACAATGTTAAATCTTTAAGAACACTGAATTACTGCTTACATCAGGAAGAAGGCGGGGGGAGCTACACAAAAAAATAACATTCAATTTGATTAGTGGCTAATAAATATCGTCAACTTATATAAACTAGTTATGAAATTAAAATGTTTCTGTTAAAATGTATTGATTACAAAATGTTAATCACTATTGCTTTATATATAATTATAAATTATGTTAGTTTTAATAATTAAGTCTAGTTAAAAATGTGCACGGGAAACCAAGACTTATAGTCAGAAGTTAATTAAACTTCTTGAGAAAGGTAATTAACGGAGTTTGTATAAGTGAGTTTTCAAAATTTAACGAAAAATGATCATAAGTCTTAAAAATTACAGCTCTTATTATACACCATGTAGTTCAATAGAGTAACTATCAGAAGTATGTGAGGAGGAAGGGAAACTATCACTACATGTTTTAAATGTAGTTTAAAATAGTTATGTCTGTAATAAACTTAAATTGGCGTTTTACATTAACTTAAAAAATAGAAGAGCTTCAGAGATCTAATATTTTATCTCAAAATCTACATTTTTTGCGCATTAATGATGTCATATTTATTGGGTTATATTTCTAAGGTTATAGCAAAATTACTTCCGTCAGTGTAAGAATTTGAACTATATTTCTATAAATTTATTTGCAGTATTCTGTATAAACTATTTGCAAAATGTGAAATAAAAATCGAGGAATTTTTTTTAATTTATGTTTTTAAATGTCCTAGTTTAGTATTCTCAATCGTCAAGTTTCCTTAATTCTTAAACTTCCTTTAGAAGTAAATTGCTAATTTCAAAGAAAGCTAAAAGCTTGAAATATCTTATTTGAATGTAAAATGCTTCATTAAACATATCTTGTAGATTATCATTGGCGCCTAATGAATGGTGAAAATATGAAATATAAGCTGTGAGTGAATTGAAAATAGCTGATTTTATCAGTTGGTATATCCCTTTAATATTTTACAAATATCGAAATTTTCACACGTATCAGTAAAACAGATAACACAACGAAAATATTTATCTCTAAGGCCTTACTCTTCCTTAGTAATATCATTTGGACACAATTCTTATCTAGTACTAGTTCCAATTCAGATAAAGAATTACTGGAATGTAGAAAAAGAATTACTGATTCATGGTATGAGTTTTCTTATGAATTACACAACTACAATAAGATCAGTTATTAGTCAAAGATATAAGAAAATATTTTAAGTAAATATTTCAAATACCACGTGAAGAAATTTTTAACTTTGATTATTTTAACTGAAAAATACCACGTGGTATTATACTTCCTATATAAAAGTGACTTTTCATGAAAATTTTCCTGTTTACTGGCAACTTTGATTACAAAAATCTTAACGCTTCGAGTTCTTTAATCTATATTTTTCATGATTCAGAATCCACTTTAAACTAAGTTTTGGCTGAATTACTTTCTTCTCCAGAAAATGATCTTAAAGCGAGAAATCAAACTTTATGGCATTTTGTTGTAAGCAGAATTTTTTTATACAACATTGAAGAAAGTAATTATTACTACTAAATTTGTTGTTACTCTCACCCCTTCAATGAATAGTTAGAATTTTCTTAATTTGAACTTACGTTTACGAAAGCTTATCCGTCCCATTTGAAATATGTAATTGTAACGCAAAAATATTGTAAGCTGAAAAATCCGTTATTAAATTAAAAAATTAGAATTATTAAGTTTCATGATTTTTAAAGCTAGTTATTTTTTATATGCATAATTTAAAAAAAGTTCTCCAAATACTGAAAATTAGAATTATTTTTTAGTAAGTTCAGAGTATTAAGTGGAACTGATAATAGAATGGTAAGCCCTCTAAAATCAACAAATTCTTAGGTTCAAATCTCGCATCAGATATAGGTATTTGCAATGTTACACGATCAACATCAAGCCCAATGATATAATGTAAATATCCCTTGTGTATTGTAAAAAATAAGCGCAGATTAGTTAAACTTGTGCTTGGTTTGCCATATGAGGGAAAGAAAAATGTTTTCCCAAGATGGGTTCATTCTCCTTCAGTACCTTCTAAAAACCTTTCAAGGTCAAAACTTTTGGGTGGTCTTCGTGTGTACTTTAGTGTCTATTTTATCATCTGCTACTGGTTGCTTGGTATTAACTCTGTGGGAGCAACAACTTAATTGGAGAGTTTAATTATGTGTTTTCACCACTTGAGTTTTTTGTAATGGGTATTGATTATATGGATCTAAAACTATTCTACAAATCTTGCTATTACAATTCATTTACTCCAGGGTTTAATGTTAAAGATCTTTTAATGTTCCAAATAAATAATAAAAGTTTGTTTCTATTTCAGTCTCTTATAATGTGCTACAAATTTGTCTACTGACAAAGCAAAATTGACAAGTACCTTAACAGTGAAGGAAACAATGAATTTTCAATGATAAACTCTTTAAAATGTGCAAGGCTTAAGATGTAGCATAGCAATTTTATTTGAATCACCCACACTAAATACGAAATCTCTTATGTTTAAGTTAATGTTCAAATTTAAATAATGAAATATTTACTTAAAAATTCCGTTTGTTAGAAGCAATTCTTGTGAAGCAAGCTTGTTTATGAATTCACTTCGCATTTAAGATATCGAGTGCTCGGTGTGATAAGAGGCAATTATTTTTGTTAATGAGAATTGTGTAACAGACATGCAAGTTAAATTATTTTCTCTTGTTAATATTATCTGGTTAGTGTGTGACATTGTCGGTATTTATTCTGATTACTTAATGTTAAAGTTGCTTCTGTTAGATTACCTAGTTTTGTCAAGCTAGAATTCACATTGACACAAATCTCGGAATTTTCAGATTGCCATAAATCAGCTGATGTCGACCCAGAAATTAAGAATTTAATTCTTATCAGACAAGACTTATATTTGGGAAATGCATGGTATTTCGTTGGAATGGTAAGGGTATTAAAATATAAAACCAGAGAGAGCTGGGATGTCTATATAGCTGATCTTCCGGCCTGGCTGCAAAAATATGAAGTAAAGAGTTTTGGCAGAAAAGAACACTTGAAAAAGAACAAAATTCCCTTGTGTGTTCTTAATCGCAAAAATTCTTTTTTACTAGTCTGTTTTTATTAAGAAACATTTCTATATATATATATATAGGGGTGGGAAATAACATTGTATCCATTATATAGACGAATTCTGGAATCGCTGATTTTATGTATTTTTCTTTCGCAAAACATTCCACATAATAAACTTTGGTTTAAATTCACACACAAATTCTACCTTTTTATAAAACTATTTCACGAAAGATTTCGTAAATTTTTCAATGCTAATTGGGGGATTATAAGTAACTAAAATTTTGTAACTTTGAAGCAAGTTATTGAAAAATGAAGTCTAGAAAAAATCTGCATTTTAGTAATTTTGAATGTTAATTTTGGTAATAGAAGGATGTACTTAGTGTATTTTACACTTCCTCCCCCAAAAAGTCAGTAAAGTGAATTAAATTTTTTGATCGGAATTGCTGTTCGAAATTCGTTAGCCTTGAGCGGAAATCCTAAGTTTTTTAATCTTATGAATATATTTCATTAAAAATATTTCTCTCAATCTACGTTAAAACAAAAATATTGAAATTAGTATTTAAACTACTTACAGTATTTTCTTAAATAAAAATTCTGAAATTAAATGATTTCTGAATTCAACTATCCAGAGTACAAAATCTAAATAGAAGAACCAAAGATATATGATGTACCAATTCTCTCACCCTCAGATAACTTAGAATAAACGTGTTTCTCATACATTTTATAACTCTTGAGTTAAATCTTCCATTTTGCAGCTGTCAGAAGGAATTTGTGTACAAAAACTACCTGAACAATCCGTAATGGGAGGAGAGACTTTACCCCCAAGACTGCAACCCCTGTCTGGAGTATTTCCTGAGGTGAAAGGTCAATGGGGAGACCAGGGGTCCTTTCAGGGGTGAACGCTTGAACTCAAGGTTTCTGTGAAAAGAAGCTTGAGGAAATTTCCCGCGCTTTCTAAAGTTTCTCCTCTTGCTGCATTGAATGAAATGCTTTGAACACGCAAATAATTGCTGCTAAGGTGTGAAAATGTCTCCACTATGATCTTAGGGCATGGAAAAACGGGAATGGATATTCCTCGACTGCCTACGCCAACGGCTGTTTAGAAACATTCGTGCAATCAATTTTACATTCCATACCATCGATTTTAAATTAACAAAACAAGAATTATAACAAACATAATCTTGAAGTAATGCGAAATAACTCATGGGTTTTTATCCCAGAATATTTTTAGATATATTTGGAGATCATATATAGTATTCAATTAATTCCATTTGTAATTTTTTTGCTTATAAAGTTCCTATTGCATTCTTCTATGCAGCTGTAGGTTCTGTCCATTAGTTTCTATTAGACAGTTTTGCCATGAGTTATCAATTTGAGAGTTAGTTTTCAATAATTAAATTATTAATTACAATATCTGGCCTTATTACAATTTTTCTCTAAAATTTATATTTAATGTTTTTTCCATTCTTTTGGAATTTCTTCAGAGATATTTATATTTTCTTATTGCTAGATTTCGCAATGAAAATCTGTAGAAAATTCATGATTATTCTTTCAAATAAAGTGACATCAAACTATCAATATAAAAATATTAAAATTCAAAATTAAAATTTTAATTTTACATTTCATTTAAATTTCTATTTATTGCGATATTTCTAATTAACACAAAGAAATGTTAGATAGAATATACAGTGACGGCAAAAAGTATTGGCACATCTAGTTTTTTGCAAATTTTGAATTTATTAAATAAAACAATTCATTCAATTTAGAATAAACAAAATGCTTATGATTAACTGAAACAATGTGCACTTTACAAATTTTTTTAATTTTAAATACTATATATAAATATAAAAAATACATAAATCTACTTGGAAAAAAGTATTGACACATTTTCAGCATTTGATGTTAAATAAACTTTAATTTAAATTTAATACTTAGTAAAAATTCCATTTGCATCAATGACTTGGAGACGTTTGGGCATTGAGTGAACCAAGTTTTGGATCAAGTCTAAGCTTATTTTGTCCCATTCTTCAGCCAAAAGTTGTTTCAAATTCAAATGATTCCTTCCTGTAATGTGGCCGAGCTGGCAGCCGAATGGTTAGCGCTCTTGCCTTGGGTTCAACAGTTCGTGGGTTCGAATCCCACCTTGGGCATGGATGTTTGTAGTGGTTCGGATTCCACTTCAAACCGTAAGTCCCGGTCTAATTAGCCCTCGTGTGCAAAAAATGACCGTTGAGCGACAAACAAACCAAACCTTCCTGTAATGTGGTATTTTCTCACCATCACATCTAGAGAGTGCCATAAATTTTGAATTATATTTATATCTGGTGATTGGGGAGGAGTGTGAAGCTGTTTTGGTATATTGTACAGTAACCATTCTTTGGCTCTGAGTGCAGTATGTTTTGGGTCGTTGTCCTGCTGAAAGATATAGTCACTTTGAAGTCCCATTTTTGTAACACTTGCTTTCAGATTATCACGCAAAATGTTCACGTACCCTTCTGCATTCAAATTGACTTCAATAAAAATCCAACACCATTATATGAAACACATCCCACACCATAACATGCCCACCTCCGTGCTTTACATTAACAATCACATTTTTCTTCGTTTTTTCTTCGCCAAATTGTCCTTTTACCGTCAGAACCAAACACGTTCAACTTGCTTTCGTCCGTGAAAACAACAGTTTTCCAAACATCAAGAGGTTTGTTTATGTATTGTTTGGCAAAAGCGAGGCTTTTCTGACTATTTATTTCACTGATAAAAGGTTTTTCCTTGGTGTTCTGCCATGTAGACCAACAGAGTGCAGTACATTTCTTATTGTTCTTTCAGAGACCTGTACTCCAGAAACTGACTCGACCATAAAAGCCAAATTTCTCGCATAATTATTTTTAATTATTTTTTTCGACTTCTTTCATAACTTTTCTCACCATTCTAGCACTTAGCTTCTTTGGTCGTCCTGTGCGCTTTTGGTTTTCAACCGTACCACGTTCTTCATACCTTTACACACATTTCTCACTGACGAAAAACTTAAATTTAAATAAGCAGCAATTTCACGATATGATTTTTCTTGATTTCGCAGCAAAATTATCTTTTCACGTGTGCCTATACTAAGTTCTTTTGTTTTAGGCATAACTAGTTAATTTAAATATTTATATAAATTTATATACTTAGAAACTTTGTTCACAATTTATACTATGTATTATAGCTAAACAATGAAACAAAACTAACTACAAAATTTAGAGTACACTAATTGTGCCAATACTTATTTCCACTTGACTTACTTAAACAATTTATTTTTTAAAATAAAATTAGTAGTTAAACAAAATTTTATAAAACACATTTATATCAATGTAAATTTCTTTTTTGGTTGGGAAAAAATTATCAAAATAGTATGATTTTCTTAAGAGTTAACATTAAAAAAACATTGTGCCAATACTTTTTGCCGCCACTGTAGCTCTGATGCATCTAAATCAGTACCGATAACTGATGTACTATACTCACAACTATATAATCTTAGAATTCGTATTTCGTATATTTAAGCACAAATCTTCGTATGCTTATCTATTCCTTTTTATATCATTTGAATATTTCTAATTAAATAAAAAATGGGATATTTCAGAACAGCTTGGCATCCCATTCATTTAAATTCCGACTCATTTTGTTGGAAATTATGAAATGTAGATATCCTTGGATACTTAAATGATCCTTTACGAAAGACCTGTTTATTAAAATCAACATCATAGTAGAATATTTTGTTTCCAATCTATTGAGGCGCTCAATCTGCTTGAAGTTCTCCAAATATCAGATTAATATTTTTTGAATTTCATAGTTTTCTGGAGACTGAGAGAATAAAAGGGTTTTAACTCAAGAGTGTTAAGATTTTGAGATACTATTTGATTATTACAATACTATTTAATACCACCAACGTCTTGATTATTAAAAAACCAACACAATCCTGAACTCCAATCAAAAATTGATCACAACAGTTCCAGAATTCCTACTGTCTCATAAAAGTAAAATTTCACTAAATCATGGTCTTTGTGATCTAAAAATTGCTTCAATCTAACTATTGTGAGCAAGAAATGACCTTGGAGTGTCAAACCAAAATACAAATCCTTAATTTTTTTATAACCCCTTATTGATTACATTTCCATGACTTTGAGAGTAGAGGCTAAATATTTAGGAATTGCGAAGATTGTAACATTTTATCACCTTCAAGTATCACTAATATTCCTCGATTTTAAAGTTTTTTTATTTAATCTTGTGTAATTTAATTAACTTTCAATAAAAGTACATATATATTTCGTAAGAGCTTCATAATTTCGAAATTTAATTTTGTGTTTAAAGAAAAAGTGGCTCACTATCTACATTTTTTTTTTGATAACTCTAGAGATTGAGGAATATTTCAAATGATGTGTGAGGTATTTTATAAAAAAATTATTTTTAAAACGGATTTTGATATCACCCTCTTTACTTTAGACTAGATCTGTATTTTTAAGAAATTCTTGTTCTCATTTATGCCAAAGTAAATTTTTCTCTGAAATTCTTAATTGAAAATGTATTGGAAGTTCCTGCATTTCTTAGAGTAGTGATGCACAGCTTTTGGAGGAAAACCTCACAAAACCTTCAGGTATAAGTAATTGTAGAGTGTGAAAATAAACTAAACTACCTCCCTCCACTCACAGAAATAATAGAGTCGAAAGCCAACTTATCAAATTAAAATTTTAATATAGATCATATATAATATCAAATGTTTGTATAATGTATTTTTAAAGCATCTATATATTAAGAGCCGACCGATGGCTGAGTGGTTAGCGCTCCTGACTCCTGATCTGTGGGTCCTGGGTACGAATCCCGGTTCGGGCATGGATGTCTTTCTCTGTTTCTCTATCCTTTCTTCCGTAATGTATGAATGTGGCCCACCCTATAAACGGATTGGTGGTGGTATGACGCGGGTAACGCTACTCGCCTCCGTGACATGGTTCACAGGTGCCCGCTGGGTAACGACAAATGGTAGCAGTTTCTGGCCTTGTTGTGGCATAGGGTTCAACCATCAAGTGCCCGCCGTTGGAAAAAAAGAAAAAAGCATCTATTAAGATAAAATATAATATGCATGCAATATCTAATCCATGATATTAAAATATAGTTCTTGTTGATAATGAACTAGTTTGTATTTTCCATCAAACTAATACAATAAAAACAAGAAATTGACAATTTTTATTCAAGTCATTGTGTATTGGATTCTGCAAGTTTATTCATGAAACTAATTCAGTTTAAAATTAAAAACTAGAAGAAATAATTGTTGAATGCACAAGAAAAACACATATTGAGAAAATTGTAAATCCTTTATTTCATTCATTTAATTCTCCACGTAAAAATTATTTTTGTTGACATAAAATCAAAAATAAAACATCTTTTGAAGGTTTGTTTTAAAAACAGAATGTTTTTAGTTCAATATTCATTATTTTAGTTGCTTACAACAAAGCAATTCTATTTAAGAAACATTTAGCTCGGACAGTAATTTCAAGTTATAATAACGTAATGTAAAAGCTGATACTAAATTTCACCAAATGTTTTTGAAATTCTAGGTATATGGCAGATTTATAACAAATAGCTGGTGTTGATTTGTTTACTTATGTTTTGATGTTTTGATGGGTTCAGATTTATAATGCAAAATTCTTGTACATAAAGTGCTGTAAAACATGGTCAAATCTTTTTGCATTATTTTTAAGAGTAAAACCTCAACATACTTTTTCAAATTCCTTTAAAAATTGGATCTAAACTTTGTTGTAATGTAAATTTGTATTATATTTGAGTAGTTACAAGTTTCATGAATTGAAACAGAATCACTAAAACTTTGCAGATTGAGTCACATAAAATTACAGATAACTTTCAAATGAACTAAAATTTTATTTGTGCTTTATTTCACTTAATTCAATTTCTTGAAGAAATTTTTCCTCAAATTCTTTAAATAAGGAAAAATCTTGAAGCTTTGCCAACTTAGTTATTTTGAGGAAAGCTGGTGTTTTAACTTAAAAGGAGAGATTGTATGTGTCATTGAATAAATTAGTTACTTTTCGTCCATAATTTTGCTTAAGTCCTTCAAATATTCAGAATTTAAGGGAAGTCTTGGTCTCTTTTGACAGATAAGTTTTTAACTTAGTAAGTTATTTGCTCTCCCTTTTTCCTTAAAAGAATCGGTATTTTCATTAAAGTAGCAAACTTTTTCAATATTTTTACACAACTAAGCTACGGAATTATTTGAAATCACTGTATGATGAATCTGCCTATTCTGATGATTCCATAAAATGTCTGGCAATAATTGTGGTGGAAGAATTGAAAGCAATCGCAGTACATACTTTTATTAAACGATCAAATCTTAGATTTTTTTTTCTTCGTAAATTTATTCTTGCTAACATATACAAAATGTAATGTAATTTCCTCCGCCCACTCGCCTCTTTGGAAAACAGAATATGAATTTACAAATGTTGAATGTCTCATATGAATTTAGATTCTGAGTTTATTAGCATCAAATTTATAAATAAAACACCAATTCGATACTAAATAAAATATCGATTCCAGTTCTACCCTTCCTTTAACAAATTCTCATCAGTTATATTCAGATATTCCTTAAATAAAAACTATTCAAATATTAAAATTGCATCTGAGCCATCAATTTCTGAAGAAAATTTTTAAATTTTATTAGCAGCAATTGCATTTGTTTAAACTAATTTTAATTAATGATTTAAAATTGTAGATGCTTCTCAGATATCTTAATTTAGATATGAGAGGCTAAAAAAAATTCTGTTACTGCTCTATAAGGGATAGAACTGAAATGTAATTTATATTCCTTATCTCTGCATTTTTTCGGGTCATATTTGATTCCCTGAAGTTTGGTCATTGAACAAACTGTCAGTGGTCAATTTCCATGAAGACAAAATCAGAAGAAAAAATAAAATTAAAAAGAATAATTTTCATAAATAGTTATTCTGAATAGTATCGACGATTGTGTGCTACTGAAAAAAATTTCAGGAATTTTAAATTCAAAATAAAATTAATTTAACTTGGTAATTAAAAATTTACAGGCTTAAAATTTATATCTTCATGAAAACTTAATTTTTGGTTTTTATTGTGACAAAATTTTAGTAAAATAGGAATAATTTTCATTAATGTTTCAAAAAATGATAGTTGTATGATCAGTATCTTGTGGTTTCAGATGCAAAAGTTGGTGGTTTCAATATCCTACTTGGATTCGTAATCCTCTTCAAAGTGTAGGTATGACTAAAATTAATTTCCTTCTGTAAGAAAAAAAAGTTGACTATAGGGAGAAACAACGCTTTCCTCGAACTGGAATATTTGTAAAGAGTTTGAATGAATTTTGAGGCAGTTTCATACAAATTAGAAGTCTTTTAAGAAAAATAAAAGTGATCTCTCAAGAGTATCACTCGGTTCTAGAATCTTAGAATTTAATGTAGAAAATTCTAAAATTTTCCTAAGTTAAACAAGACTTTATTTTGGTTTGGTACTGGTCTGTTATATTTGCGGCATTTAACGAGAAACTTTAGAGATAAGAACTATGTATTACACATACAATAAATTTACAATTATCTTTTGCTTATTTGTTTCAGATTATTTGTTCAGTGACGTTATAGGTTAATATTAACACCTCGCAGTGATTAAATACGAGAAATCCTCAAAATTCCTAACTTGTGATTTGAAGACTAAATCAACATGAGCTGTCAGACCACAAACTCCCCCATCCCATCAACGGATTGATAGCAAATCTATTTACAAAGCTTAACATTTATTTGCTGTGGTAAAGGAAAACAAAATTTTCTCCCTCTGCCCGAGGACTTGTTACCGCAACTTCGTGACATCAGGGATAGAATACGACCAATATTAGGTCTTCGAAAAATAAATTAGGAACAACAACTCTGGCGAATCTAAGCGGCGCTAGTGTTCGTTTGCATGTGAGAAAGTATCCAGCAGCCTTTGTTTTCCCCCGCTGACGTCAAATCATGTTTTCCCGAGCCAGTTAGCGGTCGGTTTAATCCCGTCGTGATTCCATGACGTAAGTATTCGTCTCGCCGTTCTAAGGTTTCTATGGCTGCATCCGTCCTTTTCGTTTTTTCCTTTAGATTGCTGCCCTTGGCGAGCTACAGAGGGAGAAAAAACGAAAGATGGGATCTTGCTGTTTAAACGATACGGATGACGTTATCGATGAAATGATGTATGAAACGAAGGCACTAGTTTAGAACGCATGAAAAGAGCCATTGTTAGTCACTGATAATAGTTTATGGGAATGAAATGTTATAAAACATAATCGCATGATCGTTGTTTCTGTGGCATTCGGAATGGATATATGTACATCAAACTGTTTTAAGGTTTTATTTTATAATGGGAAATTTCTTGTAAAATCATTTTACCATAGTTTAAAAGCATTAATTATTTTAGCTTAGGAAATTAGAAAAATGCGTGAAATTTAATACTGTTTTGAAATAACTTTAGAAAATTTTCTCATCTTTAAAAAATGAAATTATAATTATTTAACTTTTAAAAAGTGCAGTCACCAAGTTTGTTAAAACTCGTATGCACTTTTAATTCATGTAAATTTTTTTTCTTGAAAAATATTAAAACTTTGAATATATCATTAATTTTAGAACAAAACCTGATCAGTAGGAAGAAGGTAAAACTCACTTTTTCGTGCTTTTTACATTGATTTTTTTTTTTATTTTCTTGTAAGTTTGTATGTACTTCTGCAATTTAACTTTTCATTAGATCAATTTTTGGAAATTTTTGTCATCAGTTATGTTTTTATGGCCTCGGTTTTATAAAACTTAATTTTGGGATTGAAGAAGAGAAAGAAAGAGAAAAACAAAACGAATTTTGCATGCAAGATCTTTTATATTCCCAAATTAAAGTTCCAGAAGATTTAGATCGAAAAAATCTATTTTTAAAGAATAATGACGAATTCTTTGATGCGTTTATACCCCATAGCAAAAACATTTGTTTCTCAGTGACTTAATTGTAACATAATGGTGAAATTTGCCCACGAAATGAGATTTAAATTTTAATGCTAGTGATTGAGCAAAAGATATAATATTACTACCTTCTGTAAATACAGCTGCCAAAGGTAAACATTGGCAAGAAAAATTTTTTTAGAACAGTAAAAACTAAATTTATCGATAGAAGTCTAAATTTCCTACCTTGCTACTTGTGAACGTAACCCATGGTCAAAACTAATGTACTTGAAGGTACTCAAAATGATCAATAATAAAGTTATGATACAACCTCTTGTTACTTATTGTAATCGGAATCAAACTTACGATTCCTCACTTCGAGAAATATGCAGGTCAGGTTGGCTGTAAAAAGAAAAAAAAATTGTGCTGCCATTAAAAAAACATGGATTTTGTTTCTTTCTAAAAACGCTGCGTTGAAAGAGATTGTGTTCTTGCCTTCAATTCAACAGTTCATGGGTTCAAATCCTACCTTTGACTTTGAAGTTTGCAGTGTTTCGGAATCCAATCTAAACCGTAGACCCCGGCTAATTAGTCATTGTATGCTAAAAGTCACTATTGATGACATACAACCAATCACTATAAGTATGGATGTTTTTGGTGGTTTGAAATATCTTGTACAGCAACTTACTCAATTAACTCTTCAAAAAGTAAGAGTTGCAAATAAAACTGAGGAATTTGGTTTGGGCCAAAGAATGAGTCCAAGTTGCATTGCATCACTCTGAGTAATACTAGCTGTTCGTAACAATTCTTAAGTTAGTTGGATATCACATTTCAATTTGTTTAAAGTTCGTTTTCAGAGGTAATGTGACATGGTGAGAGGTTCGTGTATTCTTATGACAAAGAAAACATTTTCAAAGATTACTTTTTAAAACTTAAGCTAGTATTACTGATCTTATCTTTAATTACACTTAACGATCTAAAATATTTCAAATTAATAAAAATTTGTTATTATAAAATTATGGGAAACTTCCTCTATCGAGTGATTTGGACGCAAAAAACATTTGGCCTTAAAACCTTTTTTGGCTAAACGTAAAATACGTTTATTTAAAATATATATGGATTCTTTATGAAACCTTATTTTCAAGATTTTTTATATGTGGTAGGGATCTTTCCCTTTCAAAGCGTGATAAGTAATCTTTTCCCTTCCCTTTTTCATTTAATTCCTCTTTCCCTCTCTAGTTCCTGGGGGTGAGAATTTTTTTCTTGCATTAGTGCTTTGAGATGTGAAATCAAGCGTTTACTCTTTATTCCCCGAATTCGTAAAAACGAACATTGTAGTTAAGTTCACACACACATGAAAAAATCTGAAAATTTTATAAGAATATATTAAATTTTATATCTATCAGTTCCATTTATTCTATTAATGAATTTCGACTTATCAATTTATGCAGCCTTAAAGTAACCATTGTTTGTGTTTTTAAAATATGAAAAATATAAAAAAAATTATAAGAGGCTGCCTTAATAAGCAATATTAATATATAATGCAATCTATAGGGTATTTTCTTTTTTTTTTTTTTATAAAAATGCCTTTTTGTACGAAAAGTAAATGTTTTTATTCAAATTTAGAAAAGATTGAAATAATGACAAACTTTCATATATCTAAGAGAACTGTCATTTTTCGTTGCTTAAACTGTGTAGGGAAAGAACGGTAGCTATTCCAATCTACCAAAAAAAAATTTATTGCAATCATTTCCTTTTTATTATTTTGTTTTTAATTTTCTATAAATCAAAATATATGTAAAGGACTATTTGTAAAAAGTTTTCTGAAAAGTTGAAAAAATGTTTTAAAAAAAATTATGATTAATGAAATCATAAGGGTGACTTGTAAAATTTATAAAAACAAATATTTTGAATTTTTATGCAATAAAACTTAATTAATCCCATCTACGAAATATTTCAAAATCTAGACTGCTTTGAATTCACAAAAAAAAGGAAGGGAATCTCATTTTATTTAATGAAACTTCAATCTAATTTAATCTTTTTCTGATTAATTAGTTAATTATTATAAAACTTTCGAATTATAAAGTAAAATATTTTTAAGTATAATTCTCTCTATTGCACGTTAACAGAAACTTTCATGATTTCGTCAACCTGTTTGCCGAATACATCTCAAATTTAGATCAAAACATCACTACTTGCGTAAAAGAGAAGACGAAATCTAAAAGTATGTTTTAAATTCCTTTAATGTCTTTAAAATATTATGGATTGATAAAAATACAAATTTTATGCGTGTTCCTTATTTGGTATTATCCTTAAAAAAATTCGAGAACGTATTTGATATTTTTTCATTTTTTAAAAGTTTCATAGTAGAGGTAGTAGCTGAATGGTTCTGTGACTTTTGTCTCAACAGTTCATTGGTTCGATTTCCACGTCAAGATGTCGTAGATGTTTGAAGCATTTTGGAAACCATTTTAAGTTGTAGGAACAAAATTTGTCTTCACTAGCGAAAAATGATCGAAAAAGACAAATTTCATGGTGTAAACGCGTAGTATTGCTTTGATTCTTGAAAAAAATAAGATCCAGTCATTAAAAGTGTAGGATAAAATTAAGATATTACTCAATATCACTTTCAGTGTTACTCAATATCATTTGTTAAAAATTCGAAAATTTTGAAGAAAGAGCTAAATTAGCGTTTAGAGTATTAATATTAAAAAAATTTTTTGTTCCAAAATATTTTTGTTGTGTAGTGTACATTATTGTGCATCTGTTCTGTACACATAGTTGAAACATTTTCACTTTGTTTTGTGAAAACCTATGTATTAGATTTTTTATAATTAAGAAAGAGAATATATTTTCACTAGGGATAATTAAAATACAGTAAGCAATCAAATTAGAGTAGTACTGAATATTAATTACAGTACACATATTTCATTTATTTATTTAGCGTCCCATAAAGGCCAAGAAAACCTAAGGGTTTGAAATAAACTTAGAAATAAGCTATAACGGGAAATTAAATATTTACCATATTAAAATTAAACTAAAATTAATGAATTAAAATATGAAAATTCAAATACATGAAATGTTTTAGGTGCATGAATTACTGAAATAAACAGAGTTTCTCAAACATTTTGTGATTTATTTATGAGGTGATTATTTATGAGTGATTTATTAATATATTTCAAACATTTTGTGATTTATTTATGAGGAAAAATCCTAGTTACATCGTCAGCAAGATTATATATTTTAACTTTTGAAGAACTAAATATATATCTTTAAATGATAGATCTATAAATTGATAAAAAATTAACGAATCCATGTGTTCAATTATTTTCATATCTTCGATGTCATTTGAGTAATTCCATTGATTTAAAAATTATTTAAATTGAATGAAGTAAATATTATGGTTTCGACTTGTGATGAATTTATAGTATCCACTTTGAAAACTTTAGAGATATTTGGCTGAGAAAATTTTTAATGAGCTCTTTCTTTGTTCCCAAGCATCTATCTGCAGATATCCGTTACGAAATATATGCCTGGAGTCATGTTAACTTAACATTTGCTACGCTTCACCTGCTTCTCTGCAGAGCCAGGTTTCTAGGAACCTCTGGCGGGGCACAAGGAACAAAAGTCGCCATTCGAAATCGGAAAATCGTAAATTTGCTTAGAGTTAAAAAACATATCTTAAATTACGGTTCCATTTCGTAGATAAAGAGAATACAACAGTTAAACTTTTCGCCGTTAGAAAGAAAATGATGCAATAAACTTATAAGTCTCTAGTACTTGAATTAAAATTATATGGAAGACTTCTCTTGTTTTGGAAGCCAAATCTGGTTCTAGTTTTATTTATCATAAAACTATAAAGCTGGTTTTTAATGTTATCCATGGCATGCTTAATTTATTAAATTGGCTTAGCATACATTATTGAAATAGCGCAGGAAAAAGAAAAAGAAGCTAGTATAAACGAGACAAAAGTTAGACAGCGAAACTGAATATTATAATTGTATACAGATCACACAACGCTTCTAAAATTATATACATATCAATGCATGTAGTTCCTAATATAGTTTCAGCATTACTCTTTTAGAATTAGAGAATAAAACTAAGCATATCATCTGAAGTACTTAAATTCCGAAAAATTATTTGTATTTTAAGAATAGCTAAATTTAATTTTAATTCAAAAATAGTTTCAAAAAATCCTTATCACTGATTTTATCTAGCGGTAAGCATATTGATTTAATATATTAATTCTATAAATGTTTTTTAATATAATTTTATAAAGTGAAAAATTTCTATAATTTATTATAACACTATCACAAAATCTATTACATAAAGCGCATAATCTATAATTTAAATATCAAAAGTCTAATAATTTTCAAGCAATCATATTTGTTCAGTCATTTTAATGCAACATGCTTAGTGTTATTTAATAGATTAATTTAGTGATGGTTTGGCGACAAAAGTTTCCTTGCTAACTTGCGAATTTACGATAACCCTAAAGAAAAGCGTAAATGGTAGGAGAACTATGAAGTGACTTCACCTGGGTTTGAAATCAGAAAACTTGTTTTTTTGTCATAGTTTTTTTGTATCTCCCAGTAAGTTATTAGTTTATACAGTTATAATTCTAATTAGAAAATAGTCTTATTTGGGATTTGATAAAGAATTGAAAATGGAATGAATTGAATTTTAATCTGGGTGAGTTTTAAATTTTAAACTATAAATTTGATAATTCAAATATTTTCAGAAAAAATGACATAAGTAATATAATTTATGTTAAAAGTGTTATAAAAATGAAATTATTAACTCTGATTATTTTCTGAAACTTAATTTCATCATGTAAACAAATCCGGCCGCAAAACATCTGTTAGGTTGAAGTCAAAGGTCAAGGTTACTAAATATTCAAAAAAATGAATTCTTTGTCCCATGTAGGAAAGAAAGTATAACAGATAAAATTCACTCAATTAGTTACCAGATCTTGTGTTCTGCAGTAATTTAAAATATCACTATTAAAGCTTTTTCGGTGTTATGTTTTTTAATAGAAAATAAACCAATGATATAATTTAAATCTTGAAATGGGGAAATTAGAAAGTGGGAAAGCCAAACAAGTAGTTAAATAAGCCAAATTCGAAATAAATTTTAAGAATTTTGTTATGTACTGAACTTTTTCTTTAAATTTATTTTATAATTGCTCTGAAGTATTCCTAACAGAAATTTTTAGCGATTGCAGTATGATAACATATTTAATTCTCAATATTTAATTTTATTGATTAAACTTGATAGTTGATATTAAAAATAGTATTTTTTTAATAAGTTGAATTATAAATTTTAAAACACATTAACTATAGAACTTTCATATTAGGTTAAATGTTATATCTTACCTCATAAATTTTTCCACGCGGGTTTGATTATTTTTGTGTTTTCTGCTTTATTGTGGTTTACCAGTATTCCAACTTAAGTATTGGTAAGTATTTGCGATTCACATAAAAAAAGACTTGGGAAATCAATTAACGTAGATCTTAATTTATAAGTTTCACTTAAGTGTACTTAGATTTAAACCGTTAAGAAAACAAATGTGTACTTTTTCTAATCATTGCTATTTAAGCGTTTTTATATTAAGTATTTTTTAGACATTTTCAAAACCATTGAAGTAATTTAAATTGTGCAGTGAATCTATAATTTAACTTTGTAAATGTCTGTACAAATTATATATTTTGAAAAGCCTTTTTACGCTTTAAGTTTTTAAATTTCGTAATGAAAACTATGAAAAATAATTTCCGATATTTAACTCGTATTGTATGCTATTTTAAAGGTTAAAAATTCTTTTAATTTTTGTTTTAAACTGTTTATTTGAAGACAAATTAACTATTTATTGCTTAGAAAAATAAACTTTCGCGTTAATGCAAATCTTTTTTTAATTTAATTTTTTATTTATTTGAATTTTTTTAAGTACTCTTAGCATTTAATAAATTATTTGTCTCAAAATAATGGTAATATTTTGGATGCTTTAGTAAAATTAGTCTTATTCTGGAAGGAAATGCTTTTAACTACAATTGAAGAACCAAAAAAGTTTCCAATTAGTTTGAGTCACTATTTAAAACTTCTAAATATTCAGTTATAAGCACCAGTTTCCCATAACTATGAAACTAGTTTCCAATCTTCAATGCATTTGATCATAACTGTTTAGTCAGCTGTATGTCTTTTCCTAAAAATTGGAGGGATTGGATAGTGTACGTTATATTTTAACTCCCTTGTACGTATAAACACCTGTCTCTACCTTGGGTTTTGTTTTGAATTACTACAAAAGTCACGCATAGTCTTTCTAAAAAACACGCGCTCTTCGCTTGTTACGTTATCTGGAACAAGATTAATTATCTAGAAATTTTTATTCAGCAATTTCAATTTTGCCTGAAAATTAAAATTCTGCATTTTCATATCAATTTCAGGAAGATTTTTTTAGAAATTTTAACTTTAATTTTCATTGATTCCGAGCTGATAATTAAAAATTTAATTCAAAATACTATTCTACTGATATTCATCATATGAGTAACAAAATAGCTGACGAGTTTTTTAAAGCTATTTGGAATGACAGATCAAATTAATGTTAATCGTTACTTTCTGTGGCCTTGATGTCGAATATAATCCAGGTGACAATAACATGTGATAACTGGAGCCATTAATGAGCACGTGATTTACCTCATGAATAGTTTCTAAATTTTATAGTGGCAACTTTACCATTTTTAGCACCGCTACTGATGAATCATACTTAAAGACGAGTAATTTTATTTTGCATATTAATTTTAATTCTGTAATTAAATGAATGAGGGATAAACGATCGGTATTTTGTTATGGAAATTGAACTTTTTAATTGTAAAAATAAATTCCTAGGCAGTGAGAACTTATGTAAATTTTTCTTGCAAGGAAAATTTTTTTACCCACAAAATGGCCTTGGATGAGAGTCAAACGGATGCGTTTCTTACATCGTTGTGGTGGCCTTGAGAATCTGATTAATCGTACTTTCCCTTTTCACTAAAAAATTGTAAGTTTGAAACCTCTTCAACTGAATGTTGAGTTCAGCATAACACTGAAATATAGTTCAATAAAAATAGCTCTAAACAATGTCTTGATTTCCCTTAGCGCAATTCTAGCAATTGCTATGAAACAAATTTTCATATAACAGAAATTTAAAATTATTTCTTTTAAACAAGATAATTTCATAATATATTCATAAAATATTCATGATTAAAAGCTGATAAACATGATAAAACATTTTTAATTAAGTGATCAAAACTTTAATTTTCAAACTGTGGAAAGTCACTTTTAAAGCTTAAATAACTATTAAAAGGATCATAACAATTTAATGATGCTATTGAGTAATATGTATTTAGTTAATAATTCATCATTATCAGACATAATGATTTATACACATTTCTAATTTACAATAATTATTACAGAATTAAGCTTTTAATAAGTATTTCATCATTACAAGCTCACATTTGTATACCTTAATGTGAAATCTAATTTATTTGGCATGAAAATGAGATGTAATTTTAAAATGTATTTATTAATTTATGGTTGCACTTTGTTCTAATTCCAGCAATTGAAAATTATGAATGGTCTGCATTTACAAACTTTTTAAATAGTTTGCTTTTTTGTAAATCGAATGTTTTAAAAACACAAGATACCATGAAATGTAAATTACAATATTTCAAAAGTCATTAGATTTTTAACAGTTTGATTAATTTATTGATACACTTATGAAATCTTGTGGAAATAATTCTTAATGGGATTCAAAAATTAGATTTAAATGAATTTTTCATTATTAACTAAATGTGTAAAATATGTTAATTACTTTTAATACTTCACTGATTTATTGGTAACCTTGAGCACCAGTTAATTATTAAATTTTTCATTTAATTTTAAAAATTTATGTGCTAGATGTCATTGACTATGACGGCTAGCTCTTTTCATTTTGATGTAGACTAAAATTTTTATTAATATTTCAAAGATCCCAAATTAAAAATTACTTTGACTTCTTAAAAAGGTTTTAGAATCAGCGTTAGTAATAAGATTTTGTCGAGTTTAGTATAATCCGAATTTATATTGTAGCAGTACGAACCTTATGAAAAGATTATTATTAATGTAGGAATTATGAATGAATGTGCTCCATAGATAGTGTTTACCGTAATAATTTTATATCTTGTTTATGATCTTTTTTCCTTTATTGCTGAACTTTATTCTGATGGATCATCAATCTAGAACTCTTGACTCAATTTTCGTATATAAAAAGAATTTGCACTTCTGAAGAGGTTTTCTTAAGATATTTGAGTTTGACCTTGTGCTATATGATATGCGGAACGTAAACAGTGGATTAAAATGAATATAAATGGCGCATTTGCAGTACAAACATGGGACTCGATTTCAATATCTTTAGCTGAACTCGCACAAACTATTATTTCATTCCAAAATTTTTAAGATTTGCATCATTAATGCTTGTGATAAATTGATTTTCTCAATTTTAAAATTTGCAGTATGAAAATGAATGTGGTAGATGCACTTTGAAATGGGTGGGACACTTATTTACATTGGATGATAATAGAGCCAATGAAAAGTTTGTGACAACACCACTTGGTATCCAAAAAAAGGCAGACCAAAAATTAGGTAGCTTGATTGGCAGAAAAAAGAACACCCGTGAAAGTGAGAAAACCTGGATCACACAGGAACAAAATAGTATTGAATGGAGTTCTTTTGTCTGCTTATTCCCGGGGTTATATCATGCCAACCGAAAAGATTCTCCACGCCAAAATGACATATAGTTTCTACTTGCTTTATATAATATAGAATTTGATACATAAGAAATTTCATATGAATACGTTTTTCAGAAGTTAATGTACAATTTTAAAAAATAAGTTTTCACATAATTTTTTTAATTAATGTGAACTGTTTTTCTAATTTGATGTTTTTAATTTCAAAATTCGAAGAAGTGTCTTTCTTACTTTTTAGTATAAAAAGAAAAGGCAATGTCATTAAAGGATGTTTCAAGTTTTTTCATTCGTTGTCGTGAAAGAAATTTGTTTAAAAATTAAAACTGCAAATTTTATTCTGCTATGTGAATAAAATTTTAACTGATTTCTGTTGAAGTTACAGATTTCAAATATAGTTAAAATATGTCTGCAATAAATTTAATACATTTAGTTTTCGAACGCTTACGTTAATCGTAAGAGCGATCGATAGTTTTCTAGAGCGTGTTCGCAATTCATGCCTAGCCTTATTATGCACGTAACATCTAAACATAATTTTGACTGAAGGTATAATATTCTGAATAATTAAAAAAAAAAAACGTTGCTGCAATGTTATGTACATTATGGCGCCAACGATTTTCCTTGAAACTTAAAATAACTTTTGCGTTGATTTCTTCATTTAAATAATGCTCCTACATTTAATGCTATTTATCGATCTTCCCGAAAATAGTTTTTATTGTAGAGACAAAAATTTGCGTTATTGACGAATATTATTCAACGAACTTAAGTTTTTATGTGTAAGTGTTCAATACTGATTTCACAACAGTTTCGAAAAAAATTAAACAGAAGCTAGGAAAAATTACATATCAATAAAAACTCGTAAAATTAAACAATGTCTCTTTCATTAAAAGATGCAATTACTCTGGAAACCGAATTTTGCCTAGTTTCATTAAAATGAAACTATTTTTCGTTAAATCTATTTTTTAACAAATTTTCCTTTTGATTATAAATTTGTTACAGATTGGTAGAACATTATTCATCATATTTCGTTTTGAAGTTTTACACATTCTAATAAGTTTATTTAATTATGTATTTCCTACCTATCATTGATGTTTTTATAAATGTGGTGAAACTTTAATAATTCGTGTTTTGTCATTTAATATATATATATTCAGTATAATATGTGAAAAATCTCTTAAATGCAGTGAACATTCTATTAATTGAACTAAAGTGACAGAAAATAATTTTTTGTTAGTGACAATTTGCTTAGATTTTGTTGTATACATATATCGATGCAGATTTAATTTATTCTAATATGTAATTGGAAATTTATAGTATTATCTTCTCCCGAAGGCTTCTCTAATCCATTTTTTTTCTTTTAGATTTTATAATCTTCTCAGCTAATTTTATCAGTTGAAACAGTCAATTTTGAGCTTTCAACTGAGACATTTTAAATGAAAAATTAATAAACATTATGGAGAATTTTAAGTAGCTTTTTTTAAACGACAGATTAATTTTTCTACGAATGAAATTCCAAATTCTGTAATAAAAAAACTAATTACTTTCATATTCTAAAAATTTGCGCTTTTTTACCTTATTAATTCACAGAAATCTAATTTTTGGCAATAAAAACAATTATTTTGTAGAGATTTCGTCTCTTAAAGTTAAGCAAGGATCTACGTGTAGCTGTAGATTTTCCGTCCTCAAAGAAAGGTCGACGACATTGTTTTATTTTTTCATTATTGGATGCTAGCCAAGAGCAATAATGCGCCAAACATTGGCTTCTGAAAGGCAACCCTGCACAGAAGTTAGGTTCTCTTTTCCTTCGGCCGATATTTCTGCAAGTTTTCTCTCAGTATTTGCTTATTTCTTACCATCCTTTGTAAAATCAGTTTTTTGTAGCTCAGAATAATTTTATAGCCGAAATGGTTTTCGAGAGGTATTTATTTTAGTATTTTGTGTAGAAAATGAAACTTCATATTCTTGCCTTACTTTCTCCTTTTCAATCGATGTAAATTTCTAAGCGCATCGGTATGTTAATTTAAAATAGTAAGTAGGATTTAAAATAAAAGTATAATATAGTTAAATCACTATTTTAAAAAAATATTTTAAAAGTGTAACTGTGAAAATCCTTAGAATCTTTAAATGTGAATTCCTTAGAAACACGTGCTTGTTCTTTGTCTTGCATAATCAGCTGGTTTGATAAGTAATCAAAATAAAGCATATTCATTGTTAATCTTATCTTGTAAGTTAATGTGCATTTTCTAAGGAAAAATATTAATGTAGTAACTTATTCTTGGACTTCGAATTCTATCTGTGCAGTTCTTGATAGTATTCCTTTATATAATGTGTTAAATAAAAGGTCAATTAATAAAAGGTTAAGGTTAAATGAAGGGTTATAATAAAAGATTAATATTTAGTAACTTTTTCCAGTTCATTACCTTTGATATGTGATCGCACGTTTTGATTATACTAATTTTTAATACCAAGTGCATATAGTGAAACTTGTGATTATTTGTACATTAAAACGATACTTATATTTTAAAGAAGTATTTTAAATATCCAGGTTTATGATTTCAAAAAAGAAGCCTCACGTTTACAAATGGTGCTTCATCTTATATAAATCCTATTATGATTCAATAATTTTATTTATTGGCATTCAAATTAAAATTTTTATATTTATACACCAATATAAGATAGTTACGTGGCAAACTAATTCCATAAAATGTTAAAATTTATCAAAAATAAAGTATTTTTGCATTTATAAATGAATGTCTAATTCTAAATTATTAATGTTTATAGTACGTAATCATATTAAAATTTTATTTGTATATCTTGTCTTTATTTGTAAACTTATTTGTTAAAAATCAAACTTATTTGTTAATAAATCAAAAATTAACTAAGATAATGTGATGAGTAACAAAATTATATTATGAAGTTTACAATAACTTGGGTATAATATTTATTTGTAGAAACTAGTGAGAGAGATGGTAAATTGCGATATTTGTAATATTAATCATTAACGAATATTACTGTTAATTTATGAAAGTGTTTTGTGTTTGAATTTTTCTTCCGAAATGCATTCATTCATAAGTTATTTAAAATTTCATCGTAAATAAAATTCATAATTCTGAACAACGATTTATTTTAAATTTAACTTTAGATATAGTTAATGTATTTAAAACTGTAGAAATTAATTGAAGAAATACATTGAAATCATTTTTATTTTGTGGAAGTTATTATAGCAAATTTTACTTAAACATACTTTTCCAATTGAATATTCCCCAATTTAAAATTTAAAGTTGTGTGATTAGTCTTTGGTAGTTTGTTTATACCAAAAATTTAGAAATACACTTTGAATATAATCAAATCTTAAGCAATTGTGTTTGAAATAACTAGTTATCTTACCAATAAGTAATTTCTTAGTTTTCATTTGCTGTAAGAATGTATGTAAAGAACAGTATAATAGAAAATGAACCGGTGAAGTCCTTTTTTAAGAACATAGACTTAGATTTCTTTAAACAGCTTACTTAAATTACTGAAATATAATTCTTTTCATTAATGTTTTTAAAAAATGCATGAGTTATGCGTAAATATTGCTTGTGTGGACTGTGTGTGATTACCTATTTAATAATATATTACAACTTAATAATACGTATTTTTTTTATAAATTAAATGTTAAGTGTATTTGTTATTTGAAATGTCTTCAGAATTTTTTGTAACCAAGCCCTTGACTTAGTATAATTTGCTTACCTGAAAGTAACATATTTTGAATTTGTACGTTTATCAATTTAAAATATTTGGTCATAAATGCTTGGAATGATTGAGTGACTTAAGATTAGTTAGTATTCATAATGAGATTATTTCAAATTAATTTTAAGTTATAGATACTACTGGATATCACATCTTAAATCATCTTGAGCTCAAATGTTATTTATCGATTTAATTCTAAAATGTGTCCTGCAATATAAAATCTGCACTTCATATTGAGTTTTTTGAGGAAAAATTTAGTTCTTTGCGTTTAAATTGGTGTTTAACTGATTATTTAGTAATTTTAAATATTATTCCATAAATAAGATAATAAAATCAGTAACACTTATATTTTGTTATATAACTAAAATAAAAAATGTGTTTTTAAAATCTGCATGTATTTAATTATAAATTAAGTTACATTGTTAAGTGACTTCCATAATAGTGCAAGCTGGAATTAAAATTGTTTTTAACTTTTATTAAATAGTTTTTCAAAGTAGCATACATGAAAACAAAAGTTTAAAATTTTCCATCAAATTACCAGTTGAAATGTATAAATTAATGTTATGGGAAATATTGTAATGCAAAAATATATTTATGTAAGTTACATAAATACATTTTTGCAAAATTTTTGAGATTTGCACCAAAACTAAAATTTTATGAAAGATTACTGATTAATAATTCGTAATTATCCGAATACTCTAAATACCATCCAACTTAATCTGTAGGGTATTTTCAGAAGAACACGAATTTAATTTCTTTTTTCGTTTTTTTTTTGAAAAGAACAAACTGAAAAAAATCGAACGTTCTGTTCTTGTAAAGTAGTGCTAATTACCGTATTTTTAGAAACAAATCTTATATTTTACGCCTTAAAAACAAAATACTGAATACTTTTGCCATCTAAACCTTGATTTAAAAAATTTCTATAATTTTTACCCTTATTCTATAAATCTGCCTCATTTTGCGTCTATAGGCTAATTTATTTAATCCTGAAAAAGTTTACCTTTTCGTATTTAATGAATGTGCTGAAGGTTATTTAATATTTTATCAGAAGTTAAAAACAATTTTGCTTGGCTCATGAGCATATTAATTGAAATCAAATCTTACTCAACGCAAAGCAATTTTTTTTGCTCATTTGTGCAGCTGTTGCTGCTTATCTGTGTAAGATATAAACACATACATACATCCTGTTTATTTCAAAATTTTTTCATTTTATCTATGTTCATTCACAATGTATCCGAAAGATTTATTTGAATTTGTAACCCCCCTAGTAATATGAAAAGCCCTTTTATCGAGTAGAATGATTAAGCATCTAAGTTCATCCAAACACAAATTGATGAAGTGTCATCTTTTATTAAGCATAATGTGATATAAAACGATTGATTAATCAATTTGCATTTTAAAAAAGACTTTTAGTCTAGAGGATTTATATTTATTGTAAATGACTAGTTTCCGAAAATTTCATTATATATATAAGATAATGAAGAAAATTATTTTATATAATCAAAAATGAGTTTACCAATTTAATATTCTTTATGGGTAATTGAACAGGTTGATCAATTACAACAACTGGTCTATCTGTTGCTTCGAAAACATGCCGCCATGAAGCAATCTTTAAAGAAAAAGGGTTTCATCTCGTTTCATTCTAAACTTTCTGTACAAATGTGTTCATGTTCAAAAATTTCACGTAACTTAAAATATTAAATATTATGGAACTTACGTATACAATTAGATGTCAAGGTTTCTTTTCAAAATTTTAGACGAATTAGAGATTGACTCGCTTTATTAAATTTCAATTTGTTTCTTGATAAATTTCTAATGCTTATAAGTTTATTATAGGTTTTAGTATAATTAATGTTTATTTTATATTAGTTATCAGATATTTCCAACATAATTTTAAATACTTGTTCTTAATATCTTAAAACTATTAAAGTACTTAAATCATACATCGTTTTCATAATAACTTCCCGGCATTTTCAGTTATGTTAGCCACTTCATTATTGAACTTACAATAACGAAACTTTCGCGCAAAATGATGAATATGGGTAAACTCGAGATTATATCAAACTACCATGTAATTTTTGTTATGGATTATAATGGTTATAAATTTTGTATTTGCTTTTTTATTTTGTACTTAATGTTTTTTTTATCTTAGATATTTACAAATTTCATGATTGTGATGATTTTATAAATGCTCATGATTATATCAATGCATGAATACTTAATTTTATAAATTTAATTGGATGATTTTAAGGTTTTTTGGGATCTTTTTAGAACGTTTCTTGTTTAAAAGCTACTTGCATGCTTATAGCGAAGTACGATGTTTCCTTTAAGTATGCTAAAAGTATCTTGAGTATTTACTTATTCTTCACTCTTTCTGATATTTAACATTATTTTATTTACATTGAAGATATAATGAAATAAAATTTAAGATGCTTAATAGTACATCTTAATAGTAAACATTTTTGTGAAGTCGTGATTATTGTAGGATAATTCAACGGAATTTGTTGAAATTTTATCTTTTCATGAAGTTGCTAATTGTTTTCTATTTCTGCATTTTTTTATAATTTGCTATTATGTATTTTTATAATTAAATGATCAGTTTTTAAAATTAGACTGTAAATGAGAAACATTAATTGGGATTTTCTACGCAATTTAAAGTTTCTGGTTTCCAATGTTTCAAAATCTGATGTGGTGTAAATTGAACAGATTAATTATTTGGGAGATAGGCGCAATTATTCATAAATAATATTATTGCTAGTTTTTTAAGGTTTTCTATAAATATGTAAGCCAGCATTTGTAATGAAGCTAATTATAAAAAATATTTCCTTTTAAATATGAAAATTTCTAACTCTTAAGTAAACATGTATTCTGATATTTTAGTAACTAATATTTTAGAGTTCTTAGAATAAGTAAGGTCTTACGCGTAATACCTTTTCGAATGCGTTTCCTTTAAACAAATGAATAAGCATTTAAATACTAGTAGTATTCTAGTATTTATACTCTAATAATTAAAAAGAGTTCGAATTTTAGATCAAAAGTGTATTTAAATTTCCAAACCTTCCATTTCTATTAATTATCTCAGCACTGTGTGTGTGATTAAAAATATTGACTGTGATTTAGGCTGCTTGAATAAAGTTCCTTCTTCGGTAGGAAATTATTTAATGGCTGTTGTATAATTATTAAATACAAGAGCAAACTAAATTATTTAGCAATTTTTATTAAAGATTTAAAACTCTTCGTAACCCCCCATGATCATTTTCGTATATAATTCTAATAATTGTCATGTACCAAACAAATTTTTAGAACATGACAATGATTAAAATGTTAAATTTTCGAAAATGGTATAACATAAACCCATGATATCATCGTGACTTAGGTCTTTCTTTTAAAACTATACATTTAAATAATTAATGAACAGTTTTTGAACCCACTTATAGTGTATTAACTGCGTCTCTTTTCCTTAGTAGTAAAACCTCAGTATTTAATTTTTTTTTGAAGAGCTTAACAAATTTTTCGTATTGCCATCAAATTTTAAAAACTGAGTTTTTACCGAATGGAAGACTGGTTAAATTTATATAAGGAAGTCTGTAAAGATTTTTCATACAATGTTTTATTAATTCAACTAATTTTAAATGTCTTTTGATTTGGCACTTTTTCGAGGATTCTTATGCCCCGTGTGATAAACCTGAAAATTTAATAAGACCAGGTATTTAAAAAGTAATTCAAATTCTCATTCCTAGAAATATTTTTAGTTTTCATTATTTTTGGTGAATATTTTCTAAATTTCAAGAATCTTGTATCAAATTCAAATTTTTTACAAATTTAATAGTCAAACAAAAAATTGACAAAAAAATTTTATTCTGTTATTAATTAGGAATTATCGTTAGATATTTAAGTGTTTGATTTAAAGTGGAGCTGTAGTGACAATGTTTCTATAAAAACTAGAAAAAATCCATTATTTTTATCTTGTTTACGGTTCTGTATAGAAAGTAAATAATAACATATAAAATTTTTATATGCTATTGTTTAATGAAAAGAAGTTAGCCGAAATATTATGCCCGTTTGTAATCGAAGCTTAATTTTACGCTTGAACATTGATTGCAAAACTTAGTAATGTCTAAGTATGATGACAATTTCTACCCTTACTATAACAAGAATGGCATAATATTTCATTTGTGCAGGTAAGTCAATCATATATAAGGTAAAGGAAAAGTAACGCTCACTTTCCATGGGTTAGAAGTTTTGACGGAAACTTTTTTCTCTTGTAATAAATAACGCGAACTGAATTCAGAACTTTTTTAGTTATTCGATTAACTAGAATATTTTTACACGATGAAAACATGATTTCGAAATAACTAGTTTATATTATAATGAGTTAAATATATTACAAAAAGGAAAGAACTGAAAAAAACTAAGAAAGTTTTTCTAAGTATCGTTTGTGTTATAATTATTGTTGGTAATGTAGAGTTAAAATATTTTGATCTTCTGTCTTGACAAAAATCAGATCCACAAACCGTGAAGACCTTTCTTATTATGTAATTTTTGAAATACACATGAAAGAAATAAAAAGTGAATACAATTATCTATCGGAGCCGGCTTGTTGTCCTTGATAGAACAGAGCTTTGATCCCTGCCTCTCGCAGTTTACGTCATAAAGTGCCTCTTCCTGTGGTTGGCTGAGAGGATACGCGGACGGATACAAGATTCGACCTTGTGTGTATGTGAACCGGCTTTTTTAGTTTGATTTTTTCTTATCCTAACCCTAGAAAAGCATCTAGCCCTATCCTCCGGACACTTGTTCCGTATAAATCAATAGCCCTTCTTTTAAATTTAAAAGTAGTTTACAGTTTTATATTCAAATGACATTTGATAAAGTTCCTCCTTTAAATCGCCGTCACGAAGGAAATTTTCGGGATTTTCCTGGCGGCTACAACCACCACAGACCAGAGCCAGCATTCGAGCCGCCCTGGGTAAATCGACAACCTCATTGGATGAGAACACCTAACGCCATTGCGCCTCGAAGTCCTGGTGAAAGATGGTATGGAGATCGAATTTTCAGGTTCTTAAATAACCTTCCATTTACATTTAACAGTTGCCCCTCTTTATGTAGGTCACAAGTTTAAAAAATCTGTCATTTTTTTCTCATTTAAATGCCTTTAAAACCAACCTTTATTTGAAAAAGAACTCAAAATAAATTTTCCTTACATTTTATTATTCACTACTTTGTTTAATTTTTAAAGCTAAAGTTGTAAAATTAATAATTAAAGACATCCTTGTTTTATATTGTAAAGAATTCAAAAATCATTACTTACGTTTTTGTAATTGTTTTAATCTAAGTTTTCATGTAACACGTGTTGTTTTTGGGTAATGCAATGAACTGAAAGTTAAAAGAATAATCGTTTTAATTCTTTATCCAACTAAAATTTTGCTATCAAAATGTTATGACCGTTTATTTAAAATTTTCATCTTAATTCTTAACGATGCTTTCCTCCAATTTTTATTAAATTTAATGATTTGTAATGTAAATTATTGCAAATACATTGATCTACAAACTTTTACTGTTTCTATTTCAAGAATTATTAAAGGCTATTCTTAAAGTATTGAATTCCTGCAATTCTTAATTTTTGAAACTTATTTATGTATAGAGGTTGTACTAAGAGCATGAGAATTAAAGTTATTGATATTAAAATTTCTCTCTACAACTGTTTACCCCGATTGAAATTTATAAATTTTAAATGATCAACACAAAATTTTATATAACAAAGTTCACTAAAGTGTACGACGATTTTTGAATGAGTATTATGTGTTATAATGCAATATGCAAAACTTTTTCTTAATTAAATTTCTGTGATTAATTGAGAATAAATTTAAAAGAGGGTAGTTGAGAATTGACTTAAAAATAATGGAATCTTTTTTTCTTACTTAACATATCCTTTCATTTTAAATATTTATATTAAATAAATTGAATTTTCTGTATTTAAAACTTACTGAAAGTGATAGACTATTTTTCCGTCTATGTCATAGTACTATGTTCTCAACATTGCTACAGGAAATCTACAAATTAATTTTTTTTTATAAAACTTATATTTTAAAATTTCTGTATGATTATAGTATGAAACCTAAATTACCTATGATTTGTTATTATATATATATTGGCCATGCTTTAAAGTAGGCTTAAGAAATCTTTCCATTTCTTGTTTTTTTATTCACTAACATATTGTGTTTGATTTAAAGGGCTTGTTATTTTGGTGTGATTTATAAATATGAATATTTGTGAATTAAAGTAGTGTATATGAAATTATTTGTGTACATTGATGTGAAAAAAAAATGGAATTGGCTGTATTAATTATAGTTATAAGCAATATAGCTCAATGTAAATCTTGTGTACCAGATTTTGATTTAATTTTTTTCACTTAATTTTTCTGGCTAAAAATAAGAATAGTACTTCTAAAGTGCATCAATTTTTTCGTAATTAATCCTACATTAGTATTTTTATATTGTGCTAATATTTCTAATATGTGAGAAAATGTGTAGTAAATATTGATATATACTGAATTTATTTAATATAAGTACTTTAAATAGATCAAGGATAATTTAAAAATTTTGTATGTGTTTACTTAATTTCTGGGTTTTGTAATGTATGTCTTTTTTATGTTAAGTCGTCTGATACTAAGTCTTCTGGTTGTAAGTTCTCAATATTTTCTTGCTCTTATTTCTAAAAATGCAACTAAAACTTAAAATTAATATTCATATATTGAATAGAAATATTAAGACTGTCTTAATTGCTTCTAAGCTGAGCTGTTAGCAGAATTGTTAATATTCTGGCCTTTAGTTCAAAAGTTTGGTTACCCACTTTCAGTATGGATTTAGTAATACTTTATAGAATCAACTTTAAACTAGATCCCAATATATCTCTTGTGGACAAAAAATAATTGTAGAGCAACTATCAGAAATCATAGGAAGTTTGAAATTGCTTTATTTATAGTTTTAAGTTTGTCGTTTAAATTTTATTAATTTTTGAAAAACGTATAATGTAACTGTACTAGTAGATTTCTAAAATTGACAAATTCTTGATTATGAAGTTAGGTAACTTTAAACACCTTCGTAAATTATAATTTTTTATAAGTTTATTTTATAATTTTTTCCAAATAAGATAAAACAACTTACTGCAAACTAGAATTTTATTTTTCAATTTTTAAATAATTTCCTCAGTTCTGAAACCCTTAGCCAATTTTATAATATTGATACTGAATAAAATTAACCTCTTGTAGACTTTTCTTAAAAGGTATTTTTCATTTAGTGACATTGTCATATAATGTGACATGAGTAATTTCCATATAAATTTGACAAAATTCTACTAATGTTATAGATGTCAATTTTTATCTTGAAGAATTTACATTTTAAAAATATGCTGAACTGATAGCCAGTTGTGTGATTAGTGGTCTTGTCTTTAGTTCAAAAGCTTGTGGGTTTCGAACAAGGTTCATACAACTATTGGAATTTGAAAATTTTGTAAGAGCTTGGAATTTTGACTAGACTTCTTGAAAATAGCATATTACCCTTTACTTTGTTTTTGTCGAGTTTTGTGTATAAATATTTTAAAATTTTCAATGAAATTGTCCGAAAGCTTTATTGACTCTTATGTTCCCATTAGATAGCTGCACAATTAATTTTAAATTATTTTAGTCAACAGTTATGATTACAATAGCAAAGATTCAGTCCACCCATAACTTTATTGTGACTCTGTTCAATTATTAATAATTGAAGAAAAAATCATCTTGGAAACTATCTAATAGTATTTAATATTGTTTTTAATATATATATATAGTTGTATACTTCTTGAAATACTCAAATTGATAGGAATCTAATGAAAATGTTTAAAACTACTTATTATTTCATATATTGAAAAATTCTTTAATGTAAAGAATACTGATTATTTAAATTTTTCTCTAAGGCTATAAATTCATTGAAGGCTTTTGAAGTATTCATTAATATAATTATAACTTGTTAAAATTAATGAGACTTTTTTAAATTATTTTCATTATTCACAAATATAATTAAAAAATGTTGCATACACATGATTGAAGCATATTCTTTCAATTAATAAATATATATTAAATATGATTATTGATGTAGGAAAACTTGTTAAAACTCTTGTAATTTGATTCTTGGCCTGGATATTTATAGTGCTATAGAATGTACCTTAATGTTTACTTAGTGTTTAAATTGCTACCTATTAAAAACTTAAAAATACTAGACTAATTCTATAAAATCTGGAACACAATCAAACCATTTATACTTCATCAATAAAATTTGGTAAAACTATCTCTATTTGACTTTCTTGCGATTTAATAAAAATATTCCTTTTACGAAAAGTTTCTGAAAACTGGTGACAGTTTCAATTTGATATGAATCCTAGTAAACCCCTTACCAACTCAATCGCTGAATTGTTCTTAAGTATTTGTTGCTTTGATTTAACATAATCTTTACTTTAAAAATCTGAAAAAACAGTCTATTTTAGGTTTAATGAGAAAGCTTTTCCAATATTTTTATTTTTGGTTTTTATGGGTATTCTAAATATTAGATTGCTATTTGTAATTTCTGTTAACATTAGATGAATAATCGATATTATTTAATCTCCTGCAAAATAAACTTAAGTTAGTCGATTTCAGTGTTTGCCATTTAATGAGTAGTTTTCTATTCCTGAATTTTTTATTAGTAAATTATATTGCCTATGACATATTTGCCAGTTTTTTTAGTTGTTGCTAGTTGTATAACAAGCATGATTGGTACCTTGGTGCATTCATTCCACAGATATATATGGAATGTACTCTTGATAAGAATATAATATGAATGATGATAGAATGCAAAACTTAGATATTAAACTAGATAATTTTAATGTCTCAGACTAAGCACTTACATGTGATAAAAAAATCAATGTTAGGATTAGATAAAAAAAAGTGTCCACCTCTGTGGAAAAATTAGACCTATCATAACATAAAATTCTCTTGATTGTGTTTGTCACTTATTTCTTTCTTAATTTTTAAAAATATGTAAATCCTTATAAAATTCTGTCATTTTCAATGCTTCAACTATTTCTAGAGAACATGGCTATAAATATTTGTTTTTGCTGTAGCATTTAATCTTTTCTGTTGAATGATATTTATTGTGACAGCTATAAATGAAATTAAATTTTCAACTAAAGACTTTTTACAAAATGGTAAAGATTTCTTTTAAATATTGATGCCCACTGTACCTGTAGCTTACAATTTTATATCTTGTCTAACTATCACATTATTTCATTACTTGGATCAATAATTATAGCAAATGAAAACTGCCTATCCTAATAAGTATTCCTTAATTTTACTTATACCAAACAATGAAAGTGAAGTTATGATAGCTAGATTAGAAATAAAAAAGATAAGCATTCATCTACTTGTATGAATCTTTACATTTCTAATAATACTGTGATTATCTGCTTCTGTAAATGTTCATTTTATTGTTCACACTTTAAACTTAATAAAACTGTTACTCTCACAAAAGGAAGTCGTGTCTTGCTTGAAGTGATTAAATTTCAATAAATATTAAATCAAAAGAAATCTTTTCTAGAAATATATGTTAACCATAGGTAAGTTCTCTGCATAGTTATCTTCTTTATGAAATATTTGTAGCTAAACTAGCAGCTGAATGGTTATTGCTTTTGTGTTTTATTTAACAGCATTTGGTTTTCGATGTTTGCAGTAGTTTTGACTGTACTTTCAACTGTTTGTCATGGTCTACCTTCATGTGTAAAAAATGGCCTTTGAGTGGCAATTATTTAACATTCTAATTATCATAATTGAGTGTATCTTTAACATTCTTTGTTTAAGGAACAGAACTTGAGGCAAGGTTGAAATATGGGTGTCCAATGGTGTTCTTGTTTCACTAAGAATTTTTCCTTTCAAAATTGCCATTTTATTTTTATGTCTTTATTTTGAGCAGAATATGTATAAAGTTTTCTTTTTATCACTAATATAATCTGTCTTAATAAAAATGAAGATTTTACAATTAAAGGATATAATTTTTATAGGAATTAAACCATGTAAAATTGAAAAGGATTTATAAATGTAAAGCCTTTGTTAAAATAGATTTACTTGATCATTTTCCTCACTTTTTCCCTCTTCATTTGATTCGTGCCAGGCTTCATGATTTATGATTGGATATGATTATTTATTTATAATGTGTTTCACCAAATGAAATAAAAATATTCTGTAGAACTTTTTTTCTTTGGAACTGTTTGACGTGCTTCTGCAAGCAGTACCTATTATATATCCTTGCATCCCCTAGAAATGATACTTCTCTAAACTCCACATTGATTGCGGTGGCAGCTAAGCTTCCATAATATTTCAATTTCATCAGTAAAATTGTTTCATGAGGATTTTTACTGTATTTTCCAAAGATCTTTTTGCAATGTTTTCAAAATTGCTGTTGCTTAAGACACTTGGACAAACCAAGCTTGCTTGGCATTTAGCAGTGCGAATTAAGTCAAAGAGAGCGTCTTTCGTTTGGATCAGAGCACCTCGAAGGTGAAAGTATGACTTCAAAATTAATTTTGTCAAATAACTTCTATAAATTAAACCCCCTAAAGGAGTTAGATACTTTAATTTCCTCATGGTAGAAAAAATGTATTGAACTTTTTATTAAAAAAACTAATTTCATGTTTTTGCAATTACTAAATTGACTTGAAAGCATGGAAAATTATATGGAATAAACTTAGAAAACAACTTTTATCTTGACATAAATGTAATGATTTGGAATTCACTTAAAATATGTGCTCTTAGTATAACTAGCTTTGATGTTCATAAGTTGAAATGATAAACCAATTTTTTTTATATTTATGCAGTGTACAACAGGATTATTTGATTTATATTGCCCTGATACACATCTTGTTCTAAATCACTTAATTTTTAAGAATTGGCAATTAATTGAAATGTTCTAAAGTATTCTTTTTTTCCCCCAACCAAAGTGTAGAATTTTACAATTTTCTGTTTTTATTAATGAGAAGCAAGATTTTTTGTTATTTTGGCAAATAACAGCAATAATTTTTCTACATAGAGAACTTATTGTACATATCTATCATAAAATGTTTAATCTTAAATTAGCATTTTATGACAGTTTATCTATCCATTACAAACTTATAAACAATATTCCTAATCACAAAGATTGTTGCTTTGGAATTGAATTTACCTCTAGAATAAGGCATATTAAAATTGTGAAATTCTGTGTTGCTTGAAATTTTGAATTATTATCAGTCTGGAGACTATCTAACTGGAGATTTATAAAATTGGACTATAAAAAGCAATAACATGCACACCTTTTAGTCATTTATCATGGTAATGAAGCTCTTGCCTTCGGTTCAACAGTTCATGGGTTCGAATCCCACCTTGGGCATAGATGTTTGTAGTAGTTTGGAATCCACTTTAAACCGTAGTCCCGGTCTAATTAGCTCTCGTGTGCAAAAAATTAATGTTGAGCGTCAAACAAACCAACCAAAGTAATAAAGATGAGTAATATATGTGTGTATTTCATGGTAGTGTTTTGAAAATTCCAATGATGGAATTTCTTTGTATATATTTGAAGTGAACTACATGTTAAATCAATGAGTGTTTCAGTTTCATGCTATTAATTGCCTTAAACAATTTTAATTTTTCAAATATTTTGAATTAGGAGAAAGCTTCTACATTAAAATTCACTGAATTACAATAAAATGAAACAGGATTTTAATTATAAATACTCTCATGACACTTAGAATATCTAATATGTATATGTAACAGAAAACAATTTTCTTGTTTTAAGCCTAGTTCTGTAGGAATGTATCACTGAGTGTTTATAAATTTTAATGTAAATTTTAGTACATCCATAAAGGAAAGCATTTAAACAATGATCAATTATAATAGGAAAGGATTGTGAATAAGTTCTTATTTGTGTTAAGTTTAAAATTATTTTCCATTTTTTAAACTAAAGTAAAATTTTTAAGTTATTCATATGTTATATATTTATATTTGTGTGAACTTTTGTGTTAAAAGTTTATTGGATGTTCTACCTAAATTTCATACACATCAGTTACATGACATTAATTTGATAATTTAAATGTATTTTTCATTTAAAAACAAACTTGAAATTACTTATGCTTTGTAATGCCAGATTTCTTTTGTACTTTCATCTCTGATACAGTCAGTCACAAAAGTCTACATACACACTCTGATTTTTATATATTTTGCACATAACTCATAATTTCGAAAACTCAATTTTATTTTCACAATTATTTCTCATAATAACTTAGAATAAATGAATAAAATTATCAACATATTTGTTAAAACGCAATGAAAATAATAAAAGTTTCATATTATGTGGTCACGAAAGCCTGCATACAGAGACAGGAAACTCAAATTTTTGGCAATAAACAAAAATAAAAATACCATTAATACTTGGTAGGCCCTCCCTTTGAAGCAATGACTGCATGCATTCAGTTTGGCATTGAATTCACCAGGTTCTTTGTTGTTTCAGGTGAAATTTGGGACCTAGCCTGCTGCATAGCCTTCTTTAGGGTTTTGACGTGAGTAACGGATTGTTGTCTTATTTTTCTGTCGACTTCCTCCCAAATGTGTTCGATAGGGTTAAGGTCTGGAGACTGTGGAGGTGAATGCAACTGTTTGGGCGTCTTGTAGAGGAGCCATTCCTTCACAATCTTTGCTGTGAATTGTGTCTTGTTGGAAGACAAAGTTGCTTCCAAGTCCCAATTTTCTAACTGATTCATGTAGGCTGCCTTGCAAAATCTTCAGGTATCCAAAACGATCCATAGTACCCTCGATGAAAACCAGATTGCCAACTCCAGCTGCTGCCATGGCACCCCAAACGATCTCACTGTCTCCACCGTGCTTTATGGTGGGAGTCAAATTCTTGGGGTTCATTTCTGTGTTTTTTTCCTTCCAAACTTTTGCGCGGCCATCACTCCCAAAAATGTTGAACTTGCTCTCGTCGGTGAACAAAACTGTAATCCAAAACTCAATCCTTGTCAATATGTGTAGAAGCAAAGGCAAGTCTTTTCTTTCGGTTTACAGATGATACGAATGGTTTTCTTCTGGGAACTCTGCCATTGTAGCCGGCCGATCGAAGAATTCTACGAACATTTTCTGGGTGTACCTGCTTTCCAATTTCTGTTTCAATTTGATCCACTAATTTTAGGGCACTAATTTTTGGGTTTTTCTTCACTTTTCTTACCATGGCTCTTGCTTCTCGATCATTGAGCTTCCTTGGACGACCACATCGAGATTTGCTGAGCACATGTCCGCGTTTAACAAAGTTTCTGTAGATTGTTTGCACAGTTGACCGAATTTTGTTTACAATTTTGGCAATTTCGGAGTAAGATTTATTTCCACATTTCAATTTTACTACCAAATTTCGAAATTCTAAGGATGTTTCCTTTCCCTGGCTCATTTTAAAGCAATTTGCTATTATAATATCATGGAAAATACTAACGTTGAACTAACTACAAAAGTGTCGCCTCTAACTTAAGAAACCTTCCACAAATCTTCATGTGTAAATTTTCTCTTCTCAACCAATCGTGTGTATGCTGACTTTCGTGTCGCGCTAATTTTTACATATTCAGAAAATTTCCTAGTAGATGATAGTTTGAAACTTTTTAATTTTGTAAATCAGTTTTTAGTGAAAAAGGAAATATATTTTAATTTGCAAAATAGAATAAATAACTCAGTTTTGAAATGTGCCCTTTTTTAGGGTTGTACGTAGACTTTTGTGACTGACTGTAGATTTCTTGCATTATTTTAGAATTGTCAGGAATTCAACTGATAACTAAAATTGACAAAGCTAGTAAATATATTTTAAAATATAGACAAAGAGATTTATTGATTTATCACCTCTTTGTCTGCAAATGGAATATTGAAATAAAACTAAGATGATGAAAGATTCAAGATGGATATTTGTAAGATAGAAAATTGAACCTTAAATAACATTTGAAGTTTTGTCATTTATTGTATATTTGAAGATACAAACTTTATATCAAATTTAAGATACTAACTTTTTAACATTTTAAGGTTTAGTTATGAACAGATTTTGCTTTTTAAAGCTTATAAAGCCATTAATTTTTTTAAATAATACAAGTTCTGTAATTTAAGTAAGGATTTATTTTACATATTCTGATTTTTCATAGCATAACTTATTTAAAATAAATTGAAACTTAATTCACAGTTGTTTTTAAAATCATTATTATTATAATTGCTCTTAATTTTTTTCTAAAGTACCTTAAATCAAAAGTTTTAAATATTGAAAATTTTAAGTAAACTATGTTCTGTATTTTTCGTTTTGTGATGAGTTTAAAGTATTTCTATTTGTAGCTTATTAATCCCAGTCAAACTTCAAATTAGAATTTAGGTTGTAATTAAAACTTGGAAATTAAATTGCAAAGCTGATTTGCTAAGATGAAGAATGACTAGTCTTAATTGTTTAAGGGGTGATTTGAATATATAATCTATAGATATTTACTGTAAATTAACAGTTAATAAAAAAGTAATCCAGTTTTAACATTTTAAAATAGATTTTACTTAATATTTTAATTAACTTAAAATTTAGAAAACAGCTATGGTTATCAACTGGAATTGTGAAAAATTTGCCTGTAAGATAGTTTCTTCGCCGTGATAACCTTAAGTTATTTAACCAGCATTGACCTGAAACGAAAGTATCACTTAATCGTAGTTTTTCTAACTTTCCCTTTACAATTTCTAATGTTCGTTTCTGAAGTACGTTTTAAGAGTTTTTGTTTATTCCATATATTGTTGATAAAAAGTTGGTTACTTAAGTGTAAAGATTAGAGTTCTTAATAAAATTCGAAATTTTTGTGATGCCATAATGAAAGTGAATGTTTTTGGATTGTGTAATTGTGATTTTTACCGAAATATTATTACTTAGAAATATGTTGGATTAATACTGGTGACGATATTGGGATTATTTTGTTTTTAATTCTTACTACAAACTCATGAACGTAGACCTAAAATTACGATTTTAATTCCATTTTAATGATTTAAGAATCTAATAGTTCATTAAATTTGAATGTGAATTTACACCATTTAATATATCGCCAGTATATAAATATTATAATCATTGAAATCTTCAGTTTAGAAATGAGTTCTAACTTCTGCGACAAATACATTTCTATTGTTTTTACTAACTGGTAAAATGATCGCTTCTGCAAAAGTTAAGCAAAATTCTTTCCTGTGTATGACCTTGAACTAAATTCAAAACTCGGAATTTAATTGCGGCGATAACAATTTCTATTTTGTATCCTCATGGTTTAAAAGTTATTGTGTGTAAGAAATAAGTTTTGCGTATAAAAAAAGATCAATTTTATCACCACGAGGCTATTTTCACGTGATTTCGGTTACTATGGTATTTGAAACAAAACGCTTTGATTTATTATTTATCTTTAGAATTTTTCTTATTCTGTATATTTTTTCATTTAACAGTGCATAAAATTCTTTATTTTTAAAAAATGAGGTAAGTTGTAACGAATAGTTGCGATTTTTTAAAAATCGAATGTGTAAACGCTCGTTTCGGAAGTTTTATTTTTGATTTTAAATCGTTGGAAACTTGAGTTCTCATCTTCAGTGTTAAAATTTAAACTTAATATAATACTTTTGGAATCAAATTGATGAAAAGTTTCTTTTTCTTGCTTTCGATTGTAGATCGTTTTTTGGTGCATAATTTCATCGAATAATTTTTAGAAGCTTTTAATATTTATAAATTTAAAGACAGTTTTTCTGAAAAACTGAGTAATTGATGTATTTACAGAGACGCATGTAGGTTTATCTTGACATTTTAATATTAGATTTTATTCGATGCTTTTTTAGATTCTTTAAATACATGCTTAACTCTTTAAATACATGTTTATTTTCTTTTGATTTAGCTGCAGTTTAGTGAATGATTTTTTTCAGATTTGGATAAAAGTTCACTAACGAATACTTTGATATTTTGGCGATTTTTTCACGCCAAAATGTGAGTAACAAAATAGTAACCTTAAAATACGTTAATTAAATCCCTGAATGTACCAAGGTTACTAAAAATAAAATTTATAGCAAATATTCACCGCCAAACCAAGTGTTACCCACTTTTACACCTAACTTCAGATTTGTTTTCAGGAGTCCTATACTAAATTCGCTCTACAATCCAACATTAATTTGTGGAAATTGTTCTAGGAAAAATTATTTAAATTCAGTTTAATTCTTATCAATCGTATTTAGCAAACAAAATTTAAAGTTTTTATGGGGAATAAAGTATTTTTAAAATTTTGTTGTTGGGGGAATTTAAAATATCTTCTATGTTTTTATCAATTTGAAGTGAAAAAATAAGCACAATACTTAAAATTTTGAAATATGTACCCCTTACATAAATAAACTAAATCTTTATTTTTCTACTTAAATTTTTGATTTTTCAACAGCTTTGATCATATTTATATTTTCAAGGAACTTCCTGGGAAAATAGAAAATTGAAAAAATAGCAGTTTTACAAGTTTTGATTTGAAATGTTGTATTATATTAAATGTTCACTTATTTATTCTAAAATTTCAATTCCTTGTATTTTATTGTAAAGCTAAAATTTGCATTTTTATTGTAAATTTGAAGAGGAATTTAACTAATAAAAACATAATTTAAAAATTGTTAAAAGTTAGGGCCAGTATGGTATAATACATATTGTATTATAAATCCATACATAAGATACAGGAAATATTTTAATGTAAATTCTGCACTAAAAGATACCATATTAAAAAGGTAAAAATATATTTTCAGTTCTTTTGCTATTTTGGATCCAATAGTTCCAATGTTTTAATTAAAATAAAGATTATAAATATCTACAAAAACAATGAAACTGCCTCAAAACAAATATTAGTAAATACATTTCATAATTTTTTAGACAGGAAAGTAACCAAATTTCAGAGGCATCCTTAGTGCCGTTATAGTTTCCACAACTTTTATGCCACATTATGAAGGATTCTTAGTCTCAAAACACTATTAAATGTAAAAATGTACTTGTGTAAACTTATTAAGTAAACATAAAACAGTGATTGCAAAGTTCTGATAAATATATATATTTCAGGAATCGTACTAACAAAATACAAGTAACAAATATCTATCAGCATACCTCCTGGGAAAATGTTAAAGATTTGCTATCTACATTTGGAACTGTTGTGCAGTGTGAAAGAGGTAATTATGTGAAGTGTCGTGATAATCATTGAATAAATTCCAATTAATACCTTTAAATTGAATAAAGTTCCTATTACAACTGTACATTTGTTGCTACAATTGTATATTGCTAAAAATGCTACTAAGTTTTTCAAACTAAAATGTTAACATAAAACCTAAAACTCTTCAGGAATCTTGATTTTGTGTAAAGTTATCGTAGGATATTGTTTTTTACATGCCTATTTTAGGAATATCAAAACTATTCTAGATTCAATAAACATAATTATATCAGATCAATTTAAATATGACTTAGCCACTAATGTAAATTTAGCAGCCAAAAGTGTAAAAGATGTGTACTTCAGAGCAATAAAAGAAGCAATTTTGGAACTGAGCTGCTATGTATTATAACACGATATAAGGATAACCTTGCTAACTATTATAAGAATAATGGTGTAAAGTAAAACTTCTAAATTATGAAAATTAATTGATACCTGAAAAGAGTAAATATTTTAACCGTTGTTTTAAGTTGAATTCTGTGTAGTATTGTAACTTTTGAAATTCCAATATTTTAAATTAGCATTCTGTATTTTTTCCAGGAAACTTAATTTATTAATATTGAATTAATGTTATTATTTAATTTATACCACAAAACAATAAGCAAGGTTTTTACATAATTTAGTGCCATTTCTTGGCATTTATTTGAATCTGGAAAGAAAAAATTTTCTTCATGGATTCAACAATTTTTTTAATCCCTTAATGTTATGAAATCAATTATAGAAATATTGATATTATAAGTGTTTTTTCTTTCCTTTATATATAATGCTGAAAGATTGCAAATCATTTAAATATGTCTAGTAAATTATGTTTTAAAATTAAAAAAATGAAGTTAGAACAGTGGAATTATATGAAAATATAAGTGTACTGTTAGAATTTTGTGAAAAATTAATTTCTGTAATTAAGATTGTTTTCATGCTATCATTTATAAGGAATTTTTAATTTTAAGCAAAGAAGTATATAGTTTTAATTAGTGTGCATTTATTTGAGATGTTAAAATGTCATAAAATCATGTAACAAGAAATACTATTATATTAGAATAAGTCAAACAGCGTAGAATAAGTCCAGTTTAGCAACTTCGAATAAGTCTGTAGGAATATTTTAAGTGCCCAAATCCTTATTTTCTGTTTCCCTTGTTAATTTTTAAAATTCACTTGTTATATGCAAAGCTGCCTTAATTTCTGTCTCTCTGAATCCAGTGAGATGAAAATGGTGATTTCCTAAAACAATGCATTTGTAAACTTTATAAAGTTTGATGAAATATTAAACCATGATTATCACTTGTGATATTGACATTTGAATTAAAAACAGTGCTTTCAGGAATTTATATTAATATTTCTATTTTATTTCAGGTCCTGGAAAATCTGAAGAATACTGCACTGCTTATGTAACATATGAAAGTCAAGATCAAGCTCAACAGTAAGTAATAAGCATGTTGACATGAACTTAAAAATTCACTGATACCCTATTAGAATTTCTTACTTGTAAAAATAAATGATGAATCAGAGAAAATCTCAAAATATTGTCTTTTGATTTGGTCCAGGATGATTTTCATGAAATGCAAACTTATTGGTCTTTTTATCTAAAATTCTTTTAAAGTTGTGGCAGTTTTTCCCATTATTTTTCCTTTATTTGAATAAGTACAATTCAGTAATTTTGGGTTAGTCTCCTTCTATAGATATGTATGTTTAAGTATTAAGTTAAAACAACACTTCAGATTCAACTAAATTCAACTTAACTTTTTAGTAATATTCTTACTAATTATCTTTAGTAGAAATAGTTGTAATTCTGTATTTACTTAGCTAAAAGTAATCAGATTTTATTTTCAATTATGCATGTGTAATCTTTGAAGATTTTTTATTTAGTAGTATATGTATTAATTTCTTTTCAGAGCATATTCTCAACTAAACGGTTTTGAATTGGAAGGCACTCTCTTAAAAGTAGATTACATGATGGACAGAGGACCTGGATCACGCAGTCCACGTGGTGGTGGTGGTGGTGGAAGAGGTGGTATGCGTGGTGGCATGCCTTTTTCTGGAAATTCTGGTTTCCCTTTGCGTGGCTCTGACTTTCCTTTAAGAATTTTAGTTCTTAGTGATATGGTTGGTGCTATAATTGGACGTTCTGGTGGCACAATTAGACAGATCACTCAACAGTCAAGAGCTAGGTAAATTACTCTTGAAATTCCTGTGATTTTAAAATTTTTGCAATTTGATATGTAATTGTAATTACATCTATAAATCCTTCATAAACTAGACAAAAAATGAAAAAACTCATGAGCATACTAGTCTGACTAAATAACTTAAAATAGTTTTATTTGTGTGTCTTCTAGAGGCTTGAAATTTCTTTAGTGAATTAATTTCTAAAAATTATTAAACATTCTTATTGAATGAAATTTGTTTATTTTCTTACTCCAGTGGAGATACTATATTGTATATTGGTTAACTTTGCTTTCACATATTTAAAATGCATACCCACTGTGTTATGCATCAATGGCAGGTTTTTATTCTGTAATAAGCTATAGTGATAGTGATTTTATATTCCACTATTAACATCCTCAGTATTAATCTTCCAGTAGAACTTAAATGGTAAGTTTCCTTTATTGCATTATACAGGAAGTCTTACCATTAGGATATTCTGTTCTTTTAGAATCCTTTAAAAGGTTCTTTATTTTAAATTAGCCTTGACTTGACTGATGACTAGTATTACTCACTGGTAAATGTGGTAAGTTGACTTGAAAGAAAAATCACCTGAAAGATTGTTTCTTACAAGAACTTCATTAGCTTTGATAGAGGAAGTGTTATTTTTATGTAGTTAATTGCCTATTTTATTTTGTTTATGTTATCAAACCATTTATATAAGAATTTTATATTGAAAATTGTACAGAACATGTGTCTGGTTGCTTTTATTATGTATATCCTGCATCAAACTATATTTATAATATAAACTTAAACTGCAGAATTTAAGAATTTACTAACCTTCTTAAATGTACATTGTGCTAAATAAATTTTTAATATTTTTCAGAGTGGATGTCCACCGTAAAGAGAATTCTGGAACATTTGATAAAGTAATTTTTAGTTTTAAAAATGCTTCATTTTTAATAAAGTACTGTTTTAATTAAACCTAATGTTTCTTACTTTAGCAGTTTTGTTGTAATTATAATTCTGTTTTTTATTAAATATTTTTTGTTATTAAGTTCTTTTACAATGGATACTGTAAGTGAATTATTTCATATATACTAGCCTACAAAAATAAAGAAACAACCAGATTTTGTTATTTTTAAATGAATGTAAAAACTCAGTTTTGTTGACTTGCACAAAACGGGTATTAATTGCTCTTTAGAACAGTCAATTTACTTAACATATCGGTTAAAATTTACTGTACGGTCACCCTTGGCGAAATTTTCAAAAAGTCGCCAAGGCCGTACGACGTTATACTTATGACGAATTTCCGATCGGGAAAAACGGCGGGAGAAAAAAATGGCTGAAATAGTGACAAGTATTTCATACATTATTGGTATATCAATATACTCAAAGTAATTTTACAAAATTAACAAAAAACGCAAATTTATAGATTTCAAACATCAATGGTAAAATAATAAAGTTGATATGTTAAATTATCCATAAAAATTTTTGATTAAAACAAAACACAAAAATATTTCGAATAAATATTTTGATTTTGATAAAATATCTTGATTTACAAAAATGTTTCGAAAAGAACGAGGGAGCTAAAATAAGAAATTACTTCGGAAACGAATGCGAATAAGGAAAATATGGGAACTTCTAAAAAGTAAATATCAGTTTTAAGAAAATCAGAATACGAATTCTAACGAAAATTCCAGAAGAATCCGAACACGAATAACAATGAAAAATAAAGCAACATTCAGAAAAGAATAAATATAAATTATTAAGTACAAACTAAACTGTTAAATAGAATATCTTTAAGAAATTAAATACAGAAACAATAATTTTAAAAATGTATATTTACAAATTATATAGTATTTAATAGTAATAATATAAATTATAAGAATGCCATATACATAAACTAAAGAAAGAATGTATCGACACAATTTTAAACAGTAACTTTAAATTCAATTTAAATTTTTAAATTAATGAAAAAGAGCAATACAACCTGGAATTTAACTATCCAAACTGTCAAGCAAATTGTAAAACACACTAAAAAATCTTACGAAGTTAACTCGCAAAAATTTCTAGTAAAATGCTGAAATGGAACAAAATGTTTTAAATTTCATCGCGATGACGTAAACACTAAGGTTGTTAAAATTGAATTTTCACCTTAATTCTTATTGGTCTTCATCTGTATGACGAGCATCTCACGATAATCACACGAGACAAAAATAAGGCTCTGTTCGCCAAATTTGGCTTCAAAAAAAAAATATGCGCCAAGGGTGACCGTACTGTAAAACTGAGCCAACATATCAATTCCTAATTCCAGACATTGACTAAATCTGTGGACAACAAAACATAGGGGAAAAATAATCAAATATGGTAAAAGTCTCTTATTCAAAAATAATTGTACAAAAGAAATTTATTTTCTTTTTGAAAAATTGCTATTTAATTAACTTAAATTTCAAATATTTTATAAACTTCAGTTTCAGCCTTGTCAATTTCTTTCAGCAGCTGTATATTTTATTTAATATTAAACATCTTTATCTTGATAGTTTTTGTAACAATTTATATGTTTATGAATTTTGTGCTAAATTTTTTTTAAACTGTAAAAATTGGAAACTTAATTGTAATCTAATTCCAGAAATTATCTTTTTAATTCTTAATTTTAGAAATGTTCTTTAAAGCTGTTTATACAAGAAATTATATTAAGTGATTGATACTGTTAGTCATTCACTGCATTTTTACTGTTTCATTGATTAATTAAATTTTTTGTTTATATTTTTCTAAAGCTGCTGAAATATATACATAATTTTATTTTCTGATCTTTTTTAGGAGGAAATGTATTCAGTTCAAGTTATCACTATTTATGGTAATCCTGATAATTGTTCCCTTGCTTGTCAAAAGATACTTGAAGTAATGCAACAGGAAGCTAATAATACTAACCGAGGGTAAGTTGTCATTTAGCCATTTCTACTAAATATTAAAATTTTACCACTCTTTCATAACCAAATAAACGTCAACTTATTATATTAACTGTTTTTAAATTTTAAAGGGAAGTTCCTTTGAAGATTTTAGCCCATAACAACTTAATAGGAAGAATTATTGGAAAGAATGGTAACACCATAAAGAGGATAATGGAAATGACTGATACCAAAATCACTGTTTCAAGGTACAAGTTTTTTCATTTGCTTGTAATGTATTTAATATTTCTTTAGTAGATTTACATTAATTTGTGTAGCTATACATACTATATATGTACTTTTTTGCATGAAATTTAATCTCTTGAAATTTTTAATTAATATTGGTGAAGTATATAAATTTCTATTAATGAACTTGTTTGGCATTTATATCTATTGAATACAGTTGATATAAAAGCATTTTTTCCTTTAAATATATTTAAATCGGTTCTAATTTTCAAATTTTAATCTATAAACTGGACATGCTCATTCGCAAAACTTCTAAAAGCTTTGTATTAAAACTAAATCATCTTGTTATGGACAAACATATAAAAATTTTAAACTGATAAAATATAAGGTTGCATATAGTATTTTACTGAATGCCTGGTACAATCTAAAGGGAACAGATAATATTCTGTTTAATTATATATTCCATTTAAAATGAATAATTTTGAGAATTAATTCATTTTTTTTCCAACAGCAGCATGCAGGATGTGAATACCTTTAACTTTGAACGCATCATCACAATCAAAGGTAAACTAGAAAACATTTGCAAAGCTGAACAGATGATCAGCAGCAAGCTAAGGCAAAGCTATGAAAATGATTTGCAAGCTATGGCCCCATCTACCATGATGTTCCCAGGATTACATCCAATGACAATGATGTCTACTCTTCCTAATGCTGGCTATCCTGGTGGTCGTGGTGGACCAGTTCCTCCTCCACCTCCTCCTCCACCTTATGGTGGTGGTATGTATGGAAATCCCCCTCCTTACAATATGCCTATGATGTATTCACCTAATGCTCCTCCTCCTCCTAACATGGAACCCACTAAAGAAACAGTTTACTTATACATACCAAATTCTGCTGTTGGAGCTATTATTGGTACTGGTGGTAGTACAATTAGAGATATGATTAGTTCTTCTGGCGGCAGTATTAAAGTAAGCATTTTTCTTGGCTGATGTATTCTAATTATTCCTAATGTATGTTTATGTTGTAGTAATTATGATATGCTAAAATAGTCTTCTCTTATATTCTAAAGACAAAGATAAAATATCTTTATTTTTTTGAAATACAAAACTTTGTTGTAGCCAAATATTTTAATATACACTTGTTTAATTTAATGAATTCTATGAATTTAAATCTACATTATTAACTGGTGAAAATATTAAAAAATTATGAATTTTTTCTTTTAGTTTCTGCTGTAAAACGTATATTTAAAATACTGAAAAAAGTGTTATTTTTGTTATCACAAAAGTAGGGACACATTATTTTGTGTTTCTTTTGATGTAAATTAATGAGTATAAAAGTTGTTTGAAATTGCAAATGTTTGAAAATAAACAATATATGTGAAAATTTAATTACCTTAATGCGAAAAGAGATTTTTTACTTAATAAAACTGTCATCAAATGAATCCAAATTAACATTTTACTGTCACATCTAGTGTAAATGACATGAAAAAAATTTCGGTACTTTTCCACACATTATACCTCTGATAATCCCTGTAACATGAAAGAAGTAAATCATAAATTACTGTCATAAATATTTTATTTTCATAGTGTATTGTTTAAGAAGACTTATATTAGAAAATACTAAAAATCATTTTATAAACTCGTATTAGAAAATACTAAAAATCATTTTATAAACTCATATTAGAAAATACTAAAAATCATTTTATAAACTCAATAAATATCACTTATTGACAAAACTCATATTTGATGCCAATGTTTATTCCTGTCAAGCTGCTTAGCAATGGAATGGATATTTGATTTTGTAGGTATATAATAGCACCTTTTTTCAATAAAACAAAATTAAATATTGCTGTATTTTGCCCTTCGCGACTTGTTGCCGTGATGCCCCTTTTAATCCACAAAATTATTGCTAAGTCATCTTTTGCACTAATTACCTTTAGCTTGTTTAACTTCGTTTTACTTTTTAATGAGTTTTTTACAAAAAAAAAATCTATTGGAATATATTACTTAAAATAAAATTTTGAACCATTAAAATCATTTGCTGTTTTATTCACTTTGTAAGAAAATGCTATTTCTTCTGATCCAAAAGAACAAAAGAACTTCTGATTGGAAAAGTACCATAATTTCTTAGTATTTTAAAAACTTGAGTCTCTGTATATGTATAATCTACCAGTGTTTCACTTTAAGATACACAAAAATAAAAGGAGAAATTCTACATAAAAATCTGAAAAATAAACATTTTTCAGATTTTTATGTAGAATTTTGCCTTTTATTTTATCGTCCAAGACAAAAAAAAATTCTGTTTGTACTTAATTTTTGCAGTCCTTTTGCTATTAATCTTTGTAAAAACTTCTAAATACTAACGAACTTACTTTTGAAACAAGTGTTTTTATTATTTCATAGCAAACATTTTGAAGTCAACTTTAATACTTAATAGAAAATTTTGATATTTCTATAGTCACGAAAACTTTGATTGAAAAGTAATCACATGCACATGTGCCAGAAACAATACTTAATACTTACAGAAACAATACTTCTGGTAAAACATTTTTGATTATTCTTCACATTGATCATTATCATTCTGGTTTTTAATTCAATATGTTTTGACTTCACTACTGGCATGAACATGTATATATCAAACTTTATAATTTGAAGAACTTCAAATGTAATATAAGAAACTTGAATGTGTGGAATTGACTTTAAAGTTGAATTTCTATTTGAGTATTAGCAAAGTTAATTTAGCATTTCTATAACAGATACAACAGTTTAATTCATTAAATTACAATCCAAAACAGCTAGCATTTTTCAATTCTTAAATTTCGATCCTCTTTCAGGTTGCTCAAACAAATAAAGATGAACCTATTGATCGTGATGCTCTTAGAAAAGTAACAATTATTGGCACTCCAGAAGCTCAGTGGAAGGTAAGTTCTTTTAATATTTAGTAGTTATAAAAATTTTAAGTTAATTTAAGTCTCTCTATTTTTAATAAAGCAATTTTTGAAATAAACAAATTGCTACTTAATTTATTTCAGGCACAGTATATGATATACAAAAAAGTTACTTTTGAGACATATACTGGAGCACAAGATGCACATTGCCTCAAAGTAGAAATCTTTGTACCTTCTAACCAAGTTGGTCGAATCATAGGCAAAGGAGGTCAAACTGTAAGTATAGGTATTCATTACTATATTTACTCAAAAATTTGTAATCCTGAAGTTGAACTATTTGGATTGATTGTAAATAATATTTAAAAGCAAAGGTGCCCAATGACATACAAACCCAACTCTAAGAAGAAGAAATAATATTTAATATATTTTGAAAATATGCAATAATAAAGTTTTTTAGTTTTAAATTTTTTCTAGCTGAATACATGTGAGGACAAATTGCATTTTTATTGTAATTTAATTTTATAATGTTAACTTGTTAAATATTTAATACATTAACTGTACCATAAATGAATTTATGAACTTAAACAATGCGTTGGGATCACTGGTTTAACCCTTTGACGCGCACAATATTTTTTTAAAAATTTTAAACTAAAGAATTCTAAAAATTGAATGTTATGATCCCACAGACAAATAATATATGAATTTAATAAAATCTACATCTACCCATTTATCTGTGGGTGGTGGTCGCAAGGCGCAACCAGCGCATGTCTAGGACCTTGATACTTACTGAGTTAGCAGGGGAAAAAAACTTACCTTATTTCGTACGCGCTTTCAATAAATGATGATTATTGCAAACTTCTTAGATAGTTTGTATTTAAAATGCAGTATATTATTTTTTTACAATATTTTACAAAGTAAAGAGTAGTAATAGTGAAAAATTAAACATTTATATAATTTTGTTGCTATAAAAACATGTCGATACTGAATTTAGAATCCTCATTTAGAAGGTACAGTTTTTTTTAAATGCCAATTAGAAAAAAGTTATTTCTTGTGAAACTGTTCAAAGCATCTTTTATCTTTTTGATACATGCATAAACCAACATTGCATGTTTCACATATGTATCTTGTTCTGTGAGGTTTCTCCTTTGTGCTACAAAATGTGCACCACCGTGGTTTGCATTTTATTGGCATGTGTTCAGCATTTTTTAATCTTTTTTATTCTGGAACATGAGGTTTGTGGCTTTTTATACATGCGGAGCTTGATATTTTTCTTTTGGGAACAGATCCTTTATTTTCCATTGAAATCAAACTACTGATGTCCATTCTGAATAACTTAAGTACTTTTAAGTTTGGATCACTTTCTGGAAGCATTTGATATATAATAAAGGAATTTACAATAGTGACATCAATAAAATGGAAGAAAATTCGATGCCACCATTTTTTACTTTTCCGATCAATTTCATATAAGCTTTTCAATTGATCAAAATAGTCCACATACCCCATATTTTGATTGTAATCCTTTTCTTCAAATAAAGCCAATGCCTCAGCTATCCCAAGCCCTTTGCGACGCATTTTAAATTTGAACAGTAGAAGAAAATATTTACACACAGTTAAAATATATTGCTATTAATTATTTTAAATTTAAATAAAACTTTTACGTAAATACTATTTTCGATAAAATATATATGAATATATATATATGTATATATTTACATTAAATTTAAAACACACAAAATACTATAAAATAAAAATTTCCGTACTAGCCTGGGAGCAAACGCAACATTCAACGCAAAGAAAAATCTGCAACTGAAAAGTCTTTCTGAAACAGAAATAGCGAAAGCACATGTTCACTGGGGATATAAATGCCACATGTTGTTTACAAGTAAAATGACCATATGATTCAAATCCCCCTTCCCCACACTCCTAAACACTCTAATTCCCAATCATAATATGCCGGCCATGTTTATGTAGTCTGCTGTTCATGTAAGTCATGTGTTCTAGCTGCGTGGTTTCGTGGTGCAACCACCAGGAATTTTCCTCAAAAAAGGAAAGTTTTTTACGTATCTAGTTCAAACTACTGCTGCATTTATATTGTTTATGACAGACATGACGGTATAGGAAGAAAAAATTTCTGATATTTATTATTATTTATATTAAAAAAGTACGTTATTTTGTGTTGTTAAAAATGAACATTAAATAACGCCATATTGGAAGGAGTCCGACCTGAAATTAATTTGGTGCTGTCATCTGTTAGTGTTATTTAAAAGTAAAAGATATGAAATCTATAAAATTTAAGTGAAAAATCGTGAAAAGGAATTAAGAAAAAATATTGAAAATTGGTGGTTTCATGGCCTGACCACCGCGCATTAAAGGGTTAATGGGAAATTATCCTAGATTGTATCCCCCTGCTGCTAAGCAATTGAAAATGAATGTTGTGTTTCTGAAAAAGATTGTGTATTGTGTGGTAGACACATCTGTCACAGCAATTTGCTTGGGCGTTTTCCAGGATTTCCCATCTTGCTACTCATAAATGAAAAGTCTTAAGAAAAGGCAGTTATGAGGTGAGGTGGCTATTACAACACTCTTTTCTGTTAGACGGTGCACTATGCTGTGTGAAATATAAGCTTTTCATCTGGTTTATATTTTTATGTGAGTTACTAATATTTTTGAGTAATATATTCAAATCAGTGTGAATAATCCTGGAAATGCCCATTTTTACCATGATATATTTTAAAACTTCAAAATTTAAAAGATAATTTTATAATAGTAATCATTTCTTTTATAGATCTATTAATCATTGTAAACATAATTTTATACGGGTAATCATTTCTTTTATAGATCTATTAATCATTGTAAACATTTTAAATTTATTTAAAAATGCATATATTTTTTTAGGTTAGAGAGCTACAAAGACAAACACATGCTATTATAAAGTTACCTGAAGAAAATGATAATTCAGAATCTGATGAAACCCCCGTCCATATTATTGGTGATTTTTACAGCACACAAGTAAGATGCTAGATATTAGTTCTTTTATAAAAGTTTAGGTTTTCAAATATAAAATAGCCGTTTAATATGTCTTTTCAAAATCTTATTTGAAAGTTTATTTGATCTTATTTGCAGCTTTTTTGACTTGTTTGAACAATTTAATATAAGCAGTAGCAAAGCTTCTGAAACTTAATATTTCTCCCTCCATTTTTTAGAATCCTATTTAATTTCTGTGTATAGTATAAAATTTCTGAAATTTTTATTTTTCAATTTAAAATTACATCTGTTGTAAAAAATTTTTAATTGAATAGTAAGTGTTCTTAAATTTTTCTTTTTTAGATGATGCTACTTTCATAAATACCCTGTTTAATCATAAATTAAAACAGTATTAATTTACTCATGACATAGCTATAAAACTTTCTTTTCATTACTGACATAGGATTTAATTTGTTTATTTGATCTGCAATATCTAAAGTTCAGATTTATTGATTACAAATCTAAAAATTTGGTTGAGCTGAGTTTTTAATAAACCGTCTATATTTTACTGATCTTATGTATAAATTTGTCCAAAAATTTATTGTATTGCATCTTTCTTCTTGTTGTGTTTTATCTAATAACCACATCCTTTAATTTTGCAGTTAATAAAAAGTTCTGTAGAATGATTACCTGTGTTGTTAATGTTTCTAATTATTAATCTGGACATGTTTCCTTTCAGGCTGCTCAACGCCAAATTAGAGCATTGGTGAGCAAAAGTCAGATGGCTGGCCTTAGACGACCTGGAGGTTTACCTCCAAACCAACGTCAAGTTCAGGTGAACTAGCCTGAGCCCCCAAGCCCCGCCACACCATGACCTTCAAGATACCAAAGACCAATTTGCCACCTCATCTCATCTTCAGTACAGGGTGGCTGTGGGTTTGGGGGTACAGCAGACTAGGATGCATGAACGTCGTCGCTTTGTTTGGTTTCCACATATCGCCTTATCACCAACAATCCCGAGGTCTCAGAGGAACTGTAAATGTGCTACCCAGAGACCCGGGGATTGTTGCCTTGTTTAATGGGGCTGTAAATCTCAGGAATGGAGTAAATGTGTTAATATGTGTATGATAAAGCATTTAAATTTTTGTAAGTAGGAGTGTAAAGTGCGAAGTTGTTTAGTTAGTACAAAAACACGGACCATAATTGTTGATATATCATGGTCTTTGTGATGTTATTGAAAAGTTTATTTTTGATACTTGTTGGAGAAACTTTTTTGTTGTCAGTTTTTATGATGGGCATTTTTTGCCAAGGAGTAAAAATGTGGCCAAAGGATTTATGAAAAACAAAGTTAATCACAGCGAATTCGTTAACTGCTGTTCTAAAATTTTTTTCTAGAATTTGTAATTTTCTGTTTCTCCAATAAGCATTGTTTTTCAGAGGCTCTCCCATACTACCCCACCATCCCTACTCTGTATGAGCTCTCATTAATATATATATATGTATTCAAAGCTTATTCTACACATGCATGCATTGTCACCATTTAATACGCAAAAGGTCTCTTACAATAGGGGATTTATTGCTAATGAACATTTTAATGTACCGAAGATTGCAATGGTAAACCAAACAAAGCTTAAAACATAACTAATGTTTCTAGTTTTTACATGCGGAGAAAGTGATATATTTTGCTGACAACTGTACTATATAAATGATGGGAAAATTTTCTCATTTTTATTTCATCCCAATACTACATATTCTCACCCTCAAACATGGTATCAATGTAGGTCAAATACATTTATAAAATAAAAAAGCAAAGAACAATACTGGCTGTGGCACATTAGGGCAGACAGATTATTTCATAAAGAAATATTAAAACTTTATTTCGACTTATACAACCCACTCTTATGACGACAAACACTTTGAAATTTGAATTGTTAAAATTTACTCTGTGCAGCTATTTTTACTTAATTACCTCAACCCATTTGGAATATGAAAATTAGACCAAAACAGTCTTATTTTAATTGGATTGTTTTGTGTCAGTAAGAAATTGAAAGCCTCAATCTGGCTGAAACTGCACAGTTTATATTAATTGGCTCTACAAATGCTCGAACACTCTTCAACGCTTTCAAATAAATCATGTGATTAGCGTAAAAGTCAAATAGCAGTATTCGGAATAATAATTTGAGGGACCTTTTGTTCTAAGTATTTTGATGTTAGTTTTACATGGAACTGTAATTTTTAATTTTACATTTTTAACTAGTTTTTAAAAGTTTGTAAGCATTTTATCTATTTTTCATGAACAAACTGTAAAGAATTTTACTCTATTTTTCTACCTGTTAAGATTTGTATGATTTAAGATATAATCGAACCTCAAATGAAGCTTACAAATGGCTGGGGAAAAGGCCCATAGAAATATTATTCACGAGTTAATAGATGCTATATATTTTTCAACCAAGACTACAACTATCAGTGACTTACTTCTTCACACTCAAGTACAAATGAAATGCAATCCTAAATGGATTTGCCTAGACTTTATATATGCTGCTGATTCTTAGCATAAAAACTAAGCAACCCTCAAATTTCTCAGCAGGTTTTTCTTGCTTGAGATTTTAGAGACTTCTATATATTTTTCAACTCATTCAAATGACTTAGACTGCTGATTTACTTTCAAGTATGGGCATAAATATGTATCCCACTCACATTGCAGTCTTGATATAAATTAAACCCTACTGCAGATCAAGCATATATTATACCTGGAATAATTCTGTACTAAAAGTACAATTACATATTGAATATATATGGTAATTTTTACCGTAAAACATTTATGCAAATGCTGATTATGTAGTAAATCATATATGCATGTTCTTTTCTATTAGTATAAGGAATGATTTCTTTTTATATTTTGCCTTTTTATTAATATTTTCACTTAAGATTTGTGTATTTCAGACGCATGGAATGCTGTAATTGATTTATTTAACTTGAACTTTACTATTTAGTTTTATGTATGACTTAAAAATTTTGATTTTTGTTCAGTATGATATACATTTAAGTATCTGTATTCTATAGTTTATTTCACCAATGTATTTTTGTGGAACAGGAAGATAACCTACTTATCAATATTATATTAAGGTGATTTTTTGTATGTTCCAATATTTTGTGTGGAATGGTTTCTTTGCAATTGCCTTAGAGTGTAAAGTTTAGTGGCTTTAATCTGTGAGGTTTTTGTGTTAAGAGGGCAATTGTGTTGAAATTGTTTCCATTTATATTTCATTCTTCCTGTAAAATTGAATGAATTATTCTATTATGAAATGTTTGAATTTAGCGACTTAGTTATTTTGTCTTTTTTTTTTTCCTGCTTGCCTGGCTAATATTTACATGTAATAGGAAATAGGTATTTAAAAATTGTGTACTCACTCCAGATGTAAAATTGACAGTGTTAGTGGTATTTACTATTAATATTTTGCAATGCATGTTATAGTTAAAGATTTTACACTGTGAGGGAATCCTAGTGTTAAAGGGGGAATATATAAAATAAAAAATGCTATAGTGGAAATTAAACTTTTGAAAACTTAAATAATATTTAAATTACTAAATATACATTCTCCTTGCTATAGGCAGTTTTTTCTACCTTTTATTACAGCTTTCATTGTTTCCATTATCAAAATTGTGGTTTATTAAGTGCCATTTCTGTTCAAAGTAAACTTGTTCGACTGTAGTACAAAAAAAAGATGGCCTTGGAAATTTTGCATATTCTAATAGTTTCTCTAAATGGAACACTTTATTGATAATGGAATCGGAGAAAGTTGCCTTCACATATGCCCCATAGCCTAGAGGAACCTCGCAATGAAATACTTCACAATTTTACTTCTGTATTTAATGAATGGTCAGTGTTTTTTTCTTTTATGTTAATTAACTAGAGGAGCTCAACAGTTAAGACCTTGGGGAATTCTGCCTTTTTTCCACCATAGAAGTACCATTGGCAGCAGCAGCAATCATTGTAGCCACGGAAACCTCTTCAATATTTCTAATCAGCTGCAAACCCTATACATGGCCTGTAAGCCACATTGAACTCCTCATATGTTCTATGTTTTCTATGAGGAATTAAATTATTCTAGTTAAAAAAAAAAATTGTTTGTTTCATTTCTTTCAATTGACAAATGTTACTTGTGGATATACATATTCATGAACTAGTGCACACTAGTAACAGTTCAATAAGTTAAATAACACTAAGTACATAACTTTCAAATAGCACACTAACACATCTTCAGTTATTGACACAATCTCCCTCTCCTTATGAAAAACAAGCAAATGTCTTTTAACTTATTTTGAATTACTCCTGAACTTTTTTCTTTTGTGATTGCATCTCTTAAAAGTTAAATTATTTAAAAAAGTATATTTTAAATTTACCCTGATACTAAGGTGAATTTATTTTAGTTATTTGCCATTTTTTAAAAATTGTGCTACTTATTTTATATGGTAATGTTTCATACTGAATATTAAAATATCTTTATTTTGATGTGAGGCACCCAATAAATAATTCGAATACATTCCTCTTAACTGTTCATGAAATTTTTAATAATCGTGCATTTAGTTTTTAATTGTTAACATACATAAGGTTATTCTAAAAGATAACCATTTCAAACACCTGTTCTAAGTTTATAAATACGGAATAACTATTTTCTTAGTGGAAAAGAAAAGATCCGATTTTTGTAAATCCTAATTTAAAAATAGTGAAAATTACCTTTCCCATAAAGTTGAGTGTTAAAGAACCTAGGGAGTTCAAGCTTTTTATATATAACATTAAAATTGCAAAAAGGTAACATTTGTTGAATAGGAATTATGGCATTGTAATAAAAATATTAATAGTGCTAGATTTATGGAAATATAGAATATTTTTGTTGATATAACAAAAGTTAACTTGTTAATAAGACAGAATACTAATAATTGTGTACCATAATTGCAGTTTTTATTTCTATATAAATTAAAAACCTTCATATAAAACCTGTGATGTGAATGTCGTTGAGTTATACAATATCAAACAGCTAATTTGGATATTAAATTAACCATATTATTCATTCTCATTTCTAACATGTTTATTATCCAATGTGTTCAAAATTCTTAGCAATTTACTGAAGTCTATATCAAAAAGTGGTCGCCAAACCTATCAGAGCAAGCGAAATTTTCAAATCCTACTGTGAGCAACCAAAAAAAGAAAACTACCAACTCTTAAAACTCTTACTTTTGTTGTCTTAAATTAATTTTCTGGATAAAATTTAGTAAAACTGTTAATTACAAAAAGTTGATTTAAAATCAATAGTGGGTTAGTTTAGAAATTTATACATACACACTTGCCAGAAAGTCTACTTACAAATGATCAGTAAACCTAGAGAATAAAAGTACATTATGTCAACATTAATTCAATTTTTATGTAATGCATTTTCTCTTTTTGGCCGTTTCTGCAGATGAAATATTCCATTCTATCTTTCGATATGATGTGTTGCGTTCCAATAAATCCCATAAATGTTCGATGGGGTTAAAGTCTGGCGATTGTAGAGGAGTATACAACTGATATTTGATATTGTACAACAGCTTTACTTGGTCAGTGTTTTTTAGCTCATCTTGTTGAAACCAAAAGTCAACGCTAAGTTTCTAATCTTATGCTCTCAGCTTCAAATTTTCTATTAATATACACTCACTTCCAAAAGTTAAGCACGAAGATGTAAAATGCAAAAAATTCAACAAATACTGCTTTGATTAACAAAAAATACGGTAGGAAAGTAGCGTATTTATGCATAAAATAAAATCAATTACATACCGAAATGAAAATTTTAAATTTTTCTAAGTTATCAGATGACATATTGGAGATTTAAACAGCATAAAATGAAAAAGGACATTAATAGGGTATGTAATCCCCCCTCATCTGTATACAAAGTGTACACCTTGTGACCACTCTTTCAGTTAGGTGGTCAACCACCGCAGAATCAAGCAATGGCCATTCTTGTAGAGCAGTTTGCAGCTCAATAAGAGTGGCTGGAGGTGGGAAACGTGAAGATACAGCACAACCGAGGGAATCCCAAAGATTTTCAATAGGATTAAGGAATGGCGAATATGCTGGCCATGCCATACGCACAATCCCTTCACTTTACAGGTAGTCATAGACGTTGTCAGCTCTATGGGGACGTGCGTTATCGTCCATTAAAACAAAAGTAGGACCAACTGCTACAGCGTACAATCTCAATGGGTTCTAGGACTTCATCTCGATACCGGACAGTCGCCACAGAATCTTTTTTAAAGATGTGCAGTATCCTAATGAAATCTTTGGCAACACCATAATGCTTCCGCCTCGGAATGGGTGATGTTTTGGGGCTGATTATAAGTTCCTTGTTCACGCCATATCCTTATACACTTGCCATCTGGCTCCAGAGCAAATCTTGACCCATCAGTAAACATGACATTGCCCCAGTCAGACACAGTCCAATTGACATGTTCCCAACACCACTTTAATCGTGCCCTTCTTGATTGGACAGACAAACCTAAACTCAAGGTACGCAGGCGTACAGTCCACTCATATGTAATCTTCGGAGTACAGTAGCTGCAGATATCACCTTACCAATGGACGCTGTAACCATAGATGTCACACGTGTGGATGTCGCTCTGCTATTCCGCTTGGCCAAAATTGCAATATATCGATCTTCCGCGGGGTTTGTAACCGTTGGGTGACCGGCTACGGGCCTTCGGACAATTCTGTGTGGTTTGGAATGGTTTCCATAAACGTGAAATTATAGAATAATGAACGCCGAAGAAAAGAGTAACATCTGAGATCGACTGTCCTGCTTCCATACGCCCTAGATTCGTCTTCTGGAAATGATAGAAACACGTATGTCTTGAAAACAAATTGTGCGAAAGTTTTAAGCATCTTCTATCAGCTCTTGCATTCAACTTATGTAACCCTTCATAAAGCTGGTACCTTATAAGACTGCCCTTTTTGCATATTTCTTGACAAGAAAGCGCGATTGGCTGTTACCTAACATTTGCATACTTCCATCTACCTCGGCAGCGATTTGCATCCCCAATTTTGATTGGCTTCTGGAAATTAGCATTTTCCTCTCCTTGCTTAACTTTTGGAACCGAGTGTATTTAGATATCCCGTATGACCTAATGTGGAGTCTATAAAAGAGTTTATTGATTAACTCTACTTGCTGCCATGCACCCTCAAATCATTACGTCACCTCCACCATTTTTAACTTTAGACACAAAATTTTGCTAATCAAAAGCCGTACCTTGTTTTCTCCAGACCAATTTACGCTTTTTTATGCCAGAGATATATTTATTTATTTATTTTATTACATTACATATATTCAGACTTGTATGCTTGAGATCCGCTTGTAAGTCTTCGTCGATAGTAGTACAAATAGCACAATGACAGATGTACAACCACAGAAGAATAACGAAGAAAACACCCAGGGCCATGGTGGGAATCGAACCCACACTCCTACGCTCTCAAACGATTAGCGGAGTGATATTTTGACCACTCAGCCACGGAGCGCCCGCCAGAGATATATAACTTGCTTTCATCGGAGAATACTTTATCAAAAATTCCAGGTTTAACATACTCGCAAAATTTAAATGGTTTACTTATTGGCAGTTCGAATACATGGCTTTCTACAAGCTACACGGCCGTGATAGCCAGAATTTTTCGTATAGTATCTTCATATGAAGAGATTTAATAAAACTTTATCTAATATCAAGTGCTATTTAAGATGCAGTAATCTTTGGATTTAAATGTACGGATTTTAGGATGAATATCTTTTCTTGTAAAGTCAGCTTGGATGATTACTCTGAGGCTTTAAGATAATCAATAATTACACACTATCGAAATATTTGTTACTCTTTGGATAGAAGAATGAGTTTTTTCAATTGCTCGAACAATTTTACCTTCATTCCTTTGTCATTCTTTTCGTCCGGAACAACCTCTTTGTCTTTAGAATCCATTTTAAAGTCTACTTATTTGCAAGTACTATTGTATCATAGAATAAAAAACATTGTTTTGTGTTGATATTTGTTGTATTGCTACCAGAGTTAAAATGAGTAAGTAGTAAAAAATAAATGCTGACAATATTTCATTTCATGCAAACTAACAGAGGCTAAAAAAATAAGATTAATTTCCAGATATCTTTGTAATTTGTACCTGTACGCAAACTTTTTCTGGGGTCAGTGTATATATATATATATATATATATATATATATAAGGAGGAAGAAATGTCGGGTGATGAGATTACTGAACGTACTAAAAACTTTTCGGTATTGAATAAGAGAAAATGACGGGTAAAAATCGTCACAAAAGAAGCAGTTTAATGGACTAAGGTACTTTTTTGAGGGGAAGAAAAACAGCAAAATGCCTTTTCTTCATTGACAAAATGGAAAAACATTTTTAGAAATGTAATTTTAAGACAGATTATCTTGTCTGAATTTTCGTCAATAATATGAAAACGAGTGTTGTTTCTAAACATGAATCTTATTTTGAATTTGTTAATACTAATACAGCGCATTTTATTTTTTCTAATAATAGTTGGCTTAAAAAAATCACGATTTTATTCTATTTTAGGAACTGATGTACGAAATGAATGTGTTCTAAACGCGTGTTTTTTTGCTAATTATAACAAATGAAATTTTGTTAGTTAAATTCTTTTTTTCAAATCTAAAATATTTTCAGGAAGCGCGTTAAAGGTCTTTTTGCTTCAGTAAAGAGTATATTCGCTTCAATCATTTTTAATCATGGTTAGAGCTTTTTTGAAAATGAAGCAACTTATTTACAGGGATGTTTTCAGAATTGATATCTTCAGCTGTGTTAAAAATGTCTTGCCATGCTAATGGTATAAACTTTCCAGCTCCACTCTTATTCCAAAATTCTCCAAATCCATGCAAAAACGATCAACATTATCCGTATCAAAGTCTGTTGTAAGTTGCTTCACAAATGATGTTGAACCTGGTCATTGCAACATATGCAGAAATCTGTACCTATCTAATACCAGGGCACCCGTTTCCTTTTTGAAGCCATCAAATAATGCACATGCAGTTTTCGATTATACCTCAACTTCTTTGTTTAATAAATTTTGTGATTTCTTTGTTCCCAATTACCTTATACTGAGAAAAGGTCTATGGACCAGCCTCATTCAACTTGGATGCCGTCTTCTAAGTATGTAATTTTGATTATTTCACTCTCTTTGTAAATGTACATATAATATATTTAACTTAATGATCTTGACAGAAACGGAGATTTTATGATCCATTTCCACCCGTTTTTTATTTCGTTTGTCTGTGAGGAATATTAAATAATCTGTTTAAATTAATTACTTAATTATTAGAAAAGTAATTCGTCTACATCCGTAAAATTTCGCTCTTTTATAAAATATTTAACAAAATTATAGCTAGATAAATACTAATTTTTAAATTAAATCTTCATAAAACATTGTTAAAATTTATTACGAAATGTATGAAAAGGAGCGTTTAAGTAATTACGTAAGCACATGTTCGACCATTTTTATCGCGTAAGAAAATATAGGTAATTACGTAATATATTTCCAATTACCCAATTCATTTTTAATTATTCGATAAAAAGTTTATTTTATTATTTCAGGAAAACTTCAATAATTCTGTTACAACCCTTTTAATAAAACTGTAACGCATTATCTTCCAAAATGTTTCTTGAATATTCCAAATTTGAAATTCATATAAAGCTTCTTAAAATATCCAATTGTAGAAATTACTAATATTTAACCAAAAGTGTTCAATTAAGAATAACAGATTACATTGTAAACACTTCTGTTGTTGTGTCCAATCCTTCAGGATCTAGCGGCAGCTAGATCAAATCCATGATTCCATGCACCCCAGCAAAGTCAAGCACCAGGAGAGGGCAGTTGCGAACATCCTCTAAAGTGAGCCCCAAGCAATCGAGAATAATGCGGGGAAGAGGGCAGCAAATGGCACTTGGGACACGTTGGAAAGATTTTACGCCCGGATTCAAAGGACATGCATTTTAGGTGCTTACTGAAAAGTCTTGTGATAGACGTTTGGGTCCTGTCTGCCAGCCTCAAAATGTAATGCTCCTCCTGGTAATCTCTTCTGGAATAATGGATGCTCATAAATTTAAATATATATGTATATATAAACAGCACGTGAAACTCTTTCAGTTTTCACGGGCCATGGCTTCCAGTTAGAAACATACTCGCATTCGGGGAGCGAATTGTGATTTGAATAAATGATATCTATTGTTTTTTTAGCGATATTTATTTACTTAGATAAGTTCAAAACGATATTTTGCATCACGAGACATGATCTCTTGTATAGAATTATTTAAATTAAACCGAATAAGGCGAGGAACTGAAAAATTCCTTTTGGTTAGGAAGTCGTTAAATATTGAAGTGGGACTCTCTTCTTTCATTCGTTTTCTAATGCATTATTGATTAATGGCATATTGGTGAAATATTTTCTCAAAAATCAAAAAAAGTAAATCTTTTTTTAATTATGTAGCGAGATTGTGAAAAGAAAGGGAATCTAATCAGTGCATATTTTTCTTTGCCCCAAGTGGATAATTTATATATTAAAAAGAAAAGAAAGAACAACATGCTTCTTATTTTCGAAGTCAGAAGAGTTGCAGCATGGTGAGCATTTCGGCTTAAGCAAACTTACAGTGAGTTTGAGTCAAGTATCATTATATTCCGTGATTAATGCTTATAATATGTAATCATGAGAAAAATGAATTAACGTATTGAAATTACTTTATTTCCAACATTTCGTGTACCGATTATTTTTAAATTTTAAAGAAATTGAGGAGTGATTACCATATTTGGCAACTTTGGCTGAAAAAAAAATCAGTAGATTCTACTGATTTTGAGGATAATAAATCAGGAGACGCTAGTAGCGACATTTTTGCATGAAACAGAATGCTTAAAACAGTACCAAATAAAGACAATTTGCTTTTTAGATTATACATTCTGAGAATCATTTATGTTAGATATTTTTTATTAATATTATAATAGAATATTCAGTACCCTCATAAAGTAGCTACGAAATTAAGTAGCAAAAAAAGCTACGAAAAATAAAAATGCTACATGTAAAAAATTAATATCGTTTATTCCCTAATATTTATTTAGGGTAACTTTTACAACACTATAAATTTAATATTTATATATTTTATGTAACTTTAGTGCAATTTATAACTAAATAAATTTAATTCAGTGACATATTTTTAAGAATATAGAAATTATCAAATACTTTATTCATAAAAGACAATGCATTTCAAATTCGCGTAACTTATGGCAATTTTTTTTTCTTACGTTGATGACTTAACTTTTTTTAGAGATGAATTGGTAAACTGCAGTTCAAAACATTTTTTCTCATTTTGAGAATATTTAGCTATAATTAAACTTTCTAAATTTTCAGCACAAAAAGGGAAGCTCAAGATTAATTTTTTATGACGGAGTACCCGTTCACATTCTGCATTAGAATGTGGAACAATTAAAATTGTAAGCATAAATTGGGAAATATTGGAAAACTTTTTTTGTTCAAACACATTTCTCAGATTTCCAATAAGATGCCATTGTACACCTGCTCTTAGTTCATCCAGTATTTCTTTTGAGAGGAAAGTACTTTGTAGTTTACAGAACTCAGTTTGGAGAATGTTGACAGATTTCCCATTTTGCTGCTCAATACAGAACTGAATAAAAAATTTTACAAAGTATTTTACACTTTAAATTAAGGCATATTAAATAGTCTGCAAACAGTATACTTCTGCATGTTATCCATCTGTTGATTGTTTAAGAAACTGAAACAATTATACTTTTTTTCCTTCAAAATTTTGATTATTTTTAAGCATCTAACTTTAATTGCTTAAAATCAGTAGATTTTCATATATTACCGGAAAATCGGGAGAAATGATGAAAAATCAGAAGTTTTCCAATAAAATCAATAGAATTAGCCGCTATTATTACATTTTTCACAAGAAAGATTCAAATGAGAATATTTTGAAGGGGTTACTCCCAGCATTTTTCGCATTTAGTTCTTAATAAAGTATTTAATTTACAGATTTTCGCAAAATGAATTATATAACATTCACAATAATTTTACGAATTTAAAACAAATATCTATGATTTTTTATTAGTAATTTTATAACTAAAACAGTTATATAAAATCAAAATGCTCATAATTTGAATGTTAAAGTCATCTATTTAAATGAATAAATTTATGACTCAATAACACAAGAAATTCAATAGTAAAAAAAAAAAAAAAAAAAAAAAAAACTAAATTAACTAGATTGAACTCAAAATGTACAAAATTTGATAAAAAAGGCAGGTGACAAAGATATTTACTGATGGAAAATTTTTGAAAAATTCCCAAAATTAACTATTAATTATGGTAAACATATTTAAAGAGTATACAAATAATGGCAGATTGGCTCCTTATAAAATGCACAAAAAATCAGTATAGGCTTTAAATATCATCTGCATCAAACATCAATACAAATTTAAGTAGATAATCCAACCTGCAAATTTAATGCGTAAGTGTTCAGAAGGTTTGTTATAGAAATGTGCTAAATAAAATAAGTACATCCAGAAAAACTGTTAAATTTCATGATGAAAGGTATTTCAACTTCATATTACATAAAATTGAAAACTTTTAATAGTTTTTTTCTTTAGTAAAAATTCAGATGGACACGCCTGATTTGAGGTGAATAGATGTTAGAAAAACAAGATTTTTGTACAGTTGTTAAATCAAATTATTGACTTTGAATTTGACACAAAATATTTGAAAGAAAGTAAGTAACTTATTAAATTTTGAATTGAAGATACTTAGAAAAGTTTTTGTCCCATTACAATTGAATAGTAATTGTTGGAGAATTATAACTAAGGAATTAATTGGAAGCTCTCGATATTTGTAAAAATATAGTAAGATTCATTAAAGCAGTGACTTTTACATCTAGGACACATTGTGAGATCACCTGATAACTGAATAGTTAAGATCTTGCATAGGAAGCCTATGTGCAATAGGTCAAGGAAATGGTGGTTTAATATCTCAAACTGCCTTAACACTTAAAAGGTCTCCAACTCGATAACTCAGGGACAACTACCTGGAGGAACATTGTGCAGCAGGCTAAGACCCAGTGGTTTGTAATACGAATAAAGATATATTGGTTTTTAAACATTTAGCAAGTTTTCCGCAAGTTAGTGATTTTTCTATTTTTTAAAAACAGTTAAGTGTGCTATACCCATACAACACAATTTCGTCCAGTAGACGTCGATATGACATCAGCGGGATGTATTCTAATCCAATAGACGTCTCTTTTTGGTCCAGTTTAGATCTATGGCACGTCAAATATCCACCTATATTACGTCTACGAGACGTTGCCATTGGATGGTTCATGGAGGAAACTTGGATGTATTAATACGCACTGCTCAGTTGGTTTCGGTTTGTTTGTCGCTCAACGGTCATTTTTTGCTAGTTAGACCGGGACTTACGGCTTTAAGTGGATTCCGAACCACTACAAACATCCATGCCCAAGGTGGGATTCGAACCCACGAACTGTTGAACCGAAGGCAAGAGCGCTAACCATTCAGATGCCAGCTCGGCTACGCACTGCTCAATACTAGGTAGTTTTATGGATGTATTCTAGATATGCGAAGATATTGAAATAATCCCTCATCTATCTTAGTGGCTCATATATTTTTATCCACTAGACAATGAGAAAATTGTTTTTAATTAGCTTGTTATTTATGAAATTGCTTTTGCATCACATTTTTTAAGATTTTCAGTCAAATATCCTAGATTTTTGACAGATTTACTGTTCAAGTTTAATGTGATAAAATTCTCACAATTGATAAATTAGCATTATTTTTATGCTCATTATTTTAAAGTTAACCTTTTGAAAATTTAATTTCTTATTGTTTAAAATAAAACGATTTTTTTTTCTTTGGAAAAGTTGAAATTACTTCTAAGAAGTTTCCAGTGAATGCATAAATATATGAGAGAATTACTATTATAACTAGAGAGTAACAATAAAATAGTCCAGGATATTTTTATTTGTAGAGTGTAATTTTTTTATTTTAAAATCTGGCAAATTATTCATAGTTTTTTAAATCAATTTTGTAGTAAGAGAAATTTATAAGAACTATTTATTTCTCAGTCTAATATTTTATGTCTTTTTTTTTTGTACAAGATTAAAAAAAAATAAGTTTCTCTTTTAACTAAAATTTTCCACTTAATCGAATATTCCAAACTATTATGACAAAAAATTCTGAAAATTACTTATTTAATTGTTTAAAAGCTGAATTATTTTTCTTTGTAAAAGTTAAAATTTATTTAAGAAAACATTCCAGCAAAAGAGAGTAGATATTAATTAATTCAAGAAAAAACTGATTGATTTTTTTTAAATGCACACAATTCTAATTATTTACATTGTAGAGAAATATTAATTAACTGAAATGTTTGATTCTTTCATTGATAAATCTTGCTTTTGCATGACATAACCAGTTCATTATCAAAGTTTTCATTTCACCATCGGTTGTCTTTGAATACTGCACAGCATCTGAAAATAAAATTAAGTACATTTAAAATAATTAACAATAACGATTAACATTTTAAGATCAATAACCTCAGACAAAATAATAGTAAAATTCCAGAAGACAATTTTCATGAATATTTATTACTTATCAATCTGATTAGTACATAAAAGTAATTGGATGTAAATCTTATTAGTAAAAAACAGCATAAATTAATCAGAAAAATGTAAAAATTTCCTTCTCTAATTTAAGACATTAAGTAACTTTATAATAGCATAGTTAGAAATATATTTTTAATTTAGTAAATATTTTAAATATCTAATTACCAATTCAATTTCTAAGAAATAACAGCTTTGTAAATATTGTAACCTTTGTGTTAGATTAAATAATTAAAATTACAAAATGTTTAAAATATGTTCCAAAAACCTTCAAAGATAGATTTGAAGATTACTTTTATAATGGGAACAGTGTAATCAAACAGAGAATTGAATTAACATATTAGCACTTACATAAATACATTTCATTAAAAAAAAAAATTTTTTTTTATGAGAAATATTTTTCCCGTCATTTCTACAAAAGAAAACTTTCAATAACATGCTTATTCAAACATTGCACTTACCAAAAACTAACTGCTTCATACTTAGTCCATTAAAAGATTTCTTATCCTTAGCACCAAAATAACTGAACTCAGATGCAAGTTCATTGGTTATTAATTTTTTCATGATGCTTATGGTGCAATTCTCAGAAGAAGTTCCTCCAGACAAGCTTAAAAAGTGGCACTGAAACAAAAAAAAAAAATAAATAAATAAATAAAAATAAAAATAAATAAATAAATAAATAAATAAAATAAAAATATAAATATTTTATAATTAAAACCATTATATAATTTAAAATTTAAATTACTGTATTAATTTTAACAACATGCATACATTATATAGTCATAATAATTATTATTTACAGCATAAAACTCTCATAAGTTTTAGAAAAATAAATCTGTGATGTATTCCTACATTTAAAAAAGTATTTATAAAAAATAACTATTTAAACAATACAAAATCAAATCAACTTTAGTATAATAACAGTCCCAAATGACACAATTTTGTCCAGTAGACGTCGATATGACATCAGGTGGACGTACTCTAATCCAGTAGACTTCTCATTTTGGTCCAGTTTAGATCCATTGCACGTCAAATATCATAATACCAATTTTAGAAATGTTTATCTTTTTAATTACATATATGCTAAACCTAAGGGACTAATTTCTGAGGAAAATACAATATTTAATCTTTTACCCTTTGGAATTGATTAAATAACTGAAATTACAAAACATCTAAAATTTGTAATGAATCTTGAAATTAGTAAATCAAGAGTTAGATTAATATGTAAAATTTAACATTGCCATTAAAAGAGCAGAACTTAAATAATCAAATAGAGAATTTAATTTACATATGAGTGCTCAATATAAACATAATTGTTATTTACTAAGGAATATATTAAATGTTTTGATTAAACATTATCATTTTTACAACAGTAAACTCTTAATAAAATTTAATACTTGAAATGTTTATTTACACAATTTGCACTTAGTAGAAACAAATTAAGATGTTTTTAATCCTTTAGAAGATTTATTTTCTCTTGCTCTACATTAGTTCCAAATGAGCTTAAATAATACAGAAAAATGAAAATTTTTTTTTGATTTGCTTATTTTAAATTTAATCTCATCCTCAGGTATATATATTTTTATTCTCATTTAACTGAAAATGAAAATAAAATTTAGAATTTGTAAATGAGGTACATTTTATCTCTTAAAATACAATTCAACTTTATCAACCAAAGTAATTAAAGCATAACACAATAAAAATATTTAAAATTATAAATATAAAAAGCTAACTATTTATAAAACAATTTTTTCATTTTATTAGAAACTAGGTTCAGCCTATCATAAGTAATTTTTCATGCCTAGCAGAGAAGAATATGAAACACTTACTATAGAAAAAATGAATTTCCAATCAATATTTAATAAATGATATTTACTGTGATGAAATGTGTACATTTTTTTTAATAATATACAAATTAGATCAATAAAGACAGATATTTAATAGAACTAAAAACCAGGTTATTGATTGAAACGTAGATGCCATTCAGTTTATTTTTGCCTGTCATTGAAGTCTAGAAAAGTGAATTACTACAATATAATTTTAAAGGAATACAATTAAAAATAGAATATTGATGTTTCAGTTTAAAACTAAATCATAGCATCATTTATTAAATCAAATTAATCAACAAATTTTAATGGAAATACACATATAATATTCATTCCAGAAACTTTTTTCGTTGTTCTGTTTACGTAAGCATTTTGTTTTTAATTTCACTTCTAAACTTCCTTTCAGAATATACACATACAAGCAAATGGATTGAATTTCAGAAATTTTAGTTAGTTACTAATTTCACTTTTTACAATAAACTAAATTATTCTCATACAAATAGGTTTTAACTATATTGATTTAAAAATAACTTTAGTAGAAATGAAATCAATGTATGAAGAGTTTCATTTGCTATTATAATCTATGATTTCGTCCTGAAAATGAGCATTTTTATATTAATTTACTTAGATATATAAAGTGTAATTAAAAAAACAATTTATTTTGAAGATATTATGATGAGATGGTTTTTGTAAGAGTATTAAACAAAATAATACAAAATAAGAATATACACAAAATATACAGCATTACAAGCATTATGGAAGAAGGAAATTTTGCTACCAAATTAAGTGTACAGAAAATATTATAGAAAATTACATTCACAGATCACACACAGTCACATTCTAAATGCTTAATCACTGAAGATGTAAACATTTCATACTAAATGATTTTACATAATTTTAAACATCATTTTTCCTTAAAATAAAAAAATACTTACCATGAATCAATACTTCAAATTCTAGAACTTTTAGTGGACAACAAATATAAATCTTCCAGAAGATTCTCCAGGAAAGTAAGAATTCCAAATCTGGGTATATAGGAAATAAACATATCTTCCATTTAACAACAAAATATAAAAATTAATTTCAAGTACACATTTTAACAGATCTTCATTTGAAATATTAGTCCCGCATACATTAAAATAATTGGGTGATATAATTTTTTCTTGTTAAGTAGCAAAATTTTGAATTATGGATTTTAAAATTAGATATTCAATAAAAAACACTCAGCTTTTTAATTCAACAGTAAAAAGTATTTTAACTAAACATTAAATCTTAGAATTAAGACTATCTTCAAAATAAATTTTATAAATTTGAATCAAATCCTAATATTGAATAATATTTATCTTGTTGAAATCAAGAGATAAATACAGAAGTCTTTGACAAAATAATAATAAATAAAAGTAATTTTAGAGAGAAAAATATTTTGAATTGCAGGACATAAAAATGGTTTTTATTTAAGAAAATTATTTTGTGGTATAATTAATTTTCTTCCAGAAATTTTCACCCTAATCACAGTGTTTGCATTTTCTCAGCCTAAAATTAACTGGAAAATTTAATGATATAAAAAAATTATTACATTCTGTTATCAAGCACATTTTATAAATAAAAGCAATATGTATCTTTTAACATTAATTTAAAATAGTTAGAAATGTAATTTTTTAAAGTAAAAATACACTTAAACATGGTAGGTTTTCTACTCTTAAATAACACTATTCAGGTTTTAAACCTTATTTCTATTATGACTTCTTAGAAATAAAAATAAGTTATTTAAAAATACTAAAATATGAATCGATAAAAGAAAAGCAATTATTTTTTAACTTACTTCGTTAAACACTTCGTAATGTAGCAATAAATGACTCTAGACTGTGAGGCAAACGATAATTTAAAATTATGGAAGCAATAACTAAAAATAATAACAATTGCAGTTAATTACCTACTTTTAATATATGTCCAGATAACATCCATTATGAATGTCTTAAGTACATCCATCATGGACGTCCAAATTACATCTATCATGGACATATAAATTACGTCTATTACAGATCCAAATGTTAATATTCGAAAACTCATCCATTGTGGATGTCAATCCGACGTTCAGATGTAGTCGACAGAATACCATCCAGTTCACATCTTTCTACGGACGTCTATGACATCCAAAATGTATCCAGGACGTCTTTTGGACTCTATGGATCTTTAAAAGACGTCTAATAGACGTGTGTGGTTGTATGGGTGTATATAGCTTTTCATTACAATAAAGACTTAAAACAAAAATGATTAAAGCACGAGATTTATGAGAAAGGATTTCTGTATTTGGAGCTATTCTGTCGAAAAACATAAACGATAATAGATAATGATTATAATGGATTATTTTTAATATCAAGACATTATAACCTTTAAGTTATTCGGACTCTTGGCTGAAAAAGTGAGTGAATTAATCTAAAGTTTACTGATCTCTTATTGTCACTTTATAAGAAAATATTGAAAAATTATATTTAGTATAAGTCACTAAAAAAAGATATTACAAAGTACATGCTATTGGATGTCATTAGCTGATAATAAATCAAATACATCACATCATGTTTATAAAGACTTTGTAAGAGTATAAACCTATTATAAAAATATGCTAGTCTGATCAATACAAATTCATTTTAAAGAGCTTCAAATTTGATAAGGAAATTTTTTTTCATGTAACTCTTAGTTTGTGTTACCAATTGTTCATGCTATTTTTTCTAGAAAAGGGGTAAATCTCCAAAAAGAAACTTAAACCTATCAAATATTTTTATTTGTTTACTTGTAACAGCAGTAACAATTTGAATTTGTCAGATATTATCCTGAGCTATAAGTCCAGAGCTGTGGATAGAAAACGATAACACTTCGTAAACAAAATCACAACCTTCTTCCTTGAAGATACCAATGTCATACTTGAGCGTCCCATAATGATTTCACAAGACTTGATAATCTTAATAGTGTTTTGATATGTTAAATCTATTTCTTCTTTAGCAATCTGTGGTACTATACTATTTATAGTGACATCAAATTTTTTTAAACTTTTATGATTAAATTAATTTTATGTTAATTATGCTAAACATTTAAATGCATTCAATCACAATAAACTTACCTTCATGTTGATTTTAACGCCCTAACTGTTGTAAAGCTTCAAATAATGATATAAATATAAATTTTCAAATCAATGTTAGAAAACTGAATATCTAAATTTTTTAAAAACATGAATAAGATCTTCAAGCTTCACTTTAACCACAGATTCAACTACATTTAAGAAGTGTTAAGAGTGAATGTATAATCGATATTAAATCAAATGGCTGCCACTTTTATTAAGAGAATTTTAATATAAGAGAATGTTTTTATACATTTCAATTTATTGTCAATAGTAAAAAAAATTTAAAAAACTATAAATTTCCCATTACATTTTGATGAAATTCCTTAACAACTAATTCATTAAACTCATTTACAATCAATAAATCACACTGAATTGTTAAAATAGTAAGTGACAAAGCAGCTTTCCAAGCTTGCATTTTGGATTGCATTTCATCCAAAGCATCCTCCAAACTGGTGTTCTCTTTTAATTCCATCTTTTTGGATACCAGTTCAGAGTAATTGTGAAAACCTCTTGCGATTGCAGAACAGATTTTCGCTTCAGTACCTGCAACATTAAATTGGAATTAACTTTTCTTTATAAAATATTTTTAAAAATAAAGTAATATTTTAAAATATATACCTTAAATCTTACTATTCGATTGTAAATGTATTTAAGAAATACAATTGCTAGGTTATTTTTTTTCAGATAAATTCTCATTAAGAATATTAATTTCATTACTGATAAGTACGCTTATATCTAACATAATTTAATGTGAAACAATAAATTCCTAGTACTTTTTTATTTATTGACCTTAACATTTAAGAAGTGTTCAAGAATTTCTTTGATATTTATAACAAAAATAAAAATGATAACTGGTATAAGATTTCTAATATCAGCATTTTGAAATTGAGCATGTTAAAATTTTATGGTCACAACATTAAAAATATTCAAGTACTTTTTTTATAAATAAAGTCTCATGCTGCAAAATTTTTTAAGTTCATAACTTGGCTTCACTTGTAACAGAAAATTCTTTGATTCATTTTTAATTTATAGTTATGTACCACTATTAGACTAATAAAAAGTTTCAAGGAAAGATTTCTTCAATTTTAAAATACTTTGTGAGCACACACATAATTCAACATTTTTTATACCTTGCCTTTGAATAAGTCTTAGTTACATAAAGCTAAATAAAGATCTAGAGACCACACTCAACTTCTTTAAATGCATACATATAATTTTACATATCTCAATTTTTACATATATCAATTACATGCATTTAATCTCAATTATTTGATAAAAAATTTTACAATATATAGATTTAGAAATTTGAGTGAAGCATAATTTAAAATAAATTCTTGTTAAGAGTACAAATAAAATTTTATTAGTGAATGTATCTCAAACGCAAAACTTATTGGTTTATTTATTTGTGGCTCAATGGTTTTATTTTATTCTTTTGACACAAGAAAATCAACATTTGATATGGTGAATCAAGCCCATGAACCATTAAACTTTCTGAAGGCCTAAATGATGATCATTCAAATGAAAGCTTGGATACACTTCAAGATGGGATTAGTTAATGTTTGTAAATTTTACTTCAATATCCATCTCAAACTAATTTGTACACCAATGAAAAAACAAATCCTAAGTTTGGTTGTACAAAACTAGTAAATAAAGTTAAAAAGTTAATCATTTTAGACTACTTGTATGTATAACGTTTTAAAACTTTTCATTAATATTACAATTCAAATCTTAATTACAGTAAAATAAGTTTTAAACTTATATAGGTCTTATAAAATTCCAATAATGAATTCCTTTAGAAATAATGTTTCTTATTATATCTTGTTAGCCATTAGACTAAACTAGATCCAGGAACTGATAAAAGTCCAAAACAAGGGAAATTCGAAAAAAGTCCTCGGATAAAAAGGTGGATGTTGCATTTAATTCTTTAGTCCAAAATTAAATATTATAAAATTGAAAAGCTTACACAGTAACATTTCAATAAACTTCTTTATATTTAGGAATTATTATATATAATTAATGTATGATTTATATCTACCATTTTACACATTTGCAAGATATTCATTAAAGAGAAAAATATATTTCGAGTATAAAAGTATACTCCAAATAACATGTAAAAACATGTAAAGTGATAAGATTATTAAGATAAAGAATAAGTAGTATATTTTGCTTTAAAAATATAATTCTATTTTACCTGGTAATTACATGCTTAACCATCAAAACAAATATCGGGCTAATTTATAAAATTATTCAGCTAAAGAACACTAACTTTTATAGAAATAAAGTACACATGGTCAAATCTAAAATTTTTAAAACAAGTTTAATAGCAAAAATAAAAATATTTTTAGTTTATTCATATATATTCATTTATAAATAATTTCTTTTTCTCTCTCTTAAGTAGTTCTTTAAATTTTGAATAAGAAATAGTAAGTTTCAGTAAGCCCATCTTAGTGCATTTTTTAGAACAAAAATAAAAATTGTAGATAAACTACATTCAGATTTAAAAATATAATAAAGGCTAGAAAAAAAATACATTTCTAGCATTTACAGTTTATGATATCCTACTTAAAATTGAATAAGTAGAAACTTTTATCTGGACAAATTCTTTTCTCATAATAATTCTTTAAAAATTACTTGCTTAAAATGTGGTTTTTCATCATTTTCATAGTATATCTAATAATTATTGATAATAGAGTTAGTATTTAGACAATGAAATTGGATCCAGCCAAGAATGATTACAAAACTCAAAACTTTTCATTAAGGATTTCACAAACTATACTGAAATAAATATTCTTTTAAAATTCCATTTCAGGACTTATACATTGATTTAACATAATCAAATCAACAAACAAGTCCAAAAAAAATTGAATTTTACATTTAAATTTATACACGATTTTTTAATCAAAATTAGTTACATTGTTTTAAGTCTCATGCTGCAATATTTTTTTATATTTAATTCATTTTCATATACAAAAATAATTTCATTCTAGGATGAATTTTTTTATAGGAAATTCTTTTGAAAATTGCAATTTTTTAATTCTACTTTGCCTGTTTGTATAATGATTTATGTTTAAATTATTATGAGCATAACAATTACCTTAGGATCAGTTCTAGATATTTTGACACTCAATACAGAGAAATGTTTCAATTCACTTTTGATTATTATTATGAAAAAGAGAATTTAAACTTAACACCATGGCACGACAGCTCATGTGCGCCAAGGCCTACAGTGCCCATAACTGTTTTCATGATCGAGGGCCCTGGGGTGTGAAGCATATATCCCAATTAGGTGGTCAGCATAACGTGAGACCCCCAGTGTTTAGTTCCCAAGCATGGTTGGTACTCAGTTAATCGACCCACTGAAGGGATGAAACGCTGAGTCAATTGCCCAGCCCGAGGATCGAACCTCGGACCTGTGTCATGGGAGTGTGAAACGCTGCCACTAAGCCACCGGGCTTCAAAAGAGAATTTATAGATAAGAAATACATTAAAATTACAAAGAAAAAATGAAACAAGTAGCATTTAAAAAATTTATTCACATGAAATTTGAATACATTAAAAAAGTATAATTTTTATCTTTTATTTAAATGCCATTTGAATTTTATCAAAGTTATCAATTTGCACAAGCTGTTTGGATGCATTGTTCTTCCATATTCAAAATTTTGAAAATAAAATTAAAATGTTCCTTGCTATTGTCTATTGTAATGATAAACATCAATAAGAGATGAATGAGATTCTCAGTACAATAGCATCTTAATCTTTAAAGTATTGGATTATACATTGTAAGAGAAAAACGAAATGGTTAAATTAGTCATTAATCAAGTTGAAGCAATCAAGAATTACAAGAAATGTTATCAGATCAAATATTTTGTTTAGTTCAATAGTCTTTACTACTTGATGAGCATCATATTTGTATTCTTGAGTTTAGTATTAAATTAATTTTAGACAGATTTTTTATTTCAGAATTTAACAAGATCAATATTTATATTCATCATAAAATTGATTAAAATATTTTTTGTCTGATTTGTTAGCATTGTTTAAGCATTCAATTTATATAACTGAAAATAGAATAGAAAAACACTTAGTACTACAAGTTTAGATGTTTCTTATCAATGTTCTTGTTTCTCTAAATTCTGAGAGAAAATGAAACTACCCAATTTCATACTTAATAACAGATTCTATCTTTCACGATGTTAAAGTATTAGCCTTACACATTTATGATGATTAGGTTGGATGTATGCAAATAACCAGATACCTAAAATTTTGGATTTGTCTTTTAAGTGTATATTTTGTGCTTCAACTTATATACTTTGTATGACTAATTATAATTAACATTCTATTTTTCTGTACACATATTTAATTTGACAAATTTCTAGAAATGACAATCTACATTTTGAATTCTAAGTAAATATGTTAAATTTAAAAAAAAATACAAACTTTTAATGGTGATATTTTTTTATAAGAGTCAAATATTCCTTTAATCCATGTTTAACATTTTCAGAAACAGATTAGAAGCTGCACTAAATTCTTTTTTATTTTCCAAATAAATACATGTAGAAAATCCAGTCTCAGGTATTAGTTTTAACCTTCAGAATAATATAACTTTAAAAAAAAATGACTTAAAAAATATTTTTTAAACAGCTTTCTGTCTCAATGTTACAACAATAAAAATTGCTTTAAGGAAACAGTTATGAAATGAAATACTCAATTATTTTCTCCAGTAAAGTTAGAGTTATTAATAAACTTTGCTAACATCTTGGAAAGAATTACATTGCCAAGAAACAATATAGTGTTAACTAAAATACAATCAAAATCAAATGTTTTAATTTTTACTTAATTTTTAATACTTTATTCAAGTTTCATTGAAATGTCTAAAAAAATTTGCTGCGAATCAAAATATAGAAATTAGAAGGCTTGCGACATCATTAAAACAAAGCATGGTTGTTTTGTGGCTCAACGGTGATTTTGTTCCCAAGGGCACATCAGACCAAGACTAACAGTTTAAAGATAGTTAAAAAAACACTAAACCTCCCTGACCAAGGTAGTATTCAAAATCATGAACTGTTGAACTAAAAGCTAGAGTGCTAACTATTTGTATGCCAGAATGGCTAACCTATAGTATGAAGTTGACAATAACTTGCAAAATGTGATTTTATAAAATATACAACTTTCACAGGATCATTTAAAAGAGTAGTTAATTCTACAGTGGAGCCCTTGTACACCAATACTTATCTTCAAAATTAATCGAGCCAATCATCTCATATTTATTTGTACCATAAAACTAAAACATTTTTCTTTAATTGATTTTGCACCATATATGCACTCACTCCATTTTGTTCTATTTTTTTCAATAACTAAGTATAAATTGAATAAAAAATTAGGACCAGAAGAATAAGTATATTTTCAAAAGATTTTACAAATACATATTTTTGTATATTATTTATTTTACTTTTTAACATCTTTCTACTGTTTACTACATTTTATCTCTTAACAATTTTAACCACCCCATTGGTTTCTTATTTAAAACCTTTAAATTATATAGTAAACAATGTCAGAAAATCTTATGTATCATGCAAAATATGTTTTTCACATGCAAATATGCACTTTATGGGGAAGAGAACAACAATAACATACATTATATAAATCCATTAGAAAAATTTTATCATTGATTACTCATTAAATATCATTTTTGAGGATTTTTATAGTTTCTTTCAAAGTATGAAAAATAGTTAAAAGTAAAAATTACATCATGCTTTGCCCAGATTTTGAATCTGATAATATAGCTTAAGAGCCCAAAAATAAACTAATTTAAAATATATTACAACATGAATGCGCACACATTCTCCCCTCTCTATCAATATGAATGATAAAGTATAATTCATATAAAAATTAATAACCAATAAAAGTATATGAAAATATGAGTAAGATGTAACAGACTCAGAAATACATGCATTTCTAATTCAAACATGTTTATTTTAATTTCAGTGTTTTAATTTGATTACGTATAAATATTGTTCTCTTCATATCATTAATGGAAATCTATTGAAAATAATCAATTACTTAATTTATTCAATTTAATATCCTTGGATTATATTAATGTATTAAAACATTCTATTTTTAAAATGCATACATTATAAACCTAGTATTGATGTAAAAATGATGTAATGTATATGAAGATATATTTAAAAATTAAAACATACAAAATATTTTATATAAAAAGTATGCAAGATATAAGTATTATATGAGTGCTGTTTGGGGGAAAAAAAATACAAACTTAGTTTACTTCTCTGTACTCTGCACTAAGTTTCAGTTTTAGATATTCAATAGAACTATTGTTTTACTTATTTTGGTAGTTAGAAATCTTATGATCTTTATTGGTTACTTTTCTCCCTTTTCATTTCAAATATTAAACTGTTTTTATCAGTTTAATCAGTTTTTATTAATTAAGTCAATTTTTTTGGTTCAGTAGTTTTATTAATTGAATTGGTTTTATGAAGAGGTTTTTATCGGGCGTATTAAATCAAAGATTTTTACATTCGTATTTTTGGAGTGAATTCATATACATTCAAATAAGATTCAACAAATCTAAACATTTATGATCATACGAACACTTATCTAGACATTTCATACAAATGATTAACAAATAAAAATAAAAAAATTTGAGGCACTTGTGAATTTTACAAACCAAAAATATTAAACAAAGCACAGAAAATTGCAAAACATTTATAGAATTTTTTTTTAGACTTTTTAACATAATTTAAAAAAATATTGCATAGCATTAAGTACTTTGAAGTGTTTTTATCAGTTGTTTTATTAAAGACTACCTTTCCTATGGAGAAACCTAGGTGCAAAGACTATTGGGGCTGTACAATTTTTTGAAAATAAAAATTGTTACTAATGCATATTTAATTAATGTATAATTTCAATTTTGTTAATACATTAAATACACAAGAAAAATTGTAATTTTTTGCAATTTCTTTTTTGATGCTTAAAATAGCAAGAGCATTTTAATATTTTGCACACGTTTCATTGAAGTTTTTATTTTAATTTGCTGACAAAGTACTCAGCATTTTTCTGTATTGTATGTCACAATTATTAACAAGGTTTTACACATTTAGAAATATTTATTATTTATTGTAGTTAGAAAATTAATATTGGACCAAGAATTTTTTAATCTTTTTTAAAAAAGAAATAATATCTAAATTCTACTATTTAAAACTTTGTTCTGCTTTTTCAAAGTAAAATATTTATTTTAATTAGTTTCACGGTAAAATATTCAAATATGACAACATTTTTGCTCTTTTTTTTAAAAAAAGGGTTAAATTTTGAATTTGTTTTAATTTTACTATCCGAATTATGAGTAGTGTCAAGAATTGTTTTTGTAAAAAATAATTTATTGACTGCTAGTTTCAAACACACACATTGAAACTGTTAAGCATAAAATAAATAGAATTTCTTGTATTGAAGCCAACATACTTAGGTTCAGGAATTGCTCTATTATCATTACTCATAAATTTTTCTAAGACACTAAACATTTATTTCAATTGGTTATACACTGCTTTAATTGAATGTCACATTATGGCTCTAGAGTAAAGTTTAAAATGGTTTCATAGAATTTCCCCATCTTTTTGTATTACTAGAATATAAGTAATATTTTGAGGTCTCATAAATATGCATTTTGCTGAAAGAAACATCCCAAACTAATCAAGCAAAAGAATGTAATGCGAAAAACAAATTACATGTGGTTTTACAGCAAATATTCTAGATTGTACACATTTATAACTTCTTTTCATGTTGTTACTATTGTCATACCTGCTCTCAACAATACATGGTCTTTAGCCCATAATATTAAGTTTAATTTTTTTCTATTCCTTTTTCAGTCCTATTTAGTTATTTCAATTAACCCTATAAATGACGTTTATAATTTCTTCTAAAGGTACTTAACTGATAATACTTTTGATTTAGTAAGTTCTCTTTTCATTTCCTCCTAGTGGAAATTATCTATATTTAGTCTAAATGTAAATTAATGCTAAACCAACCATTTCTTCGCTTGCTCATAACCCTCAAGAAAGACTTGACAGTTAGCAGTTAAACATTTCCTAGGTAGGCAGATCTGCCCAGTCAAATTATCTTAAAATTTTGAGCTCTTTCAAACATGGAAATTAAACATTAAAATAAAAAAATACAGAAAAACTTAAGAAATAAAACTAGATATTTCTTAACACTTGGGTTATATAGTATTTATATTTTTTATTTTAAAAATCCAGTTTAGGGAAGTTCCCTTGAGAGTTCTCTGAATCAAGTAACAATATGTTTCACATTATCTGAAGATTGTTGAAATTCAGAGATTTACAATACTATTGGATAAAATGTATACTTCCTGTTATTCTAATAACAATATTGTTAAGTTTTTATGAGGTACAAGTACATTTTAATTCTTAAGTTGAGAACTTATCAAACCCTGGGTATCAGTACTTTGTACACCTGCTGCAGCCCTAAATGGCTAGTCTTGGTTGTTTTGTGATATATTTCTATTTAAAATTTCTGAGATCAATTCAACACAGGAAATAATCTTCAGCAATGTGAATTTTTAGAAAAACTGACAAATCAAAACTATTTTATGTAACTGTGTATAAATCTTCAAATACTTACTAGTTTTTGAAGAGAAAGATCTCAAATGATTAAAAATGCATTTTTCAGTTTCCCCACAGCCAGGTAACAATGAATTTGGTTCAGAAGCAAGACTTAATCTTGAAATTAGATGCTTTAATTGGTGCTCAATGCAAAATAAATTGGCTGGATTAGGATGGCATAAAATAACAGAGCATGGCTTCATCTAGAAGATATAGAAATAAGTCAAAATAACTGCAAAAGTAGTTTGTAAGTCAAAATAAAGCTTTAATAGTTTTAAAATCAGAAATCTAGCCAAACAAACTCAAAAAATTTAACCAACCAATTTGTTTTTGCATTAAATTTGTAAACAATAGCTTGGTTTGTTTCCTTTTCAATGGTCACTTTTTTAGGTTTAAATGCTTATTAGATTGGGACATGCAATTCAGATTTCATTTTAAACTGTTATACAGCCAAGTCTGAAAAGGAGATTCAAACCTACAAACTGTACAACTAAAAGCTAGAGCACTAATCATTAGGATGCTGGCCAAGTACAGTAGTATGCCAATTTTTCAAATGTTTAATTTTTCCAGCCAATTTTTCTGCTATTTTTAAGAATTCTATAAAATATTTATAGAAGTTTTCAGAACTCTTAAAAATAGAAGAAATATAAAATTAATGAAAAATAAATATATATCTCAGTGTTAAAAAATACTTGCTGAAATCGGTGTTTACATACTTTTACTCAAAAATAGGCAAGAAGCTGTTTTTTCTTTCGTTCAAGATTTTTTTTAAAAAATTTAGATTTTTCTCTCCTAAATAATAAAAAAGTATTAATGTTGCCAGTTTCCTAAACAGAAAGTTCACTATATTAGCTGGAAGGAAAGTCTTGGAAAAAATTTAAATTTTCTAAAGAAATGAATGATTATTTTAAGTTTTAAGCTTTAATACTCAAAACATTCAAATTATAATTTTTTACAAAAATAAATGATTTATTACTACATTTGCTGTATCTTTTGTTATTTTCTTTCTGGTAATTTAGCAAATACGAAAGAGAAAATGTTTTCTTCCTCAATCATTTCTTATGTAATAGCAATTCTTTATAATAAATGTCTGATATTAAAAACATTTAAGAAACACTATATAAGACAAACAGAGGAATTATAGTAATAATAAAATGTTAAAAGTTACCCTCCTAATGATGCATCATTAGATTAAATTATTTCAAACTTTGCGAAAAAATATATCGCCTCCATGATAAACTGACCCAATATGATTTAACATCATGGATAAGGAATAAAATTTATAATGCTTTATAAGTTTTAAATGCACTAATAGTATATACATTAATATACAGGTAAAAATAAAAATGTAATTTACAATTTTGATTAAAATCACAATAAAAATTAAAATTCATATTTTATATTTAAACCATTAAAATTATAAAAAAAGACCAAAATAAGATTAAAAAAAATAGAAATTAAAAGATAAAATACTACAGTCAAGAAATTGAATATGACAGTAAGTAAAAAGACATTACCCACTGAGTAACAGATTCAATATCAATACAAAAATATTCACATATTGCTGAATTAGTTTCATCACTTCCTAAATTCCACTTTTTTATTTTGACATTGGAAATCACATCCATCTAAATAAAATAACAGTAATTTTAGTATAATTCAACTTGACATTGTTTCAAAACATTTGAAGTTTGCAAAGGTTTGGTTGGTTTGTCACACAAATCACTTTCAGCACATTAGGGGTAATCATACTGGGATTTACAGTTTAGTGATTCAGCCTTTCATCCATTCAGTGGGTTTATAAAACTGAGTACCAAGCATGCTTGAGAACTAAACACATTCAAGTTAGGTTGACCACCTAACTGGGACATGTGCTTCACATCCCAGGGCCCTTGGTCAAGAAAACATAAACAGGCTCTGTAGGTCTTTGCTCTGGGGTATGAAGAGCTGGCAGCTGGTTGTAGCACTGAGTTTGGTTCTGTAACTTCTAGTGAATTTTGAACCCTACAAACATCCTACACCCAAGGTGGAATTCAAACCCACAAATTGTTGAGCTGAAGGCAAGAGTCATTCAGCAGCTAGCTCAGATTGAGATTTGGAAAGAAAATTTAAATCATTCATTCTAAGCTGTAATTTAAATTGATCGATAGAAACTTTATACAAAATGTAAGATTATCCCAATAAAAATTTATTATAACACTTTATTAGATATAATGTGTATTACAAGTATTTACAGAATTTTTCATTGAGTTTTTCTCAACATAAAATACTAATTTTATTTATTTGATCAATGTATTTTAACACAATTTGAAAACTTTTTTACACTTTAAGATGTTGTTGATTAATGATATTTTCAAGTTGTTTACTTTTCTAACTAGAAATTTTATAAAGAATATTTATGTGGTGTATAAAATGACTTAGATTTATTTGTAACAGTTAGAGGAATTTGATGTGTTTGAATAATGTTTTTGTCTCCCTATTGTGTCATTAATAAATGAATGTGGAAATTTTAAAAATTTATGTATTGGCATAATTTAAATTAATATTTCATTGCATGTATTTAATACATAATTATATATAATATTTGAGAAAATTTTGTAATTTTCTTACATTTTAAATTTTTTACTCAATACATAAAATTTAAGAAAAATACAAGAAACAATTAAAAATTAAGTAATTATTTTTATCTTCATTAAATATTCTGATCAGTTTTTGTCAGAAATAAAATAATGTCAGCCAATATTTTATATATTATTTAAAATTTAAAGACAATCTTTTTTTCCAAAAAATATCTTTAAAAACTTAATTAAAGACTTAATTTTTAAAGAAAATTTGAGTATTGAGAACATTCAACAGCAGCACCACAGACATTAAAAAATTTAGTAGATTGATAGAAGTAATAAATTATTGTAAAATAAATTTTTAAAAATTTATCAGTTGTAATTTAGGAAATTTATGTTAAAGGCTAATGTTTTTGTATGTTATTTATTAGATATTTTTTTATTAAAAGAAAACATCTCAATAAACATTAACTGCACATATAGTTTCAATATTTTTAAAATCTTGAATTACATTTTAAAGTACTTCAAAATTTTTTTTCAAGAAGTTTTATTTAAGAGATTTCTACAGAAACATAAAATGTTTTTAAAAAATTAAAACTAAGTCATCATAATAACATTAAAACTACATTTGTTCATGAAAAATTTTATTTAAAAAAATAAAATTTAGAAAAATGGAAACAATTTAAGTAATACAGACATATTTTCTCTATGTTTTAATTAAACAAAGGCTTACTTACTTTATTACAATCTAATAGGTAAGTACAGGGAACTATTTTAACAGATGCACAAATAACTTCAAATGTTGACCATGGAATTTCAGATAAAAGTAGTATGGAATGAGTTGAACAAAATATAGCTATATCAGTATCAACTATTCCATGCACTAAGATAGTATTAACTTGTAGCTAAAAATAAAATGCAGAGTTAATTATAGCAATTTTATCCTTAAAATCTCTAAACAAGTAATATAAAAATGCTAATTTTCAATTATTCAAAAGTAAAGCTGATAACTTATTATAAATTGAAAAATAAATATTTTAATTTTAAACACCAGAAAAAAATAAAGTACCTAAAGAACTAAAACAAATTTATCTAGATGCAAACTAAATTATACTTAAAATATTTTAATTTTATTATGCATTTATGAAACTTTTTAATAATGGAGGTGTTAAATTACAGAATTTAAAAGATTTTTTCTGTAAAAAAAAATTACTTAAAATAAGTATGATCAGTAAAAGTAAACATTTAAACAAAAATTCACTTTAATGAGCAAATCACAGCATTTTTTCAACCAGATGTCTTTTTCATGAACATTTATTTCATTTGGAGTAAGCTTCTTTGTAATAGGAATTTTGGAATTATAGCCTAAATGCACATATTCAAATGTTATACTTCCCTTAATAACCTGCAATATGTAAAATAATGTTATGAAAATATAAAATTGAGAATGACAATTTTAATAAAATTTAATTACTGTTGAATAATTTCATTTTCATCAATTACAATATAATTATAAATATAATGAAAAGTTACTTATTTTTAGAGAAAAATGTGGTAGATTAATATTTTATTTTCAAGATAATAATGAAGGGATTATATTGTCAGTTTATCTCTCAATGATAATTTTTTTTTTTTGCACAAGAAATCTTATTAAATAGTTAAAAGTGTATTCAATTTAAAATTGTTTCCAAACTACAAAAACATACTTTCTCAAGATGAGATTCAAGAACATGAACTTTTGAACTGAAAGTCATAGTGCTAACTGTTTAGCTGACAGTTCAGCAAGTACATTAGAATGAAGTATATAAAAAATATACATCTAACCATATTAACTTCTTCAAAAGACATAAATCCTGTTGGCTACAGTAGCTATATTTTTTAAATGTCAGCAGAATCAAAATACATTTCTTGACATATTTTAATTATCTGGAGAGCTGTAAAAGTAATTAAAATGGCTAAAATTTAAGACTAGAAAAAACAAACGTTATATTTTTAGCAGCAAAACATTTGTTGCTGCAAATTAAATTTAAAACTAATTGATAAATTTTCTTAAAGAGCAAATAGTTTTACTAAATTAAAAAAGATTATTCCAAGGTTATTGATGCTACTTCCAAAATTAAATATATATTTCTGGTAACATAATGATTATTCTCTTATAATTTATAGTATCTAAATTATAATATTTTCACAATAAAACATTTTTTAAATAGATTTTTATACAAAAAACAAACTGTTAAATAAATTAATATTAAATTCCAAATTATTTTTTCAAGAAATGTCATATATACTTAATTTATATGGAATCTGTTTCATTGTTGGTTTTAAATAAAAAATATTTATATATTTAGCAAACGAAGCAATTTGAATTAAGAATAACTGTGTGACAAGGATATAATTTCCATATAATATTGGTTTTATGAGAAAAAAGATTTAAGATATTTGACACACATAATACAAGAAGCAAATAGTTTGCTCCTCATTAAAATTCAAATTTGATGAAAAATGTGTAATTAAGTTTTCTTAAATAAACGTTTCAGGATATTGAATATATATGTATATATATATATATATATATATATATATATATATATATATATATCTTCTTCTTCTTCTTCGAGTTGGGTTTGTATGTCATTGAGCACCTCTGCTTTTATCAGCATTTTGTACTGTTAACTCCAAACCCAATGTTTCTTAGTTCCATTTGCTCGGATCACCCACTTTATTAATAAAGTCTGATAACCCTTTAATGGAATCTAGGTGTAACTCTCTAGTATGGATGATGCCTAAAGAGGTTAATCTAGGGAGGGCAAGAGCCTCGCATTCATAAATGATATGCTTGGCCGTTTCCTCTTGCATATGACATTTCCTGCAGATAGGATCTTGCTGAAACAGTCCCATTTTATGGAGATGTTTTCTGAAATAGTAGTGCCCAGTTATGAAGCCTACGATTAAACGTATCTTCTGCCTAGAGCATCTAAGAATTTCATAGGAAATCCTCGCTGATGACCTACAGATCATACCTTTAGCGTGGGTTTGACCAGGAGATTTGAGCCAAGCTTCATACATCTTCTGTTTTTCCCATCTGCGAACATTGGTTTTTGCGGTCTTCAAATTGATCCCACAAAAAGGTTCTGGACCAATGGGAACAAAAGACGATCCTTGTTTAGCAAGCTCATCAGCCTTTTCATTGCCTTCGATACCTTTATGCCCTGGCACCCATACAAGGATCACCCTGTTTCTAGTTGCCAGTTCTGTAAGAAGGTTTCTACACTCCAGAATCATTTTAGATTTGATTTCGAAGGAATTAAGCGCTTTTAAAGCGGCTTGACTGTCACTGAAAATGAGAATCCGCTTATCGTAGTAGCCCTTCTTCATATTCAGTCGCAGACAGTGGACAATGGCCAAAACTTCTGCCTGGAAGACCGAAGCGTATCGCCCAAGGCTTACAGACAAGCTGATTCTTGGTGACACGCCACAAACTCCCAGACCTGAGAGGCTGTTCTTCAGTGATCCATCTGTGTACCAGATTAGATCTCCTGTTTTAGTTCCAAACATGTTGTTATCCCATTCCTCTCTAGTTGGAAAAACTACATCAAATGTCTTGTCAAACATGTATGTTTTTTCCATGATGTCAGATGGCATCAGAAAAGTAGGGTCTTGAAATTTCCTGGTGATGCCCTTGTGCCCTTTGGCAACAGGCTGGTCATACCAGTGGTTTTGCAGCTTCATTCTATATGCATTCAATCTTGCAACGCTGCATATGAAGATGTCCAAGGGAGTCAGATCCAACACAACCTCCAATGCTCTGGTTGGCGTGGTGGAAATTGCTCCTGTGATGCAGAGACAGGCTAGTCTTTGTAGACTCCTCAATCTGTCAATCACAGTCTTCTGTTCCACCTTATGCCACCAGATCACACAGGCATATGTGAAAATGGGCCTGACAAAAGCTGTGTACATCCATAACATCAGTTTTGGATGTAAACCCCAGTTCTTACCAAGCATTCGCCTGCAAATCACAATGCTTTTCTTTGCTCGGTTGATCCTATCATCAATGTGCTTATTCCAGGTGAGTTTCTGGTCTAAATAGATGCCCAGATACTTTACCTCTGAAGCCACATTGATTTCAACATCAAAAAGTCTTGGTATGAAAAAACCTTTCCGTTTCTTTTTGCGTGTAAAAGGTACGAGGTAGGTTTTCTGAGGATTAACCATCAGGTCCCTATCCATGCACCATTGACCTACATAACTTAGAGCATCCTGCATGAGATGACAAGTTATGTCAAAATCTTTACCAAGGATAAGGATGACAATGTCATCAGCATATCCCTGCGTATAATAACCCTTATCATTTAGATGTTTTATAAGGCTATTTACAACTAGGTTCCAAAGTAATGGTGACAGAACACCTCCTTGAGGACAACCTCTAGTAGTCTTTTTTTCAAATGATTCACCGAAGATGTTCATTTGTATATATCTATCCGAAATTAAGGCCTCAATCCAAGTACACAGGGTTTGATTAATCCCTGCCCCTCCAAGTGCATTGAGGATGGATGGATGGGAAGTATTATCAAAAGCACCCTGGATGTCGAGGAAAGTTGCCAAGGCAATATCCTTTTGATCCAGAGTGGCTTCAATCTTGGAAACTAGCTGATGTAGAGCAGTCTCTGTAGATTTACCAGGTTGATAGGCAAATTGAAGAGCATGCAAGGGACTATTTCTACCCAAGTAATCTCTAATATGCCGATCAATGATTTTCTCCATAATTTTAAGAAAGAATGAAGAAAGACTGATTGGTCTGTATGACTTGGCCTGGTCATAAGTGTCCTTGCCAGGTTTTGGAATGAAGACTATCCTAGTCTTTTGCCATGTCTTTGGTATATATCCCAGGGCCAAACTAGTTCTATACATTCTAGTTAGCATTGGTATGACAACCTTTTCTGCCTTCTGGATCATGATGGGCATAACTCCATCAGGCCCAGGGCATTTAAGAGGTTTAAAGGCGAAAATTGCCCATTTAACAATGTTGTAGTTTATGATATTTTTAGCAATGGTCCATTGATTGCAATTGACTCTTTATATATATATATATATATATATATATATATATATATATATATATATATATATAACAAAATTATCATTCTGGCTCCAATAAGTTAATTTTTTTGATTTAAAACAAAAAGTTACTAGAAAAGTCTTACAAAATTTTAAATTATGGAAGTTAAACATGTTATTTTTACTGCAGTTAATTATCTGCATTATAGAATAAAAACATAATTTTATGAATAAATAATAAATATCAAATTTATATATCAATACTCTAAGCAGAGTCACAATTTTACTTTTCTTATTGTGAACAATTGTGTATCTTTTATTGTGAACAATTAGAAGTGCAAATTTTTCAGTGCATAATTGGAAGAATAATAATTACCAGAACTTTTGTTTCAACACTGACTTTGAAGTCATACTGAGACAATAACTTTGATTTTATAACCAGTCCATCAATGACAGAAGTATAAGAGGAAGAAAATGTTACAGGACAGATAATGATATTTTCTTTACGAAATCTACAAATTACATGCAATGAATCTATAAATAAATTGTATAAATGATTCGATGTTTATATTTTTTAATAAAAAAGAAGCTTACTTAAAATCCCTGTTTGCAGAAATCTGTCGAACCCATAAATCACACACAATTTGAGAGCAATCAGGGTCATCATGGCTTAATTTTTGAACAACTGAATAGATTTTACTTTTTAGTTCTTCATTTGTTTTGATGTTTCTTAACAAAATATCTTCACTGATATTTTTGACAATATTCTCAGTTTCTAGTAGTTCTAAATTCAACTGAAAAGGGGAATAGTGACGGCTACTAAAACGAATTCCAATGGGTACTGGATTAGAGATGCTTTTATTCATGTTAATTTTACCCATATCTTTATCATTTTTGGTAAAAATTAACCGTTTTACGTCAATGGAAATTTCAGACAAAAATGATATAGCATAATCAAGAATTCTGTGAGAATGATTAACAACATCAGAAATTTTAATGCCCTGAAATAAAAATATCAAAGAAATTAATTTTAATATTTCATTTATTAACTAATTATTCTAAGCACTTTCATAGTAATATATAACATTAATATATTTCATACAGTAATGTATAAATAGAAATAAATTTTAATGACAATAGAATTATAATATATAGTAATAAATAATTTTTACAATATTATTGTAGAAAGACACTAAAATAATTCTTTAATAAATCGAAAATCATCAGATTTAAGGTTAATAAAAATAACTTATAACATTCAACATATTTCAATTATTACACATCCTTAAAAATGTTACATTTAGTTGGAAAATAATAAGTAGATATTTCCTTCATAATATAAATGAAGTTTCACTGAGTGTATAAAAAAATGAAACTTAAGATTTATGATTTGGATGTTTTTAATTCAAAGTAAATATAGGAATAAAGTAGGAATTCTCTTATTTATCTTGCTTAATTATTCTATCTGGTATGAAAAATCAGTCTCTAGGAATGAAATTAAGAATTTACTACAGGGAAACAAGTTTAAAAAAGATTTTAAAATAGACAATTAAAAAGCTAAAAAAAATCAGCTCAACATTTAAGAGAATATCAAGTTTGTTGAATTGAATAAAAAGAAAACTTGTCAGCCCTGTTAAAAATAATAGTAAAGATGAAGAGTATCTTCAAACTATATTGATTTGATTACAAAACAATTTAAAGCACAAAAGTTTCAAATAAAGTATTAATAAATTTATACTTCTAGTGTTATTGAGTATATTTCTTTATTCCAAAAGTACCACATTGCTATAAGTGATGTAACTGAACATCCAAATTGTTCATGGTGGGCTTGAAGAGTTTCTTGTATCAAATAAGTAAAGTGGTCCTAGGCAAGAGAATATTAGGCATTTACAGGTTTTATTTCACAGTTATTGTTAATTTATATTTTGCTATGAAGATAACAAATCACTTAAAAGTAAAATTATATCCATAATTAAACTTAAGATGGATTGATAGCATGTATGTTGTTGCTTCTTGAAAGATTATTGGTTGCAATAGTAGTAAAATAATTAAACATGTCTTCAGTCCTAATGACTAATTTTAACTGTTGCAGCAAAAATAAAATGTGGAATATAGAAAGATGGTCAAATTTATATAAAAACTAAACATGCTATACTGAAAACTTAAAAGTATTAAGAGATATTAAGCCTTTTAAATATTTATAAAACAGATTTAAAATAGATTTACTTTTAAATAATAAATTATTTTTTAAATGGTTATATATAACAATTTAATCTGATATTTTAATAGAGAAAAATTCAACTGCATTTCATTCACATTTTATTGGTATAAATGCAGCACAAATTTAAAAATAAGTTCAAAAAATTACTTATAGATTCTATAAAATACAATTATTGATAACATTTTTAAAAACTGAAGAAGAAACATTGTTCAAGAAGCATCGCAAAAGAAATTAATTTAATATGCTTGAATTTATTATGTATAATGAAATTAAAAGTTATTACTAGTAACAAAATTATTCAACAATATAATTTGCATAAACTAAAATAAAGCATTATCAAAATTCTACAATTCAAAATGTAGCATGCATACGAGTCTTTCATAAAAATTCTAAGACATGAAAGAAGGAAAAGCATGCTAATACTTTATGTGTCTTACCATCTATAATTCTTTCTCTAGAATCAAGATTTATCAAGACACAAAACAGCAAATTTGACAATATTTTCAATAACAAATGATTCTGATAGTCAATTATAGATTGGACATATTACTTGCAGTTTTTAGAGGCTATTTATAGTATTTTTTGTTAAACATAAATTTTAACAAAAAATGCGATCAAAAGACTTTGTAACATACATTTAAATGATATTTCTTATTTCAAATTTAATACAAGTTTAATAATATGTATTACTTAAATATTATGTAATCCTATATAATTTAGAAAAATATTTCAACTTTCAAGAATTATTGATCTAGTATTGCACAAGATTTAAAGTATATTTAAAAATTAGAACTTTCCTTAAGCCACCTTTTGAGTACGTAGTAAAGAGAATTTTCTGCAAGTAGAATAAACATTTATTTGTCCATTTAGAACTTCAGAAACATAGTTCTGAACTTTCATAGCAAATTTCTTACTTTTTCATAGAAAATTATTTAGATAGATTTTCACAAGTAAAACAAACAGAATTGCAGTCTTATTGAACTCTTCTAAAAAATGTCATATGATGTCATTTTTTCCAATAAAAGAAAAAATTTAAGAAACTTAACATCACAAACCTTTCTATCTTTTCCATGGCCTCTTTGTGCTAATTTAAAATTCATGGAAACATTGAGATATAAATATGATGTAATACAAAAGAGATGATTTTACACTGTCTTGATCACACTAGATGTTGAATAAGTTACTATGAAATTATCAGTTGTAACAACATTAATGCTAATTGCAGGATTGTAAAAATATTTCAAATGTTAAACTCAAGACACTAGATCCTAGCCTCATAGTAAATTTTTTAAAGTAATAAAGAAATGACATTACATCATTTTATTAGTTACTTTATAATACGGTCATTCAGTATACATAACAATCTGATTTAGATATGCAGTTTACAAAAATTTTAATGAAAATATATTGCTAGAAAGAAATTTAACCTTAAATATTAAAATTTTTACCATGAAATAAAGAAAAATATTTGCAAAGTGATAAAGATTACCACTTTATTTAAAAACATAACAATCATTGAATACAAATATTTTCACCTATATAAAAGATTAAAATAGATTCATTTCAAAGGAACAAATTTGCATAAAACAAAAATTAAGAATATTTTTTCAATTGTTCAAAAAATGTTTTTAAAGTGATATTCGAATTTTGTAATGCAACAAAAATGTTAAACCAAGTTATTCCAATTCTTAAACAACAAAATTGGAATTAAACTTTTTTTTATTTTATGTTGGTGTCAGCTTAAGCTATCTCTTCACACTTCTAAAGAAGATGCCCTGATGAACACCAATATTAATCTGAAATTTTGGTGGCATGAGTTTACATTATAAAAATTACCTTAAAAGACAAATATTTGTTGTCAAGAAAATAACATAGAAATTTTAAGTATATATTATCAAACTAACTTAAAATGCACACACATACATATATGCTATATAAGAATATGTATATATTACACAACACACATACAATCTCATACTCAATTTATAATTTGAGTATGAGAATACATGATACATAATGAAAACTATTTTTCTAATTATACATGGCACACATCAAAAATCTATGAAATTATAATATTTCCTTAAGGTGATTTTTTTATTAAAGCAATTTTTTTCTGAACTACTAATGAACAACAAAATAATTGAATTGTACAAAACATAGAGAAAGAAATTTGCTGTAAAGCAGAGCTGTATAGCATTTGCATAAAAGTCTCAACATATAAAAAAACAGTTCTCTTGATCATTTTTAAGAAACTTTGATGTTTATAAGAAAAAATTACTATAGCTAACTAATACTATTGCCTTATGATCAGAATAAAACATTGTACATGTGTGTGTTTAACTTTTCAGAATAAAAAAAGACTTTTAAAAATGAGTATAAAAACAAACAGAACTTTTTAGAATTCAATAAGTGTGGTTTCCACCATCAGAATTTAAAATTAAAATTATAGTCACTATGAAATTTTTAAAAATGAATCGACAAGAACTTCCTCTATTTCTGTACATAAAATATAGAATATTTTTATAACATATAACTATATTTACTGTAAAAGTGGCAATTTCCAGCAGAACAAGTGGACATTTCACAATGTGGACTTTATCATCAATCACAAATTTTCTGCTGCAAAGAAAATTAAACATTAAAAAAATTTCAATTTAATGATACTATTAGAAATAACTATCACAAAATAATACCTTTTACATGGTCCAAAATATGATGCAATAATTGTGCCTAAATAAGTATAAAATAAGTTTTTAAAATATCAACACACACAAGTGGTAACAGCAGAATTTTTTTTAAATTTCTGATGAAGTATTTTGTATTTATAAAAAATATTTTTATTTTATACTACACATTATCAAAAGTAAAAATTGTACAGTCAAGCAACAACAAAACTTCCTTTAATATTATAATAAATCAATAAACTTTAAAATGGTTTAAACTTAGATCAAAATAAGTTATATTAGAATAGATATTAAAAGAAGATATTGACTGTAATAGTGATTTTTAACTCTTGATGATGTTTTACAACCAATATCAACTTTCATTAAAAAATCTCGAACCTAAATTATCAAATATATTAATATGAAACATAACACAATAGCTAAAAAATTTAAACAACTCAAAATTTTAAAAAATAGATTTTTAGCATTAGATATAACAAGAAAAATTTAATTTCATTCATAAATTGACAAAACTACAGGTATTGATTTAGATTAAATATTTTTTTCACTAGCATCAGTGTTATTCAACAGCAGTAATACACATTTTTACAGTTTTAAAATACATGAATAAAATTAACTTCAAAAATGTATCCAATAACTGTTGGAAGAATTATGCTATTTTTATGAATTAGTTAAGAAAATTAAATTACACTTGAAACAAATATCAAACTTATAATTTTAGAGATAAGATATGAATAGTTAAATACATAATAATTTTATATTAAAACACTTAATAACATAATTTTAGTATTTTTAAATTACATTACATAATTTTTCTGTTTTCTGAAAAATTTGAATTTTTATAGTAAAAAGTTTAAGGAAACTGAAAAAACATTACAAAAACAATTTAGTTTCGTAATTCATGAAGTTTTTCTGAAATCTTTATTAAAAAGATTACATGTTACTGATATAAGAATAAAATTAATATTTTAAAGTCATATTCAAATCAAATTATTAAACAAGAAAAAAGGATGAACTGGATAAGCGTATTCTTAACACTGAAATTAACAGTAAATATTTTTAGGTATAATTGTTATAGGAAATCAAATCATGAATATTTAAGGATCATGACAATGTAATAAAAACATTAAGCGCATTTTAAAATATTCAAATAAACAAGTATGTGAATTTGTATATAAAAAATCATTTTCAGTTCACTTTTTACCGAGTGAAGTGTTCATATTCTCGACAATTTAAAATGATTTCAATAGATCAACCATTCATCTTATGCACACAAATAAGTTAATGATTGAATTATTCGCGTACTAAGTTTCAAGATAGAAAATGTAGATTCAAATAATTTGTCACTAAACTACAAATTTAAATGAACCATTGTGAAATGCAACCAAGTGCTGCTCAACATGTTTCGTTTTTTGATCCTAGCATTATTAATAGTACTGAAAAATTCTGCTGCAAAATTTAACGAATTGGAGAAATGGGAAAAATCACAATCTAATTTCTTCTGTACCCCTGCAAAAATACGAAGTGCAAAAATATCTAAAGAAATATTTAAAAAATCGTAAATAAATTGGTACTATAATAAAACATGTTTAAGAACTCTCAGTCCCATGTGGTCTAGTGGTTAGGATTCCTGGCTTTCACCCAGGCGGCCCGGGTTCGATTCCCGGCATGGGAAGGTTAAGGTTCCATGGTGTAATGGTTAGCACTCTGGACTCTGAATCCAGCGATCCGAGTTCAAATCTCGGTGGAACCTTCTTTTTTCATGTATTTGGTTACAATTAAAAAAGTTTCTAATTTTTTTAATTAAAAATAAAACCACTCTAACAAAGTTCGCATATTTGTCGAATAGAATATTTTATCTTATTAATATAGAGGCATTAAATTAAACACAAACAATATTTGTTGTTCTAAAATTTAAACAATATCAAAAAACTTAGAATAAAGAATCATTATTTAACATAAAAATTTGAAATATTTTTCAGACTATATAAAGCATGGCATAAAGAATCCTACAATAATTTAAAGAAAAAAATATATGCTTCTTGGCACTAAGGCAAATTATAGATTTTAAGTAACTATTTTCCAGTTCCAATATTTCCATAGCTTTTATTACTTTTAATCAAAATTATTTCAGCCTAAAACTAAGTAAATTCTTAAATATAAAATTCGATTGTTAAATAAGTATTCTACCTATATTTAGATACTTAAATACCAGAATGAGAATTTTTTATTATATTACCGAAAAGTGATATCCTTTTTATATAAAGAACAGTAAAATATTTCTTGACTATGCGGAATATTAAAACTTTCGTAAATCATTATCAGGGTAAATACGGATACAATATTATAATTCATCTTTTCAAAATATCTGTTATTGTAAAATATCCATAAATGATAAAAAATATGCTAAGCAAAGCTAACACATACGATTATTTTGTCTTATAAAATTTAAAGAAATGTTTTTATAAATTGTAGCGATGAACAAATCGAATTTGAAATTATATGTACAATCTAATTTAAAAAGTGCACAGTTTTTTTTCTAATTAAACTTCTCTTATTTTCATTAAATTTTATTTTCAATTATGAAGATGACTTTAAGTTCAATTCTTAATATTTTCATTTCGAATAAAAAAATTAAACCCAATCTCAAAGAAGTACTTAGAGTTGTCAACAGATGTCACTACATAATTTTTCTTAATAAAAATAGCAGAAATTCGTTATTTATTAATAGATGGCAGCACAATCTGGCATTTCGGAATATTTAAAATTTTATGTTAAAATATATTCAATTGAAGTTATTGAAATCTTTTTAGAGAATCTTTATTAATTTTAACTTTCTAAAGTATCGTGTACAAAGTATTTTAATGGCAGAATATTCATTAACATGGTATACATATTTACGTCACAATTTTTAAACTGATAATATTTATCCAAAAATATTTTCATTTTAATGGCTATCTTCATTTATGGTCTTATAAACAAAAGCCTTATGCCCTGTAACGTCCACACAAGTATTGTTGAATTCCTACGTAATTTATGAATACAATCTTCTAAAAAACTTTTTATACCAGTAAATTTATATTTTAATATTTTCAACGATACCTATCGTCTTTATTAAATTCATAACTACAATTAAAAGTAGTTTTTTTCTTTCAATAAACATACGACTTTTAAAAAGGAATTTTTATGTAATTATTGTACCATTTTAGGAGTGTTTAGAAATTGTACTTTATTTGAAATTTTACCTTGAACGCTTAAGCCCTTAATGTTCTTATTTTTCCTATCGTAAAGCATTAATAAAATTTGAGAATTTATGAGCTATTCAACATTAAAAAATTATCATCAGATAAATATCAAGTAAATTTGAGTTGCAACTCAGTTATGCAAAGCAAAATATTCTTCATTAGTGCTACCTTACTTTAAAATAAACAAAAGTATCCAACTGTTGTTAAACTAGAGAAATAAATCAACGTACACAAATGGAATTTACCATTTCAGTAATCTTTATTTGGTAGTTTTGAAGAAAAAAAATTCTAATTGTTTAATACTCTTACTTAACGTTATTTTTTTTAATTCTTAAGTTTTCATCAATATTAAGCGACAATCTTAATATGATTCTCTGTTACTTTAATAAAAGCGACAATCTTAAAAAAAAAATGTTTATCTCTTATCTTAATATGATTTTATATTCTAAATCGGCACAAGTTATGTAGATCAGTTATCCTTCGCTGTCTTGTGTGTATTAAAAGATTCGGATACACAAATTAATCATGCAAGACACCAGTTATTTCTGCTTTGTAGATTATCCTCCTAAAAATTAATAATGATTTCTAGGGAAATAGCTTTAAAAACTACAATTGTATGATTTACTCAGATTTAGATTTTTTTTTATTTTCAGTTAGTTTTTGAAAGTAATTTTCCACTGTTGATTTTACTGAAAAAATCATTTGTGAACATTGAAAAAAATCCTTTTTCATTTTCAATAAAATTTTTAAAAATGTATTCATAGATACTTTAAAATATCAAAAAAAATTTTTAAATTTGAATTTCTTAAGCTGATTCTTTCTATAACACAGTTCAACGAATTAGTTTCTGTTTATACTTGTATCACACACACAAGCAGTAAATTCATTAAACAGCAAATGATTTAAAGTTTTTCATTACTTCTTAATAAAGTCCCTTCCCATCTTTTAACTGGATTCAAGATGAAATAGCGAACTGAAAATGACTAAGATTTAAAGTGTTAAAAATACATATTAAAAAAACTTAAACTTTCAACGAATTGTTAAAGTTTCACCACTAACCTAAAACATTTAAATATTATATTTATTCTGTCGTTTTATGGAAGATAATATTGTTTAGTTATTATTTTGGTTGCTTAACTTTTACTTTTTCAGTTCTTACTATTAGTTCCTATATCTTCTTTAAATTTTCAATTGTGAATAAAATGCTTTATACTTTCTGAAACTTGTAGAGAATGTATGTTTTTAAAACTCAAAACTTTAATTTTAATTTTATATTGATGATAAAATAATTTTCTTTGTTGACAAAAGTAAGAAGACTTAATTTTATTTATTTATTTTTATAAGATTTATGTTTATCATATTCTAATCACAATAATGCTACTGATAATTAAATTCCCAATTACATAAAAATAATTTTTACTAAGTTTATGCACTTATTATTCTTAATTTATTACTAATTACTTGCTTAGAATATGGAGAAATATTATATTAAATAAAAATTGTTAAAGGAGTATTTAATCGGATAATTTAATTAGTGTTCCTCACTTGCATTTGATATTTTCAAGTACATTAATCTAACAATTTTTCTAAACATTTAAGAGTTATTTTATTGAGTTAAAAATGCATTGGGAAAAGAAATTGTGGAATAAATTATATTTAAAATACGCAATCTGACAATTTAACATACTCCGATTTTTTTTTATCGATCTAGGTAATGTGCCGAAATAACTCAGTTGGGACGTTAGACTGAAGATCTAAAGCTCCCTGGTTCGATCCCGGGTTTCGGCAAGTGGCTCTTATCCTCGGTAGTATAGGGGTAAGTATCCCCGCCTGTCACGCGGGAGACCGAGGTTCGATTCCCCGCCTGGGAGTGCAATTTTTTTATTTTATTTTCTTAAATTAAGTTTTTATAATAAAAAATTGATGGGCACATTTTGCTTACGGAAAGTAACTTGATTGGGATTAAATTTTTTTTAATGAATTTTATTGTCAAGAGTGAGTCGAACCCACCAACTATTGGACTAACTGGCAAAGCAAATTTCGAACCAGTAATCTCCCTTGCTTAGTGGGAATCTAACCTATGAATCGAATCTAAGAATCTAAAGACAGAAAAATCCAACCATTTATTTTCAGACTCGCAATAGTGAAACTTATTGTCGAAGCGTTATTTATACTTTTGTATAATCAACTCACATTTAGGAATATTTTCCAGTAAAATTATTGAAATATTTTTGGAGTTCAAAAGATAAAAAGTGAAATTAACGATTGAAGTAACAAAAAATAATACAGAGTATTTTGTTGCTTTCCTATAGCGTCACAAATAACATTTATTACAGAACTTATAATAATTTAAAATTTCTTATTTTTAATAGTATATTTGATTTGGTTATAAAGATCTAAAATACATGGGGAGTTTAAGATTTTTGTTAAGATTTAATTTAAGATACCAAATATTTTTTATTATGATTTTTATATGATTTTTGCTAGCGTGCGTACAAAATCAAATTTCAGTCTGTGCTCCATGTATCAAGAAAAACTAAAAATGGAAGAAGAAATTGAACTACAAATGTATGCTTAGTATTTTTTTATTTTATTTGTTTTATTTCGCACCATTATATTTTAAGATTTATAAGTGAATCGAAAATGCTGTTTTGCATTTTCGATGAATATTCATGTATTTCAAGCTAATCTTTCATCATTCTAAAAGAAATCTGCTGAAAAAATATGTCTATTTTCAGTTTCGCTTTCTCGCTTGATTAGTTATTTACTTTTTTAGTCATTTGAATTCTCTTTATATATCTATATATATAAAAATTTCGTGTCACGATGTATGTTCGCGATAAACTCCGGAACTACTGAACGGATTTTGATAAAATTTTGTAACCATTTATAATATGGTCCAACTTAAAAGATAGAATAGATTTTATCTCTTAATTATTGATCTCATTATTTATTATACGACATTAGTGTTTATTTATCGGTTAGTTCTGTAAATTCCTTATAGATGGCGGTTAAGCATCTAAGTTGCACAGGTATTTGGCAGATGGCGACGTGTTTATTTTTCTAGATTATACCATCTTCGAAAAATTAACGTGAGCGCGCAAGCGCGTGGGTGAATATAGAATTTACATATATTTTCATGATGTATAATCAAACTATAACAATTTTTCATGAATCATTTTCATAATTATACTTTGTATTGTGTTATTATTGTGCAGTGTTCTGTATAAATACTTCTAATATTATAAATAGTAAAATAAAATTTTATTTATTACTGTTTTTCTCTACTAATTTTCATACCACCTCGAAAACATGTAAGTATTTCTCGATAGCCTTTTATTATTTTTATTTTATAATTTGATAATTATTAAATTATTCAGCCATACATTTTGATCTACTTTATTTATTCAAATAAATTCTTTTAATTTTTTTATTGCAGTATAATGCCATGGAAAAAATCTAACCTTAACAATCAGTCACTGATTACAAACTATAATTTAATACAAGATGAATAAAATGTAAATTCAGAAAGTATATGTTGATTTGTGCTTAATTTCAAATTTTCGATACTTTACCTATTACTTTTAAATTTTGGCGAAACGTTTTATTTTTAATCTCATATGAATGAACCTATTTTAAATTTTTTTAGAAAATTTTAATTTGATTGTACCAAAGAATTAGTAAAATATTGATTCGATATATTATAATTACTCAGCCACTGCAACGCGTGGCTGGGTCAGCTAGTGTATATATATATATATATATATATATATATATATATATATATATATATATATATATATATATATATATATATAGAGAGAGAGAGAGAGAGAGAGAAAAAAGATACAGATGAATAAATAAATAATATTGGTAAACAAGATATTGAAGCAAAAAGTTGCTCAACATCTTAAAAGTAATTCTCTAATTCAGGACGCAACATTTCGTTGCTTATGTTGTATGGAATTTCTTCACTTTCGAATTTCTAGGTTAGGTATATTTACCGATTGTTCAGGTGTACAAATCGATGATGTCAGTCATCAAAATAACATCTGCTCTCCACAGAGCTGTTCAATTTTTACTCTATTTCATCGATATTTATCTCTAAAACATTGGCCGTAAAAACTAAGATTTTGGATTTTAGAAATTTTCAGCTATTTGTTTTCAAGTAAGTACAATAATTTACAGAATTTTTTTAACTAAAAATTTTAGCTTAAATGAATAAAGAAATTTTAAAGATAAGACATTAATAAAATTTTTATGTTTGTTGAAAATCGTATTTAATATTTTCAAGCATTTTTTTTAATATAGCCAACAGGTGAGGTGTTAATGTCAGGTGCTTTAACTGAGAACTGCCTCCAAGTAGAAAATTGTAATGTGACACCGCATCTTCCAAGATATATGTATTAAATTCAAAAATTAAGAATGAAATAAATTTATCAAATAGAATTACAATATATTTTCTTCTATATCCACAAAACTTGAAGTTAACAAATGTATTCTTAAGCCTGCAGTTAAGTTCTTTAAGCATTTTTATCATTAGTCAGTTACAAACAATGAAAAAGTCACGAGATTAATGTATTTAATAAGGAGAATGTTCAATATGATTTAATCTCTTAAGATTTTTTAAAATGCAAGAAATTTCGTCAAATCACTTTGTGCATACTTTAATATTATCATTGCCCCTACTGGTATTGTTATGTTTATTATTTCATTACAAATCAAATAACAATTCGTTTTATATTATGTTCGATAAACCTTGATTTGAATGCTTTAATTGGAATTAATATCATAAGATATTGTTTGGATTATTTGCTTTTTATTTTCATCGAATGCTTGTCTCAGTTCGCGTTTGTTCTTTTGGAAACTGAAGTAAACTAATTCAACTTAAATGTCAATTGTAATTTTGTCATAGTATCCAAAATATTATTTTACATTTAAAAAATGCATTAACAAAATTGCTTCACAAAATTGAACAGAGGTTCTTAATTTTTACATTAAAATAAGTTTAAAATTAAAAAATTTAGTTTTAAAAAATGTAAGACTTCAAATAAATTCATTCAATGTTTATTAAAATTTATGAACGAAAGAAAGTAATATTATAAAAAATACTTTTGCAATTTTGCTATGCTATTTAGCTGGAAGAAATATACAGCATGCATATTTTTTTAACTTTAATTTAGATAGAAATTCCATGTACTTATTTTAAGAAATAACGCGAGATCGTGAAAAATTGTGTTCATTCATTTTTTTATAATGAATACTGGTATTAATGTAACGAAAATTTGTTTTAATTCAAATTATTATTATTATTTTATTTGACGCGGGAGAAATAATATTTGTATTGAATTAATTACTGAAATATATACTAAGGTTAATTGTGGCATTCATTCATCGAGTTTAAACATTAATAAATTTAATAACAATTAAAAAAATTTCTTTCAATCATCAATATTGTTTACATTTCGATCTAGTTTCAATTAAAAACAGCGTTAATATAATTAATGAACTACTATTTTGATATAGTATGAAAAGTGCAAAACGCTTAGGAAATAAAAACGTATTAAGCAGAAATCGTTCATGTAACTGTGCAGATTCCTATTTTAAGAATTTTATTGAATTTCTCATCAATTGCGATTCATTTCCTTTTAATTCAATGAAAGAGCGTTTGAGTTCGAACAGAAGAATCACTGATATCCCATGGAACATCCCATTTTGTATGATAAAGATTAAAGATAACGTCTTTTGCTTGTTTGCTTTCAACTTTTGTGCATCGTTGATGTGCCGAAATAGCTCAGTTGGGAGAGCGTTAGACTGAAGATCTAAAGGTCCCTGGTTCGATCCCGGGTTTCGGCAGGTGCTCTTGTCCTCGGTAGTATAGTGGTAAGTATCCCCGCCTGTCACGCGGGAGACCGGGGTTCGATTCCCCGCCGGGGAGAGCTTTTTTTACTCGTAAATAATTAAAATAACATTTTAATTAAATATAATTAATAATTTACAGAAGTTTACTTTAGTAAAATGCACGTAGATTTCATTTATTAAATCAGAAAATATTAAAAATTTGATTTTTTTTTT